>VMOF01000024.1:46024736-46624736 GCA_011764245.1 Trialeurodes vaporariorum | reverse complement strand
CGTCATAGCGTCTTAATTCGCAATTTTATCCGAAAAATCGCAAAACTAGCCATATTTATACACAAATTGGGCGTACAAATCAATTATAAATACCCCTTTCATTGACATTTCCTGTTAGATGAGATCTCCAAAGTAGCTACGCTAAACCACAGATTTTTGTTTTTTTTAAACGTTTTTCAGACTTTTCATGGGGCTCTTGCAAACTTTTGCTATAAGCAAATAAATAGTCCAATCTGATGTAAAGACCAGCAGAAATCACGAAAATCACACTAAGAAAGTCTAGAATTCAGGAATAAACTCATATAACTGCTATAACGGCAAGATTGTAGTGACGGTTCAACGCAGGTATCATGGGAGATTCCTGTCTATTATGTCTCTTTCTCTACGGAAACACAGAGATGTATGTCTCACTTTAGATAGGAATATCCCGGGATACCTGAGTCCCTCCGCCACTAAGCCCGATTCTGATTGTGAGAGTGAATTTTGTGATCTTTTAGTGTACCCTTTGTCATTTTTACAAATGCAAGAATCAACTCTTCAATCCCCCTGTCGCAAAAGTTTGCAGCATTTTTGACCAAAAGGGGGCAGAAAATGGCACTTGATGGGACAGGTCCTTTTTCCGTCCGTTTTTTATTCAGCCTTTGGCTGGATACATGCAAAATATCAAGGGTGAAAATATATACAAAGGAAGAGACAATGAACAGGAAGGTAATGAACGCCAACTTAACATTAAGGAAAAAAATTATATAGAACCTCCAAGCCGCAAAAAAAAAAAAAAAAAAAAAAAAAAAAAAAAATGTATAAAAAACGAAGACAAATCTGGGTAGATTGTCGTCAGCGGAGAAAGCCAGATCGAAAGCGTAGAGAGCGACGAGCTGAGTCTTTTCCTCAAATTACTTGCGCATAGATCATGAGCGTCATCTCAACTTAAACATGCACCATTTCACCATTTCGGTCCACGGGTAATACAGTAGAAATTAATTATCACAGCCTTTGGGTCTTCTTATTTATTCATCTCGATATCTATCTTGTCTCTCCATCCGCATCGGAGGAGGGGGTGAAAGGACTGTGAGAGAGGGGGAGGGGTGGGAGGGGAGGGGGGAGGGGGGAGGGGAGGGGGGAGGGGAGGGGAGGGGGAGGAGACCAGGCTGGGCCGAGAGCAGAGAAGAACCGGGTTCCAGCCTCGCTCTTTCGTGATTTATTCGCTCACCATTGCATTGAGAGGGCAAAAAAAAAAAAAAAAAAAAAAAAGTTCTCTATGAAATAAAATACAGAAATACTTTTGCAAGCAAGGGGAGGAGGGAGGAGAAAAAAAAACACTGCCGAAAGTCTTCACAAGTGTGGAATCTCCTCTCCTAATGATTTATATTTTGCGTCATATTTTTATGAGAGAAATAATTTTTAACTCTTAACGGTCCTTCATCCTCGCTTTACCCCTCTCTCTCTCTCTCTCTCTCTCTCTTCCGCCACACTTCTTCCCTTTTGTTTCTCCCTCTCTCCCCTTTCCTCTCATCGTCATTCGTTATATCCCATACCTCGATTCGATACGACGCGACGCGGAATGAGAGCCGTGTGAGAAGTAAATTGAGAGACTTCTCGATTTTCTACGTCACCCGCACAGTGAACAAAAAAACCCGAATAATTCGGATAGAATAGAATAGATGACGTGCGGCCGTCGAATTTCTTCCCAAGTTTTGACCCTTTCAAACTTTTCCTCCTTAATGAGGCTTGTGCAAACGTTTATTACAAGCACTTATTAAATTTGATGTAAAAACCAGCGGAAATCTCGAAAATCACACAAACAAGTCTATAATGGGACAGTTGCAAGGGTCTGAAATATTGTTTTTTTTGGTTTTTTTTTTTTTTTAAGAAAAAAAAAAATGATAGTACTTACTTGTACTGAGAGAATTCTTTTTTTCATCCAAGGTGTATTTCGTTTGTACAAAGAAACTGCAGAGTGAAATATTGACTGAGGGGAAATTCCTTTGACCCAAGGAAAATGTCTGCTGCTACAAGTAAAATATTCCTTGTTGTGACAGTTTACTCTACTTCTCGCAAGGAAAACTGTCACAAGTAAACATGTTTCCTTGTTTTTAAAGAAGTGATTTCTCTAAGTGTGATGAACTGAGAACAATGATGCCTGTGCTTTTTTCCTATGAGTCCAGGTTTTGGAGATACATGCACACGTGTAAACTTGTAAAAAATCGTGTGCGTAGTGATGTCACTACAAAGAATTCCCATTTAACTCTTTACAGACTAGGTCTGATCAAAATAATGCGAGTCTAGAGCCCCTTGATGAAAATATTCTATAAGGAGTACAGACACGACGCTTCATGGAGCTCCGAGGAGTCGAAAAATTAACATTGGCAAGATAGCAAATCGACTCTTCTGGTTTCCTGGAGTCACCGCTAGATGGCGTCGTCTTATGGAACTGTCCGTATTAAATCAACAGCCAATCAGCACTCGTTGAGCTCGTGTCGGTACTCCCTTTACAACATTTCCATCAAGGGACTCTGCCTGTCTTCCGTTAATATAGGGAGGGTAGTTAACTGTTCGTACTCGGAGAAGTTGAATTGCCTATACGATGAATTGAAGGCGCACAAACGAAATCTTATTCTTTAAGTATCTACACCCAGAATCGCGATTATTCTGAATCATGATACTGGAGCAATGTGAAATACACTAGAGGAGAAAGACGAAAAACTCGGGTTTGGCCCAGAAGAGGTTAAAACCATGTATTTTGGGTCAAAATCTCATCTCCGGATCAATGAGATTTTATTGGAACCAAAGGGATTTTTGTTCTCAGCTCATCAAGTACTTTCATTTTCTTCTTCTAAAAAAGAAAGGACAAAACATTTCAGACCCTTGCAACTGCCCCCATTCAAATCGATAGGAGGACAAACACCCCCCCCCCCCCCCCCCCCCCCCACGGACGCCTTTTTATAACTTATATACCGTACCGGAATTTTCTAGAGATTTTGTCTAGCACGGGACTTAGTGGCTGTATGCAGCCGATGATACAAATTCCTGATCTACTTCATTACAATTGCTATGCTAAGTTTTATTGCAATCCACCACTTGGGTTCTATTTTTGAGCTATTAAGGTAAACAACCTAGTAGCCGGCACCCCTAAAATTTGCACCAGTACCCGGCACCCATTTTTTACAATGTGAAAAGTATTAGTTTGGTGGCAATAGTGGTGTATTGTGTGGTTTTTTTCTGAGATCTCAAGTGTGAAACAATCGAAAAAAAAATACGCAAAACACCAAAATTGCCTCTAAACTAATATTTTTCACATTGTGGAAACTATAAGCCGGGTACTGGTGCAAATTTTAGGGGTGCCGGGAACTAGGGTGTTTACCTTAAATTCAGAGGTTGATGATCTGATGGACTGACTATCACGCTTCTACGATACTATTGATCATAAACGTAATTATATCATAAAGTTTTATTACAATCAACCACTTAGCTGCTATTTTTGAGCTATTAAATTCAGAGGTTAATTAATGAATACATTGACAACCGCAAGCTTCCACGATACTACCATGATCATGAAGATCATAAAACTTTATTATTTTCTTTACAGTCAACCACTTGGGTCCTATTTTTGAGCTATTAACTTCAGAAGTTAGTAAAGTAATTAATTGATTATCACACTTTTAAAATACTATTGATCTTAAAAATTATAAACTTTATTAGGTTTCCCAGACAGATCAGACCTTTTTTGCGTCAAATGCAAGCAGTAAGATGTATTTGGACCTGTTAATTGCAAACGTTTCGGCGTTTGTCCAAATTTTGCAGTTCTATATTTATTAAAGACTATAAAATACAATAAATACCAAAAAGTGAAGTCATGCTAAATTCAGGCAAGCGAGAAACAGCAAAGAACATTATTTTCGGAATCAACGTCTCCCATAACTTTTTGCTAAAAAGTTAAAGTCAACGGCTATACACAAACTATAGCCTCCTAATTTTCTTCAGAGAAGTTAGAACGAAAAACAATAAACGTAGCTTTGGTTTGTAAACTCAAGATAATGCTCCCACTGTGAGCCATGCGACGGTTGGTGTTCTGTTCTGTTCACCGTATGCGAGACGAACGACAAGAAACATGCGCGCATAATACACATTTGAACATTCGAACTCCGCCCGCACGAATCGGACTTACATCATTCGCAAACTCAATTTTAAACTCGACTCGTCAATTACAGTTGCTGCTTTTCCAGAAGTTTCAAACCGTTTACTATCATTTAAACCGGAATATATTCAGGTTATGTATCCTTATAGAAGAAACACCAATGAGCTATAACTTTAGAGTGGCACATCAAGGAACGTTCCGCTGGTTCATTGTTGTCACCTAGGGCGCCGCCATCTTGCCGTAAAAATCGATTTTGAAGTTAAATTTTGTAGGTAGTTTCCGGTCGTTCCGTAAACAAACTCGGGCATCGCCGGAAACGACCTACAAAATGTAACCTCAAACCTTGGAATCTGCCGTCCAAATTCCGTTTTTTTCCGGGATTCCTTCTACCCTGTGTGGTACAAGGTGGACCGATCCGCTGCCACTCTAAAGTTATAGCTCATTGAGAAACACAGGAACCGATAAGTGATGATCGCTCTAAGAGCCTTGATCCGTTAATGGGGCTCTTGCAACATTTTGCTACAGGGCATTGAAAAGTTGATTCTTGCATAAAATCCTGTCAAAATGACGATGAGTACACTAAAAAATGACGAAATTCACTCTCAGAATCGGCTGTAATCGCGTAGAGACGCAGGTGTCATGAGAGATTCCCATTTAAATTGAGTCATATATCGCTGTGTTTCCGTAGAGAAAGTGACAAATTAGACAGGAATCTCCCACCTGCGTTGAACCGCCGCTACGATCTCGTTACGGCAGCTTTGCGAGTTAATTACTGAATTTTAGACTTTATAAGAGTGGTTTTCCTGATTTTGTAGGTTTTATTATATCAGATTTGACAAAAATGCTCACAGCAGAAGTTTGCAAGAGTCCCATTGATATAAAGAAAACCCCTATACATATTACATATAAAGGAAACCCCTATACTTTTAAAGAAAATATCCCTCTTCTTAGCCCTCATAGAGCGGTGTCAACAAATTGTTCATTTTGATTATTTTTGATTTTCGCCCATGGAGCTGCTTCTTTCTTTTTTATTTGTTGGTCCTTAAACGTCTGCCTCTTATGTATACCTTTACATTCAGGGTAAATAAAATCAATTGTGTTTAGCCTCCAGGTCGATTAAAACATGGTGTTATTTAGACATAGATATATATTAGATCGTTACCAAGCTTAAATTAACCAATTCTCAAGTTTGTAAAATTTGAACACCAGCTCATACAAGACTTGAAAGTCTAAGCAAGAAAATCTACAATGAAACAATCGTTGTTCTATCATATACAAATCTAAGGTTGGTGTCGGTACATATAACAAATATATGTATAAATACCGAATGATTATAATCAAAGGCATCCCATGTTTTAACAATAATTGATGGTATTCAGTTCAGTCGCTGTCAGTCACACCTTATCAACTCTTTTTCTTTTTCCTATTATCTAGTCTTATCATAGCCTCTGGGGAAAAGACAAAAAGGTTAACCGTGAGACGCGGCTGCATGAGTAAATTTTATGAGCCGCAAAAGTTCCTCATAATTCATTGATGCTTTACCACGAAGAAATATTTTCTCTTTCTTTCCATTCGAGTTGGATCGATAAATATTGTCGCAAACAAATAGTATAAAGTTTTCAAGGAGAAGAACTAAGTTGTGGAGGCCAGAGATATCCACCAAAGAAACATTTACAGTCTCTCAAAACAAACATCAGATAACTTGCTTACAACGACCGACTCGACGAACAGTCTGTCCTTCCAAGAAAGTTCCTTCCTTACTTTTGACTGAGAAAACTTGAAACATGGGCTGTATCGTCATTCTTCACCTGACAGACAAAACATAGCAAGCCCCAGATCCGTCACATCGGATTAAGTCCATATTCCCACTATTTTACGAGCTCGTTCAACGACCCAGAAATTTTATCGAAATATATTAGTTTCCTTACTCAGATAAAGCCTTTTGAAACATACTACACTAGAGAGAAGACATGACTGGAAAGAATGATCGTTCCTAACTTTATTTGTTTCTCCCAAAATATATATTTATAAAAGGAAACTGTTCTAAATATATTTTGCCGATCCCGTTCAAGCATTTATTTAGTGAAACCGCTTTAGTCTCGTTTAGTATTTCAGTCCCCTGTAGCTTTTTCGATCCAATTTAACTCCTCCAGTTTCAACCAACGGTTTTAGGATGATATACTCAACGACAGAATGTCCATTTCTTGTTTGTCCCACTTTTTTTGTCAAAAAATTTTATGGACCGAAGATTGTATCCTAAAAAGTTTCTGTTGGTCCACAATTTTATAGTCCAAAGATATGAAGTCCTTACCATTTTTTAGTAAATTTTGTCTAAAGTCAATGGCTAACAATTCATTGGAAACAACCAACATTACAGGGATACCCCAATTAAGTAAATCGCCAATTGTCATAAATGAGCAGGGCTTCTGAGACTTCCAAAAGCTTTTTGGGATGTGACAGAATTTTTTAAGATGCCCTTATGCAGAAACATTTGAACACATGTAAGCACATTAGATAGTAGATACATAGATTTTAAAACTTTTGGCCATTAAATAATTGGACACATAAAAATATTTTACTGAAAGCAAGTGGACATACACTTTTGGACTTTTGTGTATAGGACGTATAAAAATAGGCAGGACATATTATCTAGGCAACCCTACCAACTTCTATACAGTCTTCTAAAACCCCGCCAGTCCCAATATTTTAACCTTTTTAGTTCCATTATAAGCCCATTGCATTTTATTGAACAGTTTTAGCCTCATTGAACACCTTCAGATTCATTTAATCTTTCCAATGTGATGGGACCGTTCAGTCCCATTCAACGTCCATAAAAAAAAAAACAAACAAAAAAACAAAAAACAAACAAAAAGTAATCCAAGAATTTAAATAGATTTTAACAGAGTTAAATAATGACGAGGAAGAAAAAAATAATAACCAGTAATCGTGTGCTTCACCTGTTGGTTAAATTTTCTTTTGTTTTTTTTTTATTTATTTTTTTATTTTTTTATTTATTTTTTTATTTTTTTATTTTTAAAGTCAAGCGCAGTGGCGGCTCGTGCAATACGGTAACAACAGATTCCTATTTAAATGTTCGTAAAAGAATCGATCTTCAGGGGATTCACAGAATCCTCGGGAAATCGATTCTTTTCCCTAGGTTCAATTGAGAAGAAGACACGGTTGCCAAATAGCACGAGCCGCCACTGGATAAGCGAGTAGAGAGTGTTTATGAACTAGTCTGTATTCCTGGATTTTGAACGTCAACATCCTCTTCACCAGTGACGTTGCGCGCAATTTTGCAACGCTGCACTGTGTCCCTTTAAACCCACGTGAAAGGTCGAATGCAGAGGTGTTCACCGAACGCCCAATAGTTCGATATTTTTCATGGGTTTAAATGGACGAACTGCAACGTTGCCAAATTGCACGCTACGCCACTGCTCTTCACTCCTTCACGAGCGGAATTTTCTCTGGATTTATAACGAAGGAATAAATACCAAAGGAACTTATTTATGGTGGCAACGGTTAAGATTTTAAAACGTAGTTGCATCGGTGGCTGCTCACTGCTTGCAACGTAGGTGCATAGTTTTTCTTCTCCAACAATAGCCGCGAGACAATGACTAGTAGTAAGCTCATGATTTCCTTGTCAGCTATGATTTATCTGCTTCTCTTTCCATCGTCCCCCCTCTCTCTCTTTCTCTCCCCCCTCTCTCCCCCTCTCTCCCCCTCTCTCCCCCCCTCTCTCTACCCCCACTCTCTACCCCCAATCTCTGCGCGTTTATGAAGGCTCTTTAGACCGCTCGCTCGCCCCCGGAGAGAAAACATCATTAAATCGCAATCCTTTGCTCAGTCAGAGGCTGATTATGTTCTCATTCTCGAAATTAATAGTGTTTATTTAAATGGAGTTTGGTAAAGGAATGTGTTTCCGTATACCTGAGCTGCGCTTGCATCAAGCATTCAAAAGACAATGTATTTGACATACTTGAGAGTCCGCTTTCTCTTCTCACCCAATGCTTCTACCTTCTCCCTTCTCACTCTCCGCTCATCTTTGTTCGTTATCATGAATGCAATGTTGCCGGCTAGTGTGGAACAAACTACATATAGAATCCTTGTATGTGGAGAGTTAAGACAAGTGAAACCATGGGCGCCGCCATTGGATGCGATTTTGCACATTTGTTTACTTTCTGAAACGCTGTTGTTGTGTTTTGGTCCACTGGAAAAACTCATACTATAACTCTTAATTGTTTTATCCTCCAAAAAAAGCATAATCGAAAATGAGGCAGTGGCAAGGGATAAGTTGGTGATTTTTTTATAAAGAAAGTGATAGTCCTGGATGAGCTGCGAACAATTGTGCTTTTGGTTTTTTCCTACGTGTCCCGGTTTTGGAGGTACATAGGTGTAAAAAATAAAAATGTAAAAATTTGTGTGTTTAGTGACGTCACTACGCGGGATTCCCATTTAAAACAATGTATTTTTTGGCAAAATCTCATCTTGGGAACAATGGGACTTAATTAAAAACCAAAGGCATCTTTTTCCTCGGCTCATCAAGTGTAATTTCGTTTTCTTTATTAAAAACAACATTTCAAACCCTCACAACTGCCTTATTCAATATTGAAGGACTCTGCATACTCTTTGTGGAAACTGGCACCCGGTCAAATTCTCTACATTGATAAAAGTTGTGTATGAGTGTCTCCTGACTGAGCAATAACTCCGCGAAGCATAGACACAAATTTAATGAACAGGTTTGGAGATATATATTCACGATTTAAGAGGGTAATATTTTGGTTCTGTTGGCAATGATTTTCTTATCGGGAGTGCGTAATTAAACCTTTAAGAGCCAAGCCCGAGTCTACTCGTTTTTCTCCTCCAGTCTATAAACGCAAATATATAAAAACACTACAAGATTAGGTCTCATCAGGAGCCTTCAATTCGTCGAATAGGCAATTCCAACTCCACCGAGTACGAACAGTTAACTACTTTATTTCCTGTATAAACGGAGGAGTGGTGTTCTCTTGCGCTAACATGGTCATTAAAAAGGTTAATAAACTACTACAATATTTTTAACGTAGAGCATGCGTATTGATTCATGTTGGAAGCGTGGTGGGACGCTTAAACGGAATGTATTTCAATTTCAGCGAATTTGACCAGTGAGTTTCCTCAAGGAGCAGAATGCAACGTATTTTCAGAATATTTAGGACACTTTTTTTATCAACAATTTCAATCGACGATGCTTTCGTGAATAATTTTTGCGAATCGTGCGTCTCTAAAGGTAAATCATTTAAGTCACAAAGCTTATTAGTAATTGGTTAACCTTGTTTAATAGAAAACCACCAATAATCACTTTAGAAGGAACAAACTCAGTTTCCCCAAGAAAATCCAGATTTCAAACAGATCACAGAGACCAAACTTTGTAATTTTGTTAGGTGGGTGTTTATCTTTTGATTTGAATGGGCTTTGAATTTATCTCCCCCTTTCCATAACTTTGTTTTAGAGATAGAACTTTCAAGAAGGCCCCATTTAGTGTTGTTTTGAACAACACAGTGATGTAATAATTGTAAGTTTTACGCTTATGACCATTTTACGCAATTTGACATCACTCATCAGAAATCTCGTGATTCTCGACTGCACCAAAAAAACACGGACATGTTTTAGTTTAATGGAGCAAATTATATATATATATATATTTTTTTTTTTTTTTTTTTTTTTTTTTTTTTTTTTTTTTTTTTTTTTTTTTTTTTTTTTTTAGAAATGTTCTCTTTTTTGAACAATTGCAGTAAAAAATACATCAATTCAATGTACATTCATCCGGTATTTTACTGTCTTCTGCTTTCATTTTTATTTCAAGTTCATAAATATCATAGATGCAGCAATCGATTATGAGATCTTGTAGCAGAGTTTCACAAATCTCTAAGCTTTCGACTTTTCTTATACCATCCGAGATCTTATTATATAGACTTTACCCCCCCCCCTCCTCCTTTTTCGCAGTATTAGAATTTTTTTACAACTTTTCATGAATTCCAACAAGCTACAGCCGCGATAGAGAGGATTTGTGGGGCGTGATATTGAAACTTCACGGAGATATCCATGATCGAAATCTCTTATGGGCGTTTTTCACACGCAGGCTCAATTTTTTTTTGCCTTTAAAAACCTTTAAATTTTAAACAAAATTGTGACAAACACATTTGAAATTGCAGTATATAAATGAAATTGCAGGTATTTTAGACTATCTATCTGATGGACCCAGAAATATAACTGTTTCTTCTGGGAGGATTTGCACGATAAAGAAATTGACAAATGACAGAAACAAGCAAAATTTTCTCACCTGGATACTGGATAGTTGTATTAAAAATCTGTGTCCAGATAGCCACTCTGAACCACTTGCACTTTCGTTTAAAACCAATTCCCACTAGATTATTTACAATTTATTTAAGCTTAAAAGCTTAAGCTTAAGCTTATTTAAGATTTAAGCTTAAAAAAAGTATGGCAACACTGAAAAAAACACTATTGTCTATATACGTTTACCGAAGCATTCATTCCCTGTCTTGAAGCCCGCTACTTTCTGTGATGGAGTCCGTAATTACGGGTTGCACCGCTAAACATTACGGGCGTCACAACCGTAATCCCTCAGTAAACCTATTTAGTCCGTAATTTACGGTGTCCAATACCGTAAGTAATACCGTTTCAGTGAAAAAAAAAAAAAAAAAAAAAAAAAACCAAAGTCAGACTGTCACACTTTTGACATAGAACTTATAACATGTATGACCCCCTGTGTCACTATAGCTTGTTGATGAATTCACTTTGAAACTTTACGATATTCTTACATTTTTTCATCTTTTCATGCCGAAAGAATCACCAGAAAAACTAAACTTTTATCCTACAGTTGGCAACGTTGATTGTGAAATGCTATTCCGTACTCTTATCGTTACTTTTGCCCTTCATTCACTTGGCCGAACTATACTCCACCTGCATCTAGCAAGTTTTCCAACATTCCATAAAACTCAACTAATTCCTTTTACCTTATCTCATCTTACTTTTCCGTCTCACGCTCCTCCCAAACGCTTTTTAAGAGAGAATTATGAATTTTCTTGTTAACAAAAGAATAATAAAAGAGCTTAAATGCTTTATCTATATTTCGACTAATTCTTTGTCGGAAGAGTTTCTTTTCTCTCCCTTTTTTTCTCCTACCAAATACCCGCTCAAGGGCCTGGGCGGAAACAACAAAATTGAACGTGACTGAAATTAAAATGCATTCGTCCTCCCAGGAATTTCCAATGAAGAGGACAATGGACGAGGATGTTACATCAATTTATTTTTCTCCTTTTTTTTTTATTTTATTTCATTTTTATTACTATTTTTTTACTTGAATAAATATTGATTGGATACTCTCTCGTCGTATTTTAGAAAGTTCCATTATAGAATATTTCAGTCACAGTGTACGTAATTTCTTCAGTATCTGAAGCAGTTAGAAGTTTTCAAACAGCGGATTTTTTTTCTTTGTCTATTCTTTCCATTTACCAATACTTATTTGTGATTCTTCAGCGTTTAGTGCCGATTTCTGTCACCAGAGCGCTACCGTTCGATTAATGTCAAATTACAGGCCGAAAGTACTTTACCTATATATTAAAGAAAATGGAAGGTCAGTTATTAGGTAATCATCTGAAGAACGATTCTGCAAAATATTTCGTCAATAACTTCAAAAAAAGGCTGTAAGTACCAAAAAATTGAAATATCGCATTTCGATACAAGAATCGATTTGCGATATTTCATTTGTTGGTACTTTCAGCCTTATATTTGAAGTTAGTGACGAAATATTTCGCAGAGTCGTTCTTCAGATGATTATCTAGTAACTGACACTCCATTTTCTTAAATATAAAGTACTTTCGGCCTTTAATTTGACATTAATCAAACGGTAGCGCTCTGGGTGGCAGAAATCGGCAATAAACGCTGAAGAATCCTCATAATTCTTTCTCCATCGTAAAGCGGAAGAAAATTTGAATGGGGGCGAGAATAGATTGTTAAGTCTCATTAGCATGTAGTGTCATGAAAGTTATGCCAGTCTAAGCAAAACTAAATTTTGTGGGCTTAAATCTTCATCTTATAGATCCGTCAGTTTTCAACGAAACAGAAAAAGCATTTAAATAATGTGGTTGAGGCTCAAATACATCATACTACAAAATTTACAAACAAGCATTTTAAGTACGGAGACTTTTGAACTGCTCAAGATGTTGCAACTGACCCAAGGGCAAGGCCCAAGGTCTGTGCAAGTTTTAATTGAACAAACTGATTTCGCAGTTTCTATATAAATTTAAAAGACCAGGTTAGTTTAAAAGTCCATCATAGGGAAAGTTAGTTAAAAGACCAGGTTAGTTTGAAAGTCCGTCATAGGGAAAGTAGTTAACTGTTCGTACTCGGGGGAGTTGGAATTGCATATACGATAAATTGAAGGCGCCAGGCGGATCAATCTCCAGTAAGTGTAGGTCTAATCCAGAATCGCGTTTATTCGGAATCATGAGACTGGAACAATGTGAAATAGACTGAATGAGTATACTCAGGCTTGGTCCATAAGGGGTTAAGATAATGATTGACTTAGTCGTGAGAGCCCTAGTATCGAAACAAAATACCTAAAAAATATCTGCGCCACTCCAATATTTCCTCAATTTTCCTAACTTCGTTGTGGTGTGAAAGTAAAAACCGAAATTTGGAAAGGAGGTTGCTCATTGGTGGGAACGAACGAGAACTAATATGATACACATTTTCAGTTTGTTTCCAGACGAGCAGAGCGCGCGCCTGAGCCATTGCCACCATGGATGGAGCGACGCGACGCTCGCCGAGCAACGGTTTGCGCGATTCCATTTACGAAATTGGAAATAACTTATCAACCGTTGACAGTCTTCTCAACCGTCGCAGATCCAAGCAACGCTAACAATGTTGCCGCTTTCGTAGAATCCATCAGCTAGTTCTCTCTAATTGTTATTCTCAATTTTAGATTTGATCATTTTTCTTTTCTTTTCACTTAGTTCAATGGGGCTCTTGTAAACTTTTGTTGTGAGTAAATGAATAGTTCAATATTATATGTTATAACCAGCGAAAATCACGAAAATCACACTGAAAAAGACTAAAATTCAGTAATAAATTCACATAATTGCTATAACGGCAAGTTCGTGATGGCGGTTCAACGCAGGTATTATGGGAGATTCCTGTCTATTATGTCACTTTCTCTTCAGAAACACAGAGGTATGTCTCAATTTAGATAGGAAGCTTTCATGATACCAGTTTCTCTCCGCCATTAAACCCGATTTTGAGAGTGAATTTCGTGATTTTTTAGTGTGCTCAGTGTCATTTTCACACGTTTTCATGCAAAATTCAACACTTCAATCCCCTGTAGCAAAAGTTTGCAAGAGCCCCGTTGTATTTTATTTATTTTTACTCGTAAAATCTCGAACATATTTTATTCTTCATTTTTATTTTTTTCTTAATTCAGTGAGTTTCTTTCCGTTTTTTACGTCAAAAAATATTCAGATATTTACATAGTTACAGAACTATTGTAGATTTTTAAAAATTATAAAAAAACAATGCGGCAACATTGGGTAGAATTTCACCGCATCAGATTTTTCATCGGGATTTAATTGATATTTCTTCTTTAAAATCTCAAACATCCCCCCCCCCCCCCCGATGCATCGAGATTATTTTTCGTTTTTAAAGTCTCAAAGTATTAAGTGTAACATTTTTAAAACGTATTTACATCTCATTTACACACTATTGGTAACACTGGAATTAGGAGGGATCACGTCATACATACATGATCAGTGATTTTTTGGATATTTTTATTTCATTTTCTTGATTTTTTCATAATACAGGCTGTTGAAGCACGTAAAGCAGATTCTGGGCAATGTTTTGATGAAGATAATATACCTACCCGTATTAGAGTATTATTGATTTTAATGGTTTTTCATTTTCAAGGTTAATAAAGTACACTAAGCAGGCCCGGATGGCGGATTTATCATTTCGCCACTTAGGGGTGAGGAGAAAATTTCCACCTCCGCGCCTGATTTTACCAATACGCGAGTAAGGGGAGGTGGCTCTACGTTCTTCCTCAAGAAAGTTTGAACATGTGTTTGCGCGTGTTTTAAAACCAGTGTTTAGTATCCGATTTATGGTAGTAGATGCACTAAGTTTTGGATTTTAACTATTGTAAAAAAGCGATAAATGTCAAGGCTTTATACCTCATTGGGGAGGAGAGACTTGGGGTGATTGCAGGCAAACCTTTCCATCCAGATTTCAATCCGATGGATAGTTCCTGCACATGTCGCTTTTGGGAAAAGTCGTGTTTTTGGCATTCTAAATTGAAAGTAAAGAAAAAACGCAAAATCCAATAACGTCGCAGCTCTTGCGAGATTTTTTTGAGCCCCAAAACGAGCAAAATTGGTTTAGAATATTAATGCCGTAAATTATGAAATTATTTTCTCCATATAAGCTTAGCTAGTGTGAGTGAGTGCGAGTGAATGCGAGTGATAGTGTCTGCCTCACTCCTATGACATTCATTGAGTTAAAATTACGAAATAAACTAATAATGAAGTTCGTCAACTATTGCTTCTTTGAATAACATTTCATTTTATTTTGTTCCTTTCATTTTTTATCGCGAAATTTTGACTTTTTTGCATTCCGGGAGGGGGGATTTCATTCTTGCCCCCCGCTTCGGGTGCCATGAAGCGATATTTTTAACGAACGAATGAAAAGAGAGAGAGAGAGAGAGATTAATAAAGTTTGGAGGATCAAGGTACCTTTAGTGATTCTCAAGTTTAATTGTATAGCTTTACAGAAAACATTCGCTTTTGTGTGTTACAGCGGAAAGTTCAATATTCTAAAGTTTTCAGAATTCAGTTTTTGGGGTCCAAAAGATTTTATTGAACGAAGAAAAAGATTAGATACCTTGAAAGCGGAAACGTTGTTCTAATGACGGTACCCATTCTAACCTCCTATTTCGACGCTCCCGTAAATTCTCGATTCTAATTTTTTGGCAAACGTTCAAAAGTGATTGTCAGATTGTGCAGAGTATAGTATACTAACATTTTTCACTGACTCGACTGAAAAATTCGAAGCTTTTTTGCACAATATGGCAACTAGGTTATCAAATATTAGCGGCAAAACTACTCTGGTTCAATTGGCAACTGCGTAGGGGACGAGTCGGAGCGTTGAGTTGATGACTGGGGGCTCACTATTCTAGCGAACGGCTATCGTCACACCATGGGAAAATACCAACATTTTCTAAAACTTTGGCAGGGTTCGAAAGGAATCGTTTGTTTAAAAACACGTTATACTGGGTTTCACGTTTTATGGCTACAGACAGACTGACAGATGGACATACAGACGCCACAGAAAGTTTGTGCATTTACATTCCCAAGCCACACATACGGTAAAATAATATTGAAACTTAATGGATGAATATTTTTTAGGATAGTATTAAGCATGATGAGAGCCAATTATTTTGTAATTATCATGATTAACTACGTTGTAGACGGCCAAGTATCGAAACAAAATACCTTGAAAATCTCTGTGCCGTTGCAATACTTTCTTTATTTCTAACTTTGTCAGTATAGTGATAAAGTAAAAATCACTTTATGACAGATTCTATGAAGCAGGATGATATAATAATTGAATTTGATTTCTTATTCGATCTCCAGAAGGTATTCCCAGATTGTGCGTAATCATATAAAGCTTTCTTCCCTAACATATTGTGAATAGCAGGATGGGAAAATAGTTGTTTTTTTTTTCTTATTCGGTGGTCAGAGAATCCTTTATTCCAGCTCATTGCGCACCATCGTATGACTTTGCTCCCTGATATGTTGTGTTTCGTGTTTTTCGAACAACGTGTTTTTCGTGTTTTTCTATTTTGCGCGTTTTGAAACCAGATTCCAAGTCGTCACTCATTCACCTTTCGAATTTTCGAGAGAGCGTTTTCATCAGTGTTGGGTGTCTCTGTCTCGTCGTCGTCGCACTACGGTCTGAGATCGAAAAAAATGGCAACAAATCGGCGAAAAAAATCCACAAAAAATCATCGTTTTTCGACCTTTTAAAACCCTTTCCAGCAAAAATTTTGGAATTTGACTTTTTTTGAGCTTTTTTAAGACCGTTCAAAAGTGGAAAACTTTCTAAGACTTTTGATGGGTCGCACACGTTTTTGCAAAATGTCCATTTAAATTCCATTGAAACCCATGTTACAGAAAATGGTACATATGTGTAGTGTACCACCTTGCTGGAAAGGGTTAAGCTTAACTTAAAACTTTGTAGAGACATTTCTAGGCTTAAGGTGAATCTTCAGCGTTTAGTGCCGATTTCTGCCACCAGAGCGCTGCCATTCGATTAAAGTCGAATTACAGGCCGAAAGTAATTTATTTTTAAGAAACTGGAGTGTCAGTTACTAGATAATCATCTGAAGAGTGTCTCTGCAAAAAATCTCGCCAATAACTACAAAAATAAGGCTGAAAGTACCAAAAAATGAAACTTGTATCGAAATGCGATATTTCATTTTTTGGTACTTTCAGCCTTATTTTCGAAGTTATTGACGAGATTTTTTGCAGAGACACTCTTCAGATGCGGTTATCTAGTAACTGACATTCCGTTCTCTTAAAAATTACTTTCGGCCCGTAATTCGACTGTAACTTTAATCGAACGGTAGCGCTCTGGGGGCAGAAATCGGCACTAAACGCTGAAGAATCACATTAAATTTCTCGTTGAAAATGTTTTCAGTGATTTAAATTGATACTGAAAGTGTATAAATGAGAAATTAATAAGAAATTTAATACGCCTGATTTTTGGCCACTTTTTGATGATCTCAGACCATAGTGCGTCGTCGCCTTGGTCATGACTTCGTTCCAAAGTTTGGTTCAGCTTATTATTTCATTTGGTCACCCTGAAATTCAATTCCTCTCACCACCGATGTACATTGGACTCCCCCCGATCCCGATTCGCGATATTATATCACGTCGTTCTCTGTATTGACAGCATGTCACGTATTGTTGTCGTATTTTTCTTCGCGTACACTGAGAAATATATGTTTCATTGATGGAGAAAAATACACGACGCGACGTCTAAAAATATTTTCTGATTTGTAATCTTTCGATCGAGCTTTTCACACACTCTTAAAAACTTTTGCTTTCGGGGATTGAAGAGTTGATTCTTGCATAAAAAACCTTTAACAATTACGATGAGTACACTTAAAAATCACGAAATTTACTATCAGAATCGGGCTAAATGGCGGAGAGACGCAAGTATCATGGTAGATTCCTATTTCAATTGAGACATATCTCTATGTTTCTGTAGAGACAGTAATATAATAGACTGGAATTTTCCATGATACCTGCGTTGAACCGTCATTACGAACTTGCCGTTATAGCAGTTATGTGAGTTTATTACTGAATTTTAGACTTTCTTGTAGTGTGATTTTCGTGATTTTCGCTGGTTTCTACATCATATTTGACAAGTTATTTGCTCAAAGCAAATCTTTGCATGAGCACTATTGTATAATGAAACTCGTCTGCTTAGAACTCTACTAATGGTATGAATATTTTATTTGGTCAACAAAACAAAATACACATTGACAAAATTTTGGTAATAAAAACAAAAAATTAAAACCAAAAACAAAACAAAAAAAACAAGCAAAAAAAGCAACAACAAAAAAAAAAACAAAACAAACAAAAACTCATCTAAGCTTGTGACCGACAGCTAGGGGCCGATTTAACACTCCACAGTAGCAGGTTCTGATTCAGGATAACAAAAAAAACAAAAAAAAACTAACAAACAAACAAACAAATGCGAAAGGAACAAAAGGAAAAAATGGTAAACAAAAAAATGTTTCTTATTTTCCTGCGAAATCTGTATTGGAAAATTTTTGATACTTCACGTGGTGTTTATGGTTTGCCTCCCCCCTCCTTGTCTTAATTATTCTTTTGAAACGAAATTGTAAGTGATCGCTCATTATTTGCATTAATGCGAATAAGATTTCTAAAATTTTCACCAGTTGCATCGGAGGTGGGTAAAATGGGCTCATTTTGCATTATGACTGTCGTTTGGAGAAGAACGAAGTGTACAACGACTTTCAAAAGAAATTTTCCTGATAGAAAATTTCATTCTTCCATTCCTACATTCCTCCAGTTTTGCATTTTTTGTGCAGTTTTCAGGTATTTCAAGTCTAACAGCGTTGCCACACTTGGACTTGAAAGTATGCCTTAAGATAATCAAAAGCTCTGAAAAATGGGCAGCATAATCAAGGACCGTTTTAATGAGAAGACTTTCTTTTGAAGGTCATAGTATGGTGAAAAAGCAACTTATTCGTAGCTCGCCGTAATAGAGAAAAAATGGAAGACAGTCAGATGTTGCGAAATAATAAGCATGGATCAGGAGGGTCGGAGAGGGGGCGGAGTTAACAGAAGAGTAAGAATGCATCAGTGAAGAAACGTGTATCTCATTCTCATTGAGATCGAATCGGTGGGGGGGGGGGTGCTGGGAAATCCCCCCTTCCGTATCCTATCCTACCTCACGCACCCTTCCGAGCTGAATCTACGGTTAAACTTTAAATCACCGTTTCCTATTGTATCTCGAAACGATGAAGGCACAGGTGCGCTTAATTTCCTTTTGTTCCCCCGTTTCAAGCTTCCGTCTCATTTTTTTCTTTTTTAACGGCGCCAGGAAGTATAAAACAATTCACGCATAATATATGCGTAATAGTCGTATTATGTTCTTCCTACATAAACGTCTGTATATATGCTTGCGTGACTCTCCTTAAAATGAATATTCCTATAAAAGTATAAATTCACCAAAATGTGCTGTGAATTAGGCACTTAGGCAGTTTTATTTGAGTGGCGTTTTTAAATCACGCCGTTTAGTATTCTGAAAAATATCAACTCATCGGTGACCACGCCCGAATTTATTCGTTTTCCTTCTCGAGTCTAATTCACTTAGTTTTTGAGTCTTCACTGTGGATAACCTTATAAATCATTTTCATGATAATGAGGCTCTTGCAAAATGTTGCTACAGGTGATTGAAGAGTAGATTCTTGCATAAAAACCTGTAATAATGACGATGAATACGCTAAAAAGTTATAAAATTCACTCTCAAAATTGCGCTTAGTGGCAGAGCGACGCAGGTATCATGGGAGACTCCTATCTAATTTGAGACATATATTTGTGCTTCCGTAGAGAAAGTGACAAATTACACATCTGAGAGGGCCGATCATTTACTTCATCGTTAAACCGATCGATAAGACTGTCTATGAGTGATGCTATTGGCCGAAAATTGTAAAACTTGGCTGTTGCTATGGTAACCATCGTTAAGAGTCTCGTTTTATAAAGGCTACTCATGAGTAACCTTTAAAAAACGGACACTATAACGATGGTTACCATAGCAACAGCCAAGTTTTACAATTTTCGAACAATAGCATCACTCATAGACAGTCTTATCGATCGGTTTAACGATGAAGTAAATGATCGGCCCTCAGGAGTCTCCCATATAGTACCTGCGGAGCTCCGTCATAACGATTTTGCCGTTACAAGTGTTATCTGAGTTTATTACTGAATATAAGACTTTATCAGAGTGATTTTCGTGATTTTCACTGATTTTCACATTAGATTTAATTATTAACTTGCTTATTGCAAGAGTCTGCAAGAATGGGCCATTCTTGTTAGACAGTTTTCCTTAAGGCGCCTTCAATCCCTTGAATAGGCAATACCAACACTGCAAAGTACGAATAGTTAACTATCTAACTATAAGTACTTTGAGTGGATGAACCGTGTTTTCATACTTAAAATGAACAGGCCAGAAAGCAAATCGCAGCCATTATTTTATATATTTTAGGAAAATTCCATCTTTTTGTGAATGCCATTTACATATACACAGTGGTTTCGTCTTTGTAGAGGTATGCCCGTGCAAATCGTATCTAGTGTAGCGCGGGCTGTGTGAAATTGAAGTGATTTTCTGAGTTAATGAGTGTTATTTGAACGTTGTCAATGTGTTAATCGTTATTTTTGCCGTTATTTTTCGCGTTGTTTACATAAGAATCAAGGTTCTATATTGTTGTGGCAAAAGTACGAAACATGGTCATTATATGATTGACCTTTTCGTGTTACTTCAAAGGCTCCAATTCTTGAAAGAAGAGGAAAGAAGAGTGGACGCAGAAATAATAAACATGCGTTTAGAATGAATGAACTCGACTTTCTTTTCCGTTGTTGCGCAATGAAAAGAATAACAGAATTGAATGTACTAACAAACTGTACTGTGTACTGTACTGTGTTTTGAATGCTCCGAAAAGTTAAAAACGACATGGGAGTTATTTGAGGGATCTGAATCCGCAAAGATAAAGCAACATAGATAAGTGTAGAGAAGAATAGAGCTGCCATTTTGCGTGAAATTACTTAGGGGAAGTGTGGGTGGGTTGGGACACCGGGAGGGTTGGGACATTGCGTTTTTCTCAGTTTAGGTTGCCACTACCAACTTCATCCTGGGATGTAAAACTCTACCAGTGAGGCCACACTGCCAAACGGAGTTTGGAGGCAATATCACCTATCTTCTTCCCGCTAGGTCATTTTTGTTGTTTTGACCTATATACTAATTTTTTTTCTGGCATTTTCTAATTCTTTAAACTTTTTGCTTTGTATTTATTTAAACTTCTCACAATTGGGGGGCCGAAAACAGTATATATTTAGGTGAAACTTCCCGCAGTTGCAATCTTCATAACCTAACCTCACTTTTTGGTATTGTTGTTTGTTCACATTTTGTCGTTCTGGGAGGGTTGGGACATCGGTCTCAGGGAGGGTTGGGACACATTTCCAAAGTGCTTCTCAAACACAAAAAACTGAAAAACTTTGAAAACTGTGGAAACTTTTCAGTACCATCATATTTAAGGTCCTAAATTCATTAGATTAGTAATTTTAACTATTCTTTTAATTTTTCTAATTTTTTTTAACTTTAAAACTGATTTTTTAATTCATAATTTTTTCCGTAGCTGCTAGCACCATATTTCTAACCGCGGAGGCAGTTTTTATCAATTATTTAATTTTTTTCTACCATTTTTTGTATTCTTTGAAACCTTTTTACGTTCTGGAAGTGTTTTTTTTAAATTAAAGTTGTTTAAAACATTAAAACATTGATAAAATCATTCCATGTCCCAACCCTCACTGAGCCCTGTCCCAACCCATACAGGGTAGTTAGGGATGGGACACTTTTTGAATTTTTAAAAAAATTGCTCTAAAAAATTTAGTTTTTAATATTTTTTCTCCAAATCAAGGCAAAACATTTTTATTGTCAGTCTGAATAATCTCCAATAGCAACTTTTGAAGAAAAAAAAATTAAGGGACCCATAGACAGGTTTGAAAAAAAGTGTCCCATCCCACCCACACTTCCCCTAATGCCATTTTTTTATTCACCAATGATTCCACCGGTTAAGAAAAGATTACACAGTTCAGTTTAGTGCATGACTGTAATGGACGAAATACTTGCAGCTGTAATCTTTCCTTAACCAGTGGAGTTGTCGATGGCTTTAAAAAATTTGCGGACATTTTAATTAATTAACGGAGTTTCCATCGATTAAGAAAATATTGCAGATCAGAGTATTTTCGTGCTCTACAGTCATACGCTAAATTGAACTGTGGGTATAATCTTTTCTCAACCGCGGTTGAACCATCGATGAATTGAAAAATGTCATTAAGTATGCGTAAAACGGCAGCTCTGGAGAAGACAGCGGGGAATAGAGAAGAATTTAAGGTTACGGCAAGAGAAAGAGACAAAAAGCCAACAAAATGCCCAGTGAATAAACCGAAATTTCAGATAATGTAAGAGGGTATATACTTATATATACGATGCAGGGCTGTTATTTTCCGCATAACTCAAGACACATTTTTCCTATTTAGTTCAATATGAAATTTTTGGATTTCTTGCTGAATTCGCCAACACTGTTACGATGTGCGACACGAATCTCGAACTAATTAATAAAGCTCAATAAATAGATATAGATATACTCTAATGAACAGAATGAGTAATGGGTGATAACAAATGGGGGAAAAATTAATCTCGACCGGCTCTCATTTCCGTACAAACTTGCTTTCCCGAACTTTCCATGCTTGCTGGAATTCCGATGGTACTCAGTAATTGCGTGGACATTAGATCAGTGTTGCCGCTTTTTGAGATGTGTCATCTAAGTCTCCGGTTTCTACAATCTGGTTTTCTTATCGGCGGGCAGTGGCGCTGGCGTAGTGTGCAAATTGGCAACGTTGTAATGATTCCATTTAAACTTATGAAAAATATCGAACTATTGAGTGTTCGGTGAACACCTTCACATGCGAACTTTTACATGGGTTTAAATGTACTTATTACAACGTTGCCAAATTGCCACTGGCGGCTCGTGGAGGTGAGGCGACGAAAATGAGAGGTGCACAGGATTTTTTTTGAAATGCTTTTCACATAAACTTTGTTGAAAATTTGATGTTCCATTCATACTTTTTGGACTATTGAAACAAAGGATAATGGAATAATAACCATTTCAACCTTTATAAGTTATATTTTTAATTTTTTTTCTTTCTCCAACTTCAAAAAATATGAGGCGATGGCTCCCTGTCGCCTCACTTGCCTCACCTGGCGAGCCGCCACTGCGAAATTGCACAATACGCCACTGTCGGCGGGCTACCGGAAACAAAGTCAAACAATTTCGAAAAAGAGCAAACGCTTTAAAGCATTGGACTCTGAAACTGAAATAGCGGGTGAGATGGAGTCTCGGACCATCTTTTGTTCTGCCTTTGACTAGGATTGAGTCAGCGTTGACAAATAATGCATCTTGCGCAAGTCGTTCAACCGAAATTTAATCCTTTCATGCACGCATTTTGGGATTTGACCTTTTTCTGCATGAGATTATTTTGGACCGTTCAAAAGAGGACAACTTTCCAAGAATTTTGATTAGTCACACACGTTTTTGTAAAATGTCCATTTAAATTTCATTGAATCCCATATTACATACACTGAGAGAAAATATTACACGGAAAAAAAGAATGGTGTCATTTACCATTCGCAGAGCTGATTTTGGCCCCTACCAGAGTTAAGATAAACTTGACCAGAGTTATGGAACATTTGACTAGGAATCAGGTCAATTTCACTTGATACCTGGTCAAATGTTCCATAACTCTGGTCAAGTATATCTTAACTCTGGTATAGGGGCCAAAATCAGCTATGCGAATGGTAAATTACACCATTTTTTTCCGTGTACCAGAAGCATGAAAATATGTGAACCTATATGTAAGGGATAGTGCAATTACCAGAATTCTAGTCTTTTTACCGTAGTTCTTGAAAATTTTTAAGAAATTCTAGTACTATGACCATGTTCTGGTGTTAACACCAGAATTTTTTGGTAAAATAGTACTAAACTTGCTGTCGTTCACTTATCGTTGTGCTTCTGGTAATATGATTAGAATCTGAAATTATGACCATAGTTTTTTTTTTTTTCAGTGTAAAATGGCCACATGTGCACTGAAAAAAAAATCGCTGAATTAGTGAAAAGTATAGACACCACTTAAAAACTATTAGTTTAACTCTTTAAAATAGTGAAAAAAACAGTTGGATTAACACGGCACGGAGTTAATTTTACTAATGTTAATAGTCAAACTAACAGTTTTTAAGTTGTGTCCATACTTTTAAGTAGAAATTAGTTCAATTTAGATTATTTTTTTCAGTGTGTACCACTTCCCGTGAAAGGGTTAAATAGTGAACAGAGTATTATAGGTCTTTCAGCCAAACATCGGACTCTAGGCAGACACTCTGAACGAGGGTCTAAGCGGCAAGGGACAGTCATGTGGACGAAGCGCGCGGGCGTTTGCAAGGGATACAGAGTGGATAGGGCTCAGGGGCTGAGTGTGAGGAGAAAGGATGCGGAGGAGGGGGTAAAAGGTTACGGTCAAAGAGTGGAAAAATTGTTGTGGTGGAACGGTGGAATTGAGCTAGTTAAAGAAAGTTGTCGTTCCGTACAATGGCCGCTGTCTGCGGGGGTGGCGGGAGGGAGGCAAAAGGAGTGGTAAGGATGCGGGGGGGGGGGGGTCAGGGTAGGCGAGGACGAGGTAGCAGCGGTGACTTGTAACTGCTCTTTTGGCGACGCGGTGGCCGTTCGCTTTACAACCAGGCGTGTTTACGTTTTTCAAACTGATTCGGGATTTGGGATATAATATTCGGACCCGCGAGCACTTATACTATGATTTACAGGATATTTTGAAACAAAAACAAGAAAAAAGGGGGAAGGCCATGCTGGAAAGGCGTGCGATTTTTGCGAAGAGACCAAGGCGAGAGAAGCAGGAGGCATCGTTCGTGGCGTACAGTTGAATGAAATAGAAGCCATTTTCGGATTCAGTCTATGATGCATGAATGAGAAAATGACGAACTTAATTAAATGAAGAACTCTGGTTGAAAATGAAACAGTCGGCGAATGGAGCTGTTGCAAACTTTTGCCACAGGTTTACTAATAGTTGATTATGATTAACCCTTTTGTATCCTGACAGTATACCAATTTGTACCCACCGAAATGACATTTTTATTTTAAATGTATTTTCAAAAAAATCACTATGCACATCAAACAAAACAGAGTTTATGAGAAGGGTTTGTAATAATGCCGGATTTCAAGGGTCGGCAAGTAGACACTTTCGCACAGAAACAAGATTTTGTAGAGTTTCGCACACTTTTTAGAAATGCACTTTCGCACAGTTTCGGTTGGTGCACAATTTGGCAACGTTTCATAACTTTTCGACCTATTCGACATATTCGGCGAATTTAGTGCATTCTGGAGAAGGTGACGAATTTTTCAGTGAATTCACAGTAGAGATGTTCCATCCTCCGGTTTCAGATACGCCAGTGAGAAAAACGATCTTAGCCATGTGTACATGATCATTACCGTAACCTCTACATCATTACCGTAACCGGCCCATTTTTTGTTGCTAAATGACTGTAAATGATCTCAAAACCATAAAAATGTTGTAAGAAGGCTAATTTACCATGTAATCCTCACAGAAAAATATCATTTGACCTGCTCAGTTTTTTTTTACGATTGTGAGAACAAAATGTGAGCAGCCAATTGCAACATTTTCTGCAAGTTTAGTTAAGGAACACAAAATATTACTATTTTTTACTCCTAGAATTGATTATATTTCGATACAATGTATGATTATACACCATGTTTTTGATCTAAAACAAAAAATGTACTTAATGACTCATTTACTTATCCAGGAAGCAAAAATTCGCAATAAAATATTGAGGTTACGGTAATGACGAAAATCGTCAGAACTCAATTTTAATCATTCAAAAACTAAATATTGGGCAAATATCTTTCGACCCCACTGCTTAAACCTGATTATTACACCCTTAAGGATCATAAAAAGTATCATAGCAAAGCTTTTAAGTAGATTCCATGAATCTACTTATTGCGGAGGGTGCGATGTTGGATTTTTCGGGAAATTTTATCAAATGAGCACGTTTCATGGTCCCCTGAGTGAGAAAATACCACTCGTTGAAAATTGTATATATATATATATATATATATATCTTTATATGTATGTTTCAGCCAGTTTTACCATTTTTATGTCCCACGATCCTGTTCGTAATTTTTGGTTTTTATTTTTGAAATTTGTCTCAACTATTCGTTGGGTTTAATTCTTGGATGAGTTCGAAGATGGTGTAAATCTGACAGTTAGTTTTCGCGTTATGGGCCGTGTTTGAGTCGTAAAATGTGTTTTTGAGGTTTATTTTTAGGAGTGTTTGTTTTGAGTATTTTTTTTGGGAAAATTTATGTTAGCCGTTTTGTTACGCAACTTTTTTACTCGAGTCATTTTTTCGTGTTTTGCGTTGTAAGAGAGTTATAGTGATGTGTTTTTCGGGTTTTTTGGCAGTGTTTTCATATGAAGAAATTGTTTTTTTGGTTCAAAAATTTTAGTATATATCGTGGAGGATATTTTTAGTTCATATGCTCCATTCCTTGAATTTTCCTTGTGTTTTACGTGTTTTACGAGCTATTTAGTTTCTTATGGGATTTTACATGTGAAAGACAAGGATAAAGTATTGGTATAATTGCTCGTTCTTTGTTTTACACGCGCACTGTTGCTTAGGTACGTTATTTATTTATTTTCTTGTTTGATCAGCTGCTCTTATTCAGATTTATTTCTCATTATAGCGTTACAAAGATTACACATTTTTCTATCTTGGTACTATAATCTTTTTCTTAGGTGCATTTTCATTTAAATGTTGAACAGCTGATAAAAAAAAAAATTGAATAATTCAAAGAAAATCATAACATAACCTTATTTTTTTTTTTTTTTTTTTGCTTGTTTTATGGCTTATACTCCAGTCAAGGAGCCTACAGCCAACTATAGACTAATGTCAGTGTGTGAATGTTTGTTTAATGTCAGAAGACAACAGGGGACTTGAAACATCCATGCTCAAAGCACTCAGATTTCCACTGTAATCTTTGCCGTGGACCCACTTTTAAGGAGACCGAGCGACAAGACGAGTGAAAAATATTTATTAAAATTTGTGAAAAACTTTTATAACCTAGCTTTTATTTCTCACTTCCATTGAAAAGATTACACAATTCTCTATTGGTAATATATTCTTTTTCACAATAGTATTTGGATTTTGAGCAGCTGATAAAATAAAAAAGAATTTAACGAAAATTATAACCTATATTTAAATTTGTAAAAAAATGATTTAACCAAGCATGGAATCTACTTCGTCTTACCGGCCTGCCGGGAGGCATTTTTAACGTCTTTCAATTTTTGAGATTCTCGAAAAAAAGAGGCCTCGAAAATGCACTCTTATTTGAACCGACCCACCTCACAATGCAGTCGAGCAGTGATGCCAGATTGTGCACTAATACAGACTGTGCGAAAGTGTAACTGTGCGAAAGTGTGTTTCAGAAAAAAGTGTGCGAAAATGTACTTGTGCGAAACTGTAGTACAGCCCAAGGGTCAAGGTGGTAATACCCTACAAAAATGACGATAAGCACACCAAAAACTCACGAAACCCAATCCCAAACTCATAAAATGTTTTCAAACGCGAGACTGTAACTGCGTCGATTAGCGCCTTTTACATTGGGTTCCCCTATCTCAACAAGCTCCATCCTCACTATGTGTTCTTGCGACACCACACAAGAAGAAAGCATCGAATTGCCATAAGATTTAGGCGGTCATCACCGCCATTACGGTCTCGCGTTAGAAAGAATTTTGTGAGTGTGAGAGTGGATTTCGTGATTCTTCAGTGAGCTTATACCGTCATTTCTTAGGGTTTCACCCCTTATTCAACAATTAATAAGCCTGTGGAAAAAGTTTGCAACAGCTCCATTAAATAATGTCAATTGACTCATTCAATTTATGTAAGGTAGGCCACCTGCAATGATTCAATTCATTGTGTTACCAGTGGCGGCGCCTGCAATCTGGCAACAGTGCATGTAGTCCATTTAAATCCGATGTGAAGTATCGATTCCAGGGAGTGCACTGTGCACCCCCAACGTTCGATCTTTTCCATGACTTTAAATGGACTGCGTGCAACGTTGCCAAATTGGACCCTCCGCCACTATGTGTTTCGTATTGCAGGTTGCCTATATCTAAAGAAAACTCGAAGGAGTCGACTGAGATAATTAAATTCGGTGACTGTACATCTGACAAATCTGATTTTTTTCTCAGGTTCTTAGCTTATTATACAATCTAAAAAAGTAAAAAACAAACTCCCATACATGCCCCTATTCCATAGATAGGCAAGAATATAAATATTCCAGACAAAAGAAAAAAAAACTCAAAGATCAATCACACATGAAGACAGGTTTTTTGTATTTCTCCAATAACTGTCCCCACTATAGTCGTAATGATTTTCGGTGATTCTCTTCAAATGTACATATGTATATTACAGTAACATAATAAAAACCAGTGGCGGTTCGTGCAATGTGGCAACGACGGACTCACTCAATTTAAACCTACACAAAACTATCGATATTCATGGGTATCACTGAATCCCTGATAAATCGATTCTTTTGCTCAGGCTCAAATGGCAAAAAGACATGGTCGCCAAATAGTCAGAGCTTCCACTGATGAAAACAACAACTTGTGGGTAAACTGTAAATATTTAAAATAAATTGTTTAGCGTTGAAAAATAAAGCAACCCATTTTTAGTGCAAAACTTTAAATAAGTCAAGCAATTTAATTTTGATTTTAATCGCAACTCATTTGTAAAAAATAGGTTTAATAAGAGGTTTTCGCTGATTGGGATTTAAGCTTTTAAGCACTGACTAAGCTTTTTAAATGTTTCATACATTCGTGTGTTCTTTCTTATAAAAAATCAATATACTATCAATGCAGATTGAAGATAAGTCGGCATGTTATATTTATACAATCAAATATCCCTATAAAAACCAAGGTTGAAAATATCATTGTGATGTAAAATCCATGATTTTTGTTCAGTGAATTAGTTGTTTGTTCGCATGAAGAAACATAAGGCACAGCGACAATTTGAATTTTGTCGAAGGGTTATTGCTAGTGTTTATTAAATCAATATAATTTAGTCGATCAAGCAGAAACATCGAGAGAGAACCAAATAATATATGTGTAGATTAAAAAAAAATCTTTCATATTGATTTTTATTCCGACTGTCGGGCCGAAAAAAAAAATCTATGTATTAATAAAATTTTAAATTTCAAGACCAAAATTTGAATTTAAATTCTGGAAGTAGTAAACTCCACCAAATGAGTTTATTACAGAACGCTTCATTCAGAACAACAACTAGATTCGAACTTTTTGAGCCATTTTAGAAAATAATTTTCATAAAGAATTTGAGGATGATTCACGTAGTAGAGTCAAGTCTTAAGAAGAGGATCTAATGCAACGTATTGGGTGAAATGATGAGAATGCACATCCTTGGCAGCGAAAACAGCATTTCTTTCTCGCCAATGCTGCCATTCGTGTGTATTTATTTGTAGTTTTTTCAATTCACCGATGATCCGACCGTTTGAGAAAAGACTACACAGTTCCATTCACTTCATGACTGTAAATGCACGAAAATAATCGTATCTGTGATATTTTCTCAATCGGTATACGATCACCGTTAAATGATTAAAATATCCGCAAGTTTTTTAAAGTCATCGACGGCTCCACCGGTTGAAAAAAGATTACAGATGCGAGTATTTTTGTCCATTAGAGTCATACACTGAACTGAAATATGCAGTCTTTTCTCAACCGGTGGAATCATCGGTGAATTGAAACATGCAACTAAATATACACGAAACGGCAGCTCTGCTCTCACGATTTGTCAATCAAATAGGGATAACATTTCGGAGTTTTTCAACGAAATTAAGCTCAAACCGCGTGTATGAAAACAATGACCCAATGTGCGACGCCACGGCCGGGGGGCAGTGGTAGAGCAGAGAATTTTGAAGGGCAGGGGGTGCGAGTATCTATATATATAAATATAAAGTATAGAGTATATACATATATATGTATTTATTTTTATATATAGATATAAAGACAGTGAGGGTCTTTGTTACCCTTTCCCATTGCGAGATTCCCGCGCGGTGGTGGTGGTGGCGGGCGGCGAACGACAGCGTATAAGGCGTAGCGGGGAAGAGGGACGGGGCGCTGCAAAGCTATGATCGATAAAGCCACGCCTCAGAATCGCAGCAATACTTTTAACAGCATTGCGGACAAGGACAAACCTTAGTTTCTACCATTCCAAAACACAAATTTTACCCCCCTCCGTCCCCACACCCCTCTCCGCCACTCCTCCCGAATTAACATAAACATCCCCATTTACGGAGTCTAGAAATAATCTATTTCCTCCCTAATTTTTCGATTCCCCTGCCGTTCTGTGAGCCGTGCTGTGCCGTGCAGCTTCAAAAGTTCGGTGCCACTTCGAAGTTTATTTTTTGCCAGAGTCTCTCTCTCTCTCTCTCTCTCTCTCTCTCTCTCTCTCTCTCTCTCTCTCTCTCTCTCTCTCTCTCTCTCTCTCTCTCTCTCTCTCTCTCTCTCTCTCTCTCTCTCTCTCTCTCTCTCTCTCTCTCTCTCTCTCTCTCTCAAACACAAACACACTCACATTCTATCTCTCTCAAACTCCCACGCGCGCTGAGCTTTTCTCGCGAAAGCATCTCGTTCAATCTCGCCTTTTCAAAAGCTCACATTTTGGGTTGAAAGACCCCATAATTTAAAGGCGGGATCGTCTGAAATTAAAGGGTATAATATTTTCCGAATAGATCGACTAATTTAGCTTCGCATGACACCCAATCGGAGGGCAATTTAAAAATTATTTATTGACTCAAATTAACTGCGCTTTGCCGCTACGAATAACCTTTAACATAGAGACACTATACGGATGTGCGTGTAGATCATGATCTGATTACCCAGGGGCGGATTTACCATTACGCAAATTACGCGACTGCCTACTGCCTAGGGCCTCAGACCTAAGGGGGCTCACTTCATAAAGGGAGGAAGAAGAGAATAAAAAGAGATAAAAAGTGAGATCATATGCAAGTGAGAAAAAGAGAGAACAGGAGAGATAAAGAGAGCAAAAGAGAGAAAAAAGAGAGAAAAAGAGAGAAAAAGAGAGAAAAAGAGAGAAAAAGAGAGAAAAGGGGAGAAAAAAGAGAGAAAAAGAGAGAAAAAGGAAAATAAAATAGGCAAAAAGATAAAATTATAACAACTTTGCTGAAAAAAAAACAGTTTAAAACTAAATTTCAATGCCTTTTTTTTTTTTTTTTTTAAAAAAAAAAAATAAAATAATAATAATAAAATTGGGGAAAAACCCCTCAAGCCCCCTTCTTTCTGGTGGATGTCCTCAGACACTCAAAGCATCCTACCATTTTTCTCGGGGGCCTCAAGTGCAAAGTTGCGTAGGGCTTCAAGAGCTGTAAATCGGCCCCTGTGATCACCTATAGATTCAACGTTCTAAAGTACTTTAGGCTCGGATCAAATACGTTTCCCAAAAACAAATTAATGGACAAGTGCCTACTGTTTGTAGCCACTTGACTCCTTAGAACCAATTGAGTTATCATTAAAAAAAGACTTTGGCGGGAATATTGCTTTTTGTAGGAAATGTTGTAAGTTTTTTGTTGGTGCCGTTTTAAAAGGTTATTTTTTTTTTTTTTTTTTTTTTTTTTTTTTTTTTTTTTTTTTTTTTTTTTATCCAGAAGAAAATTCACGAATAATTCTATAGGTTTCCACATCCCAGGCTGCAATGATCCTTACAACTAACAAAAATGAATTGATGAGGTAGACGTAGCATTTAGATAACTGACAGTTGATTGTTTGTGTTACTGTTTTCATCTTCTGCGCAGGTTTCAATTGACATTACAGTGCACGCAATCAGCCAGAACGAATCAAAGTGCCACAAATTTGAGAAACATCATTATTTGAAACATTTTAAGACGCAGTCCTTAATGTAAATCATACTTTTTTTCAATAACATTGATATGTTGTTGGTCTTTTACGATTTTACTTTGGGACAATTCTTTATTTAAACTGGAAATAAATTTGCTGAATTTAACTATTTTAATATACTTATACTGGAAAGTGACAAAACTTAAAAAAACTTAAAAACCGTTAGTTTTACCATTTAAAATGGTTGAATAACCTCCGTGCTGTGATAAGTTAACTATTTTAAATGACGAAACTAGAAGTTTTTAAGGAAGGGTATTCAAATAATTAAAGTCAGCACTTTTTTTTTTCAAGGTACTTATTGTTTTTTTTTTATTTTAATTGCTTTATTTCAAGTTGATATACTAAGTATTTCTGATGGTTATGATTAATCTTAAAAGTATTTAATTGACCGTTTCTCGTGTCATCAACACGTCAGAACATAGTATGTTCATCTAGTTTTTGGGAAGATTTGGCTCAGCAAAACGATGACTAGATAGATTCATCAATACGTCTAGGTTCAATCCATCTCAAGCAATTCTTAATGACATCACAGAAATCTGAAAATCAGCCCTTAAATAAATCAAATGATCATGAAAACTCTTCAGAAGTAATTGATAACGAAGCAAAGTAGTGAAATATATCGAGATCATAACAGAGTGTAACAAGACCATATAAAAGTGGAGAGAGAGGCTTCTTCACCAATCTCAAATTCTTGTTCATTTTCTATAACTAGCCAATCATATTCAAATCTTTTGGTCTTAGGTCCATTCAAACTGCTTGTAAATGGGAAAGTGATGACTCTAAGAGTTGGGTCTCCTTCAATTATCATCTTGAAAAAAATTCAGTTGCACCATCTCGTTGGATGCGCAACTTTTCGATGGAGAGGGGGTGGAGTAGGGGGCAAAAAGATCTCCTCGCATATAACATCGTTAAATGAAGCAGCCGAAGTATCAGGGTATTTGGCGTCGCAATAACCATTTCAAAATGCTTCGACGTCCCAAGTAATCTTCTACCCGCAAATGATCTTGAAAATGTCAGCGCTCATTGTGGTATAGCTGATGTGGTTGCCATGACAACCGGATCTATTCTTATCGGTACGAACCTTGCCTAACGAGGTCCCAAACTTGTTTGCTTTTCGGTGAGTTTAAAATATTTTAACAAGCTCTCTAATTCTGGTCAAACTTTTGCATATTAACTCCAATCCAATCTGTCCTCATTCCTTCACTGAGGAAGATTAGGTACTCGGAGGGAATTAAATTTATAAATACTGATAGAGAACCGCTTAAAAAAGGACAGCTTTAGAGCAGGATCATTAATATCACCAAAGGAAAACGCATTGACCCTTTGTGAGCCCGAGTTATGTGACCACTGTATGGTACTAACGGTTCTGGAGGGGGTATGAAACTACCTTCGCTTTTAAGGCATTATTTCTGTGTGCCATCATTATTTTTCCAAACTATCATATGGATTTCCGCGGGGATTGAACTAACTACATAAGATCATCCATTAACTTCATTGAGTTCCAAGAAAGGCCCACAGAATTTTGGTCATGAGCTTCGTGGAAAGCTTTTACCAGGGAAGACACACAGTTTGATAAGTATAACAAGCTTATAAGCTATTTGAACTTTTTTGTGAATCAACATTATTTTACAATCAGAATAAAATAACATTGAATGTGAACTTAAAATAACTAAACTGAAAAAAGAGCATCAGCCAATTTCACAATTCTGATGTTAAAAGTCGTGACCTCAAAACAGTCAAAAGTTAATTCAACAAAATGGAATGCTAAATCAACAAAAACAGTATTGTTAAACTGACAACACGAATTTTTAAATCAACAAAATATAAATTTTACAAACCAATTTGTTGCTTTAACAATCAATTACGTCAGTTTGATGAAAATTTCTTATGGACATTTTGCACGGGCTCGGTTTCTTTGTCTCATATTCTTTAGCCTTAAACAAAAAAAGTTATGACAAATTCACTTGTGATCGGTTTTAAACGAAAGTGTAAGTGTTTGAGAGTGGCTATATTTGAATACAGAAATGGATATATTTGTTTCATTTGGAAGAATTTGCAGGAGGAATAAACTGACGCATGACAGAGACAAGCCACATTTTCTCACCTAAGGGCTGATTCTGCTTTTATGGACGAGACGAGGCGAGATAGCAATAATCGATCATTTCCATTGCTTTAAACGGCGTCACGTGACAGATTTGAAGTAGTTTATGAGTCGTTCATTTCAGAAAAATGACTCGAAATCTGTCATGTGACGCCGTTTAAACCAATAGGATTGGTCGATTCCCGCTATCCCGTCTCGTCTCGTCCAAGAGAGTAGAATCAGCTCCCTGAAGGCTGATTTTGCTCTTTTGGACAAGACGAGACAAAACTGCGGGAATCGATCATTCCTATTGGTTTAAACGGCGTCACGTGACAGATTTGAAGTCGTTCGAGTCGTTCCTTTCAGAAAAATGACGCAAAATCTGTCACGTGAAGCCGTTTAAACCAATAGGAATGATCGATTTCTACTATCTTGTCTCGTCTCCTTCCAAAGAGCAGAACCAGCTTCTTGGATAGTTTTTTTTTTTTTTTTTTTTTAAATCCGTATCCAGATGTAGCCACTCTTAAACATTTGAAGTTTCGTTTAAAACCGGTTTCGATTGGATTAATTACAATTTTTGATTGACGAATAAAAGAATACGGGGCAAACAGACCAAAATCAGCTTATCCACGCTGTGACACTTTTGGATAGGACGTATAACATGTATCAGCTCTCTATTGCTATAGGTACCTCGTTGCGACAGAGTGGGTTCAAGGATTGATGTGTGCGCTATTTCTTCCCTCGACGAGAGCGCATAGACCGCGCTGAATGGAGGATGAGAAAGGAGTCGGGTGGCAGAAACCTCATGGAGCTCATAATTTGGCATTAAAGTTTAGAGGTTAGAACTGACGCACATAATTAAAACCAAGAGGAGATTATCCATCCGTCTTGCGTCCTCAAAATCGATCGGTGGAGCGCAGCTTTAGCGTGGCGTGGCGCGGTGGGGTACGGTATGGGGTGCGGTGCGGTGTTGTGGCGCGGGGCTTTAAACGCCTTGCAGCAGCTGAGTCGGCAACCGACAACACAATTCGTAGCTCGGCTCGGCGGCGGCGGCGCGCGGCGTCAGCATCATGCAACTTACAAGTCCCTTGCGTGAAAAAGCATTTCCTAAACAAGGCTGTCAACTCCTTCCCGAAAGCTTTATACATCACGGAAAGCAACATATTCACAAAGCCATTACATAGCTCAACAGAATAAAACTAAACTATGTTGCCAAATTAATTCCCCCCCCCCCCTAAAAAAAAAAAAAAAAAAAAAAATTATTAAAATAGTAAAATATGCTCACATCGCAGCGTTTAGAGCTGGATTCACCTATAGGTCTGTTGCAAACTTTTGCTACAGAGCTGTCGAGTGATCAATCTCATGGTTAACCTCACAACATCGATCACAACCAATCACAACGCAAACAAACTCAGAACCTCCGATGCTGTGAGGTTGTTGACGTTGGCCATCAAGGATGTTCGCGGTGCGTGCACACGGGTTGCTCGATATTTTACCGCCATCTTAGGTTTCAGTTAAACGACTCTTGTGAGTTTAATACTGCAATTTATGACTTTCTCATACCACCAATGGATTTATCACGTGATTTTACTTAAGATTTAACTCGCTGTAGCAAAAGTTTGCAACAGACCCATTGGCTGATTAGGCTATAGTCTAGAACGCAACTTTTTTTACGAGCAAAATATCGGGGTACCATTTTTATTGAGGCAAGAAAACCCCACTATGACACGAAAAATGACTCACACATGAAGGAGAAGTGGGGGGTGGGGGGCAAACAAAATAGGTCACATTTTTTTAGAGCCTGCAAAGGAACTTTTAGCTGTGGGCACAAGGTGCAAAGTTAGGAATGGGGTTGGTAATCGATAACACGATTACCGAATAGTGTTCGTAACCGTCGTTTTTTTGGGGGGTAATTTTATGGTAATAATCAGGGCTGATTTTTTACAAGCCATCCATCATATCTAATGCAGAAGAATTATATCTAATCGAAAAGACCCTAAAGTTTACTATTTATCTGTGAAGAATACATATTTAAGTACCATCCAAAGTTTTGACGATTACCGATTACTAAATCGTGTAATCGATTACACTCCTATTTGCCCACCTCTGACTAGGTGGCGGCTTTGGCGGCGTTACATACAGCCTGAACATTCAAATCCTAGCCCCTTTCTCGTATAACCTACATTCAAAAAGGAGCAAAAAGTTGTGCATTTTGGCGCAAGCGGAAGTTCAATCGTTTTTTCTAATCGATAGATCGAAAGTCTACGTTCGATTTGGACAGCTTAATTACTTTGGTTACCTAACTTACCACAGGTTTGTTGCATTTACCATCATACTTTCTGGCAGACACCAAAATCCGCTATGAGTATGGTAAATTGTACCTTTTTCCCCCCTCCGTGAATGAGCAAACCGTAATCATCAATGACAGAATGCGTAGAGTCTAAAATTTGTTTTTCAACCAGAGGTTAGGTATCTAGTATCTACCCTCTCGTCTTGACTCATCGGGAACGCTAGAAAAAAAAAAAAAAATTCTGGAAAAGCCAATAGCATACAGTGCACAGAGTTGCTAGATTTCTAGAAAAAATCTAATATTTTACATTGATTCTTATAGAAAATATATGAATAAAATATCTGTCAATACTGTTTTGCTGTTGCCAGATTTCCAGTTAAATCCGTATATTTTACATTTGTTCTTAAGGGAAATATACGACCTAAACATCTGGCAACATCGTTCTCGCTGTGTTGCCAGATTTCATGTTGAAGTCCGTATATTTTACATTGATTGGTTTGGGAAATATACGATAATCTAAATGTCTGGCAACACTATTCTTGCTGTGTTGCCTCGAATCGAGTGTTGGACGAATCATTTCGAGCCCCTCATTTCGATGGAAACGGACAAACGTAGCCGATGAGCGGAGACAGAGGCGTAGCGTGCAATTTGGCAACGTTGCACTGTGTCCATTTAAACCCGTATTTAAGGTCGAATGCGAAGCTGTTCACGGAACTCCCAACAGTTCGATCTTTTTCATGGGTTTAAATGGATGAACTGCAACATTGTCAAATTGCACGCTACGCCACTGAGCGGAGACTGATCGTAATTTCAGACAGCTGAAGTAAGAAGAGGTGAGGAAGCGGTTACCTGCGCGATTGGGTTGCGCAGCAACAAACCCATTTAATTCAAAGTATTCGATCCGATCTGATTACGATAACGATAACAATTCTATCCTCCGTATGATCACCCCCCGACCCGCTGGCTGATGCATTTTTTTTTTTTTTTTTTTTTTTTTTTTTTTTTTTTTTTTTTTTTTTTTTAATCAAATTTCTGCCCTCAATCTGGCAACTTTGTAACGAGCTGATGGGATTAATGAAGGCTTGCAGTTGAAATTTTTAGCCGAAATCCGAGAGCTTGTTCCTCCATTTAAACTCCCCTTCTTCCAAGATCCCTTCACAGCGTCCCGTTTCCCAACACCCGAAAAATTTGCCTCATTCACCGATTTCTCACCCAACCCCCCTCTTTACACCCCTCGCACAGTGGAGCGAGTCAATGAGAGGGGTCGAACATGGAATACTACTAAAAATGCAAATTTGAATTTTTTTACGGTAAAAAAAAAAAACTGTTAGAGGTCGTTTGGTCTATACGGCAATGGCGTCTACTATTTTGTTGGTCTACTTAAAAGTAGATCTATGCTATTATTTCGTCCATAGCCGTTTCGTCTAATGTGTTATTTAGTCTACTAGTATTTTATGTCTACCGATTCCTTGTCCATTGTCTAATTATGTCTACTTATAATAATAAGGGTTAATTGTAAAGTAGATCTACCTTATTCTTTTGCCTACTAACAAATAACGTCTACGGTCTACGATTATTTTATTGGTGCCAAGAAAGTAAATTAACAGTTATTTGTCTCGTACTATTGGATCTATTCCTGTATAAAAGGACCTTCGCCTCAAAATATTTTTTTTAAATTTAGTGCGAGGTGCATTTCAGTGGTCTACTCCTAATTCATTCGCAAATTTTTTGGAACAATTTTTTAATAGGCGTATTTTTTAAGTAAGTTTTCACGTCGTAGACCTATTTTCTTCCAAAAGCCTGTAGACCCTCTAGTCAAATAGACGTCCTTCATCATTAGACTTCTTATCTGTGGACCTAATAAATTAGACCTTTTGTCATTAGACGTAATTTATTAGATTTCCTGACCGTAGACCAATATCTGGTGGACCAAACGACCTGAAACCAAAAAAACAAATTATAAAGGGTGCCTCTTGTTGAAAATTTTACAATAAAAGTAATAAAACCACTTTGAACCATCTTTGGTGCGTATTAATAAAGATGCATAGGTACGCATAATTTAACCCTTTCGCTAACATTGCCTCATATTATAAGGGACGACAACATGAAGCCTTCTGCAAATTCGAAAAATTGATTCGCACATGAAATCATATGAGAAAAGTTCGTTCAATTTAATGGTATAGGTTTCAGATTACAGTGTCTTTTTTTTAATAATTTGTTTACGAAAGGGTTAACGTCACAGCGTCATTTTCGGCCTCTAGCTCCGATTGACTCGTTCCACTGTGCCTCGCCTAAACAACTCACACACCCTAACTTGAAGCCTTAGTTCCTATGCTTCCCTCGACGTATCGCTCTCTGTTTTGGTGCAAATCCCTTCTTCGGATATCAATAAAATGCTACTCATTTAGTCCCTCCCCGCTTTCCACTCGATCGCTATTAGATTTAGGCACCCGTTTTAAAGAGCTCGATTTAATGCTTTTGATTTAGGTTCTTTTTCCAACCCCCCCCCCCCCCCCCCCGTACCCGACCCCCCCCCCCCCCCCCCCCCCACTCACTTGCGCCTCACGTCGGGCCGGGGGTTTTCAAAGCATCCCTCTTTTCACACAGTTTCATTATTGTGTCAAGGACAAAAAATGGAACCTTTTCTAGGTGAATGCTTCGAGGTTTGGCAACCGATTATTCTACTTTCTTTTCCTCTAAAGAGCTGCTTTTAAATTTCATTCCCTTCGATTTATTCTATTAATCAAGGAGCCGGAGACACACCGAAGAGCGGGCCATGTTATTCTCCAGCTACTTTTCAATGCAGCAGTTTTATGCTCGTTTAGTCCACGGTATAAAATGCCACGAAAAATACAGTTCGCTCTCACAAAATTTCTAAAGACTATTTACTGCCCTCTACTGCAGCTGTTACCCTAAAGCTAGGTTGCTTCGATGAGTTTAGATTGATTTTGTCTGGGTCAATCCTAATCAAACTTACCTTACTAGCTCTCCTACAAATCTGTTCCACTTAACCCTTCCAGACCTGGAGTCCATTCCACTCGACATTGGAATAGCATTGAACCTTATGGAAAACATGAAAATACAGTATGCGCATCAATTTATATGAGAAGACAGCACTGAGATCAATCAATGTGACCAAAAATCCGTTTCTGAACAAAAATAATTTCAAGCATGAAAGGGTTAAACGAGCTGTGTGTTGGAGATCGAGTGGTTCGTCTAAGATCTCTAAAGGCCTGAACGTATACCTATATTTTGATGGTGATGGGAAATTTTATGAGGTTGTAGTGGCGTCGGTGGTGGTGTTAATATTGCTTTTGTTGTTGTCTTTGTTGATATTGTTTTTGTTAGTGGTTTTGTTGTTGTTGTTGTTGTTATTGTTGTTGTTATTATTGTTGTTGATGTTGATGGTGTTGGTGAAGTTGGTGTTGTTGTTCCTGTTGTCGTCTTTGTTGGTGGTGTTGGTGGTGTTGGTGGTGTTGGTGGTGTTGGTGTTGTTGTTAGTTTTATTTTCCTTGTTTTTTTCATGTATTACAAAAATAGGTACACAGAAAAAATCAAGTTGAATTAGGTAAAATTTTTTATTTAACTTTTCAGTTAATTTACTTTTTCTATACGAGAGGTCACCAAGGAACACAAGAATTAGTGAAAGAAAAAATAAACCCCTCGTGTTCGTGTTTTATTTACCTATCAAATGACCCGACTTTTTTTTTCGACAGTTTTTACATGACATCTTGTTTATTCAGCATAGCATAAATAGAAGGAGGGGGATCAAATTCTTTTCTCGTGCCAACAGTGAGCGACTGTACTTTTCAATGAAGCATAAGGTTCAGACTGAAGGAGGAGAAACCATCACGATCTTAGTTCCCCCGAGTTCACTTTCACGGTCCATTTAATAAATGAATTAAAATTATCTTTTGCTTGTTGGGAGTCCATCAGGAAGACACGCCATGCCATGAGGGCCCCTGACTCAGCCTCTGCATGATCGCAAGAGCTTGCATATCGGGTACGTTTTTACCCCCACGCTCGGTCGCTCGTGTCCTCTCATTTTGCTACGAGCATAATTTGTTGCAAAGCTCATTTAAGTGTATTCACTTAGAACGCGCATCTTACTAATTCACGCAACTTCACAAAAGCAGCAGCGCAGCGGTGACAGGTGGGACGCGGATCCTGAATTTTTTAACAGCTCTTTTCCGTCAAGATGAAAGTACCGGAGCTAAGAGCAAGAGAAAGAGAGAGTGGTCGAAAGAGAGAGAGCGAGAGAGAGAGAGAGAGAGAGAGAGAGAGAGAGAGAGAGAGAGAGAGAGAGAGGGAGAGTTACATTAAGGGAGAGTGAGGGAGAGAGATAGATGAAGATAGAGGGAGAAGGAGAGGGGGAGGGAGAAGGAAAGCGTCGTGCAATTCCTAAATGTTGCTTGTTAGACTAAAACATACAGGGTGTAAAAGAAAAAAATGAAAACGGGGATGACATCAGCAAAGCTCGGATAAAACATCATAGCGAACATGAATCATAAATCCAATTTTTCCTTTCAAGTCGGCCGTTTTTAGAGACTTTCTAAGAGGGAGAAAATATAAATAAAATCGTCTCAAAAACCCAAAACCCTCTGAGTTCAAGGGAGAATACGGCCAAGTCAAGAGCACTCCTTCTTCAAACCAAATTCAGATTGCGCTTGCTGTCACACTTTGAGACAGTGACGTCGCGTGCAGTTTGGCAACAATGTATATTATATCTATTTAAACTCATGTAAAAGATCGAATTCTGGGGGTGCACAGCGCACAAGGAAAATTCGATATATTTAACGAGTTTAAATGGAGCAGTTGCATTGTTGCCAGAAAGCACGTGACGCCACTGCTTTGAGATAGGACTTACAATATGTATGACCCCCTCTATCGCTTTAGCTCGTTGTTGTTTTTATACAAAGTGCGTTTCAACGAATGAGCTGATTGAGAAATAATGATGGCAACGTCATAATGACGTTAGACATGGGGCGATGGCTCGTACTTTAACCAGGCAACAACGCAAAGCTACACTTACCTTGTGTATGTGTGTGTGTATGTGTGTGTTGTTGTTGTTCGCTCCGTTAAACTCTTGAACTTTGTTGTGAGCGTTTTAAAGTTACCATGATGCCCGCCTTACACCGCGAGGATGAATTGTGCGAGCTGTAAAACCCATCGCACATACCTCGCACCCAACTTTTCAGCTTCTGGAGCGGCTCGAAACTTCAATCTGCGAATGTTATAGCCATTAGTTGTCGAAAGCTAAACTTCCTCTGACGAATATCTCTCGCGAAGAGAGCCTACAAGTATGAAAACTATGAAATTATATTCTCTGTTTTGTACAGACCCGATCCTTCAGACTGTGTTTGACTACATTTTTTAGATTTGAGACGTATTTATAGTAAGTTTGGCCGCAGTGAGAAGAGGGAACTAGGGAGCTGTTGTTAACTTGACACTCTCTCATGTAGTATGTTGCTGGATTAACTTTGAGCTTTTTTTTTTTTAATAAATTGAGGAGCGTGTTCCAAATTGAGAATTTTTCTCTGGATCTTGATTCAAATACGTCTTATACTTTCGTAGAATGTTCAGAGCCGTCATTTCAGGTCTCGCCCGGGGGGGGGGGCAAACATCTGGTGACCTTTTTTACTTTCTAGCTGTAACAAAGTTAGAAAAAAATTGAGAAAGTATTGCGATGGCGCAGAGATTTTCGAGGTATTTTGTCTCGATGCTTGGGCTCTCACGACTAAGTCAATCATGATTTATACACAGCAATGGTCTCTCATTACGTCTAATACTATCCGAAAGAACATTCGTCCATCAAATTTCAATATTTCTTAACCCTTCCAAATTTACAGGGTTTTATGCATGCAAATTCTGTGGCGTCTGTCCGTCATGCAGTCCGTATTTTTACATACTTTTTGAACCACTGATCCATATGCTTCCAGATTTTCTGCTATTGTTGCTCTCTAGATTCCTAAGAAGGTTTTTTTTTTGTTTTTTGTATTTTAACTTTTAAGTTAGTTATGGGAACTTTTAAGTTAGTTTTAGAGGGTACCCGGGGGTCTCTCCCTAAATTTTAAAGGGGAGTTCTGGGGCAAGGTTATAGATTAAAGAGGTATGCTCATCTGACAAAGCGCCACGAAGTCAGTAGCGCGCAGTTCAAAATCCAGATCCAAGATGGCCGACAAAAGCAGGAAACATTGGGCTACCTCTCCAGAAAAGTAGAAAATAGCCCGCGATGTTTTCTGAAAAGAGTATACAATGTTTTCTGCTTTTGTCGGCCATCTTGGATCTGGATTTTGAACTGTGCGCTACTGACTTCGTGGCGCGTAGTCAGATGAGCATACTTCTTTAATCTATAACCTTGGTTCTGGGGGTCTCTTTCAGCACATTAAAGGGGGTGTGGGAGTATTTTTTAGAGTATTAAAGGGGAGTCTGGGGGTCTGATCCAAATTAAACGGTGTGGAAAAGTGCTGCTGCTGACTTCGTGATTCAAAAATATCAGTTTGTTGGTGTGTTTGTTTATATGTTGTGTTATTCATTTCCTTTCGGAAATATTTTTGATAAACTTGAAACCAAATAGAGTCCTTTTCCACCAGATTTTAAACCATGGGCGGATACAGGGAATTGTCTTTCTCTCTCTCCTCCCATTTGAAAACATGCGTTAGAAAAGGACAGAAGAGGGGGCCAAAGTCACGTGATGGCCCCCTATCCTATCCTTTTCCAACACATAAGTTCAAATGGAGGGCGAGAGAGAAGGACAATTCCCTGTATCCGCCCATGTTTTAAACTATAATAGTTGATTGTCAACCGCAAATATTGCTGTATCAGTCAGGCGTTTCCAAGAGACTCGTTCTCAGCCGTATGGTATATATGTGTCTTTGGCGAGCCGCATTTGTGGCGCAGCATCTGTCAGATTTGGATTTAAGTTTCCAACAATGATGAGATCTACTTAGCTGTTTTAATGAAACCGAAAAAATGGGCAGTCGAGGCAGGACGGACAAATTCATTTGCGATATAATTCAATAGTCCCTCGAGTTTTATTAGCTGTAAGTTTCTCCTGAACCGCGTATTCTTATTATTGTTTCTGATGAAATGAGCTCGAATATTAAGCTTTGGCGGAGGAGGACGAAAGAAGATTACTAGACAGCATGATATTCACAGCGGGACATGAAGAGGGGATGGGGAGGGAAAGAAAAATAGGAAGGGTGGAAAGGCCAGGGAAAGAAAGGGATTGGGAGGAGAAAAAAACCTTGATTTATTTACTGACTCAAAATGAGCTACAAAGGTTGCTGTACCTGCAGTCATGATGTTTAGAAGCGCAAGATCTTGGAGAAGATCTTTTCGGATACAGATGTATGTGAAGGTACGGTTGCCAGGTCTAGTGAAAATTCCTATCGACTTTAAAAGAAAAAAATGAGAAATAATCTGAAATGAAATTCATAATGAAAGCCAATTTTGTAATAATACATTAAATTAGAACTTACATTAATAAAAACGCTAAAGGCTTTTTGATCTCTATAAGATCATCACCAAGGGCGAGTAAAAAGTCGTAAGCAATTACAAGTTAAAACGCAATAAAAGCAATGAAAACAATGTAAACTTAAAAAAATAGCATGATGCCAAACAATGAATGTCAAACAAATTAAAACAAATAAAAAGCTAAATCAAAGCAAAAAGCAGAAGCAAAAAAAAGGACAAAAGGTATGAGCAAAAGAAGGAGAGATGAATTAAAACCAATTGAAAGTTTGTAAAAAGGTAAAATATTACATTTAATGTTTTATTACCTTTTTGCAAACTTTCAATTATTTTTGATTCATCTCACCTTGCTCATATCTTTTTCCTTTTTTTTACTCTGCTTTTTATTTTGCTTTAGCTTTTTATTTGTTTAATTTGTTTAAAATTTATTGTTTGGCATCATGTTATTTTTATAATAATTTACATTTTTACTAGTTTACATTGGTTTTTATTGATTTAACTTCTACTTACTTACAACTTTTTAACTAGGCATTTATGACGACCTTAGTGATCGAAAGGCCTTTGGCGTTTTTGTTCGAATATAGGTAAGTTCTAATTCTAATTTAATGTATTATTACAAGATTGGCTATTAGTATGAATGGGTCTGTTGCATACTTTTGCCACAGCAATATAGAGGGTTGAATTAGATGTAAAATCGCGTGAAAATCACATTGAAAGCATCAAACAGTCACAAAATGCCAAAGAGTAAGCAAGAGTCGCAATTGAATGGAAGACCTGCGTGATCAACGTAGATGAGGGATCGGAACGCGGGCTGGCCTCTGATTGGCTGCAACGCGTGGAGCTAAAATGTCTTAGGGTATAGGGAAATTAACACGGGGTTTTCGTTCCAGGACGTTTATCTCGAAACCTGTGCAAATTCGTCTATACGCAATTTATGCGAGTCGATTTAGCAGAATTTTCTGAACAAATTGACAGGTCATAAGTGCCACTTTGTTGCAAATTCGAAAAGACTGTTTCAGTTTAAAAGTACTCACAATAGTGAGTTACTCAAACACTGCTCAAACACACGCCAAGTATGTAAACACACTATTGTGCGTACTTTTAAACTGAAACAGTCCTTTCGAATTTGCAACAAAGTGGCACTTATGACCTATCAATTTGTTCGGAAAATTCTGCTAAATCGACTCGCATAAATTGCGTACAGACGATTTCGCACAGGTTTCGAGATAAACGTCCCGGAACCAATGAGCTATAACTTTAGAGTGGCACATCAAGGAACGTTCCGCTGGTTCATTGTTGTCACCTAGGGCGCCGCCATCTTGCCGTAAAAATCGATTTTGAGGTTAAATTTTGTAGGTTGTTTCCGGTCGTTTCGTAAACAAACTCGGGCGTCACCGGAAACGACCTACGAATCTGGCGTCCAAATTCCCGCCAAATTCCGAACGACCTACAAAATTTAACCTCAAAACTCGGAATCTGCCGTCCAAATTCCGCTTTTTCCTGGGATTCCTTCTACCCTGTGTGGCACAAGGTGGACCAATGAGCTATAACTTTAGAGTGGCATATCAAGGAACGTTCCGCTGGTTCATTGTTGTCACCTAGGGCGCCGTCATCTTGCCGTAAAAATCGATTTTGAGGTTAAGTTTTGTAGGTTGTTTCCGGTCGTTTCGTAAACAAACTCGGGCATCGCCGGAAACGACCTACGAATCTGCCGTCCAAATTCCCGCCAAATTCCGAACGACCTACGAAATTTAAGCTCAAACCTTGGAATCTGCCGTCCAAATTCCGCTTTTTCCCGGGATTCCTTCTACCCTGTGTGGCACAAGGTGGACCAGCCTGCTGCCACTCTAAAGTTATAGCTCATTGCCCGGAACGAAAACCCCGTGTTAATTTCCCTATACCCTAAGACATTTTAGCTCCACGCGTTGCAGCCAATCAGACGCCAGCCCGCGTTCCGATCCCTTATCTACGTTGACCACGCAGGCCTTCCATTCAATTGCGACTCTTGTTTACTCTTTGCAAAATCCACTCTGAAACCCACAAATGGCGTTTTAAGGATAGCCTAAGATGGCGGTTGATAGGGCGAATCAATCCTGCATGCATGCACCACGAGCAGCAAATTTGGCTGACGATGGCATTCGACAAAGTAGGTACTTGCACCGCGTTTCCTTTTCAGAATCCAAGCAGATCGACACAAAACTTGATATATTCACCATAATACACACAAAAAATAAAGAAAAAGTAAAATTTACCAGAAAAAAAGACTGAATGACACAAAACGTAAGTAATATGAGAGTGTGCGACGTTTGTTTACATGTTTCTAAATTACGAATTTCCATCATCAGCCATCTTTTGGTGCTCGTGGTGCATGCATGCATGCAGCCCTTTCAGCCTCCATCTTGGACTTTCCTCAAAACGCCTTTTGTGGGTTTATGAGTGGGTTTTGAGACTATTTGATGCTCTGCTCAGTGTGGTTTTTAGGCGATTTTACACCCAAATCAACCCTCCATAATGCTATAGCAAAAGCATGCAACGGTCAGTTGCATGTTTTTGCTATATTGCTATTGCTAGACCCATTTCAGTGGCGTAGCGTGCAAGTTGGCAACGTTGTACCAGGTCCATCTAAAACGAATCCATGTAAAAGATCGATTGCGAAGGTGCTCACCGAACACCTAAAAGCTTGATATTTTCCATGGGTTAAAATTAATGAACTGCAACGTTGTCACATTGCACGCTATACGCCACTGACCCATTTAGTTTCATTTTATTCCTCATATTTTTCTTTTAATTCAATATACAGATCTTGTTCTTTGCAATGTTTCAATGAATCAACTTTAAACCAAATTATGAGGATCTATCGCATTTCTTTCTTAAATCTGACAACAGTGCATGTGAGACCCTTCAGAGAGACAGAGAGAGCGGCTCCTGAAAATGATATCAAAATACCGTCTCGCAGGTTCACGTCCGTCCGTCCGCCGCGGTCGTGCACTCTTCTCTATACCTTTAAAATCCTCGAAGCTCCGCTCCGCTTCGTCTTAACAGACGGGTCTTTTTCTCATCCTTTTCTTCTTCTTTCCCTTCCTTTTGAATGCTGATTTTTCGTTTGAGGTTTAGTCGTCTCCTCCAATTTGTCTTCTGGTGGTTCTTTCGCGACTGAAGATTAGTCTGGGTTTAAAGACTCTCTTCCTCCTTTGTCACTGAGGAAGATGCTGAAGGTATGTGCATGCACTCTAGTCCATCCAGGCAATATAAAATATTCCAAAGACTTATAAAATAAGTAAATGAATTTTTGTTTTGTTTTGTTTGTTTGTTATTTTTTTGTGAAACATGAAAGTAATAAAATTTTCTGACACTAATGAAATTTAAATTTAAAAAGGATTGCGATGGGGCAGAGATTTTAAAAATGTTTAGTTTCAATATTTGGCTTCTTTAATCATTATGATATATTATATAGGTACAGGGTGTTTCAATTTTAAAAATAAATAAATTCTAGATCCGATTCTCGAAGTTAAAAAAAAGTATATTTAGAGAATGATTTGCATGCATGAATGTTTGATGGCTCAAACGATTTTTTATTTTATTTTTTTTTTAAGAAAACGGGTGAGCGCATTGTGAGAAACAAAGTTTCATTCTTACTTTTTGAACGAATATCGTAAATTCCCAAGTTGGAGTTCTGACGTTCAAAGGCGGATCCAGCAATCCGCGGCAATATTGTAATCTTCCCATTTGATTGCATAAGAAATAATCGATTAGTCACGGGACTACAGCCCCTTCAAGAATCGATTGTTTATCATACATTCAAATGTGAAGAATGAGCAGTTGCCAGATTGTTGGATCCGCCTATGCGGACATTTTATTGATCTTAACCGCGCAAATTCCTAGATATAATGGAACTTATTTTGAGCAAGGAAGAGATTCGACCAGCTTTCTCTGTGGGTGTAAGAGGCTACAGAGTTTAACAGGACGTAGACGAACAAACATTGGTGGCTTTATGCAATATGGCAACGTTTAATTTCGTCCATTTAAACTCAAGTAAAATATCGATTCGAGTGATCAAACCATGCACAATGCACATCTAATAGTTCGACCTTTTTTATGACTTTTAACAGACATGATTGTAACAATACCAGGCACGAATTCAAGATTCTTCAATATGTATAGTGCGTTGACGGCGATTTGCGTTGAGGAATTATATTTATTTTGCTTCGCAGGTGATAGCAACGAGGTCCAGTAAAAAGTTGGATTTGACGCAAGAATTTTAGTGTGAGAATAAGTTTCGTTCTAAAATTAAAGTGATTTTAATTAAAACTGGATGCATTTCGCTTTAATAGATATTGAAGTTGATTCAACAGAACCGAAGAAAAATAAAAATAAAAATAAAAAAAAGTCAGAAGTATAAATCGTGTTCGCAACTTTTCCTCCCCTCCGCGCGCTTTCATTTCTCCGATGTTGCGATTTAAAAATAACTTGAAACTTTCCTCTTTTCCTTCCGTCCTCTCCCTTTAATGATGTACGTTTATATTTATTTAATTTTATTTCTGCTTTTTCGCCGAATCTTTTCTTGTTTTTATTTGAAACTATCGCTTCTTCTCTCGACAGATCTTCAAAAGTACAAGTTTTTATTGATCGCGTTTGATGCAATACAACGTTGCCTCGTTTCATAAAAAAAAAAACAAAACAAAACGAAACAAACAAAAAACAAAAAAATACATGTTGGTGTTGCGCCGAGAAAAACGGGACCTTAATGGGATGGAGACAAAATTTTTGCAATTTTCTTTTAGAGTAAATTACCGGTTCAAATGAGACCTTGTGAAGTAAAAAATATGACAAATTCAATATTTTAGAGCGAAAATAATTTAAAAAAATTAAATTTTTAAATTATTAAACTAATTATGATCAAACAATTTTATTATTTAATTCATTTTTAATTATTTAATTAATTATTATTAAGTTATTAATTAATTATTTGTTTAAGGCAAATGCGAGAACATTGTTAAAGTTGAGCTTATTTCCATAAATGACCCAATGACCCATGTTTGTTCATGAAGATTGCTGTTGTCAGAAATAATAAAATACAGCTAAATTAACAATTCACACCTAACCGTCAATTAACAGATGGACCCTTTATTGCGACGGGGATGAAACACAGATATTTTCTTTTGACACGCGGGCTATTGAGGACCGAGGTACCACGAACTGCGTCCGTTGAATTTGACGAATTTCTACCGAAGTGCAAACAATTATTGTTATAAAAAAGTTCCCTTCAGCTGATTGGTCGGAGCTTCATTTTAAAAATAATTGTCGCCAGCCGTGGAGGAGATACTTTGTTTCTTTCGAGAATCGGAGTAAGCTCAGCTAAGTTCACCGAATCCTCCGGTGAACATATATAGACCGACTCCAGGGAGCAATAAGAGAGTTTTATGAGCCGAGTTGTAAAAGCAGAGTAAATAAGACATTTTACGTGCTCAATATGGGAATTTTATCGCCAATAGAAATTTTCAGTTTAATTTCTTCGGTTTTAGATTTCTTCCCTCCATTTATCCTAAAGCTTATCCATCACTACACTCTCTAATGGGTCTGTTGCATACCTTTTCAACAGCAGTATGGAGGTCTGATTCTGATGTTAAATCGCGGGAAAATCACACTGGCAGCATCAAACTGTCTCAAAACCTACTCATAAACCCACAAAAGGCGATTTAACAAAAGCCTCAGATGGCGGTTGAAAGCGAATCAACCCTGCATGCATGTACCACATCAAGCACCTAAAGATGGCCAATTACGAAAATTCGTAATGGTAGAAAAATGTAAACAAACGTCTTACTTCCTCATAATACGAACGGTTTTGTATTATTCAGTGTTTTTTTCGGTAAAACTTTCTCGTTATTTTTGTGTGATTATTTTAGTTAATATATCACGTTTCCTGTCGATTTGCTGGGATTCTGAAAAGGAAACGCCGGGCATGTATATCTAATTTGTCGAATGCCATCCGCCATCACTATCGTCGGCCACCTTTGCTGCGCTCGTAGTGCATGCATGCCGGTTGATTCGCCCTTTCAACCACCATTTTAGGCTTTCCTTTAAACGCCATTTGTGGGATTTATGAGTGTATTTTGAGACTACTTAAGGCTCTAATTGTGATTTTCACGCGATTTTACACCTGAATCAACCCTCCCCAATGCTAGCAAGAGTATGTAACAGACCCATTGCGATGTTTGGAATGTTCACTACACGACACAGTTGAACAGCGGCGGCTCGTGCTTTTTGGCAACAATGTTTTTTTGCTATTTGAACCAGGGATATGAACCGAACCAAACCATGATCCGAAAACCGCTATTTTTCTGAACCAAGAACCGTTTTTCCTGAAGTAGTCGAACGACAAACCCCAAATCAAACCTGGAACCATCAGTAAAATTTTGGTTCGAACCGGTTAATCAGAAATGAAAGGCGGCTCAGGAGAATTTATTGCTTTAGATTAAATTGATGAATTATAGATTACGGAGAAGACAGATAAATAGATTTGAAATTAATCAGATTTTTGTTGATGCTTTTTTCAGACTCCAAACGCTAAAACTATACGATTTTCCGGATGCAATTAATTATTTGAGATTTCAAATTAAAGAATTGAATTGAAACCTGTTTGTTTTTTTAACTTTAATGCTTAGTTTTAATGGTGTTTATGGTGTTTAATGGTTTAAAGTTCAGTTTTCGGTCTGTAGAATTTCTATGTGCATTGATGAAACGCATCACTGATGCTGAACCGATTCATTACTGCGGTCCATAACTCCAGTTTGACCCAGTCGACCTAAATTTTGCGCGAACCGGTTCTGAACTGAGAACCGGTTTCTTTTTTTATCGAGGCTCGAACCGGAAACAAAACTGAACCAACATCTTCTCTGCGATTCAAGTCTCCGATTTGAACCTACGCAAACCTATGCAAAACCTATGTCTCTTTTTATCCAGAGATATAGGTAACTCATTACGGCATCACATTTCAAATGCTTCGTCCTTTCTAGGATTTGGAATTATTACACTAACTCTTCCGGGGCATTTTTTACCTATTCAAAACAACTTTGCGATTATGGACGTGAACGACTGAACGCACGCAACAATATGACGACCGAACTTAAAGCAACAACACAATGAACGTTGAGATAACTATTCGTGCACGTGGGTAGTGGATTTGCATATATCATGAATTGAAGGCGCTTTGCATTCGTTTTATTTGATTGCATTTGTTTTGAACGAGCTCATCTCGCTCGGCTCTTTGCCATATCTACTATAATTTGATCAAACAATATTGCCAAGCTCATTACTCGGTCAAAATTGTTAGACTTGTTAAGAAAAATATAATTTTGTATTAAAAAGGGAAAATACTTTTATATGACAGATTGATAATTATTGCTATGCTTGACAAAAGCACGTATTGTCAACATATTTCAACTTGCAAAGTACTTACGTTTTCTTGAGTATTTTTATTTAAATACGAGCACCATTTATTATTTGTTTATATTTACTCATGTGTTATTTTTATCAAATATTTCAATATTTGTCTTCATTTTTAAGACTAAAATTACCATAATTTATTGGTAATTTTTATTTGTGTCATCAGGATGTTCACCGTTTATCTCCTCCGCACTCAGTGGATTAATTTTAACTGTACACATTAAGTGATAGTCTGGAGGTTTCAACCGAACTTTTGAGGATTTTCAATAAGTTTTAGTTGTTGGAGAGCTGATGTACAGAAAGTTGTGGGGGGGGGGGAGAGGTTCAGGAGGTCTGGACTGTTGGACCTCCTTCCTCTTTGACCCCAAAATTTGCTCGTAAAAAGGTAATTTTCTTGCGTTTTCAGAGAAATTATACTGATTTTTTGAACTTTGGATTCCCTCTTTGACAATGCCCCCCCCCCCCCGAAAAATTCCTGGATATGCCATTGAACGTTATTGTTGACAGTTAGAATAAAAAAACAAGATAGAAACCTAAAATTACATTTAAAAAGGACTATTGGCACACATGTGAATCACGGAGAACCCTCAGCCGCCGAAACAGTTTCATGTAGACCCTGGAACTTTTCGAGGCGGGCGGTTCAAATGATTCAAAATCGTGAATTGTGCCGGTATCCATATCCACTCTTGGAGGAAAACTCATTTAATTTTTCAGCGTAATAGCATTAAGAGATGGGGTGATTGCCGGGTGGAGGGGGAGGGCTCGCTTCAGATCTATTTTTTGATTTTGTTTGCAATTCTTCGTTCTATACCTTTTCCTTCCTTTATCCCATTCTAACCTCACTCGCCTGGCCTGGCTTCCGCTTCCCGTTTTTCCGAATCGTCGCTACACCTATATCTTTTGAGCAGCTGATGAATAATTGATGAAGAAGAGCGGAGAAACTTGATAAGTTTTCCAATAAAAGCAAAAAAAAAAAGAATGCGCGAGAGGGGTGAGAGGGAGAGAGGTAGAGAGAGAGAGAGAGAGGAGAAGAGAGAGAGTGAGAAAGAGAAAGGGAGAGAGCGAGACAGAAAGAGAGTGATAAAGAGAGAGACAGAGAAAGAGAGAGAGAGGAAGAGAAAGAGAGAGTGAGGAAGAGAAAGAGAGAGAGTGAGAAAGAGAAAGAGAGAGAGGAGGAGAGAGAGAAAAGTTGAAACCAAGCAGCGGCGCGGCGCTTTTGCGGTGAGTGATTCGGAGAGCGCTGCGCTGCCGTGATGGTGGTAAAGTGGTGGTGTGAGAGGAGACAACGGAGGGGGGGCAAGGGGAGGGGGACAAATGGAGGAGGAAAGGATGTGAAAGCGGTGGTGGCGTGGCGGTCTATAGAAAATCTTTTGAACTGAACAAAGGTGCGTGGTAAAACATTCTGATGCTGAACCTAACTTAAATCTATATTTAAAACCCCTCTACTCAATATGTTTTATAACCCTATTTATACTTTAAGACAGACTTTGTATCCCATTTTTCACCGCTCTCCTATTACCGCCGAGCCGCGCCACGCCACGCCAAGCTACGCCACGCCAGCACGCCACGCTATACCATACCGCGCCCAAGTACAATTCGTATTTTAGGACATACGACTTGCCTCGCCGACGATCCTCTCAATTCTCGCTCTCGCTCTCTCTCTCCCACTTCTTCGCCCTCTCACTCTCTCTATATATATATATCTTTCTCTCTTTCTCTCCGACTCTCTCACTCATACTCTCCTTATCCCTTTGCTAGAAAACCTATATCCTCACACGTCACCCTTTTCAACTCCTTTTTCTCCAGTTTCGAAGCTTATGCCCCGTCGCACATAGGAATGCGTTTAACCTTTTAGACACAAACAATTATCCTTTACATTATCACTAGAAATAGAGGTTTACGAACATTGTCAGCAATAGTGGCACCCTGCGAGAAAGCCCGTCACTATAGGAGAATATACATTCCAACTCAAAGGACTGTGCCTCATATTTGAGGAAAATAAAAAGGCTCCGCGAAAATTGGACCCCCCCTGTTGACTTTCACCGCGCGAGATAAAATATTTCATTTAAATATGTTTTGCAGAAATTAAATAATGACCGCTCAAATTTTGAAAAATAATACGATAAAGTATTTTTACATGTGTAAATTATTGGTTCATTTAAATAAAGAAGATACAAAAAAGTGACGTGTACAATTGTACATACCTTTATTTGAAATTATCCATATAAGATCACCATTTATTCGCAGAATATTACCGCGTAGATCTAGTAGCATGGTCCATAAAAGACCAGAAATGGTGGCGCGGAGTATACATAGATAATATGGCCAACACATAAAGTTCTAAGACAGAGAGGGTTGCTGTACTTTTCAAGGTGTAGAAATAAATTTTGCTCAAACTTAATTTCATTGAAAGTGAAGAGCCCCAGTTGAAAAAAATACAGCGTCATAAGATTCAATACGTTTATTTTCTCGGCTTCTTATGATTTCTTTATAAATATAACTATTCCCTTGAGTCAACGTTCAGACCACGCTATTTAATCAAATTATTTTTTCTTTCGCGAATTCCAAAAGACGTCAGAAAATGCAGACGCTTGTTTCCATTCCACCGTGCGCCAACTGGAACATTAACGTCTGGATACAAACAACGTTTTCCTCTCTACCCGAAATTTTAACCGCGCTTTTCTTTTTTATCGAGGCTCGATAGAAAATAATAATTTATTATCCGACGGAACAGCACGGAACGGGGGAGGGGGGGAGCAATGAAATTGGCGTTTGATTAATTTGGTTCTTGCGCATCAACACTGATTGCTCTCTTTCCATTTATAAAGTATAAAGTATCATGATAAACTTTCAATTGAACTTGAGGCGGGCTCCGGAGGAAGAGGGCGGGCCCGCAAAACGAGATACGCGCTCTTCACTCGAGACTAGCATTAAGGTTCAAATACAATACATTTAAAGGAGCAAACTCTATGTTTTATGTGCCCTTTTTCTGAAGAGCTCCCCCATTGTTCTGGAAGAAAGCTGCATGCACGAGCACTTGGAAACCAAGTCTCTTTCGTGCACGCGTATTCTATTTAGTTTAAAATACTGTTGCCAAATTTAAGGGACAAAGTAATATACCTATTGTGACTTATAATTAAGCTCATGCGAGGTTTTGATGTAGGCTAAGGGAGAATCAATTCTGATGTACAGTGCTACAGAAACAACGATAAGTGAGACCACTGACACTTTCCATATACCATAGACTCGTTTCTGTAATAACTTGATTTGCCTAGCAAAATTTCAGTTTTTTTTTTTTTTTTTAATTTGCAATAATTTTGACTTTAAAATAATTTGGCTGTTGCACCCTTTTACTGCAAGCGCTGTAATAGTCGAATCTGGTGTGAAAACCTCCAAAAATAACGATGACAGCACTAAAAACTTCCAAAATCCACTCCTAAACTCAATAAACGCTTTTATTTGCGCAAGCATAATGGTGGCTTAGGGCAGAAATAATTGGAGTTGCCCATCTAACAATACTGTAACTCCATCAAGAAATGACCAATTAGAGACGACTTTCATTCGATACCGGTAGTCATTACTAGGAGCACAACGCAGCGGCGGCGTAGCTATAGGCCCCGCTGACCCCGCCGGGCGGGGGGGGGGGGGCGCAACGCATCGGGGGGGCGCAAAAATTTTGAGAAGCGAAAGAGGAAGAGTGAAAAGGGAAAAAAAAGGAAAAAGAAAAAAAGGAAAGGAACAGGAAAAAAAGGAAAGGAAAAGGAAAAAAAGGAAAAGAAAAGGAGAAAAGGAAAGAAAAGAGAACAGATTGAGAAAAATAGAAGCTAAGAAAAGTAGGGAGAAATCAATGTAAAGGCTCTAAGTGCTTCTGCCAAAATTCTCGTTCACAAAGCTCGGAGCTTTTTCAAACTCATGCATGATAGTGATATATTTTTTTCAGTGGCGTAGCCAAGGGTTGGGGGGGTCCAGGGGGTCTGGACCCCCTCCCCTTGACATCAAAATATGTCCTAAAAAAAGGTAGTTTTTTGCAATTTCAGACAAATTTGACCAAATTAGTATCTTTGGACCCCCCCCTCCTTGACAATTTGTGGACCTCCGACCCCCCCCCCCCCCTGGAAAAATTCCTGGCTACGCCACTGATTTTTTGAGTTTCATCATTGTGAATAAATAAACATAATTTGTCGACATTAATTTACAATATTTCTTAAAGAAAGGAGTTTTTTTTTCCGAAAAAGGCTCTGAACGGGTGCGAAGGGGGGGGGGCACCGAAGCGGCCAATTTTTTGCTTAAAAAAGTGGGGCGCAGCATTCGAATCGGCAGGGGGACGCTTGCTCAGCTAGCTGCGCCACTGGCACAACGATATGCGAACGACAGAAAGTCTAGTTCTTTGACCAGAAAATTCTGGTGTTAATACATCAGAATATGATCATAGAACCAGAAAGTTTCCTCAAGATTGTCAAGAACTATGGTACAAACGCTAGAATTCAATGGTAATTGTACTATCTTTTACATAGGTTCACATATTGTCATGCTCCTGGTAATCTTTCAGTGCATATTTTATCGCAAAAGAACAGGTTAGCGCGGACCCCCCTTATCAATATGAAGGTTAATATCTGAAGTATACTGAAATGAAAATAGTGGGTGTCTTGATTTAATTTCTTTGTCCTCTAACGGGAGTTGGTCTATTCCTGTGTTACTGTCGGGATTGGCGAAAAGCGTTGAAGGACGTGTGGCATATCCCGATCTCCCAGTAATTCTCATCGGTGCCGAGGCGGACGGCAAGAATGGAAATAAAATCACGTAGACGCAAACATTTACATTGCAAGGAAGGGAACAGAAAAATTAGGGCGAGCTGATTGCAAAACTGCAGATCGAGGGAAGCAAAGAAGATATAGATATCCATAGATTAGTTCTGGCGACGGTTGTTGTTGGTCGATGCAGCAACTTGGAGAAAGGTCTGGCACGCAACGTTGGAGGAAAAATAAAGAAAAAGAAAAAAAAGGATAAAAGGGTTGAAGAGGCAAAGGAAAGAAAGAGAGAGATGAGAGAGGGGTGAGATGGAGAGAGAGAGAATGAGAGAGAGGTGTGAGAGATAGAGAGAGTAGATAGAGAAAGAGGGAGAGCAAGAGAGAGAAAAAGAATGAAGAAAGAGAGGGATGATATAGAGAGAATGAATGAGAAGAGAAAGCGAGAGAGAGAGAGAGTGAAAAAAAGAAAGAAAGGAGTGAGAGAGAGAGAGAGTGGGTGAAAAGAGAGAGAGGGGGAGAAAAAAACTTAACAAAACAAAGAACACGAAAAAGAAGAATAGGAGAAAAAACCAATTTAAGTTTCAAGAGAAGACGAAGAGGGACGTTGCGAGTATGTTTGTAGGAGCTACCTTGGGCGCGAGGGACGGGGAAGGGAGAAGAGGTTAAGTCTAGGTGACAGAAACAAATAGGTAGGATTGATAATATATTATAGGGGCGTTCCTCTGAGAACTATGCACGTAAATGTTTACTTGTACATTTTCCCCGCTTTAAATTATTATTTTTCCCAGAGATATGTGCAATGCCGCTCTGCAAGACTTTCTGCCGCTAGGAAAAAAGGACAGGCTCGTCCCTCTTCCTTGGTCCTTTACGCGAAGCATTTTATATTTTATCGTAACCCTATCGAAAAAAAAAAACAAAACAAAAAACAAAAAAACCTGGAGCCATTGAACGGAGCCAAAGAACGTGAGTGATTTGATGAAGAAAACTGATAAAAAAAAAAAAAAAAAAAAAAAAAAAAAAAAAAAAAAAAAAAAAAAAAAAGCAGGAATCCTTGATTCAGTATACTGTCTATTATTTTCTTTTGATTCTCTCCTGCAACTGGAAAACAAAACGATGGGAATCCGTTTTCAGTCTCATCTATCCTCATTATTCATGTTTCTCTTTTTATAGAAAATAGTGCTAGAGAGAGAGAGAGAGAGAGAGAGAGAGAGAGAGAGAGAGAGAGAGAGAGAGAGAGAGAGAGAGAGAGAGAGAGAGAGAGAGAGAGAGAGGGAGAGAGAGAGAGAGATCTGATCAATTTTTCGTTTGTCTAAATTGTCAAGGATTGATGGAGTGCATCGTTGCGCAAACATTTTTCTCTCTCTATCGACACAGCTGAAGACGAACTCATAGCGCGTATGATCCACGTAAACAGGCTAGCCCATTAGGGTCTCTCCAGAACAGAAGACAGCTATATGTTCGCTCCAAAGCAATTGACAATCATGTTCGGGCAAGCAAGCAAAATTTCATGTTGGTAGCTTTAGAGGAAAGCTCATGTTGAAATTACAACTTTAGATTGCAATAAATACAAAATGTCTGAGACTTATTCAGGAAGGTTTCAGGGGTAATTCGCGACGTCGATTTAAGCTACCCGTGACGTGGTTCATGCATGCAAACTTTCTCCCATTAGTCATCAAAATGAAGTTGTGCACGTTTGCCCGAATGAAACGAACGTCACCACAATATGCGTGCCTTCACATTGCCACATTATCTTTCGTTTCTGATGGTATAATGGATCGACCTCTTTACGTAGACTTAGATCAGGTTTGTGCCCGGGAAGGATTCGTTTTCCTTATTTGCTAGTTACGAACGATAGACGACCCATCTAAAGGAGACAAACATTAAGACCAATCAACTTTATTGTACATGTGCGTGGTTTTTTGCAAGCTGAAGTTAGTTTTGTCATTCTTTCAGCACCAAAATGTATTGACCGAAAACTGACAATCACACGAACAATATATGAAGAAGGCTCATTAAAGTTTGGTCATTTTCCGTTTCAATCAAATTGAACGACCATATATTGACAACTTCATGACAACTTCGGCTCTAGTTGTTTTTAATATTCACTCCCAATCAACAAGTTAGTGCGTTTGGAACACGGCTTGTTTCTTCACGATTTTTTATCTTATAAGTAGGTTTTACTTCCTCGAGAATATCTGTTTTTTTTTTCTCTTTGAAAGAAAAGTAATGTCCCGTCTTATATATTTTTAGAGTATAAATTGCATTGATAAAATTCTCTTTCAATTTGGTCCATTCATTCTTCTTACCATCGGTTTTTGAAGCAATAAATTTCGAAGTTTCGTATTTTTTTTTTTTTTTTTATCCTTTTCCCCTGAACTTTGAAGATACGTGCTTGAGATAACACTAACAATCACGGTCTACTCTGGAATTTTTTTAAAACTTTATTTTATGTCACACTCTTTGTGCAAATATCGTGGATACTTTTCGCTTCCGAATCAACGCGCAACAATAGGCTTAGCGGCCATAAATTTAAAAAGTTACGACGCTTTATCAACAGAGTAATTTTTTTTTTTTTCTTTGAATATATCACTAAAAATAGATTACCGAAACAAAAACCCAATTCCCCGTTCTACTATTTATGAATGGAATTCCGATTCATTGTGAGTCGAGTGAAGCAAAATAAAAATCGTCCCTCGATCATGAAGATTTTATCAGCTTATGGTGAAGATCACCAAAGTCAAACGAAGGTGCGAGCGAGATCTGAGCTTCTTTTAATTTAAAGTTTACGGACGTATCATCTAGAATGCGCAAATGAAAAATTAGGTAACACTTCCACATTCTTCATTTAACGTCATAAAAATTTAAAAAAAGAGATAGAGCCAAATATGTAAAGTGTTCCTTGACTATTTTAACAGATCGATTTATCGATTGATGGCGGATTATGCTCCGAACATAAAGTTGGTAAACGTATTTCCTCTGTTTCCGAAAGAAAATGACATTCTGAATAACAGGTCTATAATACCCAAACCTATCTTCAAATAAGTCTTTATTCAAATGCAGAAGCGTACCGTGCAATTTGGTAACGTTGTATTGTGTCCATTTAAACGCCACGTAAAAGGTCGAATGCAGAAGTGTCCACGGAACACCCAATACTTCGATCTTTTTCATGCGTTCAAAGGAACGAACTTTAACGTTGCCAAATTGCACGCTACGCTACTGTTCAAATGACAAACAAAACAAAACAAACAACCACTAAAACTCTTACGCTACTTTTCAAATCTGTCAGAAATTGCTAGTATAAAATTCGGTTTTGAACAATTCTTTTCCACAAGCACAGTATTTGCAATGATGCTATTTATTCGATTTGATCGCTAACGTATCAAAGTTTTATAATCCTCTTGATTAACGGCCAAGCCGGGTATATTTTCACTTCCTTTACGGCCTCTCGCTTTTCCTCTCCCTCTCTTATTGTTGTTGTTTTCTCAAATATCACACTTCACCGAGATATTCAACCACTTTTAACTATTCTCGCACCAATTTTTAGAGACCGATAAAATACTTTTCACCATTGAGAAACAGAAAGATATACAGATGATAGAACGTTTAATTCAACGACAAAAGTTTTCACAATCGTAACCATTTTACAACAAAGGCGCGTCCTTAACTATGTAATAAAAGTATGAGAGGATAGCAAATAAAAAAAAAGAAAAGGGACATGACCATCAGGTTTATATATTGATAAATTTTGGAATATAAAAACATAACCAATTATAACAAGTACTCATCCTGAAAAATGGATGGAAATATTTTGTGAACTGATCATACAATATAGATTTTGAGTTGATTCTTACGTCTTTAACGTGTATTACAAGAGTTAGATGTGTCAACCGCAGTATACTCATTCACGCAGAAGTGAAACTCAATAATGTTAAAAAACTGGCGAATGCCCCCCATCAGCGGGCCAATCCTTGAAATTCCCGAATTTTGGGTAGACTGGATAATAATGGGAACCATAGTGATTGGTGGAGACGAGTCACATCTCGGCGTAGGGGTGTATCTCGATTTTCTAAACTTTTCAGGAGAGCAAAAACAAAGTTTTTTCTTCGTTTTATTTTTCGTAAGACGCGTATCATTTTTTTCCTTTTCTGTAGTACAACTTTGATTCTTGGCATAACATTTCTTCAAAGCTTGCAAATTCTGGATCTGTTTCCAAAATTTTACAATAATTTTCAGGACGGGTTACGGCACTTTTTGAGAGAGCAGCTTGAGTTACGCCCCTACGCTTGACAACTATTACATCTATAGCAGGTTAAGATTCCCTGTGCGTTTCGACCACTGCTGCGCCCCTATTCTAATCCTAAAAATACTAATTGTAACCAAGATAGACCTTTGCTTTTGAAGGACTGCTTTCATATTTAGCTATACAGTCGCTAATTACAGTTTCCTCCACCATGTAATGCTTAATATTTACAAATCAGGATGACCAGACTATGTTCATGAACGAATTCAAACTAAATGAAAGGAAAAACAAACTGCGTAACAGCAGGAATTCACAATGAGAAAATTTATTTGATTTAGAAACCGCATTTATTGCTTCATTGACGGCTCATCACTGGTGATGGTGAGTAAAGATTATAGAAATAGGAACGAGAGAAGAAGAACTAAACCTCGACGAACTTGACTCTTTGTAGCAGTGAAGCAGCACTACAAATGCACAAACGTTAATTCTATGGAAGATGCTTAGAGCTGACAGCTTCATTTTGTTTCTTCTTCATAAGAGTCAAACCTTTGAACTTTGGAGCAAAAAAGTACTTACTTATTGTTAGTTAGCTTCTGAAAAGATGTTTTCAAACGAGCGCACTCAAATTTATAAACCGTTGAAATTAAAGTATGCGTAAGCGTAAGATGTTTTCCTGACTTTTTTCTATGAGAACGTTTATTTCCAACGTATTAATCTTGAACTTATTTGCTGATAGGATTTCATGCGAGGGATTTCCTCAACTCGAGGGATCCTTTCCTTATCATTACTTTTTACTCATCCCCAAAGCTCACGTTCAAGTGGCGATCACTTTAACAGCCCGAGTACTTGGAATAATCCGCCTTCAATATGAGAAGATACAACTTCATTGCAATTTTTTTAAAAGATTCTTCGTCAACTGATTCATAGTAATGTTAAGGTGCGGTTCTCAGTGCTAAGTGCCAATTTTCGCCTACAAGGTGCTACCGTTCGATTTATGTCAAATTACAGGCCGAAAGTAGTTCTTATTTGAGAAAATGGAGAGTCAGATACTAGACGATCACCTGACGAACGTCTCTGCAAAATATCTCGTCAATATTTTCAAAAAATAAGGTTGAAAGTACGAAATAATGGAATATCGCAATTTGCGATTCGCAAATCGATTCTTGTATTGAAATTCGATATTTCGTTTATTGGTACTTTCAGCCTTATTTTTGAAGTTATTGATGAGATATTTTGCAAAATCGTTCTTTAGTTGATTATCTAGTACCTAACTAACACTCCGTTTTCTCAAATTAAAATTACTTTCGGCCTGTAATTTGATAGAACGGTAGCGCTCTGGTGACAGAAATTGACCCTAAACGTTGAAGAATCTTCTTCAGAGATGGTCCTTATAATAACCAAGGGGCACGGCCGAGGGCGCTCTGAAAACTTTTTTATGGAGGGCACGGGTATTTATTCTGAAGTCCCGATGTGTGAGAGCATGCGAGCTGATTAAGACATGTGAAACCCAAACCATGGGCGCCGCCATTGGATGCGTTTTTGCATTTGTTTACATTCTGAATTCCGTTGTTGTGTTGAGGCCCCAAGCAAAGATACCGCAGAGTTTCTAGAGATGTAATATTTCACTGCCTTTCTTGATCGACATCTATTTACGCTTTAAAGATTCTTTTGGGCATTTTGGACTTTCCCAGTGGCGGTCCGTGCAATTTGGCAACGTTACATCTGGTCCGCATTTAAAGTCATGAAAAAGGTCGAACATTGGGGTTGCACAGTGCACTACCTGGAATCGATACTTCATATGAGTTTAAATGGACTAAATGCAACGCTGACAGATTACACGCGCCGCAACTGACATTCCTGATGTGCATTATGATTAAAATTAACAAGTTCATCAACAATTAACTCTTTCATATTAAAAAAAAAAAAAAAAAAAAAAAAAAAAAAAAACCATGGGATCTGACGACGCGGTCTTCATCGATGATGTTAAAAAGAAACGTACTAATAAACATGTAGCACATTGTAAATACCATCTTTTTCGATTAAACAATCGATTATTTTTTCTAAAAGTAATCCAGTTATATTTAAGAAGCAATTGGGCATGCCGAGTTGAATGATTTTAAAGTTACTTGATGAGCAACAATGGAGCAGTTTCAAGGGTCTGAAATGTTGTGTTTTTCACGAAAAAAATGAAAGTACTTGATGAGCTGAGTACAGAAATGCCTTTGGTTTCTAATTAAGTCCCATTGTTCCGGAATGAGATTTTGGCCCAACATGCATTGTTTTAAATGGAAATTCCACGTAGTGACGTCACTTCGCACACGATTTCTTACAACTTTACTCGTGTGGACCATTTGGAAAAAACCAAACGCAACACTGTTCTCAGCTCATCAAGTATTATCATTTTCTAAAAAAAAAAAAAAAAAAAAAAAAAAAAAAAAAAAAAGGACAGACGATTTCAGACCCCTGCAACTGCCCCATTTATTTTATGGTAACAATTTGGTTTCATTGAAGTCGGTACGCCTGCTTTCCATTTAAAATCAATATCGATTGATTTTTAAAAGTAATCGCAAAACTGCTAGTAAATCGAGTCCAATTTTCCCAACCCGGACACTCAGTAAGCTTCAGCTTTAAACTGAAACAGATAATGACGGAAGCAAAATCGCAGTCTCGCTGTGTGTATGAGGTAAATATATGCATACTAAACTAGGTTTACACATTAAGTTACTCGCGGTCTCTTGTAACTTCCATCAAGGTCCGATATTTCATGGAGTCAAGAGGTAGAGGAACATCATCTAAGCTGGTGTTGTTGCGCTGACTATATATCGGAGAAAATTGAAAAAATCTGTTAAGAGGAAAAAACTTTTTAGTTTTACGGGAGACCGTTTCGAAAAAGTTCCATTGACGTCTGCTAGTCGCGCGATGTTCACTCGGCGAGCCAAAAAATATGGCAGCGATCCAATTTTGTTTTTACCGCAACTAAGAATTATTGTCTCTCTCTCTTTCTTATTTCTCACTCGCTCACTCACTCTTTCTCTCTCTCTCTCCCGCTCTCTCTCCCGCTCTCTCTCCCGCTCTCTCTCACTCTCTCTCTCTCTCTCTCTCTCTCTCTCTCTCTCTCTCTCTCTCTCTCTCTCTCTCTCTCTCTGTCCATCTCCCTCTCTCTTATTTCTCACTCGCTCGCTCACTCTCTCTTTCTCACTCTTTCTCACTCTTTCTCTCTTTCTCTCATTCTCTCTTTCTCACTCTTTCTCTTTCTCTATCCTTCTCTCTCTCTGTCTACCTCTCCCACTCTCTCTTCCTCTCCCTCTCTCTCTTTCTTATTCCTCACTCGCTCGCTCACTCTCTCTTTTTCACTCTTTCTCTCTCTCTATCCTTCTCTCTTTCTCTCTTTCTCTTTCTCTTTCTCTCTCTCTCTCTCTCTCTCTCTCTCTCTCTCTCTCTCCCTCTCTATCTCTCTTTCTCTTCCTATCCCTCTCATTGTGTGCTCGTGCACTGACTGTAGGACGAATGAAATGAAAGAAGTAAGAGACAACTGGAGTGAAAGAGGGGATTTATGATAACAGGAAGTCTTAATTATTGTATGATGGACTAAACGACAATTTTATGGTCGGAAAAGAAGTAAGGTAATCTGATGAATACCAATTTTTTAAAAAAATCATCCGATCTCTGAGCATGTGCCGCCTCCCCCCCCCCTCACCGCTCAACGCCATTTATTCGAGTACCAACAACTCGAAAAAGCTGCTCACTCATGCTCCCACCACATTTTTTAAAATGTCTAAAAGTATACAAAAACATTATGACATTTAAAACAAAATCTAGCAATTACTGCTCAGAAGCTTTACAGTTTTAGATTTTCATTTTTCATTTTCTTTAATCCCGAAAACCCTCCGAAACTCACGTGTGTAGACGAGAGCCGGTGGCGTAGCGTGCAATTTTGCTACGTTGAATTGTGGACCATTCAAACCCATGTAAAAAATCGAATGCGAAGATGTTAACCGAGCTTTCCAATAGTTCGATCTTTTTAATGGGTTTAAATGGAGGGACTACAACGTTGCCGAATTGCACGCTACGCCACTGCGACGAGAGCTAAACGTTCAGTAAGTAGAATTTCTCAATACTCATTATATGCATCTCTCAAACCTCATATTGGTTCATTTCGTAAGTCGAAGAATCTAATAGGTATATGCCAGATGCCTTGTCATAGTTACTTTGCAAAATATTATCAAAAAATATTATATCGTTTGTGATTATTACGGTGAATATGTCACGTTTTGTGTCGATTTGCTGGCACTTTGAAACAGAATCTTTGAAATCTTTGAAACAGAATCGATCGCCGGGCAAGTTTCTACTTTGTCGAATGCCATCGTCGGCCATCTTTGCTGCTCGTGATACATGCATGCAGGGTTGATTTGCCCTTTCAACCGCCATCTTAGGCTTTCCTTAAATAGCCTTTGGAGTTTGTGGATTTTGAGACTGTTTGATACTCTCAATGCGTAATTTCACGAAATTTACACCAGAATCAAGCCTCTACAAAGCTCCCAGATATGAAAGAAATATTTTAAAAACATTTTGAAAATCTTGGCGAAAAGTTTTTTGTAACCTTTTGTAAATATTTCAAAAACATTTTAAAAAACATAATTTGTTCATGCCAATTAGTTGTCAAAATATTTTTGTTAAAATTTTTTGAAAATGTTTCTAAAATATTGACAATGTTTTAAAAATATTGTCAATGTTTTGAAATGTTTTTAAAATATTTCTTCATATCTGGGATATAGCAAAAGCACGCAACAGACCCATTGAGGATTTATCTTTGAAAAACCACTCAAAAAATAGAGCGTATGTACATGTATACCTACATGCATGATATGTTCGTCCTTCAAATTCATATTTCAACACATTATTCTGTATATTTTATGATGTGTTAAACAGGTTCTTATTTTCATCGGACGAATAATCTAAGCTCTAACCGGCGGATAGAAAAACCATCAACTCATCAGAAATCCACGAAAGTATAATACGCTTAAAATAATAATTTTTGAGCGCTAGCGTTCCCTCTAATTCATACGTGGTTTTTCCAAAGAGCTCCTAGATTTCGGTTACTTGATTCTCGCTTGGAATATAAGAGTAATTAATGTATGCCCAACAGTAAAATAAACGAACGAATGAAATAAACTATGGAAATAAGTTAGTGACGCTTAAGTTTTTGGAATGGATATGTTATCTTGATTCCGTCTGCGCAATCTAACTTTGCCGTTTTTGACCTCTGCACTTTATCGCATTTTAGAACAACTTCGCTTTCAGGTGTGTGCTCTTTTAATAACCGCAGCCAGAAACTGTGAGCTCTGAACACCGGATGCGCCAACACTCGCAATTAGAATTTAGCGGCGAGGGAAAGGTAGGTTTAGGTATATGAGGGATACAAAAACTGAAGGACGCTGAATACTGAATAGAGTAAATGGGGAAAAATGATAGGAAAAGACAGGCGTAAAACCCCAGAGTATAATGGATGTAAAACGAGCAACTTTGAAAACCGCGAAAGCAATGTTGAAGAATGCGACGATAAAGTTGCAATTTATCATGTTTTCAAGTTAATTAGTTTTTTTTTCTTCTTCTTCTTTAGTTCGTCGTTTAGTCACAGCAAAGAACGGCGCGCGGTGGTCGGTGCGGTGGTGCGTGCGCTTTGCACAGGCGCGATAAGGTATGGCCTGCGTGGTGAGGATGGGACAGGCAGGAACCAGACTGCCAGAGAAGTGGGGGAGACTGAATATATTCAAAAGTAAATAAAGCAATTTTCTTGCAGAAACGTGAAGCAAGATATTTCACCGGGTCTGAAGTTTTCGGAGCAGAGCAGAGTTATGGTTATGTCGCCTGCTCGTCTTACAGTGGAGCAAATCATATTGAACATCAGACACGAATGACTTTACAAAGGCATATGCAGCGGCGCGTGACGTGCAAATTGGCAACGTTGTACTGTGGCCATTTAAAATCATGTGAAAGGTCGGTTGCGAAGGTTAGCTCGATTTAATGTGGTTAAATGGATGAACGGAGGCGTTTCCAAAATTGCACGCTACGTCACGCCACTAGCAAAGATATTAAAAAATCATAGCTCTTAAAATTACGTTCGAATTTCCAAAGTAACTAATATTCAGTGAGGATGTTAGAAAATATTTGGCATAATATTGTGCGCATAAGAAAAATATTAAATAATTGTTTACTTGTTTTAGAACTGTCCAAAAAGCCTTAGGATCACAAGTTATCCTTTAAAAAATGGTTTCAAATGAGGTTTTTTTTTTGTTTTTTGTTATTTTTTTTTTTTTTTGAAGGGAGCTTTTTTCCGAAAAGCGGGGCTGAAGAACCCAACCCACTTTTGGAATCAATTTTGTCGCCTCCAGACAGCCATCACCTCCTCCCTCCAGCCCACCCGCAAATTATAAACCCAGTGGCGTCGCGTGCCATCTGGCAACAATGCAACTGCTCCATTTAAACTCATTGAATATATCGAATTTCTCTTGTGCACTGTGCACCCCCTGAATTCGATCTTTTATATAAGTTTAAATGGATAGAATAAATTGTTGCCAAATTGCACGCTACGCCATTACACCCAACGCTAGCCAATGAAAACTGTCCATCTCGAGAGACACGACGACTCGAAACGTTAACCCTTTTAGACCTGAAATTCTTTTGGTTCAGAAACGGAGCTTCGACCAACATGATTGATCTTAGCGCTGTCTCCACATCTAAATTGATGCTCATATTGTTGTGATTTTTGTTTTCCATAAGACTATGTTTTATTCCATGTCCATTGGAGCGGACTCCAAGTCTGAAAGGGTTAAGCAACTATATTGATTCATATGCCTCAAAACGAAAGACAACAAAATCCACTTAGTATAAAATCGAACTTTTTCCTCATAGATTACAGCCTTTTCGCTGTATTTTCCGAGCATGCGGAATTTCCTCAAAAGCTTTAAAGTTTCATCAAATAGAAAATGTACCTAATTGATGAATATAATTCACAAAATCAACATCGAATTAAAAATATTGGATGACACAGTTGTTCAATTTTTCACCTGCCTAGTGGGTCGTTTAAATCCTGCATTTAATTTTCACAATGTGAGCCAGTTTTATTCCAACATTCATTCTAGACATGCCTGCTCTTCTCCCCCCCCCCCCATCTTCATCCTTTTTCATCCTGATGTGGGTGTGTATTGAAAATGTGAAAATGTTTGTTTCTAAAAAAACTAAAAATTTTAAACCTGCTAAGCCCAAACTTTTTTAGCACAGTGTTGACCAATTTGACTCCAAAATATAATAATATATAATATTTAAAAATTTCCTTCTCTTATTATCTATTTATCTTTGCATTGTTCAATTCTGGCGTGGGTGCGTATTAAATGTTTGATTTCAAAAAGCCTCAAATTGTTAAAACTGCTAAGCCCAAACTAAATTGTTAAAACTGCTAAGCTCAAACTTTTTTAGCTCGATGTTGGCCAATATGACTAACAAATTCATTTTAAGAATTTCATGCTCTTTTTGTCTTTTTATGTTTGCATTGTTTAATCCTGGCGTGGATGGGTAAGTTCAAATAACTTTTAACTTTTTTATGTAATTTGTCATTACCGTAGATCATTGAGCAAGGCAAAAATATCAGGAAAATAAAGGTTTTGACCAGAATTCTTTCCTGATAAACAATAATTTATATCAAATTGATGATGGATCGATGATAAATCTAAAGAACTACCGGAAAAATTATGTTTTTTTACAAGTTTTAATGCTTTTCAAAGGGTATACGGTAATGACAAAAAAAAAAACAAAAAACAAGTTTTTGTCATTACCGTAGACCCAGTAAAACTCATTAAAACTTGTAAAAAGACATAATTTTTCCGGTAGTTCTTTAGATTTATCATCGATCCATCGTCAATTTGATATAAATTATTGTTTATCAGGAAAGAATTCTGGTCAAAACCTTTATTTTCCTGATATTTTTGCCTTGCTCAATGATCTACGGTAATGACAAATTACATAAAAAAGTTAAAAGTTATTTGAACTTACCCGGATGCGTGTACACAGTCTAGCCATAAGTTCTGACAATCGCTATTTTGCCGATAGTAGCCAAACGACTGAAAATAAGTATACATACAACACTATATATATGTACTGAAACTAGACAAAAATGCTACAAAACCATTCTACTATCATTTGCCGCAAGCCCCTGCATCTCCCGCAATAAGCACTGTTATATGTCAAGGTCGGGTTGCTGTTGGGCTCGTAGAAATTACTAGCTATGCCTGGTTGAAAATGAAGTTTTGAGCATCAAATTTTCGGGGAAAAAATAAAAAAAACTTACGATTTTGTAGAATTTTTTGTCTAGTTTTAGAATATATGTAGTGCTATGTACTTATTTTTAGTCGTTTGGCTGCTATCGGCAAAATAGCGCATAACAGAACTCCGAGTGTTATCAGTGCGCGCTCAACGGTAGTCCAACGTTGACAGATATCGCTGCCTATTGCGCGAAGCACAGGTGCTTACGTCACATGATGGTAGCATGGTTTTGTAGCATTTTTTGTCTAGTTTCAAAATAGTGTTGTCTACTTATTTCCAGTCGTTTGGCTGCTAACAGCGAAATAGCGATTGTGAGAACTTATGGCTAGACTGTGTATTATACACATGATTGTTTTCTTCTTTTTCCAAAAAGCTTCACAATTTTAAAACTACTAAGCTAATTATAGTGACGATTTCTGTGGTATAAAACGTTTACGTATTGCGTACATATACAGTCTTTTATTACAATTTGACAGAACCGTATAGTTCCAAAAGTTGTTAGTCGAGAAATGTCTTTGATCTATGCCACTGTGCGCTCTCTCGAGTTGAAAGTGCACCTTTCACGAGGTTATTTACTGCAAATAATGCGCCGCGTCTCCAACTCCAACTCCGCAGCGCAACGCGCACCTACTCTTGCTGCGCCTGCAAAACCTCAAGAAACTGTCAGCGCGACAGAACGCACAGACCCACTCACCCGATTTCCCATTAAACGTTGACTTGCCACTTTCACATTTCCGTCTGAACCTTGACATGTTCAATGCCTGCTGTTCGATCACCCCTTCCGCCCACATATCTCAATGTTTTATCATGTTTTCTCATCGAGCGAAAATGCCAGTCCTTATCAAAATGTCGTCGTTTTCTTTGTTACATTGTTTGCATTCGTTCATTCCTTCGTATACGCTACCGTCGAATTGCAGTCTCATACGTGTACCACAAAGCTACTTGTAAAAAAGCAAGGATAGCCGTGAGCCCCTTTGAGCCCCTTTTTTTAAAGGTGCCTGAAGCTGAATACAAGATCTGCTATTATTTATTAACTGCAGGGTTTCTGCTTAGTTAAATTCTAAGTTTAATTCATTGATTATGATCATTTAATTTAAAATTTTATTTTTTTATTGAATCCTTTGTACTATATTAAAATATTTTTAGAAAGATATAAACTGAGCTGGTTTACTCCGGTCTGAACTCAATTTTACTCGCAATGGACAAATGTTCTCTTGATAAAAAACTAAACATCAAGATTCTAAACCAACAAAATTTTTTGTTTCTTTGTTTTGTTTTCTTTTTTCAGGGGACCTATAACCTATGCGCTAAATAAGCGACAATTCATTTTTTTCCCGCTTTTTGAATTTCCCTTAAATTTTGGGATGTGTTAAATCCATGGGGAGGGGAGGGGAGGGGGTTCCAATTGCCTTTTATTCTTTCATACGAATCTTATTATATCTTCCCATGATTATTCCTAATCCTGAATTGTTACTAATTAATTTATCTTGTGTCTAATGTATTTATCCGTTTGTTTGTCTACAGGCCTGTGTTCAGAGGACGAGGAAAGGCTAGTCCGCGACTTGTTTCGCGGTTACAATAAACTAATCCGACCAGTCCAGAATATCACGGAGAAGGTAGACGTTCGGTTTGGCCTCGCTTTCGTCCAACTGATCAATGTGGTGAGTTTATTTTTATTTTTATTTTTTATTTATAGTACTATTATACAAATTACTTAGTACTAGGCGCACAGCTTATATGTGTATATATATATATTTGAGTGAACCTATGTTTGATTTATAACTTACACCTACATTTTTAACTTTTCTAACTATTTAGCAACAGAATATCTTTGCTGGAATAGCAATTAACATAAAGAACAGTTCTACTTCCCGTTGGGGGTAGACTGTGTCTGCACCAATAAATAAAGACAAAAATAACACTGAGAGAAATCACTTCTTTAAAAACAAGGAAACACGTTTACTTCTGACCGTTTTCCTTGCGTGAGGTAAGTTCTGATTGCATAAAGGAGAATCACTGTCACAGCAAGGAATCTTTAACTTGTAGCAGCAGACATTTTCCTTAGGTTAAAGGAATTTACCCTTAGTCAATATTTCACTGCGCAGTTTCTTTAACACAAACGAAATACACCTTCCACCTTGGATTAAAAAAAAAAAGAATTCTCTCATAGTAAAAGAAAATAAAGACAAAGAAAAAGAAGGAAGAAAGTATAGACAGAGAAAATTAATAAAAACAATAAAGACGAAGAAAAATAATACATATCTATAATAAATGTAGTAAGTGATGGACTTTATCCAGCAGCAAACCCAATAAGAAAATCCATTCGGGATTCACCCCGCCCGCCACATCCGTTCTTCAGATGATTATCTAGTAACTGACACTCTGTTTTCATAAATATAAATTAATTTCGGCCTGTAATTTAACGTTACGAACGATAGCGCTCTGGTGGCAGATATCGGCACTGAACGCTGAAGAGTCACCTTAAAACAAAATGACCTCCAAGGGAATCTACTGTAATATCTGTTTAACCTGTAAAAGCTTTATAATCTGTTATAATCTGTATAATCGGTATAACCCCATTATATAATATTTCATGCAATTTTTACATTTACGTGCTAGAAAAGTTATCAAAGGATGATAGGAAATAGAGTGCCGAATATAAGAAGCACGGGAGTAAAATTAACGGATTGTGAAAATTAAATTTGAAAGATAACACTTTGGGCCGCATGATATTACTTGAGAAAAACTTAAAAGCTGCATATACTAAAGAAACGAAGCTGCGAAAGAAAGAAAGAACAGAAGGAAGAAAGGGGAAAAAATATCATCATCACGAAAAAATCCATTAATTTCGCAAGATTCTTCTAAAACATTTACTCTTCAAAAAGTTCCCGAGCTCTGATAATTAATTTTCCTATCCCTACTTTCTCAAGCGCCAAGTTTACAATTTCCGATTTAAAAAGAGGGAAAGTTTGATATTTACGCAACGCGCATTAGCAATGCAGATGCTAAGGACGGCTCCCGTCGGACAAATATAAAACTCTTAAGGAAAATATTAATGTCCTTCTCCTGAAATTGTCAGTCTCATTCGAGTGAAAAGAAATCATGTCATGTACGAAGAGGAGGGCAGGGAATAGGCCAGTATCGCAGTGTGCAATTTGGCAATGTCGCACTGTTTCCATTTAAACCCATGTAATAGGTCGAGTGCGTAGGTGTTCACCGAACACCCTGCAACATTTCGATATTTTTCATGGCTTTAAATGGATGCAGTACGATGTTGCCAGATTGCATGCTACGCCACTAGAATAGACACTTTTTTTAAAGAATGGGGACTAATTTGGTGGGAAGAGGGTAAAAAAGAAGACAAGCATGCCAAAACTATCCTAATTGGGTTTGAGTGTGAAATAAGGACTGGAGTACTATGACTATCAAAAGGAAGTACCCCGGTCGAAATTATTGCAGGAAAATTTGTCCTCTATTTTCAATGAAATTCTTAATTTTTCATGACGTACGTTAAAAGGGGCGTTCTGATTGGTTGGTGGAAACTCGGAGCCCGCAAAATTGTCCAAAAATTGACAAGATTAAAAGAGTAAAAATGTTGACCTGAGTATAATATTCTTTTGAAAGTCATAGTACATAGCCGGAGCCAGGAGTCTGTCTTTCTCTCTGTTCATGCCCATTTGACCACATACGTTAGAAAAGGACAGAACAAGGGCTGAAGTCACGTGACAACCCCTCGCTCCATCCTTTTCCAACACATGCGTGTTCTAATGGGTAAAGAGAGAGAAATACGAATTTCTGGATACTGCTCTGCTAGAGTAGTCTATTTTGAAGTTTAGATAGCGACAAAATGACGTATGTGCGGACGGATTTATTGCAAAGTCAACGGTTAGCCAACAATCACAAGAATGCAACTCATCGGTCGCAATCGGTTTGTGACAAAACTCGCGTAGCGTACCAAACTATCTCACTCACTCTCCCAGGACCCCTATGTATAGTATATACACATCTCTTTCCTGTTTCGAAATTCGTATACAGAGCCTTGTTTAACGACATGCTATATTATCAAAATATCATTAGAATGCCCCGAGGTATTAATTTTCTGCTAACAAAATTTCACGAAAAATGTCTCTATGTACGATTTTTGAAATGAAAGTGAGAGAGACAGTTTGTCTGTGTTTGGAACGCTTATCACCAAGTCATTACTAAAACCGACTGTTAGAGGGTACATTTAACAGCCCGATTTTATCCCCTTGAAATCCCCTACATTTTGCTCCCCCTCCCCTATATTGCCTGGGTAACAAACTTCATTCCCGTTTTCTCATATTTGAACTGAAAAGTTCCGAGTGTTAATATTTCTGACGTTGTAGAAGGCAAGGAAAAAAATATGATAAGGTAGGTGACCCAAAGGTGGCCCGGCTCTTAAGGTGGCCCGGCTCTTAAGGTGGCCCGGCTCTTAAGGTGGCCCGGCTCTTAAGGTGGCCCACCCCAGATTATTTCAGTTAATTACGATAATTGACGATAGATGGCGTTAGTACTTAGAAACAGGATGCTATTGCATCCCCCACTCCAAAAATCAAGAGCATCGGGCGATTCAGTCGTCACGGAACAGTGCAACGTCCATTTTTGCAGGTCTTCAGCTAATTTTCACGGCAGTGAACAATCGTAAAAGCTAAGCCCTCAAATTGATTCCACCTTTGACTTTCAATTCATCATAATCATTATAATTTCTGGTGTAACTAGGGTCTAGATTCCGTTTTTGAACGATAAAATAGCATTTGAATACTTATCAATGAAATTTAAAAGGGGGTGTCCAGTGTCCACCTTTAGGTGTATCAAAAATATTAGGGATGACCACCTTAGGTGCATGTTTTGCGCGATGTCAAAACTCTACTTTTTTTTCAAACGCAAAAAAAAACCTCAAAAACGAGCAAATTTAAAAAAAATGAAATTAATATATGATAGCTAACTGTCTAAATAGTAAATTGACATATTTAGTTTGATTTATCTCTTGTGACTTATACGACATACGTGCATATTAGCCCCAAGCATAGGTATGGCCACCTTTGGGTCACTTACTTTATACAATTAACCAAGTTTACCATACTCTAAGAAAGTTTGCCATACTTTCTGGCCGACACGAAAATCTGCCATTCGTATGACTAACTGTTAACGTACTTTTCTTTCTGTGTGTTCTTCCATCATGCATGAACATTTCAAATGTTTGAAAAACTTATTGCTTTTTTTGCCTGCCCAAGAAGTCGCCGTGATATCTCTTAAGAAATGACAGGAATTTCCCTAGATTTGAATGGAATTTGTTTGAGTGTGACTTTTGAAGTATTTTCAACGGAGTAATAAGCTTTAAAAAAAACAAAAAAACAATATTAATGAGTACGGCTTTTGAATTCATAAAGTCTACAAGTCATATAGGTCTATACATTAATCCTAGAGGTTCTCACTGAGGCATGCATGCATTGGGAAGTGAAATCAATTCGAAGAGAATCGAAGGCTGAAGGGTTAGGCGTTGATACGTATACAGAGATGCCGTTTTGCTTAGATTTAATGGCATTATTCAATTCGCCGATGATTCCACCGGTTGAGAAAAGATTACACAGTTCAGTTCAGTGTATGACTGTACTGCACGAAAATACTCTGCTCTGTAATATTTTCTCAATCGGTGGAAACTCCGTTAATTTATTCAAATATCCGCAAGTTTTTTTAAAGTCATCGGCGACTCCTCCGCTTGGAAAAAAATTACAGATGCGAGTTTTTTCGTGCGTTACATTCATACTTTGAACTGAACTATGTAATCTTTTCTCAACTGGTGGAATCATCGGAGAATTGAAAAATGCCATTAATGGGGCTTCTTGCAAACTTTTGCTATAAAGCAAATGAGTAGTAAAATCTGATGTAAAAATCAGCGAGAATCACGAAAATTACATTAAAAAAGTCCAAAGTTCAGTAATAAACTGAGAAAACAGCTAGAACGGCCAGATAGTAATGGAGGAGCTAGGCAGGTATCGTGGGAAATTCCTGTCTAAGTCACTTTCTCTACGGTAACACAGAGAAATGTCTCAAATTAGATAGGAATCTCCAAAGATACCTGCTCTGAAAAAAAAGGTTAGCAGCTAGAAGCATGACAATAAAATGTGAACCTATGTAAGGGATAGTACAACTACCTACTAGAATTCTAGTGTTTGTAGCGGCATACTAGTATATTCTTAGGAAATTCTAGTACTATGACCATTGACCATATTCTGGTACAAACACCAGAATTTTCTGTTCAAAGTACTAAAATTTCTGTCGTTCACATATCGTTGTGCTTCTGGTAATACGACTAGAATCTGGTATTATGACTATCGGTTTTTTTTCTTTGTGCCCGAGCTCTTTGTGCCCTATTCTGAGAGTGAATTCTGCGGGCCGATCATTTACTTCATCGTTAAACCGATCGTTAACACCGTCAATGAGTGATGCTATTGGTCGAAAATTGTACAACTTGGCTGTTGCTATGGTAACCATCGTTAAGAGTCTCGTTTTATAAAGGCTCTTCAGTCTTCATGAGTAACCTTTAAAAAACGGACACTATAACGATGGTTACCATAGCAACGTCTAAGTTTTACAATATTCGACCAATAGAATCAATCATACGCAGTCTTAACGATCGGTTTAACGATGAAGCAAATGATCGGCCCGCTGTAATTTTTTAGTGAACTCATCGTCATTTCTACAGGTTTTCATTCAAGAATCAACTCTTCAATCACGTGTAGCAAAAGTTCGCAAGAGCCGAATTCTAGGCAAAACGGCAGCTCTGTGTGTATATACTAGCTGGAAGAATTGAATAATTTACTCATCTGTATCGCAGACCAGAGTATCACTGTTTAGCTCGCGAGGATCAGACAATACACACAATTAGTGATTTCTGCAAGAGCGTATACGACTATACGTATGCCGCGTATATCCAGCGGTAGAACGCGATAGAAGGCGCGCGGAGCTTCGACTTGGATCATCATGCTTCCGTCCGAAATAGACAGTCGGTAATTGATGCCTGTTCAATACGATTTGCTCCACTCACTCTCTGACTACTCTCTACGCCCATCGTCAGCCACTGGCACTACTACGCCGTCGCACAGTGGAACAAGTCAATGGGAGGGGTCGGAAATGAATGGGTCTGTTGCACGGTTTTGCTGTAGGCAAATGGAGTATCAATTCCAATGTAAAATGCTGCGAAAATAACGATGAGACCAATAAAAAAGTCTAAAACTCACTCCTCGCAGAGAAAATTTAACTTGAAATTTCGGGTGACCACCCTTGCAACCAACCTCGGATTCGGACCCCAAACAAAAGAACATAACCTACGAATTTGAACAATGAGATTAATGAATTTGCTTTCAAAAAGTAAATTTGAAAGAATTAAAGGCCCATTCGTACACATTTCGTCACTGAGAGCACGGTGATAACTACAGAAAAGTTCTACGTTGCGTAGTAAACGAGGAAGACGGCACTTAATTTCATGTCCTGTTTTTTTGTTTGGGGTCCGAATCCGAGGTTGGCGCATACATGCAGGGGTGGTCACCCGAAATTTCAAGTTAAGTTTTCTCTGCGAGGAGTGAGTTTTAATGGTCTCATGTTATTTTCGCAGCATTTTACATAAGTATTGATATACTCCATTCGCCTACAGAAAAATCGTGCAAAAGCTCCATTACAAGACTAAACTACAGGGAATACACCAAAGAACAATTTCTCACAACAAACTTAATCGGGGGAGATCCCCTTATATTTTCTAGGGGATACCCCAGACCCCCTATAATATTCTGGGGGAAACCTCCAGACCCCCCTCTAATATTCTGAGGAGACCCTCAGACCCCCCTTTAATATTCTGGGGAAACCCCCAGACCCCCCCTTTTATAATCTGGGGGAAACCTTAAGACCCCCTCATTTAGGGTTTAATGTTACAGTGGGCTGATTGCAGAATGTTTTTGCGAATTTGTATATAAATGTTCAAACAGCTATATTATTTGAAATATTTCAATTTTTTTTCTTTCTTTACCCATTTCACCCAAAATCTTTTATCCTCCATAACTTGCTTAGAATTAGAATTTTCAGGGGGGGGGGACAAACAAAAACTCCTCTTGAGGAATGTTAGGAGCAACTTTTCTGCAAAATTCGGATGTATTGGTTCAAAAGTTATACCAAGATACAGACAGACAGACATCTACGCCATCACAATACAATGTAAATTTCTAACTTTGATGGTAGAGTGAGAAAGAAAAAACGCAAATTTGAATGTCTTTACAGTCAGACAACAAATTAAAAGGAGTGATTCTTGTAGGAAATTTTACAACAAATTACAAACTTTTACGTTGCGTATTATAACAATAAAGATTTAAGAATTGAAAGGTGTCACGCTGTGTTCGGCCTCTACCATTGACGAGCTCCTCTGTGCGCCGCACAGTGCAGCGACCTGTGGACAAAAGTCAAAAAACCGACCATCTTGAAGGGTTTTTTGGACTTTTCTAATGGAAAGGGGGGTAACCAATGGGTAAGTTTCCGGCATTGGTTTTCTTTAATTGCAAAATCAACGGCTGTGGCGACAATGGGAAGATAAGAGATCGACGCTTCAGATTCGGCGACGCGCATTTGAGTTACGCAGTGGCGCTACCCTAGATGAGTCAGATCACGAAGACAAATGTCGGAATAACAACAACTATGGATCTCTCCACTTTCGATAAGTTATTTCTTCAAGAAAATAAGTTTGTTCACTTATTTAATTGAAATAGTTCGCTTATTAAAGCTATTTTGGAAAAAAAGGTTAAATTTGCCGGATTTTTTAATTATTCAAAATGTTTGGAGACGTGTATAAAAAATATAACGAATTATAACTCCCCCGTTTTCACATATTTTGTAGCCCAAACTATGAGGATTCAGAATAGTTGTTCAGATTTTGCGCAAACTTGCGCATAATCTCACAGCGATAGTTTGAAATGTGCCGGTTTTACCATACTCCCTTAAAATCGTGTTTAACCTGAGCTCATGGTAATATTCATAATTCTTCTGAATTAGTTGGTATAGAGAGCAATAAGGGCTTGAGACCTTAATGAAACAATGAGTTGTAGTAACAAAGTCGTCTTGTATGATTCTATTGCTTAATAATCCCTTTTGTGATTCTCATTTCTTTAAATTGCGAAGTGAATGTTCTTAAATCAGAATAAAGAACTGATAGAAATAAGAGAAGAGGCAGAGTATTTTCTTCGAAACATCTTGGCTAGGTACCTAATAAACAGCCAACTTGAGACGGAAATAATTAATGCTGCATTACAAAACTGAGCTTAACGAGTAAATAAAGCAGAATGAATATCTTCAGGATTTAACGATGACATGCTGTAATAATTAAGTCACGAATTTACAAGTGTTATATTTTGGCAACTTAGAGGTATTTTTGCAATTGAAAAGGAGGATGCAAAATGGAAAGTATCTATAATATGTTTGACATTTTGATACTTTTAGCATAAATACAGATTAATCTAGAAGAGAATTATTTCACTCTACTGCCTGAGAAAAGGCCGTAAAAAACCCTTTAATTTCATTTGACAATGCATTGCCGCAGTGGTGAAACTCAATAGGTGAAGGTTGAAGTTGTGTGATTACAGTCGCCTCGCCACATACATCCACGTTCGCGCCTCAACCCTCTCGCTACAATTGAATCAATACATATTTATTACATAATTTGTTTCAATATCTTTTGAGGAAGACTAAATTTTACTTTCCTTAATAATTAGAGAAGTCGTTTACGCTTTGTTCACGTTTTTTTAATACTTAACATATTTTTATCGTTAATTGTTATCAAACTCATTTGGTGAGTTTTTTTTTCTTTTTTTTTTTTTGAACTCGTTGTTTTACTACCAATTAAGCTCACATTATGATTTATCTAATAAATAATCCAGTTGCATCCTCAACAAGGATATCTGATTTTTGATAACTAGTAGTATAGTTTTTATTTGTTTTCAGTCCGACAGAAAAAAGAGAAAAAAAAGAAAAAAAGAAAAAAAAGGGAGTTGCAATTCAACAGTGTTTTCAAGATTAAAGTGGCATGTACATTGGCAGGAGGTACCGTGAGATTTTTCTAGGCCATATGATCATCCCTCTTTCGAGAAAAATAATGTATATATGTGTAGTATATCATTGTCTTAGCCTAAATATATTTTTGATACCATCCCATCAATTTGTCAAGTAAACCGATAGAAAAAAAAAGGTATTTTACTATGACAGAAAAAGGCGTCAAAATAATGCTTGTAGATTCTTGGTGATTCTGCGGCCCTCCTGCCCCCCTTCGAGATACCATTCAAAATTGTATTTTTCCCAGTGTTTAGCTTAATAAATTACCTACATTTTGCCCAAGTTTCAAGTCTTTATCTGCTTTCGTTAAAAAGTTATGACTTTTGTCCGTATCTCCCATAAGGTCAAAGCACTGTGCGCCGGGGCGACGAGACGTCAGATAGGGGTGAAACCACACCACTGTCAAAGTATCGTAAAATCTGGTTGCGGGGGTCTTCGCTTCAAAGTGCAAAAACGTGTCTCCTCTGTGTTTCGATCTCGCGTATTTTTGTTTGGGCGGTTTGTTTGGAACGAGGCGGTTATCGCTCTTTCACGCGTCGCGTCATGGAGGCTTCTTTATTTCGTGTCGCAGTCACGCCTGTTTTTCCGAACGCTGAAAAAGTTCGCGTGATTTTGAGTTTCCTGACCAAAATGGATATTCGTCCAAGCTTTGGTATCATGGCATCGGTGATGCCATTTTTTTCTCTTTTTTTTTCTTAGCTGTTTTGCTTGAAAATCAATCATTCGATTAACGTGCTGATTTTACGATGGAAAAAACAATTCTTTGTTGATTCTGAGTCTGAGGTGATCAGAGATTACTAAGCCTAAGAGATATGGCATAACGATTCAAAACTGTTGTTCGACTCCTACGAAGTATGCAATGTGGCGCACGCTGTAAACATTATTGTTACTAATGTTGTTGTTTGAAATGAGGTTTGACAGCAACGCCACTAACTAAATTAATAAGATTAATAAAGTGTTTGGGAAGTGAGGAGATAGGAAGTGCCATATCTCTTCGGCTTAGTAATCTCTGGAGGTGATACCGGCTTTAGTGCCTACTTTGCGTATTTCCATGTTTTTTTTCCCCCCGCTGTCGCCAAAATTTGTCTGCTGTCGGCACCTGAGATAACTGTTGGTGACAGCAGAAAAATATGGAAAAATGCAAATGAAATAGCCATTACAGCCATGTTATCAACTCAGAATCATCGAAAACGTGCGATTTCTATCGTATCCGTATCATCTACAAGGTTTAAAATTATAATGGGGCTGTTGTGCACTTTTGCTACAAGCGATTTAATAGTTGATTTTAATAGTTTTTTTTTTTTTTATTATTTAATAGTGTAAAAACTTCCAAAAATAACAATGGCAGCACTAAAATTTTCCGAAATCCTCTTTTAAACTCAATAAACGCTTTTATTTGTACGAGCGTATAATGGTGGCTTAGGGCAGTAATAATGGGAGATTCCCATGTAACAATACCGTGTAACTCCATCAAGAAGTGATCAATAAGAGACGGCTTTCACTCACTAACAATAAGATGTCACGGTACCATTCATCGGATGTGGAGCACTACTCTAATGACTAATTACTCTGTGAATCATCCTTGTCAGCAAGAGAGAGTGACGAAATTAAGATAGGCATCTCCCAGTATTACTGCCCTATGCCACCATTACACTCGCGCAAATAAATGCGTGTCAGAGTTTAGGAGTGGATTTTGGAAGTTTTTAGTGCTGCCGCCGTTATTTTTGGAGGTTTTTACGCTAGAATCAACTATTAAATTGCTTACAGCAAAAGTGTGCAGCAGCCCCATCGATAGTTCAATTTTCAGACAAAATAGTAACATTCAAGAACAATCATGATCCTAACCTCTCTTTCTTTCAGAACTGTCGAGAGTGCGGGGGGGGGGGAACTTATCTGACCGAAAATTTAGAAGCTAGGTTCATCAATTCATGATTTTCTTTCCCTCTCATTAAGTGTTTTGGAGTTGAAAATTATGTAACTGGAAACGTGTAGAACGAAGTATAAACACGTTACATTAGGTTACTGAGTCTAAATAATAAAGTGCAAAATATATAGTTGAATACAAAAAAACAGAACTCGGGAACAAAAAATTTAAGGTAAACAATTTAAGGGAAACAATTTAAGGGAAATAATTCAAGGACAAAATTGGTGAAAATCATGAGCATTACCTATACCAGCGGTTCCCAACTGGTGGTCCGTGGACCGAGTTCTGGTGGTCCGCGAAGACCTTTCCAAATTTTTCCCGTTTATTTTCGCCCGAAAATGGCAACGTTGAATTTGTGACTAATATTTTTGTAGCAGGAAATGTAGCAGGAAAAATAAAATTTTGTCGTTGCTAGGGATGTAAGTTATCATTTGAACGAGTTATAACCTAAATAATTTGTATAAGTTGATAAGTGACAAAGAAGTCACAGCCGCAACGCTCCTTCTAGGGCAGGTTAGTTTTTATTTTCTCCTCCATTGTCCAAAAAAAAAAAAAAAAAAAAAAAAAAAAAAAAAAAAAAGGTAATCGATGTTTCATTTTTTCAAGTGGCGGTCCGCAGCCTCCACCGATCGCCCGATTGGTGGTCCGCGGCCTCCGCCGATCTTCCAATTGGTGGTCCGCGACCAAAAAAGGTTGGTAACCGCTGACCTATACGTTGGACCAAAAAGAAGTAGACATATCCTTCGATCGAAAAATTATTACATCACATTAAACGAGGTTGAAACTGGGAAACTCCAATCACAGGTTTGTCTGTGAAACGCGGCCCGGAAAAGGATGCGAAACCCGGATGATTTAATGGGTGCTGATAGCGTCCTCGGGGGACCTCTTTTGAAATCAAGACCCATTCAGTTCCCTCGAAGAAAGTTCATATCCGCACGGGGATTTATCGTCAGATAGGTTTTTGGCTTAACGATTCGATTTCGACTCAGCTCAGCTTTCCTGATAATAAATAACAAGAGAGAGGTGATCGAAGCGAAAGAGATCGAATTTGCAAAGGTCAACAGAAAAAGAAACGCCATTACAGGTTTAATTATTACCTTCGCGGAGGAAAAATACTTAAAATCGATGATTGTTTGAAATGAGGCTATATACAGTTAGTTCTTATTAACACCTCCCCCTTCCCTTCTTCCCCCCTCCCTATCGTTTTAATTCTTCCTCTTTTGGCCTTCTATATAATCTTCCGTCCACATTTCCTTCTGTAACTAAAAAGTAAATTAGGTACCTACCTTTCAAGCAATACTGAAACTTCGTTTTGTTTTGTTTTTTTTTGTTTTTTTTGTTTTTTTTTTTTTTTTTTTTGCCTTTTATTTAATAGTTAATTATTTCTTCTTCAATTTTGGCTGTCCGTGGGAACTTCAATTGATCTAATTCATTGAAGAAGAGCTCTTTGAATTAAAACAACGAATCCGCTCTGAATCAGAAACATTAACTCTACGCTTGTGCTGTGTTTTCTGACAACAAAGCTCTATACAATCTGTCTTGTGAGCTCTGTTTTTTGTTTTTGATTCATGGCTTCACTTAAGACTATAATGTTTTGTATCACAAATTTCTGCTTTCCCGGAAATGAGATTCCGATTTTGATCCCTCTTCCTCGCAATTTATAGCTAAATTATCTCTCTTAAAGTTCAATTGTAAATTATTCATTGATGGAGGTATTGACTGGAAAAAAAATTTGAAGGGGTGGTGCAATCTGGATATTTTTGTATACATCTCTTGACCGCTGCAATACAAGGTTTAGGCTACCACAAGAAATCAAAGAACATCTACCTGCTAAACAGTGAACCAACGGCCTTAAAAGCGGCCCTTACTGCAGGAAATCAACGCTAAACCCTTCAAATTTAGTGAGCAGTTAACTATTCCTACTCCGAGGTGTTGATATTGCCTATCCCTTTAATTGAAGGCGGTAGTCACGAAACACTTTTTTACACTCGACAAATGGGGCTCTTGCAAACTTTTGCTACGGGTGATTGAAAAGTTGATTCTTGCATGTAAAATTGACAATGAGCACATCACAGATTTACGCCCATGATCGGGTTTAATGGTGGAGCTACGCTGCGGTATCATGAGAGATTCTTATCTCATTTGAGACAAATTTCTGGGTTGGTTTCCATAGAGAAAGTGACAAATTAGAGAGGAATCTCTCATGATACCTGCGTTTCTCCGCCATTACGTCTTTTCCGTTACAGCTGCCCAACAAGTGACAGCTGGAGCAACGATTCAGTGCGGTACAAACCTAAAATATTGATAAATAAAAAACAAAAAACAAAAAAACCCGAGCTTGATAAAAAGTTTCCTTTGCTGGTATACCAAACGGTATCGCTAGGATGATGAGGGATGACAAGGGAAAATAACAGCTCTCCGCTCCAAGTCTGCGTGCGTTTCTTTTCCATGAGTCAAATTATTTTTAGTCACAAGTTATGAAGTTACAAATCTCCAGAACAAGTCCATCATGTTTCGTTAGCGTCAAATATATATGTTTCAAGAAGTGTTTCCAAGAGCTTAGGGAACGAATATTATGATGCCGAGAGAGCTGTTGAGTTGAGTCTGGTTCCGCCCTGTTTACGTGGAAACGTGACTTGTTTCATTCCCAATATTGCATCAAGTCTGACAGCTCTTTGCTCTTTTTATGAGGTGCAAAATCAGACAACTTTTGAGCTTGAACACAAGTGACTTTATACTCTTACCTGTAGAGAAAGCATTGCAGAAGTGCGTCTACATTTAAAATCTATTGAAGACATTGTGGTTGGACAAAGATCTGTCGATCAAACTGCGGTTCTTCTCAAACTCGACCTATTTCAAGCTATCTTGCGACTATTAAATCACTGACTGCTTTGAAAAACTCCGCTCCTGAAGGATAGTACATTAAATCACTGACTGCTTTGAAAAACTCCGCACCTAAAGGATAGTACCCCTAAATTGACTTGAGATTTTTTTTCCCCTAAACTCCTGGTTTTGACCTTTGATTTCCCTGAAATATCAAAAAACTTTAATTTGGCTGAACGTATTCTACGTTTCTATCGTATGATATTCTTCACTGCGTCGACTGTAAACAATGGAGCTGTTGCAAGCTTTTGCTACAGGCTTGTTAACAGTTAAGTAAGAGGTAAAACCCTATTATAATGAAGATAAAAGCAATAAAAAAATCACGAAATCTATTACAAATTTCATAAAATGCTTTCGAACACGAGACCGTAATGGCGGTGATTACCGTCTTTTACATTGGGTTTACTCTATCTCAATAAGCTCCATTCTCACGAGGTGTTCTCGCTACACCACACAAGAAGAAGAAAAAAAAGCTTACAATTCCCATAAGATTTAGGCGGTAACCACTGCATCGTTACGGTCTCGTATTTGAAACCATTTTATGAGTTTGGTAGTTGATTTCGTGATTTTTAGTGCGCTTATCGTCAATTTTACAGGGTTTTACCCCATAATCAACTATTAAAGCTTGTAGCAAAAGTTTGCAACAGCTCCATTGCTTGATAAAACTGATTTAAGTGTTGTAATAAGGAAGTTAATTTTTTTTTATCAATTAGATAGTGAGAATCATATCACCTCGGACTCGTTTTCTTCAGGTCACAAATAACTATTCAGCTCTGCTGAGAGGGGGGGGGCGTATGCAGAGTGGACATGAAGAAAATTCGCATGAAAATTCGAAAATCGTCGTTAAGGCTTGCGGCATCGGCCGGGCAAACAAGGTGGGTAAAGCGGACTCATCACTATCAAGTTTCATCTCTTACAGAGGAGAAGTGTGTGAGACTGGTGTGTGTGTGTGTGTGTGTGTGTGTGTGTGTGTGTGTGTAAAACTTTAGCGGAAACTCATCGCTTATCACATCTCTATATCTCATGTGGTGAATAAATAAACTGAAGGGAATGCCCTTCGGACTCGCTTTCTAAAAACAATTACCATCTGAGGTCACTACACCTCCTTCTCAAATGCTGGATGAGAACAAATTCCAGATCTCTTGTTAAATGTTGAAGGAGACCTTCTGACCTTCTGACCTTCTTTTAACCTCAGTCCAACTATTTTATTGTTTCCTCTGTTGTTTGTTTATCCCATATATTATTTGTTTGGTCGAGCTTTTTTAACACTTTGAAAGAATGGGGTTCTTGCTAACTTTTGCTGTAAGCGATTTAAATAGTTTATTGTTGAGTATAATCCAGCCAAAATCACGACGAGCACTTTAAAAAATTACGAAATTCACTCACCGACTCACAAAATGACTTAAGGCGTACCGGCAGAGCTGCGCAAATATCATGGGACACTCCTTTCTAATATGAGGGGTCCTTTCTATCCTCATAGTGTGTTTCTATTGATAGAGAGAAAAGCAAATTAAATGGGAATCTCCTACAATACCTGCATAGCTCTGCCATCTTCTGCTCTTAAATGGCGGAGCTGTGGAGTTGTTAAGGGGAATGGAGCTCTTGCAAGGTTTTGCTACAGGCAAACGGACCATCAATGCTAGTGCAAAATGCTGCGAAAATAACGATGAGACCATTAAAAAAGTCTAAAACCCTCTCCTCGCAGAGAAAACTTGACTTGAAGTTTTGGATGACCACCCTTGCATGTATGCACCAACCTCGGATTTGCACCCCAAACAAACAGCCGCCATCTTGCTTGTTTACAATCGCCGTAATCCACGTATACCGGTGTATCGCCGCTACGAACCTCCCGAAAGGAGAACGGCTGACTGGAAAGAACATTGCGTTACTATAACTTATTTTTCTAGTCGTGTTTGTGTTGTGTGAAGATAATGTGAAAGTTTATTCTCAGATTCGTACTTAATTGTCAACAAGCAAGATGATAGAGTTGAGTTCATTTAAACCCATGTAAAAAGTCGAATGCGAAGGTGTTCACCGAACATCCAACAGTACGATCTTTTTTCTGGATTTAAATGTACGAACTGCAAACGTTGCCAAATTGCACGCGCTACGCCACTGAAAAGTTTGATAATTTGTGAAACACCGAAAATAAAAATAATGTGGAAACATTAACGGTAACCAGACAAATGAAAATGGAGAAAAGGAAAACCGCAAATCATTTTTTTTTCTTTTTTTTTCGAAACGGAACAATTAATTATGCCAGTAGAAAAACTTTTACGGGGGTCTCCATGAATTGAAATAGAAAAAAGTTTTAAAAGCACTCTTTTCAATTTATTGTTCAACCTCGGGAATATTGCACATCTAAAAGCGTTTACGTAATGCTACATAATTGAACTGCAATCACGGAACGTGGTGGGTCAAAAATGTATAGGATTATTACGTACTGTCGAGAAGTGTACAGTAGTTCATCCTAATTGCAAGTATAGTCCAAAAACCAAACCTTTCCAACCAATACAAAATTAGATCCATTAAAATTTAAACTGTTAAAATTAGTTTGAACATTTTTTATTAGGCGTGTTTTTTAGGCGAATAGGTACTGTCGTTTGCGAATAAGGAAAATCAGATTAATATCTGAAGCTCTATTGAAACGGTCTATGCACATGAAAAACGTACGACTCATGAGTCATACTCTCAATTGGTCTGTTGCAAACTTTCGCTATACGGAATTGAACAATTGATTCTTGTATATTAACCAATAAAAATGACGATGCGTACACTAAAAATTCACGAAATTCACTCTTAGAATCGGGCATAATGGCGGTTTAATGCAGGTATCATGGGAGATTCCTTTCTAATTTGAGACATATCTCTGTGCTCTCGTAGAGAAAGTGAAAAATTAGACAGGAATCTCGCCCGTGATACCTGCGTTGAAGCGCCATTGTGATCATGCCGTTAGAGCATTTTTGTGAGTTTATTACTGAATTTTAGACTTTTTCAGTGTGATTTTCGTGACTTTCGCTGGTTTTTACATCATATTGTATACTCTTCATTTCCTTACAGCAAAAGTTTGCAAGAGCCTCATTGGTCTGTTGCAAACTTTTGCTGCAGCGTTATGGAGGGTTGCTTCCTATTTGCAAAATCACTCGAAAATAATTTTGAAAGGATCAAAAAGTTACAAAAATCACTCACAAAATCAAAAAAATACTGAGACAAATACTTCCTAATAGAGAAAGCTGCATATAGGTGATACTCCCCCATTGTCATCCGCTAATTCGACCGTCATTTTGTAATTTTGCTAACCCCATTTCTTAAACTTGTGAGTGATTTCGGGACTTTCTATTGCTATCAATGTTATATTCAAGTGAATTCACAAAGGAATTGACCCTTCATCACGCTGGAGCAAAAGTTTGCAACAGACCTATATGAAATCTTATTCTTCTGCTTTGGCTGATTTCAATGCATAGATCAAACCTTGTGTATAAGTCAGCTTGCATTAAATCGATTCATTCAAGAACACGATTTCCTTTAAAAAAAGGGGGGAGGAGGACAGGACGTGATAGATGAAAAATTTGAATCGTTTAAAGACCAGGTCAGTTCAAAAGTCCGCCAAAGGGAAAGTAGTTAACTGTTCGTACTCGGGGAGTTGGAATTGCCTGTACAATAAATTGAAGGCGCTAGGCGGATCATTCTCTAGTAAGTGTAGGTCTAATCCAGAATCGTGTTTATTCGGAATCATGAGACTGGAACAATGTGAAATAGACTGAACGAGTACACTCGGGCTTGGTCCATAAGGGGTTAAAACCAGTAGGACGATTGTTTATTTCTGCGATAAACCGATAGTTAAAAATGTCTATGAGTAACGTTATAGGTCGATCATTGTGAGACTTGGCAGTTGCTATGGTAAATATAGTTAAGTTTCCCATTATAGCTGAAGATCTATATGTATAGGCTACTCATAAGTAGCTGGTAAAATTAGACGGTTTAACTATGGTTATCATAGCAACAGTAAAGTCTTACAATGGGTCAATTGTAAGGGTCTGAAATATTGTGTTTCTTATGAAGAAAATGAAAGAACTTGATGAGCTGAGGACAAAGATGCCTTTGGTTTCTACGAGTAATTAAGTCCCATTGTTCCGGAGATGAGATTTTGACCCAAAACACATTGTTCCTGATGGGAATTCCACGTAGTGACGCCACAATTTTTTAAAACTTAACTCGTCTGTATCTCCGAAACCGGGACACTTCGAAAATAACAAAATTCACCATTGATCTCAGCTCATCAAGTACTATCATTTTCTTCATAAAAACACAACATTTCAGACCCTTGCAGCTGCCCCATTCTAGACCAATAACGTCACTCTTCGACAGTCTTAAATATCAATTTACCTATCGTAAAAGTAAACGATCAGCCCGCAGAGACGTATCGAAGGTATATTGCCAAGCTCACAATTTTAAAAGTTGCTCCTTTCCTCACTTATTGCATGAACGAAGTTTTAGTAATCTTTGACTTGAATTGATTACAGCATTCGTAATGTTCGTCGTAATGGTTGTCCTCTGTGGAAAACTATCGGGTTTCCCGAATACCACACTCAAGGAGTTCGGTTCGGGCAAGGGCTATTAAAGAAGCACGAAAATATATCCACGTCCAACGACCAGGAACGAATTCCTAATTCGCGAGAATTTTTCGCCAAGAATTAGGAGACTCGCAGTAAAAACGGACATTTCACGTTTAATGAAACGCAGCCATAATACTAAGTGTGTTCCGTGTCCAACGTGAGCGCGGGGCGTTAGATTTATTGACAGCTTTTGCCCCATTGCAATGCATGGCTTGGCAGCTTTTGCGAGTTCCCACCCCTCCCTTGCGAGTCCCCTCCCCTCTCTCTTAACTCCGGTCATACATCTACTACTACGAGTGTGTTTCATCCATACCTCATCCTTCTTCTATCCAGTGTTGCCAGGTTGGGATGAAAAAGCCGTATGTTTTACATTGATTTAAATGGGGGACAATACGGCTTTTTACCTTCGATCTGGCAACACTGCGTCTGTCGTCACACAGTGCAGCGAGTCAATGAGAAAGACCGGACACGTTATCCGTGGCGACTTTAAATGCATACATCTTTGTTAATACGCAACTAAGAAATTTGAAAGTGGTTTAATTGGTTTTATCGCAATATTTTCCACAAGAATTGTCGTAATTAGTTCGTTTTTATACTGTAAAAACATTCAAATTTGCAATTTGATTCATACATATAATTCCATGTCCGATCCCTCCCATTAATTCGCTCCAGTGTGCGCCGTTGCCACATTCACTGCACATCACGACGCGTGTTCTGTTGTTTACATCTAAAGGCGACGCTTCAGTTCATTTTTTTTTTTTATTTTTTTTTTTTTTTTTTTTTTTTTTTTTTTTTTTTTTTTTTTTTTTTATGAAGCGATCATGATTTCTGTAGCACTTTGAAAAAAATCACGCGGCAAACAAAATCACCTCAGCTCGAAATTGTATTCGAGTATCTAAAGAAATTGAGGTGTACACTTTCGATATTACTGTGACGGCGCTGAAAGTTGACTGAATAGAGCAGAATGATATTACTGCCGTGCTCTGGATTTCTCCGGACAAGAAATAGTGTTGAATTTTGCTTTAAAAACATTTCAGGGTTGATGTTTTCTTAAAGACCATGTTAGTTGAAACTTGGTGACTTATTCTGAGCTCTGTAAAAAGAATGATTTAGTACATATTTTGTTTACTGTATGTGGATCCAGTGTCAATTCAACTCAAGATGCTTGACGAACATGCAATTTAACCATTTCAGACCTGAGAAAGAAGCTTGCGCTTTATTGTGAACTGGTCTACATTTTTAATGTACTATCGACGAATTAAAGATTGTCGCGAGATTTCCACGAGCTAAATTTTGCCTTGAACTCGAAAAATGTGTCTGGAATCCCCAAATACTCTCTAAAAGACTGTCGGGACTTTCGAAAATATCAAAAATGAAAAATTTGGTGTCGATTCCCTTTCCTATCGAATTTATTGTTACTCTAAACGACCACTGCCGCAGTTATGCGTGTGAGTGTGAGACTGATGGCCCCTCACCTGTAAGGTGTGAGGTGTCTGAAAAGTGGCCGAACCAGAACCTTGGAGGCAAAATTTAGCTCGTGAAAGTCTCGCGACAATCTTTAATTCGTCGAAAGTACATCTGGATCACATTGAATCTTATGGCAAACATAAAAATACAATATATGCATCTATTTATAGATGAAGAGACAGTGCTAAGATCAACTATATGTTGGTCAAAAATGTGTTTCTGAACAAAACGAATTTCAGGTATGAAAGGGTTAACCCTTTCTTGGATAGTAGTACACATGTGTACCATTTTATGTAACATGTGATTCAATGGAATTTAAATGGACATTTTTCAAAAGTTGTGTGACCCATCAAAGTTCTTAAAAAAGTGTCCTCTTTTGAACGGTCTAAATAAATCTCAAAAAAACTCAAATCCCAAAATGCGTGCATGAAAGGGTTAACCTGCACTTTTAGACCTACTGTAATTTAACCTACGACGTTTTGAGTATATGATTGGTAACTTCCAAAATTCTTCTGTTTTATTAGATCCAGCAACTTTTTTGTTTATTTGTTTTTATACATTTATCTAGAATCGTGGCACAGGTACCTACCAGCTTTGATCATCATTCATTTTATACCCAAAATTACGCCATTGCAAAATAAATACATCGATGAAATTTTCTTTAAGACCAAATTCTTTTTCAATAAATTCGTAGGTAATTTCTAGAAATGGGATAGTATGAAATGTCTTTCATTAGCTAGTAAGAACTAAAATGAAATGAAACTAATTTATTTTTTTTTTTCGAGGTTTAGGGGTCATTTATTTTTACTATATTGGACGTTTTTTATAGTTCATGGATGAAAAAGATCTCAGAGGATAATCAAAGATCATTCATTACATTTGTATCGCATGATTGGAGTGATCAGACGAAGGAAGGATATAAACTTAAACCATACTTTATGACTCTGTTGGAGCTGTACTCAATTTTCGCAGTTAATCCAGTGCACTTTAGTTTAGTCTACCGCACACTGTTGTCAGGCCGATTTATGTTACGCGTCGTTTAGGTTAATCGTCTAAAGTAATAGCGACTGCTTTAATGCATCAAATAAAGTATGCAGTGCAGGTTTCTTGCTGACCAGAACAAATTTGAATAAATGATTAATGGTTTACTCAATGGAATTGAGTCTTATAAAAAAAGTAGAACTGTCTTCACGTGTTAACTGCGCTTGTTAGCCGAACTTTTCAGTTATGATATCTACCCAGAGACAATATAAAATAGAGACCACGCACTATTGTTTGCGCGCGGTGGCAACTTTTTCTTTATGGGTCTCAACAGAACACTGCAATTATGGACCATACGTTGACCGATGAAAAAAGTAATTAAGTGCTCAGGGGTGCACCCTGATGTCCGTGTTCAGAATTTTTAGCATTATCTATTTTTATCTTTTTATTTATTTTTTTGCTGCTGCATCTTTGATCAAAATGACCCTAGTTTCACATACAAAGCATGCAATCTGGTAACTTTTCAAAGTGTCAATTTAAACTTTAAACCCATAATCTATCAATACTCTAAAGTTCTCATGAAATGATAACAGGTTTCAAAGCCGAAGAATCGATAGACGCAAAAAAAAATCGCATTCGTTTTTTTCATAAATCGAGCCAAACACGCAGAGCACTGGACGCCGCGCCGCGACGGGTAGTTAACTATTCCTACTCGATGGTTATGATTTTATATACCTCCAAAATTGAAGGCGGCCGTTTTGGATGTTTTCTTTACTTCAGAGTTAGGTCGGACTAGAGCCAATATATGATAGAGATAGAGACCACACACTATCTATCTTGCCCATGCTTGCACGCGGCGGCAAATTTTTTTTAGGGTCTCAACACAACTCCACAAACATGGACCATACGTTGACTGATAAGAAAAGTCGTGGAGATTTTTGGCTAGTGAAATCGAAGCACCAAAATTGCATCGGTCAACGTATGGTCCATGTTGGATAGTGCTCCCTCATGCTCCTTTTGTTAATTCCTGTTGAGTTCCGAAAAATAAGTTAGTCACAGCGCGTACGACTAGTGCGTGGTCTCAATTATAAGTATAATATCTCTATATCTACCAGACCTACGAAATTTTCCATTCGTAGGCAGAAAACATCGTCACAAGGGCGAATCCTAGATTTTTATCAACTCATGCATGCTTTTATTCTTTTAAACTCATTTGCCAGCAGTGACCGCTCGTTCAATCTGGCATCGTCGGATTTTCTCCATCTAAACATCGTGACTTTGAAAGGAATTTCGTAATATAGTCTATAATTTATGACAGTTCAATAATTTCAAATTTTTAGAAGAACTTTTAAGTTTGTGAACTAGTAAATACCAATGAATTTAAATAACGAAAATGACTGACAAAGCTCATTCTTCTCGAAATTAAATCGTTACAAACTTTGCAATAATTTCACATTAATTTCCATTCCTCGCGACGGTTCCTCCTGTTCCATTCTAAAGTCCCATGAAAAGCTGTATCATTGCTGTCTCTCTTCAGCTAGATAAATGAGGGTCGCACTTTTTAAGGCGGAGCATAAAATAAAGAATTAAAGAATACCTAATTGTTTCTTTTTGAGACTACTTATAATATGCCACGCATGCCTTCAAACTTCCCCCAGTCACCAGAGGCGGCTCATATAAATCTTAGCATTGGTGAAGCGGGGAAAAAAATATTTATCAAGAGATCTTAAGGGTATGACCTGGCCTCTGGAGGAAAACGGGTCTAGGGATTCTCCCTCGAAAAATCTTGAATAAAATGAGTTAAAATCGTGAAATACTAGAGGCTTTGGTAACCACGCCATATACTCTGTTCAAGAAAAGAAGAAACTTGACGATTTAGGTAGAAACGCACTATTTTGCAACGCCGAACCTTTGAATGCAAGCATTTCCACTCATGAGGGCTTTTTCCGACTAGAACCTAGAAACCGGGACGAGGCAATACCGAGAATCGTCTTACTATGAATTTTATCCGCGCAAAAGTCAAATTAGAAACGGTTACGGATACGTCAAAATGGATGAAATTTCGACCCAAAAGATCGTTAGTTGACAAAATTAGTCGGAATTGACTCCTCGCAACCCTCGGAGATTCATTTTTTGAGGAATTTATTTATGGGTGTAATTTGATTGGATTCTTGAAAAGATAAATCTCCGCGAGTTGCGAGGAGTCAATTCCGACTACTTTAGTTGACTAATGATCCTTTGGGCCAAAATTTCATCCATATTGTCGTATCTGTAACCGTTTCTAATTTGACTTTTGCACGGATAAAATTCATAGTTAGGCGGTTCTTGGTGTTGCCTCGTCCCGGTGAAGGTTGTAGTCGGACAAAGCCCTCATGAGCGCAAATGCTTGCATTCAAATGTTCGGTGTTGCAAAATAGTGCGTTATTTCTACCTGAATCGTCAAGTTTCTTCTTATCTTGCGCAGAGTATAGTTAGGGCGAATTCCATCTGTTAATATTAGTATGATAAGTAGGTCTATCATGATTTTTTTATTAATTTCTTTATTAAGTACTTTCTGCGGGTGGGTATACTGTAATGACTATCAAAATAAAACTCGTCGACTCTTTTGTGTGGGGGTGGCCTTCGATGTCTTCTACTCCTGCTCGCCGTTGTGAGGGTCTAAAACCAACAACCAATCCAAACTCGTTGATATCGTGTAGTTATATACTCTCTATAAAAATTCCCATCAAGGGACACTGTCGTGATCGTGGCAACATCTGAATACGTTTATGTATTTGTAATCGCAAAACAGTTTACGGGAGACAGGGTGACTGAGAAGGGAAAATAAAATGTTGGTAGAAATACTTATTTGGTACGGTAAGGTTAAGAGAGGTGCAGGAAGGATGGGAGGTGTAGAAACGGAAGGGGGTGGGTGGTGGGGGAGGGCGAGGGGGGTGAGGGGGTGAGGGGGCGGTAATGAGATGGCGGATTGCATCACATCGCATCGCTTCGCATCCATATTTGAAATTCGCGGATCTATCTCCGCCCCATCCCGAACATACGAAGATGATGCTGCATCCACAGACAGACACAAACACAAACGCACACACACAAACGCACATTCACTCAAACATACATATATACATTGTATTCCCCCCCTTTCTCGCGCGGCGTCTCGGTGCTCCCGCCGCGCCGCGCCGCCGAAAACTTCGTTCCGTCCCATTCCTTCCTCGCGCCCCCCCCTCTTCCCCCTCCTCCTCCTCCTCCTCGCCGCGCCGGTGACCCATGCCCCCATGTCCCGTGTCATCATCCAAGGAGCGTTTTCTTTCCGATTTCGTTACAAGCTGACCTTTCGACACGCCACGCCATCGCCGCTACTGCATCGCGCTCGCCGTCCGCGCCGCATCACTGAGTCGCACGATGGGCTTAAATGACCGATTCATGCATGCAGAGGTATAAAAAAAAAAAAAAAAAAAAAAAAAAAAAAAAAAAAAAAAAAAAAACTGCGGATTACAATGACCTAAAATTACTTTAGTTAAGAAAAACACCCTGCGAGCTGATTCTAGTGACAGGTGGAAATTTCCTATTTAAAATGTTCAACAAGTCCATTGCAACAATGTCCACTATAAAATGTCACAATGGAGCTGCTGCAAGATTTTGCTACTGGCTTACTAAACCCTTTACAGACCAGGGGTTTTTAATCAATAGAACGCCGCGCCAGTCTTCCGTTAATATAGGGAGGGTAGTTAACTGTTCGTACTCTGGGGAGTTGGAATTGTCTATACGATGAATTGAAGGAGCCCGAACGAAAACTTATTTTGTAAGTATCTACACCCAGAATCGCGTTTATTCTGAATCATGATACAGGCGCAATGTGAAATAACTTGAGGTGAAACACGAGTAAACTCGGACTTGACCCATAAGAGGTTAATAGTTAATTTACGGATAACAGCCCAATAAAAAGGGACTCTAATCTCACCAAAGAATCACGAAATTCACTCCCAATCTCATAATATGCTTTCAAACGTGAGACCGTAATGACGGTATAGTTACCGGCTTTTACATTGGGTTTTTCCAATCTCAATAAGTTCTATCCTCACGAAGTGTTCTCACGATACCACATAAGAAGAAGAAAAAGTATGTAATTGCCAAAAGATTTAAGCGATCATCACCGCCACTACGGTCTCGCTTTTGAAGCCATTTTATGAGTTTGGGAGTTGATTTCGTGATTTTTTTATTGCGCTTATCTACATTTTTACAGAAGTCTACCCCACGATCAACTCTTAATAAGCCTGTTGCAAAAGTTTGCAACAGCTCCATTTAAAGAAATCATTTGCGAAAATTTAAGTGACCCATCAAAGCTCTAAGAAAATTGTCTTCTTAAAAAAAAAACAAAACAAAACAAAACTCGGAAAAAACTCAAATCAAAAGATTGCGCGCAGGAAAGGGGTTAAGATGATTTTTTATCTGTTCATATTTTGTCACCCGACCAGCGATGTATGTTTGTTTTGTGGTGCACGCTGCACTGTTGCGTGAGGATAGCAGGCTCGCAACTCGTATCCCTTTACAAAAGAGCCAAAGGGGTCTATAAAACGGTTGGGGAGGTTGAGAGGTGGAGTATATAATATATATAGCATCGGACATCGCACAAAAGTACGGACCAGGCTCCAGGCACCTACCTTGAGTTCGTCGCTGAAAGACAGTATACTTGTGATTCTTGACCAAAGATACCCCAAATCTCCAGTTATAACTGATGTGATTGGATCTTGAAAAGTGTGAGAGCCGCAAAAAACAAGTAATAGTACCATTCTGCATAAATAGAGTGGAAAAAGATTACTGAATCTATAGCGGGCTGTTTATTTTATAAGTTTTAGACGTACAAATTACGTAAAGATTAAGTAAAATTGGACAGGAGATACCCCCAGACCTCCTTTATTATTCTGGGGGAGACACCCATGATTTTTAAAGAAAATTTAATTAATAGTTGATGCAAAATTTCTGACAAGTATACGTGAAAATCCGTTTTACGTGATATCACGTCAAAATTAATATGTAACACCGATCTCGTGATTGTTACGTTATATGTCAGCAGTTTTGTATCAACTTGCAATCAAAGTTTACGTAATAGTACTCTTTTCATAACTTAAAATTCGAGTCCAGTTTTAATTAATTTTTATTTAAATGACAAGTCCAAAATGTTGGTTGGGCTAAAATTATACACTTTGCTCCTTCCCCCGCTTTTCGCTGGATTGCGACGAGTAGACATTGACTAAGACAAAGGAATGTCCGAACAAAAATGTAGAAATCTTGACGCACCCTCTCCAATAAGAAAAGTTTAATTTTATGTTTGAATTTCCATGAATTTTGGAAGATGAATTAAAAATTGTATGTGTTTAGAAACGTCGATTCTGATAAGAGCTACAGTTTTCAAGAGCCAATATGGTCAATCTCCCCCCCCCCCCCCCGAGACTTTGGCCGAGCTCTTCTTTAAAGTCATTATGGCGGAATGACGAATAATTTTGGTCAGAGAAATTCTCCCTTCTGCCTCCTCCCCAGAAAGTCATAGACCTACATCCGCCAATGATAGGGCTCTTTTCCATTGCGCGTCGCATCAAAATAGGACCCTATTTGAAAGCAGACGAAGAGAGTAAAAAGGATGGAATAAATACATGCATACATATATATGTAAGCACATGTATGTATATATATACTATGTAAGCGACGCGAATTTCTCGTTTCTGAGCTAGCGATCGTCAATTTCGTGAAAATATGATTGTCGCTCTTTGGCGCGGCTTCTACTCAACTTAACTCAACAGATGTAAGCCAAGTGCATTGCAAGTCAAAGCGACCTACGCCCACCCCACCCCCCTTCCCCCACTGTGCCACCATAACGTGCCCTTCGCTTCTTCCAGTCTCCTTTGTGAATTAAGTGATCGGAGACCCTTCGCCCCCTCAGCTTCTTTTGCGTCGAGAGCACTGCACTGTTGCAATTCTGAAAATTCGTGAGTTTACAAAAGTTGTGGTTCTTCTTTCCTCACAAAATGGTCAATGAGTCAGTTTCAAACTTTTTCGACAGCGTTATAGAGGGTTGAATTCCCGTGTAAAGTGGAAAAAAAAGAAACGCGTGAAAATTACGTTGAAAGCATTTAAAAGTATCAAAACATAAACTCTATTAATGCTTTCGGCAAAATTTAAAGATGGCGGTCGAATGAAAGATTTACCGGGGAAAACCTTGATACCCTCACTAACAATTAGAGAATATTTATACATAATATGTATGTGTTCCTGAATACTGGATGAGCCAAAGTGTGAATACATTAAGATTTCCTACATATGGACATCTATATGATATTTGATACTGAAAGTCGAAAAGTTCCCAAACCAATGAATTATTGTTCTCGACATAAATTCCCGACCTTGAATATTTTTCAAATAAATGAGTTTGAGAGAAAACCACACCTATATAAAATGCTAGGCATAGGAGGATGACTTGTAAACTTTAAAAATTACGAAACATACACATACAATTTTTTTTTTTTTTTTTTTTTTTTTTTTTTTTTTTTTTTTTTTTTTTTTACATCCATTGAGTTAAACATGAAAATTGCAAACTTCCCGTGGAGGAACTCAACTCCCTCTTTGCTAACGATGATAATACTTTTTATTGATTTTCCGTTGCATCGGAGGGAACAAATTGATTTCATTGCATCCAATACATCATTCTCTCTCTTCCTTCCCCCACGTCCACCCCAGAAAGCAAACATCTAAATTAAAGTTACAAGAATATGCTTCCGATCCGATATAATAGTAATGTAAGCGATGGAGACGGAAATGTCAATCCGGTGCTCGAGATAATTTATCGTGTTCCGTGTAAATGAGAACTTTCCGCGTTTGTTGTAGTCTGCGTTGAAGGGGGTCGATGGAAAGGGTGGGGTTGGGGATTGGAGGGAGAGAGAGAGAGAGAGAAACTGCAGGAAAAGAGAGAGGAGGAGGGAGAGTGAGAGTTGTGCGGCGAAAAAAACCAATCGCAGTACAGGTTAGAAAAACTCTGACAATAAAAACTAGAAAACCTCTCATCGCTAATGGATTTAACCGGGTATCAAACACTTTAAACGTGATTAAGTGCAGCTTATTCTCGTAATTTATATTGTTATTTGAACGGCTGTAACTGATCGGAATCTCAGCTCCACGTTCATCGAGTGGCAACAAAGAGAGAGAGGGATAACGAGAAAGAGAGTGAGAGAGAGACAGGCAGAGAAAGAGAGAGAGTGATAAAGAGAGAGTGAGAGAGGACAGAGCTTTCAATGGCGACTCAAAACATTGGTTAAATTACGTGTCAAGGTGTAAACATTCGAAACTCTCGAGTGAATGAATGAAAAATCGTGGTTCACAGCTTTTTGCAAGTGAGTTCTTATTCTTTTCTGAGATTTCAAGGAGCGAAGAAAGATGTTTGTTAACTTTTCCCTCCTAAAGTTGATGACATCGATAAGTGATTCAGTCACTGAGTTACCGTAAGATTTGACAGTTGTAAACGCGTTTACTGTTTGAGGAGTGGATTTACAGTCGCAGTTGACATCTAACTAAACAAAACTAACCCAAGTCAATATTTACAGGCATCACGCGAGAAGACAAACAGTGACAATCGGCGATCAATTTATTTACAGATTGGTAGGCGGTTCAACTGCTGCATGTTAGCGTTCAATGCGCAAGTCGTAATTGTCCTTGGGTGCTGCTCTTCAGGAATGACTTGCGTGAAATGGTCGAATCGGTGGAGGATCTCGAATCAGAGGGGCAGGGTCAACAGGCAGGGGGCAGGGGGGAGGGGGGGTTACGTCAACAAATAAGAGGTTAACCCTGGATTCGAGTGATCAGCAACCCTGAGCACAGCTCAATGGGACTGTTGCACATTTTTGCTACAAGCGATTTATTAGTCGATTCTGTTGTCAAAACCTCCAAAAATAACGATGGCAGCAATAAAAACTTCCAAAATCCACTCTCAAACTCAATAAACGCGTTCATTTCCGCGAGTGTGATGGTGGCATTGGGCAGAAATAATAGGAGATTCCTATCTCCATTTTGTCACTCTCTCTATGCTGGAAAGGATGATTCACAGAGTAATTAGTCTTCAGAGTAGTGATCCACATCTGATGAACGGTACCGTGACATCTAGTGACGCCTGTGTCAAATGAAAAGTCGTCCTTTATTTGTCACTTCTTGATGGAGTTACGGTATTGTTAGATGGGAATCTCCCATTGTTTCTGCCACATGCCACCACTACACTAGCTCAAATAAACGCGTTTGTTGAGTTTAGGAGTGGATTTCGGAAGTTTTTAGTGCTGCCATTGTTATTTGTGGAGGTTTTTACCTACACCAGGATCGACTACTAAATTGCTTGTATCAAAAGTGTGCAACAGCCCCATTATGCGCTTGTATGTACCAAGTTTACATCATGAACTGAGATACCTAATACCTAAGAAAAAGTCTTTGTCATTTCAATTAAATTTTGTTTAACTTTTTCTCCCCCCCCCACCCCACTCTTCAAGGAGTAAGGAGTAAAAGTATCGTCATCATGAAAAATTGGGAAATAGGGGTCTTTCTATTTCTTGGCATTTCAAGTCCCCCTGACCTCAAATATCATAATCCCAAAAAATGTCTGTCAGTCGGACTTCTCGTCTGTGATACATCATATCTTCGAACCTATACCAGTCCATATTCATCCAAATGCGGAAGGAAAGGTTCCCTAAGATATTTTCAGCAGTTGAGTCTAGTGCTCTTTGGCTAACACGTTTTTCGCCATTTGAACTTATGCAAAAGTATCGATTTTTCAGGGATTCACCAAATCCCTTGACTATCGATTATTTTATGTAGCTTTAAATGTAGAGAGAGGCCGTTGGTGACCACTTCGCACTGTTCGTCATCGAGTTCCGGAGGGCTTTCTAATTGTTCCTTTCACTGAATTTGAGGATTGATATATAAAGTGTTTCATTATGAAACTTTTGAAACTTTCATACCTCAAAAGAGGGCACAATAAATTAGAATTTCTAAAGAAAAGGGGGGGGGGTGGATGGCTGCAAGGGTTTTCTTAAAACTTATTGAAAATATACTCCAAATTACAGATAAATTGAATGCATTTATTCATTTTCCCCAGAAAACTCACTTGAGAGTAGCTATTTGAGAAGGTGCATAAGGGGGAAAACAGGCAAGATATTCATTTACAAGAGCACTATATCAGGAGAATTGCGATGAAAGTTAGCGAAAATATACTCAAAGTGCAGACTTAATTTTTTTAAACAACTAAAGTTAGCAGGGGCCGTTGATACTTTTACTTCATCCTCTTTTTAGAAATTTGTTCTAATATGCGCATAAACTTTTTTTTTTTTTTTTTTTTTTTTTTTTTTTTTTTTTTTACTAGGAAGCAATAAATTCTCAAGTTACAGCAAATTACATTAAAATCCGCTACGGAAATTTTAAAGTACAATAGTGATTTCAGGTTTAGTGTAGAGAATCAATAATTTTACCGGTTCACTCAAAGAGGAAGGAAGCTACCTTGCTTGGTCTCCTTGCCACTCTCTTCGCTAATTAACATCGTACCATCGTTCCAGCGCGACGTATCGTTCCGCGCCGTGTCGTTGTCGTTCCGCAGAAGCTGAAAATCGTTGGACCCTAAAATAACAGCGAATTCAGGGTTCAGAAATGAGAATTACTAGGAGTGTCGACTCTTAGAACCAAGGTGGAGGGTGGGGGGGGAGGAGGGGGAATATTTAAAGCAATGTGTTGTGAATATCCAAGTTGATATCTCTCAGGTTTTATTACGTCATTGTTAGGTACAAGAATAAGCGGAGGGTGGGAAAGAGGGTTTTGAAGTGAGGAACAACGTACTAATTAATTCAGTTAAGCTCGGTTAGATTACAGCTGTTACTCGCACACCGAAAACTGAGCAAAAGCACGGAAAACGACGCGAGGCGACAAGCGAAACGGGGTACCTATTCAAATCATTCTTGAATGTGAAAGTATAACGGCGCGTACTGCGTCGCGTCTCGGTCGTGCAGTATAGTGCCAGTGCTGCCGCTCCGTGCCGCGACGAGCTGCTTCGGCTCCGCCTTTGGTTGGAACGCAGCCTGAGACGCAGCATTTCGGAGTTGCTTGGTTGCGATCGGCGGGAAGTATTCGACGAGGTGGAGGCGTCAAGCGAGGATAAGGGTCAGGCGGAGGGCGGGCGGCGGCGCGGGACAGCACGGGGCGGCGGGACGGTACGGTGGAAGGGGTAGGAAAAGTAAACAACGGCGGAACCCGGCAAAATTTTCCCCAGATTATATTCTGAGTCATGCCTCGGTTTAAATCTGTCGCGAGAATTTTGCGATGGAATTTAATATTTTACAAGAATCCTGAACTGTCGGCTTGTCAGTATCGGCTGAATAGGCGAGCACCGCGCGCCCGCGCCTCGCTCCCGCCTGGAGTCAAGACAGCTGGAAGTTTTCGAAACTAGCGATCGAACGAATCGAAACGCAGAGTAAAGAACCCGCGCATCGCTTAATCGGAATAAGGAGACCTTGAGTCTCTATATGTAGAGAGTTAAGACACACGGAAAAAAAAGAATAGTGAAAATAACCATACTGATACCTGATTTTGGCACCTGCTACATGTTATGGTAAACTTGACCAGAAGTATGGTTCAATTACCGATACTTTGAGTAAATTCGACATGCAATCAGGTAACATCACCTAGTACCTAGTTAAAACATAGTATACTTCTGGTTAACATTACCATAACATCTAGCAGGTGCCAAAATCAGGTATCCGTATGGTTATTTTCGCCGAAGTTTTTTTCCGTGCAAGAGGGTAGTCAACTTCTGATTGGTCGATGAGTTTTTTAGGCTCTACGGATGCCGCCATTTAATGCGATTTTGCATTTTTGTTTACAGTCGCGGTTGTTTACCAACGGTATTTTACGGAGAAAGAGTTAATTTTCGATGAATCTGTTAATTTTAAGCATGACGCACCTCAAGAATAAGTATAAATCCCAAAAGAATCTTTGAAAGCGTAAATAGATGTAGATCAACAAAAGCAGAGAAAGATTACATGGTTAGAAACTCAGCGGCACTGTAATCTTTGCAGTGGACGAAAACACGACAACAGGCCTCAAAATGTAAACAAATGTGCAAAATTGCATCCATTGGCGGAGCCTATGGTTTCACTTGTATTAAATCTCTACATCATATAGGGACTCTAAGGAGACCAAATGTAAACTTTGATCATTCTAAGGGCTGCTTATAAGACCTTCTGTGCCATTGCGCCATTGCCACTTTTAGGTTATGTCCACGGCACTACCTTCCCTGGTCGGCAGAGCGCGCTCCGAAGGTCATTCGATAGTCGGTTCTGATTGGCTGAATCTGGTTGAATCACTGTAATCATGCATAACGGCTGACGGTTGACTAGCGGTCGTAAAAGAGAACTGCCTGTTGAGCGGTATTTTAGGTATAACTGGTAGTCAGTTTAACATCCGTATTTTAGTATCGGTCCTAAAATTGGAATACTTAATCTGGTTTGAATAAAATACAATATGAAATAGATTTTTGCAGATAAATATGTACGAGTGCCATATTTTATCCTCTCAATGAAGTAACAGTATAAATTGCAGAAGAGTGTTGGAGTGATAGTTCAACCTCGAAATCAGTTTGAACGAGTTCAGCACTCTTTTTTGCGTCAGCTCATGGAATTATTAACCTTTGGAAAATCAGTCCGGATGTTTGCCACGGTTGAGATAGTTGATACTATCGCAACCTTGCGTGAACGTCAGAAGCGCCTTCAACTGAGCAGATAGTCAATACCATGACCTCGCCGTGCCTTCTGGAACATATAGGCAACCTCCGATGGATGGTAGTATGGCAGATCCGATTTTAACCAATTGTGGTTTCAAATTGGTCCTTCCATACGATATAATTAATGATTAAAATACAACATTTATACCCAAAGTTAGAGTATAGGATATTTAGTTACAGTATATGGGTTATTTATTCTATATTCTACATTAGCAAGGACAAGAATAATGATGGGTTGTGAATGGACAGGAACCGTAAGATTTTGCCAACTAGATCTATAGGGTGCTCTACGTTTACGTTACATCCTGTTTGTTACGGTTTTCTTTGAAAGGCGACAAAAGTTGTTTTTGTGAAATTTTAATCCAAAGTTTATTTTAAACAGTTTTTTCGTAACCTCGAATTGAACCGTGTATTAGTAAGTAATACTTTCAAAATTAGCATTTATTCACAAACCGACCATTGGATGATAATGTGTTCTTGTAATGAGTTATCAAAAGCCAAACTTCTATTTCGAAATAGTTGAGGGATAGGGCCAGGGGTGCTTCCAGCTTCCATACCCCACAAAACTCCAACTTTGGCCCGTGAAAATATTTGAGGAATACAATTCCTCCGGTTCAAATTACCCAATGAAATCTTTGATCAATTTTTTTTTTTTTTTTTTTTTTTTTTTTTTTTTTTTTTTTTATCCTCGTTCGAGGAAATCACACATGTAATAGCACAAGTTAAGTGCGACATCTCCCGTGGCTTTTAGAAGTAAATGTATAAAATAGTATCAGAGTCGTAAAGTGTGACCGTATAACAATTGGGTTTGCAGTACATTTATATGTTCCGCCTGTGACCATTTCGCAAAGGTTTTATTTTTATTATTTATCTTCTTTATGTAAGAGAGAGTGATTGTAAACCCACAAGCAATAAGTATGAGGTAAAGTTCGTTGCGAGCGTCCATCGAATTTGGCTCTAAATCAACAAATACATACAAATTCGATATTTCGAAGCTCTCTTACCTCTATCTTGAAACGATATTGGAAGCGAAGCATATCAAGGGGTTTTTTTCTGGTTACGGTTTAACTGCTTAAACGATCCGTTTAAGGCAGACTCCCTTCCGAAGAGCTGAGAGCATTAATAGGGAGAAGGGTCTGTTTTTAAAAATAGCCTCAGTCAATATTAGAAAGGAGTGGCAAGGCAGGATGGGGCATCAACTTCACTACGGATGATCCTTGCTGCAGGGTGATTGATTTTTCACTTGAATCGTAAGTAATAACGAACCACAATGCTGGGTCAGACATTCAGTTCAGGGAACGGAGGAAGAAAGCTTCCTCCGTCTAGAGGGAGAGAAACCACGGGGGAGGAGTAGAAACGGGGATAAGGGGGGACGAGGGTTCGGAATGGGTAATAAAAGCGCAAATACTTCTCTGAAAAGGATAGCTTCGTGACATTTATTCCTCGGTAAAATGCCTGGGTGCATCTCTCTCTCTCTTTCTCCCCCCCCCCTCTCTCTCGTCTCCCTCTTCACTCCTTCCCTTTCTATTTCTCTCTCCATCTCTCTCCCTTCTCTCTCACTCTCTGTGACTCTCGCACCCTTTTCAATCTTTCTTGTCCTCTCTCTTTCTCTTCTCTTCTCTCTCTCCACCCCTCTCTCTCCTCATCTCCTCTCGCATTAGTCACACCCCCGTGGCTTTGATGAAACCAATTTTTGAACTACTCCCCCGACACATGACCCGAACTCTGCGACTATACCCTATTTATTCAATTCCTTCATATCAATATTATCTTCATTCATGACTTGCTTACCTCGCTTGAACTTCATTCATTTCCTCCTTTTATGTTTCATTCTTTTTAAGCGAATTTCACCTCCGCTCAACAAATTGCGCTCCTCGTTTCTTTCAATTTAATCGAGTCATTCACAGCGGTTTGGGATATTTTCCGTTGTTTTGCGTTGGGTTCACAGTGACTTTCTGAGGTTGAGGAAGGTTGAGTTCTGAGGTTAAGTAAATAAATTGTTAAAACCTTTAAAAAACCTTTTGATAAACCTTTTAACATTTTAATTCTAAATATTAACCGCAAGACTTAATATAATGCAGAAAAATTCCGTACTTGCTAACCACCGTGATGCAAGTTTAACCATTTAAAAATCTACACGATAAACGAACCATCTTATGGTAAAAGTTACATTTCCACTTTTTTCAGTGCTCTGAGAGAGAATAATGTTACCACCGATATTTGCTCAACAGTTTGGCTATTATTGCACAAAGTGCTGGTGCTTTCAAGACCGTTTTAATGAATTACATTCCGTATGTAATTTAAAAAATAAAGGATTCAACCACGCAATTTTTACTTTAATTTTATTTTTTCATTCGTATGTATCAATCCTATTTTGATCCGAAAAATATGACTTTTCGAAAAAACATAACATTTTTTTGATCGTGTCGTAAATATTTCAAGCGTCTGAACGTGGATCGATCCAGTTTTGACTCTGAATATGTACTTCGAAATAATGATTTTATTAATTTAAGTCCAAAAATTACCAAATACGATTACGAAATTCTCGTTGTCCCAAAACCTCCAGAGAGGACCAAGTATACTCGAAATACAGGCAGCAAAGCACAATACTACCATACTATACCCACTTTCTGTACTACTATGTTCACTCATTAATAGAATATGGTACATGTACCATTATTCAAGATCATAAAACTAGAAGGAGAATGTTTTGGATAAAGACCGTGGTTTATTGCTGTATTTTGAGCGTATATTTCAAAACAATAATATCTCTCTTTTATTCTCAGTGGATTTAAGCTGAAGGGCATCGGCGCCAACATTAATTGCTGGTATATGTCTGGGAGTAATTCATTCGGACAGCCGTGAACTCAAAGCGTATACATTAAATGAATCTAGCTCTCAGGTACATGCAACAAAAGTCTCGTGTTAATAAGCAGTAATTAAAATATACTCGAGCATTGCCTTGAGAGCCTGTGACCCAACATTACGTTAAAGGTTGCCATGCTTAGCGAGGGAATCGTGGATAAAAAAAAAGTTTACTTTTTATTGAAGAGCGGGTGTTATAAATGGACATTTCAGATGCAAAGGTAAAGGGCTAAGTTTTGTTTGTTTACAAAAGGTCACATTTGAGAGTGTATTCCGATCTTTTCCATTGGGTTACCTCGTCGTTGAAATGCATCGTTGTAAAGCTGCATGACTCTTCCATGTTCAGATGCTGGTTACAAAAAATTGGGTTATAAAATGCTAATTCGGTAGAAGGTTGATGTGAAAAAAGTGCCAATGCGTCCAAACTAAAACATTCTAAGAAGAAGTTAGTTAAATACATCAATGTCCTAACCAGAATTGCCCTTGAATCTATTACCAATACTGTACTAGACAGTCAATGTGGATAAATACAGGCAGAAGACATTGAAATGTTGAAGATACAAATGTTCAGTGATCCACACAAAACTGCAATATAAGGTGCTAATTCGGTAGAAGGTTGATGTGAAAAAAGTGCCAATGCGTCCAAACTAAAACATTCTAAGAAGAAGTTAGTTAAATACATCAATGTCCTAACCAGAATTGCCCTTGAATCTATTACCAATACTGTACTAGACAGTCAATGTGGATAAATACAGGCAGAAGACATTGAAATGTTGAAGATACAAATGTTCAGTGATCCACACAAAACTGCAATATAAGGTGCTAATTCGGTAGAAGGTTGATGTGAAAAAAGTGCCAATGCGTCCAAACTAAAACATTCTAAGAAGAAGTTAGTTAAATACATCAATGTCCTAACCAGAATTGCCCTTGAATCTATTACCAATACTGTACTAGACAGTCAATGTGGATAAATACAGGCAGAAGACATTGAAATGTTGAAGATACAAATGTTCAGTGATCCACACAAAACTGCAATATAAGGTGCTAATTCGGTAGAAGGTTGATGTGAAAAAAGTGCCAATGCGTCCAAACTAAAACATTCTAAGAAGAAGTTAGTTAAATACATCAATGTCCTAACCAGAATTGCCCTTGAATCTATTACCAATACTGTACTAGACAGTCAATGTGGATAAATACAGGCAGAAGACATTGAAATGTTGAAGATACAAATGTTCAGTGATCCACACAAAACTGCAATATAAGGTGCTAATTCGGTAGAAGGTTGATGTGAAAAAAGTGCCAATGCGTCCAAACTAAAACATTCTAAGAAGAAGTTAGTTAAATACATCAATGTCCTAACCAGAATTGCCCTTGAATCTATTACCAATACTGTACTAGACAGTCAATGTGGATAAATACAGGCAGAAGACATTGAAATGTTGAAGATACAAATGTTCAGTGATCCACACAAAACTGCAATATAAGGTGCTAATTCGGTAGAAGGTTGATGTGAAAAAAGTGCCAATGCGTCCAAACTAAAACATTCTAAGAAGAAGTTAGTTAAATACATCAATGTCCTAACCAGAATTGCCCTTGAATCTATTACCAATACTGTACTAGACAGTCAATGTGGATAAATACAGGCAGAAGACATTGAAATGTTGAAGATACAAATGTTCAGTGATCCACACAAAACTGCAATATAAGGTGCTGATTCGGTAAAAGGTTGATGTGAAAAAAGTTCTGGTGCGTCCAAACTTAAATATTAAAAGAAGAAGTTGGTCGAATACATCAATTTCCAGACCAGAATTGTGTCCTTAAAACTATTACCAATACTATACCAGACAGTCAAGGTAGATGAATACAGGTAGAATACATTGAAATGTTTTAGTTATAAATGTTGAGTGTGATCCATACGAAACGGTGATATAAGATGCTAATTTGGTGAAAGGTTGATGTGGTAAAAGTTCTAATACAAAGGGTGTCCCAAAAGTATTGAGACTGATGCTGTAACTTCCGACTAAAACAAGCTAGCGACCTAACCTTGGTTGCATTTGCAAGATCAATTCATTAGCTTTTGCTTGAGCTCAAGATGAGCAAAATCGATCAAACATTGACCGAGTTATGGCAATTTGAAAATAAAAAAAATGTTGACCCCCTACGGTTTTTTACCGAATACTTTTTCGTAGCGAAAAGAGTGAAGCATGGGATTTTCCCGTGCATTATTTATCAGGACATAAGATGGCAACACATTTACGTGGTCATCTTATCTAATTCACGCTGCTGTCATAGCAATCAGACTGATAACGTTCATCAACTGATCGCATCGACAACAGGTGGAAAGTTTCCGCCAGTAGGTTACGGTTCTTGGTTCTCGGAAACGGCCGAATTTGAAAGCCTCTTGGATGCTGCATCAAGATAATGCCAGACCACACACTTCAGTTTGCACCACCAACTTTATGAACAGAAATGGAATGGAGACCATCTGCCATCCACCCTACTGTCCAGATCTTGCGCCCTGTGACTTTTGGTTATTCCCGGTGCTTAAAAAAGCATTCCGCGCGGTCGCGTATTCCAATCAAAAGCTGAGATCCAATCCGAAATTCAAAAATTTGTCACCACGATTTCGCGACGGACGGATTCAAGAAAACTATGACAGTGAAGTGGCAGGAACGAATGAGGAAATGTATCCAGTTTAATGGTCGCTACTTTGAAAAAGAAAAGGATTTGGCAGTAGAATCGGAAGGAAGAGCAGACGAATAAACTTAGCGGTTCCGGTAAGAATAAAATTCATTAAAAAAACCGTATAGGGGGTCAACATTTTTTTTTTATTTTTAAATTGCCATAACTCGGCCAATTTTTGACCGATTTTGCTCATATTGGGCTCTATCGAAAGCTAATAAATTGGTCTTTTAAACGCAACCAAGATCAGGTTGCTAGCTGGTTAAGTTCGGAAGTTACAGCATCAGTCTCACTTCTTTTGGGACACCCTTTGTATATAAATAAAACCGTCAAGTTAAAGTTTGTTTGCTCTTAATCTCAAAAACTATTCGGCCGATTTCAATCATTAATATGTTGAACGAGAGCTTCAGTGGTCTATATTTCCACAAAAATACGAAAATTGTCGATTTTGGCAATGAGGAGCGCAGAGGTCTAGAAAAAGATGGCGCTTCTTGTTAATAGTATATCTATATTTACAGGTTTTTGTAAAGGAGGATTGTTCGCTCTTAATCTCGAAAACTACTCGATCGATTTTGACCGTTCTTTTATCAGATGAAAGCTTGAGTCCTTGACATTTACACTAATATACGAAACTTTTCGATTTCGGCCACAGGGCGCCGTCAAGCCCCCAAATAGGTCACGCTTCGTATAATTAACACTTCTACCGGTCTTATTATATTCCTTTTTTCTCTGGAAGAAAATTTCAGTAGTCTACATGTGCGCAAAAATACGAAAGCTTTAAAAGTTCTAAAGAGGGCGCTCTCACGCCCCCTGAAAGGCACGCCCATAAAATAGTATATAGGAAAGAACTCGGTCTATGTGATGTACGGGGTGTTTCAGAAAGTTGATACCTCTCTGATTTCTTGGCGAATGGTTGTGAGTATCCAAAATGCTGACTCTGAGTCGACCATTTCGATCCGTACCACTTTACTCAAACGTGAGAGGCAGTAAGAGTGGGGTGAGAAAGATCATCCGCAGTCGCAGTTATACCCATTTTGATGTCTTCCAACACAAGCCGTTCAAGACAGCATATAAATTCAAGCATATAGATGTGGAATAGAACTGTTTAGACGACCAATTGCGATCGGGCCGTTTGGTCGAGAGTTAAAATGTACCTGAAGCAAACAGTCAGAACCTTTTCAAATGATATAACTTTTGAAATCAGGGGATCGTGCAATGCAAATATATGAAGAAGACTCAAATTGTTTTTTTTTTTTTTTGTTTTCTTTTGTTTTGTTTTTTTTTTTTTTTGTGTGTTCTTGAAAAGTGAAAATCAAACTATAAGTCATTTTTGGATGACCCTGTATCAGAAAAAGTTGAATAGTTGCAGAGTCCTCAATGTTGGATTTTGACAGGCCGGAATAAAATCGTCATACGAGGATCCAAGGTGGAGTGATAGCAATTCCTGAATGAACGAAGTCTCTCTCCCTGCAGGGATGTCTCTTCACGGTTCAATGTGGGGCTTCAAAAATGTTGGTGCTGGCCACATGGCAGACTGTTGAGTGGTGGTTCGGCTTCGGCAGCCGGCGGCGCGTCTCTTTTGTTTATTGACTTACGAGGTTTTCCGATCTAAAAGAGAGTGTTGCACTTGCTCTCTTGAATAGATTCTGGCCACTCTTTTTAGAAATGATTGATTCGTTGAATTCGGACTTTCGATTGAAATGTATTTCTCAAAATTCCTACTTGCAAGCTGCAAGGTTCTTATTTACCTCAAAACTTATGATTTCTCGAAAACGGAGAATTTTTATAATAACGGATTAAGGATATTACTTGTGATGGCACGGCTCGCGTAGCGAGCCAAAATTTACTCGCAGAGCGAGCGATTGGGGGACCAGGGGGCGGAGCCCCCTGGCTAGACGTAGACGTGAGAGCGAGCGAGCGAAGCGAGCGTCGAACGCACTATGGGATAGAATCCACTTCTAGCGCGCAAAAAATAGTAGAGCTTAATATCGCGTGAATACGATGTATGATACATGTATCATACCTAATTTTAACGTTCTGAATCCAAATACGACATTAAAATTTGACTTAAATCGATATTTCTTGAAAAAAATTCAATTTTTAGTTTTACTCAGGCTTGATTTTAATAATTAATTCAGAAAGCAGATAGGTATGTATAGAATTGGATCGTTATTTATATTTTTATGTCCCAAATGAGATGTTTATAATAGTCCGCAGAGGATTCTAGAGAGCCCCTCTGAACCATCAAATCATGTTTTATCCAATGTTGCCAGTTTTAACAAAAATAATGTCATCGACAATTTTCAATACTTCTCCTAATTTTTGTGAATATTTCGGCGCTTTTCGTCTCGCTGAGCAAAGCAGTTCTATAACTACGAGTTCTGCTTTTAGATTATTAAAATAGATGGCAATGGATATTGATTATTAATTTTCCAACATTAAAAGATAAAAGTAACACGGAAGATGCGGATTAGGTGGGAAAATGTAAGCTAGAAAAGAATCGTGGTTAACGGCATGAAAAAAGAAAGATGCATTTAAGGTGAAAATAATTTCACGTGTTTCACGTCATTAAATTTGCCATGAAAAATGAATAATGAAACTTTTCTTCGATTGAAAATGAAACATGGAATAAGGTACGAAACTTTCACAAGAAAGGAATATAAAAATTCTGAAACGGGGTCTATAAAGATGACATTTTTAGTATTTGGTACAAAAGTATAATAATGTATACCTACACGTCGCGTCGTATCGCCTGTTTGTAGCTACTTTTACCAAACGCGCGACCTACAGTTTATTTTACGATATTTAATCATACCCTACAATAGTCAAAATCTTATTATACAGCGTAACTTACATGCCTTTTTAAACACATAAAACGCGTACAAACTAATTTTCAATCATTTCATAAGGTGTGGGCAATGTCGCCAGTCGCGGTGTCAGACCACGTATTTCACGATTTTCGTAAATTTGAGCTTGACGCGCGACACAAAAAATTAAATAAAACGCGGAGTAGCAGAAAGTAGCAGAAAAACGAAACAAGGTCTTAAAGTAGACACTATGGGCTACCGATTCATGCAAAAAATTACTTGCTTTTCGCTGCATTTCATTTTTTTTCGGTCCTTCGAAAATTGGCATTTTACTTTTTGAGTTAAAATCCAGGGGTATCTTTAAAGTGTCCTAAAGGCAGAGGAAAGGTGGCATGAACACTTGTATATATACCATTAAAAAGCTCTTTTCAAGCACGTTATCATACTCTTTCAGTGAGTTTAATCGGGCAAATAGAGAAGGCTCCACGAATTAAATATAAAAGCGCGCTTGAGCAGGATTTTTACTGCAAAATTAGACCCCCATCAACATGTAACTTCAGGATAACTTTTTTCTGCATTGAGATTTTTTTTGCGGTCAATGGGGGTTATTCCTAGCATCAGTAACCTCTCAAGAACAAGATTTGATGGTCAAAATTTCAAAATTTTGAAATTCAATTTTTTGAATTTTTGCGCGCTAGAAGTCGCTTCTATCCCATAGTGGAACGGCTAGTTTCAAATATATCTGTTTGAAGTTTGATTCAAATTTGCAAAAACAGTCTGCAACAGGGCTGCCGTTTTGCGTATAATTAATCGCATTTTTCAATTCACCGATGATTCCACCGGTTGAGAAAAGATTACACAGTTCAATTCAGTGTATGACTTTAATGCACGAAAATGCTCGCATCTGTAATCTTTTCTCAATCGGTGGAGTCGCCGATGACTTTAAAAAACTTGCGGATATTTTAATTAATGAACAGAGTGTTCACCAATTGAGAAGAGATTACAGATCGGCGTATTTTCGTGCATTTCAGTCATACATTGAATTGAACTCTGTAATCTTTTCTGAACCGGTGGAATCATCGGTGAATCAAAAAATGCGATTAATTATACGCCAAAAGGCGTATTTTCGTGCATTTCAGTCATACATTGAATTGAACTCTGTAATCTTTTCTGAACCGGTGGAATCATCGGTGAATCAAAAAATGCGATTAATTATACGCCAAAGGGCAGCTCTGTTCTGCAACCAGCCTTCTGTAAGTTTAACCCCTTAGGGGGAGGGGTCTGGGGGTTTCCCCCGAAATATTGTAGGGGGTCTGGGGGCCCCCTCCCAGAATATATAAATTTCACGGAAAAAAAAGATTAATGAAAATAACCATACGGATACCTGATTTTGGCACCTGCTAGATGTTATGGTAAACTTGACCAGAAGTACGGTACATTTACCGATACTTTGAGTAAATTCGACATGCAATCGGGTAACATCACCTAGTACCTAGTCAAAACATAGTATACTTCTGGTTAACATTACCATAACATCTAGCAGGTGCCAAAATCAGGTATCCGTATGGTTATTTTCACCGTAGTTTTTTTTTCCGTGTTGATGTGAAGATCGAAGTGTTCGTGGGCTATTCCCTACAGTTTATTTGCATATGGTATGGTACAACAAAGGCAGTGGCTGATCGTCCGTCATTTGAATCAATCTGAAAGTATCGAATATTTGAAGGATGCTCTTCGATTCTTCTCTACCGGTTTTTATGGAAGGAATTTGTCACGCTCTGCCAGTACCAGGAGGGAGAATGGAGAAGTGAAGCAGCAGCGTGGCAGCGGTGGCGGCGCCCGCCGTGTTTTCAAACCCACATGCAGATCAAAAGACAACCCGTCCCCCCCACCCCACCCCCAACCCTACCTGCACTACCCCCACCGATAGTTGCGGCCCGAGTATTGCTCGTAGGTCACCGCAACTTATCGCAGCCGCTCCGATTCCTGATGCTTTTCACTCTTCTCCCTTTCACGCCGCGCTCATGTGCCGCCACGCCACGCCACGCCACGCCCCGCCTCACCCCACCCCACCCACCACACCCATAACCCCACCCGCGTCTAGTCCTGACATGAGTTAACCCCGCTCTACCCCATTCACCCCCCTCTCACTCTGGCTCTAAATTGATTAAACCTCCACTTCCGATGTCCGTAAAACCAAACAACCGGATATGAATACCTCAGAAAACGGCCCTCCCTCCGAACCGTGTTACTATATGTTCTTGTGGCAGCGTTGCCACATTGGAGGGGTCAACGAGCTATATATATCGATAGAGGGGTCCATACATGATTACATGCTGTAAGTCCTATCTCAAAGTGTGATAGCATGGGCGACCTGCATCCGGTTTGTTTGCCTCATTTTTTTTTAACCTCCAATCAAAATTGTGATTAATCCAGTGAAAATTGGTTTTAAACAAAAGTGCAAGTGTTTGAGAATGGTCATCATGACACAGAATTCTAATACAAATATCCAGGTGAGAAAATTTTGCGTTTTTCTGTCATGTGCCAGTTTCTGTATCGTGCATAAATCCTTCCAGAAGAAACAGTCATATCGCAATTTCTGTGTCCAGATATAACCACACTAAAACACTTGTACTTTCGTTTATAACCAATTTCAAATGTATCCGTCGCATTTTTTTTTTTTTTTTAAAATTTTGAGGTTAAAAAAAGTGAGGCAAACAAATCGAGCCTGTGTGAAAATGTCCATAAAGATTTCGATTATATGGCTGCCTCTGTGAAGTTTCAATATCACTCCCCTCAAAATCCTCTCTATCGCTATAGCTCGTTGGGAGGGTTGGAAGAAACCTGCCGAGAACGGAACTTAATAACCATATCGAGTGTAATCAGTGGCAAGAGCTAGACGTCAAATGTGACGTCAAAATCGGAGTGTTATCTGACCCAATCAAAGATGATTCCCGGGAACAGGACCAATGCTGGCCAACAGAGGTGTAACAATAGAAGGGTTTCTGGGAAGTACTTTTGGAACACCGTGGAAGCCCTCATCATGGTGGCATTCTCTTTCGGACATTTTCACACGAGCTCGGTCTGCTTGTCTCATTTTTTTTTTTTTTTTAAAACCCGCAAAGTTTATAAAAACAAAAAACAAAAAAAAGTCAAAAATCCATTTGAAATTAGTTTGAAATGAAGGTGAAAGGGTTTTGACGTGGATATCTGGACACAGAAATCAATAAAACTGTTTATTTTGTAGAGATTTGCACGATAAAAAAAACTACACGTGGCAGAAAAAAGCTAAATTTTTTCACCTCGATAATTCTAAAGACCTGTTTAGCGATAAAGTCACGATCAAAATTGGATCCAAACAAACGCTCTTTCTCACCCACTCTCGTGGATTTAGCCCATATAAGAAATCAAATCCAAATTTTCGGTTGCAAATTCAAGCTAGTAAACAACCAGTTATCTTAAATTTTATTGCACCATTAGATTCCTCGTACCTTGAAGTATCTTTTCCCTATACGATATAATTCATGAAAGATCACAAGTGAATTTACAATCACAACTATACATCGAAAGATGCTCTATGTTTTCTCCTTGTCTTACTCACGATCTCTTATGGGCGTATCATCACCGTAACACTCTATCATGCTAACCTCTTTTCTCGTGAAATTTACCGCTGTGATCAAGTATCCCTCCGCTACAGTTGATAATTAGCTATTGGTGTGTCTCAATCAGCCGATAGCAGATAGCTTAGCGAATGTATATATAGCAGTGAAGGGATACTTGGTTACAGAGGTAGATTTTTCGATAAAAACTGTAGAAGGACCAATAGGAGCCCTTCGCATTTATCCAGTCTGCCAGCTTTATCAAATGATTCCAAGAATCGGCCTGCAGTATATTCATCTGTCGTAAAATGAATGACTGGTAGTATTAAAACTTTGATTTTCTAGTAGGAATAATATATGAAAATAATGTGAGTAATTTTAGTTAATTATTAAAAGCTAAGTTCTGCCCAACACTGGAAATAATGTCGGAAAAATTCAAAAGATTATTGGTTGGAATCCGTCGCTATACTTTCTGAAACGAACTCTACTGCATCAGGTATGGCATCACTGTTCATTGAATTCACTTCACATCGAGTTTTGTCAAGCTGGGCGACGGGTGTGTGCGTATGACCCTTTTATACGTCCAAGGATTACACGGCTGGCTTTCACGTTACGCCCGCGCCGCGCCAGTAATCTCAGACGTCGCCGGGTCATCCGCCGATTCTATGAACCGTGAGCGAGAGGCGAGAGCTGAGATTATCCACTCGCTTAACCCTTGTGAACCAGCTATTTGACATGCACCTGACCAAGGGCGAAAAGTCGTTTTGACACCCATTCCAAGCTTCAATAATGACCAGGTTCTCCCTTCGCTCCTCGTCTCTTAATACACTGCTTGAAAAGAGTGATGCTTTAAATATTATACTCATCTTGACCAGATAAAAAAAAGAAGATGGTTTAGGTAAAAGTTCGATGTGTTTAATACACTTATAGGATACTTTGCAAGTTTGTAAGAGCCGCTTTGGTAATTCCCAATGGGATTCTTGCAAACTCTTGCTGTAGGTGATTGGAGAGTTGATTCTTGCATAAATACCTGTAAAAACGGCGATGAGTACATACTAAAATAAAACAAAATTCACTCTCAGAATCGGGCTTAATGGCGGAGCTACGCAGGTATAATGAGATTCATATCTAATTTGAGACGTATACGAGGCTCCTTACAAAAGTAAGTTTCCCCGTATAATATCTCGGCAACCGAAATTGATAGAACAATGCTGTAAAAAACGTTCAACGCCCATACTCTCACGGTTTGAACCGTTTTTACAAAAATTTGATCCGATCAAAATGAACAAAATGGCGTCGATTTTCTATTGTTCTGCAACCACCTACTGTCGCTGCGGGTCCAAAATGTTACGTAATTCGAGCTAGTTAGAATATAGATGGAAATCGATCCATATCAAAAAAGGAAAAAATAATGTGAAGAGGTACTAATAACAACTCTAAATGGAGCGTCTTACTTTATTTTTGAACGTATCCTCCTTGCTTTCAAGTTATTAATTATTATTTGAAGAGTGAACTGCCTTTCTTGATTTGATGATTTTCTTTTGTTTCAGAATGAGAAGAACCAAATTATGAAATCTAATGTTTGGTTACGACTGGTGAGTTTCGATATTATATTGTTCCTTCTTATAACAAATTATTACGTCACAACGTTTCTGTTGATTTGTTGGCTTCCTTTATTTTGATTGTTTATATTTCCACTGATACATTCAGTGGCATCACGTGCAATCTGATAACGCTGCATTTTTTCCATTTAAACCCGTGAAAAAGGTCGAACTGTTGGAGTGGCACACTGCAAAGTGCACTGCCTCGAATCGATATTTTGCCTTCATTTCAATGGAAAATTGCAACGTTGCCAGACGGTATGCTACGCCACTGAGTACATTGTTTTGTACGTTGTACTTTTTTACGACAGCCGTGCTGTTATATGATGTGAATACAAACCTCTTATACAGACGCAATTGTACAAATAGGGCTTTGTTATAACTCCCCCCCCCCCACCTTCCAGGTTTATTTTTTCGCCAATTGGATGAAGAGTTGCGTTTTTCACTATTTTTTATCATTTTCGATCATTTTTTTTTTTTTTAGAATCATAACCCCTTACATCCCTGGAGGCCCTTAAATGAGGGGCGGGGGGGGGCTATATCAAAAATGAAAAATAATAACCCCTATAACGTGATATATATACAACGTATTAACGCAAACTTCTAAGACTTTTGCGCAAACCGCGGGAAGATATAATTGTTTCCCGTTCTCAATATATCGAAGGTTAAAGTTCGATATGGACCCATTTTCATAAAAATCAAAACTCCGGCCTGCTTAAAACTTCGGCATTTAAAAAACTAGGAGTGTTGTATCATTAGCAATCATTGTCATTCATTTTTATTTACTTTACCTGATGATGATCCTCTACAGGTCAAAATGCCCATCCTACTCAAGGTTATAGATTAAATAGGTATGCTCATCTGACTTCGCGCCACAAATTCAGTGGCAAGCACATTCACTGCAGCCAAGATGGCCGACAAAAGCAGAAAACACACTGTCTTGCGTGGGCGACTCTGAGTATCGTCGACTTTCTCGCCGAAATGAGTGTGTTTTCTGCTTTTGTCGGCCATCTTGGTTGCAAAGATTTTGAACTGCATGTCACTGAATTTGTGGCGCGAAGTCAGATGAGCAGGTATAATCTATAACCTTGCATCGTACTTTAATTTTCTTAACGACAGGAACACACAATCAGGATAAAAGGTAGAAGTTGTTTCACGAAAGTTGGCCGATGGGTTTGTTTACTGCGCAGAGATGAGTCCGAATATCTCGAGAACGGCTCCGAATTTCGAAAAACGCTGAAACACTTGTTCGATCATTTTTCCGAATGTGCAAGAACGCAAACACGTCTTTGCGCAGCGAGCCACATGATCTGTCATCGGCCTTTTTTCGTGAAATGAGCGCTACAGTTGGAGACAAAAAGAAAGTCGGACCACTCCTCAGGCCCGGACTGGCCCACCGGGCAACCGGGCAGATGCCCGGTGCGCCCTCTGTCCATGGCGCCCCCCCCACCAAAAAAAAAAACAAAAACAAAACAAAAAGCAAGCAGCGGAAAACCGCGATTCTGCAATCTGCAAGTCTAATTTTCGGTGACTTGAATACCACAAATATCATGTGTCATCGGGCGCCCTCCGTCCTATAACTCATATGAACCGAGGGCGGCATGGTTTGCGCCGTAATTAACGTAGAAGGCACGAGTGGGAACTCATTACACCCCACTTTTCACCCAACGCTACGCCCAAAGTCACATAACATGATTCTAGGGCTGAATGTTTTGCACATTATACTTAGTTAACGTAAGACACAAGAGGGCGCTTTTTCCCTTCTTCTTGGCGCCCTCCATCATATGTCACATAAGATGAAACGAGGGCGGCATAGTTTGCGCCCTAATTAACGTGTAAGAGACGAGCAGGATCGCCCCCCCCCCACAAAGAACCGCAAAGAACGCAAAAATAGCTATTTTTGATACTTTAAAAAATCATAACTCAAAGACAAATATCATTTCTCGAAAACGAACTTTAGCTCAGTTTAACCGGAAAGAAAGGAATTTCTTTGAGACGGGTTTTTGTTTTCCTCAGTGCGATCCGCTTATAAAAAAATTCAAAAATCTAATTTTTTGGAATTTCCAAAATTTTGAAAATGCAATAACTCAACTAAAATTCAATACTTTTGAAACATCATACACAGCAAAGATGGATCTTTAAAATATCTTTCGTTTAAAAACAAAGTTGGTTTTGTTATCTTTAACCGTTCAAAAGTTATGGCCAAAAAACCGTTTTACCTCCGACTCCCCGCCCCCCCCCCGGTTCTAAGAGGGCTAAAATAAAAATAGACCATATTTAGACTCCCCGTGAATAGCTCTATCAGTCCTGAAAAAATGAAGGCAATCCACTCACAGCCCATTCCGTATGGGCGATGAAACAACCTCTTTCCCCAAATATCCCATGGCTCCTTCATCCACGTTCCACTTAATGACTAACGATTCCATGCAGGCAAATCGAAAATATATTTGAACATTTCAATTTTACTGTACATGAAAGTACCGTAAAATTCAATCTGAAGGTTAGGAAAATTGAAAAATTTTCCGGGGGAGGACCCCCAGACCCCCCGCTTTTCCTGAGGGGTATTCCATACCCCCAGACCCCCCGGAATTTGAGTCGTACTAACACCCCCCCACCCCAAGGGAAATGTCTCGGTACGCCACTGCCTATACTGACTAAAAAGTTTTGGTATATACTGGGAAAAAAAACTGTCATTTTAATAGCAGCTCCTTAAAATTTTAATAAAATAAAAAAAATAAAATTTAGTATTTTCATATCACTCTGACATAAAATGTGAGTTTATTTTTTCCTTGATCAACATTCCTCTGTTAATATAGAGTCGTTTGGTGGAAACTATAAACGAAAATTCGAAGGTCCAGAAACTACGCATTCATATTCTCTCCTCTTTTTTGTAGGTTTTCTAAGCTCATAATTATACTTTTCTGTTAGTTTTTTTCCCGCGGGATTCCGTATTGACGACTTAAAAGGTCGAATATATTCATGAAAAGCGAAGAATCGAGCTGACTTAATGACCGATCTGATCGCTTAGAAATGGCTTAAAATTGCGTTCTGGCGGATTCTGAATAAAAAAATTTTCCGGGGGAGGGCCCCCGAACCCCTCTTTCTACATGGGGGTATGGAATACCCCCAGACCCCCCCCCCGTTGGGTGGCGCCTCCCTAGTCCACCGTCCCGCGCCCTCTCAGGTGAGCCAGTCCGGGCCTGCCACTCCTTAGATTTTGGCAGTCAAGCCCCTTCAATACTTATCCCTTTAGAGTATAGTCTTTTTGATTCTCGAGTCTAGTTCACATGTCAGTCTTCATTCCGGATATACACGATAATCGAAGAACACACTTACAATAAAAGGTTTTCGGGCGCCTTCAATGTATGGTATAGACAATTCCAACTCCTCCGAGTACGAACAGTTAACTACCTACCCTATACAGTATACATATGTATAAACGAAAGAGTGGCGTCCTTTTTAAATAACCTGGCCCTTAGAGGGTTAAATCCATTGAGATAGGTATCTGCGGGTAGCCTGCCTCCAGGAGTTATCGGATATCATTTCTGTCCTCGACTGTACTTATATCTAATAACGTGGGATCCGATGAAATAACATTGACTTACGAGGTTTTCCGATCTAAAAGAGAGTGTTGCACTTGCTCTCTTGAATAGATTCTGGCCACCCTTTTTAGAAATGATTGATTCGTTGAATTCGGACTTTCGATTGAAATGTATTTCTCAAAATTCCTATTTGCAAGCTGCAAGGTTCTTATTTACCTCAAAACTTATGATTTCTCGAAAACGGAGAATTTTTATAATAACGGATTAAGGATATTACTTGTGATGGCACGGCTCGCGTAGCGAGCCAAAATTTACTCGCAGAGCGAGCGATTGGGGGACCAGGGGGCGGAGCCCCTGGCTAGACGTAGACGTGAGAGCGAGCGAGCGAAGCGAGCGTCGAACGCACTATGGGATAGAATCCACTTCTAGCGCGCAAAAAATAGTAGAGCTTAATATCGCGTGAATACGATGTATGATACATGTATCATACCTAATTTTAACGTTCTGAATCCAAATACGACATTAAAATTTGACTTAAATCGATATTTCTTGAAAAAAATTCAATTTTTAGTTTTACTCAGGCTTGATTTTAATAATTAATTCAGAAAGCAGATAGGTATGTATAGAATTGGATCGTTATTTAATATTTTTATGTCCCAAATGAGATGTTTATAATAGTCCGCAGAGGATTCTAGAGAGCCCCTCTGAACCATCAAATCATGTTTTATCCAATGTTGCCAGTTTTAACAAAAATAATGTCATCGACAATTTTCAATACTTCTCCTAATTTTTGTGAATATTTCGGCGCTTTTCGTCTCGCTGAGCAAAGCAGTTCTATAACTACGAGTTCTGCTTTTAGATTATTAAAATAGATGGCAATGGATATTGATTATTAATTTTCCAACATTAAAAGATAAAAGTAACACGGAAGATGCGGATTAGGTGGGAAAATGTAAGCTAGAAAAGAATCGTGGTTAACGGCATGAAAAAAGAAAGATGCATTTAAGGTGAAAATAATTTCACGTGTTTCACGTCATTAAATTTGCCATGAAAAATGAATAATGAAACTTTTCTTCGATTGAAAATGAAACATGGAATAAGGTACGAAACTTTCACAAGAAAGGAATAAAAAATTCTGAAACGGGGTCTATAAAGATGACATTTTTAGTATTTGGTACAAAAGTATAATAATGTATACCTACACGTCGCGTCGTATCGCCTGTTTGTAGCTACTTTTACCAAACGCGCGACCTACAGTTTATTTTACGATATTTAATCATACCCTACAATAGTCAAAATCTTATTATACAGCGTAACTTACATGCCTTTTTAAACACATAAAACGCGTACAAACTAATTTTCAATCATTTCATAAGGTGTGGGCAATGTCGCCAGTCGCGGTGTCAGACCACGTATTTCACGATTTTCGTAAATTTGAGCTTGACGCGCGACACAAAAAATTAAATAAAACGCGGAGTAGCAGAAAGTAGCAGAAAAACGAAACAAGGTCTTAAAGTAGACACTATGGGCTACCGATTCATGCAAAAAATTACTTGCTTTTCGCTGCATTTCATTTTTTTTCGGTCCTTCGAAAATTGGCATTTTACTTTTTGAGTTAAAATCCAGGGGTATCTTTAAAGTGTCCTAAAGGCAGAGGAAAGGTGGCATGAACACTTGTATATATACCATTAAAAAGCTCTTTTCAAGCACGTTATCATACTCTTTCAGTGAGTTTAATCGGGCAAATAGAGAAGGCTCCACGAATTAAATATAAAAGCGCGCTTGAGCAGGATTTTTACTGCAAAATTAGACCCCCATCAACATGTAACTTCAGGATAACTTTTTTCTGCATTGAGATTTTTTTTGCGGTCAATGGGGGTTATTCCTAGCATCAGTAACCTCTCAAGAACAAGATTTGATGGTCAAAATTTCAAAATTTTGAAATTCAATTTTTTGAATTTTTGCGCGCTAGAAGTCGCTTCTATCCCATAGTGGAACGGCTAGTTTCAAATATATCTGTTTGAAGTTTGATTCAAATTTGCAAAAACAGTCTGCAACAGGGCTGCCGTTTTGCGTATAATTAATCGCATTTTTCAATTCACCGATGATTCCACCGGTTGAGAAAAGATTACACAGTTCAATTCAGTGTATGACTTTAATGCACGAAAATGCTCGCATCTGTAATCTTTTCTCAATCGGTGGAGTCGCCGATGACTTTAAAAAACTTGCGGATATTTTAATTAATGAACAGAGTGTTCACCAATTGAGAAGAGATTACAGATCGGCGTATTTTCGTGCATTTCAGTCATACATTGAATTGAACTCTGTAATCTTTTCTGAACCGGTGGAATCATCGGTGAATCAAAAAATGCGATTAATTATACGCCAAAAGGCGTATTTTCGTGCATTTCAGTCATACATTGAATTGAACTCTGTAATCTTTTCTGAACCGGTGGAATCATCGGTGAATCAAAAAATGCGATTAATTATACGCCAAAGGGCAGCTCTGTTCTGCAACCAGCCTTCTGTAAGTTTAACCCCTTAGGGGGAGGGGTCTGGGGGTTTCCCCGAAATATTGTAGGGGGTCTGGGGGCCCCCTCCCAGAATATATAAATTTCACGGAAAAAAAAGTTTAAATGAAATAACCATACGGATACCTGATTTTGGCACCTGCTAGATGTTATGGTAAACTTGACCAGAAGTACGGTACATTTACCGATACTTTGAGTAAATTCGACATGCAATCGGGTAACATCACCTAGTACCTAGTCAAAACATAGTATACTTCTGGTTAACATTACCATAACATCTAGCAGGTGCCAAAATCAGGTATCCGTATGGTTATTTTCACCGTAGTTTTTTTTTCCGTGTTGATGTGAAGATCGAAGTGTTCGTGGGCTATTCCCTACAGTTTATTTGCATATGGTATGGTACAACAAAGGCAGTGGCTGATCGTCCGTCATTTGAATCAATCTGAAAGTATCGAATATTTGAAGGATGCTCTTCGATTCTTCTCTACCGGTTTTTATGGAAGGAATTTGTCACGCTCTGCCAGTACCAGGAGGGAGAATGGAGAAGTGAAGCAGCAGCGTGGCAGCGGTGGCGGCGCCCGCCGTGTTTTCAAACCCACATGCAGATCAAAGACAACCCGTCCCCCCCCCCCCACCCCCAACCCTACCTGCACTACCCCCACCGATAGTTGCGGCCCGAGTATTGCTCGTAGGTCACCGCAACTTATCGCAGCCGCTCCGATTCCTGATGCTTTTCACTCTTCTCCCTTTCACGCCGCGCTCATGTGCCGCCACGCCACGCCACGCCACGCCCCGCCTCACCCCACCCCACCCACCACACCCATAACCCCCCCCGCGTCTAGTCCTGACATGAGTTAACCCCGCTCTACCCCATTCACCCCCCTCTCACTCTGGCTCTAAATTGATTAAACCTCCACTTCCGATGTCCGTAAAACCAAACAACCGGATATGAATACCTCAGAAAACGGCCCTCCCTCCGAACCGTGTTACTATATGTTCTTGTGGCAGCGTTGCCACATTGGAGGGGTCAACGAGCTATATATATCGATAGAGGGGTCCATACATGATTACATGCTGTAAGTCCTATCTCAAAGTGTGATAGCATGGGCGACCTGCATCCGGTTTGTTTGCCTCATTTTTTTTTAACCTCCAATCAAAAATTGTGATTAATCCAGTGAAAATTGGTTTTAAACAAAAGTGCAAGTGTTTGAGAATGGTCATCATGACACAGAATTCTAATACAAATATCCAGGTGAGAAAATTTTGCGTTTTTCTGTCATGTGCCAGTTTCTGTATCGTGCATAAATCCTTCCAGAAGAAACAGTCATATCGCAATTTCTGTGTCCAGATATAACCACACTAAAACACTTGTACTTTCGTTTATAACCAATTTCAAATGTATCCGTCGCATTTTTTTTTTTTTTTAAATTTAGAGGTTAAAAAAAGTGAGGCAAACAAATCGAGCCTGTGTGAAAATGTCCATAAAAGATTTCGATTATATGGCTGCCTCTGTGAAGTTTCAATATCACTCCCCTCAAAATCCTCTCTATCGCTATAGCTCGTTGGGAGGGTTGGAAGAAACCTGCCGAGAACGGAACTTAATAACCATATCGAGTGTAATCAGTGGCAAGAGCTAGACGTCAAATGTGACGTCAAAATCGGAGTGTTATCTGACCCAATCAAAGATGATTCCCGGGAACAGGACCAATGCTGGCCAACAGAGGTGTAACAATAGAAGGGTTTTCTGGGAAGTACTTTTGGAACACCGTGGAAGCCCTCATCATGGTGGCATTCTCTTTCGGACATTTTCACACGAGCTCGGTCTGCTTGTCTCATTTTTTTTTTTTTTAAACCTGCAAAGTTTATAAAAACAAAAAACAAAAAAAAGTCAAAAATCCATTTGAAATTAGTTTGAAATGAAGGTGAAAGGGTTTTGACGTGGATATCTGGACACAGAAATCAATAAAACTGTTTATTTTGTAGAGATTTGCACGATAAAAAAAAAATACACGTGGCAGAAAAAAGCTAAATTTTTTCACCTCGATAATTCTAAAGACCTGTTTAGCGATAAAGTCACGATCAAAATTGGATCCAAACAAACGCTCTTTCTCACCCACTCTCGTGGATTTAGCCCATATAAGAAATCAAATCCAAATTTTCGGTTGCAAATTCAAGCTAGTAAACAACCAGTTATCTTAAATTTTATTGCACCATTAGATTCCTCGTACCTTGAAGTATCTTTTCCCTATACGATATAATTCATGAAAGATCACAAGTGAATTTACAATCACAACTATACATCGAAAGATGCTCTATGTTTTCTCCTTGTCTTACTCACGATCTCTTATGGGCGTATCATCACCGTAACACTCTATCATGCTAACCTCTTTTCTCGTGAAATTTACCGCTGTGATCAAGTATCCCTCCGCTACAGTTGATAATTAGCTATTGGTGTGTCTCAATCAGCCGATAGCAGATAGCTTAGCGAATGTATAAAAGCAGTGAAGGGATACTTGGTTACAGAGGTAGATTTTTCGATAAAAACTGTAGAAGGACCAATAGGAGCCCTTCGCATTTATCCAGTCTGCCAGCTTTATCAAATGATTCCAAGAATCGGCCTGCAGTATATTCATCTGTCGTAAAATGAATGACTGGTAGTATTAAAACTTTGATTTTCTAGTAGGAATAATATATGAAAATAATGTGAGTAATTTTAGTTAATTATTAAAAGCTAAGTTCTGCCCAACACTGGAAATAATGTCGGAAAAATTCAAAAGATTATTGGTTGGAATCCGTCGCTATACTTTCTGAAACGAACTCTACTGCATCAGGTATGGCATCACTGTTCATTGAATTCACTTCACATCGAGTTTTGTCAAGCTGGGCGACGGGTGTGTGCGTATGACCCTTTTATACGTCCAAGGATTACACGGCTGGCTTTCACGTTACGCCCGCGCCGCGCCAGTAATCTCAGACGTCGCCGGGTCATCCGCCGATTCTATGAACCGTGAGCGAGAGGCGAGAGCTGAGATTATCCACTCGCTTAACCCTTGTGAACCAGCTATTTGACATGCACCTGACCAAGGGCGAAAAGTCGTTTTGACACCCATTCCAAGCTTCAATAATGACCAGGTTCTCCCTTCGCTCCTCGTCTCTTAATACACTGCTTGAAAAGAGTGATGCTTTAAATATTATACTCATCTTGACCAGATAAAAAAAAGAAGATGGTTTAGGTAAAAGTTCGATGTGTTTAATACACTTATAGGATACTTTGCAAGTTTGTAAGAGCCGCTTTGGTAATTCCCAATGGGATTCTTGCAAACTCTTGCTGTAGGTGATTGGAGAGTTGATTCTTGCATAAATACCTGTAAAAACGGCGATGAGTACATACTAAAATAAAACAAAATTCACTCTCAGAATCGGGCTTAATGGCGGAGCTACGCAGGTATAATGAGATTCATATCTAATTTGAGACGTATACGAGGCTCCTTACAAAAGTAAGTTTCCCCGTATAATATCTCGGCAACCGAAATTGATAGAACAATGCTGTAAAAAACGTTCAACGCCCATACTCTCACGGTTTGAACCGTTTTTACAAAAATTTGATCCGATCAAAATGAACAAAATGGCGTCGATTTTCTATTGTTCTGCAACCACCTACTGTCGCTGCGGGTCCAAAATGTTACGTAATTCGAGCTAGTTAGAATATAGATGGAAATCGATCCATATCAAAAAAGGAAAAAATAATGTGAAGAGGTACTAATAACAACTCTAAATGGAGCGTCTTACTTTATTTTTGAACGTATCCTCCTTGCTTTCAAGTTATTAATTATTATTTGAAGAGTGAACTGCCTTTCTTGATTTGATGATTTTCTTTTGTTTCAGAATGAGAAGAACCAAATTATGAAATCTAATGTTTGGTTACGACTGGTGAGTTTCGATATTATATTGTTCCTTCTTATAACAAATTATTACGTCACAACGTTTCTGTTGATTTGTTGGCTTCCTTTATTTTGATTGTTTATATTTCCACTGATACATTCAGTGGCATCACGTGCAATCTGATAACGCTGCATTTTTTCCATTTAAACCCGTGAAAAAGGTCGAACTGTTGGAGTGGCACACTGCAAAGTGCACTGCCTCGAATCGATATTTTGCCTTCATTTCAATGGAAAATTGCAACGTTGCCAGACGGTATGCTACGCCACTGAGTACATTGTTTTGTACGTTGTACTTTTTTACGACAGCCGTGCTGTTATATGATGTGAATACAAACCTCTTATACAGACGCAATTGTACAAATAGGGCTTTGTTATAACTCCCCCCCCCCCACCTTCCAGGTTTATTTTTTCGCCAATTGGATGAAGAGTTGCGTTTTTCACTATTTTTTATCATTTTCGATCATTTTTTTTTTTTTAGAATCATAACCCCTTACATCCCTGGAGGCCCTTAAATGAGGGGCGGGGGGGGCTATATCAAAAATGAAAAATAATAACCCTATAACGTGATATATATACAACGTATTAACGCAAACTTCTAAGACTTTTGCGCAAACCGCGGGAAGATATAATTGTTTCCCGTTCTCAATATATCGAAGGTTAAAGTTCGATATGGACCCTTTTCATAAAAATCAAAACTCCGGCCTGCTTAAAACTTCGGCATTTAAAAAACTAGGAGTGTTGTATCATTAGCAATCATTGTCATTCATTTTTATTTACTTTACCTGATGATGATCCTCTACAGGTCAAAATGCCCATCCTACTCAAGGTTATAGATTAAATAGGTATGCTCATCTGACTTCGCGCCACAAATTCAGTGGCAAGCACATTCACTGCAGCCAAGATGGCCGACAAAAGCAGAAAACACACTGTCTTGCGTGGGCGACTCTGAGTATCGTCGACTTTCTCGCCGAAATGAGTGTGTTTTCTGCTTTTGTCGGCCATCTTGGTTGCAAAGATTTTGAACTGCATGTCACTGAATTTGTGGCGCGAAGTCAGATGAGCAGGTATAATCTATAACCTTGCATCGTACTTTAATTTTCTTAACGACAGGAACACACAATCAGGATAAAAGGTAGAAGTTGTTTCACGAAAGTTGGCCGATGGGTTTGTTTACTGCGCAGAGATGAGTCCGAATATCTCGAGAACGGCTCCGAATTTCGAAAAACGCTGAAACACTTGTTCGATCATTTTTCCGAATGTGCAAGAACGCAAACACGTCTTTGCGCAGCGAGCCACATGATCTGTCATCGGCCTTTTTTCGTGAAATGAGCGCTACAGTTGGAGACAAAAAGAAAGTCGGACCACTCCTCAGGCCCGGACTGGCCCACCGGGCAACCGGGCAGATGCCCGGTGCGCCCTCTGTCCATGGCGCCCCCCCCACCAAAAAAAAAAACAAAAACAAAACAAAAAGCAAGCAGCGGAAAACCGCGATTCTGCAATCTGCAAGTCTAATTTTCGGTGACTTGAATACCACAAATATCATGTGTCATCGGGCGCCCTCCGTCCTATAACTCATATGAACCGAGGGCGGCATGGTTTGCGCCGTAATTAACGTAGAAGGCACGAGTGGGAACTCATTACACCCCACTTTTCACCCAACGCTACGCCCAAAGTCACATAACATGATTCTAGGGCTGAATGCTTTGCACATTATAGTTAACGTAAGACACAAGAGGGCGCTTTTCCCTTCTTCTTGGCGCCCTCCATCATATGTCACATAAGATGAAACGAGGGCGGCATGGTTTGCGCCCTAATTAACGTGTAAGAGACGAGCAGGATCGCCCCCCCCCCCCCACAAAGAACCGCAAAGAACGCAAAAATAGCTATTTTTGATACTTTAAAAAATCATAACTCAAAGACAAATCATTTCTCGAAAACGAACTTTAGCTCAGTTTAACCGGAAAGAAAGGAATTTCTTTGAGACGGGTTTTTGTTTTCCTCAGCGCGATCCGCTTATAAAAAAAATTCAAAAATCTAATTTTTTGGAATTTCCAAAATTTTGAAAATGCAATAACTCAACTAAAATTCAATACTTTTGAAACATCATACACAGCAAAAGATGGATCTTTAAAATATCTTTCGTTTAAAAACAAAGTTGGTTTTGTTATCTTTAACCGTTCAAAAGTTATGGCCAAAAAACCGTTTTACCTCCGACTCCCCGCCCCCCCCCCGGTTCTAAGAGGGCTAAAATAAAAAATAGACCATATTTAGACTCCCCGTGAATAGCTCTATCAGTCCTGAAAAAATGAAGGCAATCCACTCACAGCCCATTCCGTATGGGCGATGAAACAACCTCTTTCCCCAAAATATCCCATGGCTCCTTCATCCACGTTCCACTTAATGACTAACGATTCCATGCAGGCAAAATCGAAAATATATTTGAACATTTCAATTTTACTGTACATGAAAGTACCGTAAAATTCAATCTGAAGGTTAGGAAAATTGAAAAATTTTCCGGGGGAGGACCCCCAGCCCCCCCGCTTTTCCTGAGGGGTATTCCATACCCCCAGACCCCCCGGAATTTGAGTCGTACTAACACCCCCCCACCCCAAGGGAAATGTCTCGGTACGCCACTGCCTATACTGACTAAAAAGTTTTGGTATATACTGGGAAAAAAAACTGTCATTTTAATAGCAGCTCCTTAAAATTTTAATAAAATAAAAAAAATAAAATTTAGTATTTTCATATCACTCTGACATAAAATGTGAGTTTATTTTTTCCTTGATCAACATTCCTCTGTTAATATAGAGTCGTTTGGTAGAAACTATAAACGAAAATTCGAAGGTCCAGAAACTACGCATTCATATTCTCTCCTCTTTTTTGTAGGTTTTCTAAGCTCATAATTATACTTTTCTGTTAGTTTTTTTCCCGCGGGATTCCGTATTGACGACTTAAAAGGTCGAATATATTCATGAAAAGCGAAGAATCGAGCTGACTTAATGACCGATCTGATCGCTTAGAAATGGCTTAAAATTGCGTTCTGGCGGATTCTGAATAAAAAAAATTTTCCGGGGGAGGGCCCCCGAACCCCTCTTTCTACATGGGGGTATGGAATACCCCCAGACCCCCCCCCCGTTGGGTGGCGCCTCCCTAGTCCACCGTCCCGCGCCCTCTCAGGTGAGCCAGTCCGGGCCTGCCACTCCTTAGATTTTGGCAGTCAAGCCACCTTCAATACTTATCCCTTTAGAGTATAGTCTTTTTGATTCTCGAGTCTAGTTCACATGTCAGTCTTCATTCCGGATATACACGATAATCGAAGAACACACTTACAATAAAAGGTTGTTCGGGCGCCTTCAATGTATGGTATAGACAATTCCAACTCCTCCGAGTACGAACAGTTAACTACCTACCCTATACAGTATACATATGTATAAACGAAAGAGTGGCGTCCTTTTTAAATAACCTGGCCCTTAGAGGGTTAAATCCATTGAGATAGGTATCTGCGGGTAGCCTGCCTCCAGGAGTTATCGGATATCATTTCTGTCCTCGACTGTACTTATATCTAATAACGTGGGATCCGATGAAATAACATCATGCAACCTAAAAAAAAAAAAATGTATCTTACTAAAAACAAAACCGAGCATAGCGCAGTTTAATGTCGCTAGTGAGAAGTCATCAAATTACATTTTTATCAAGTAAACCACGTATAATTAATTTATAAAATGGTGCATTCAGACATTTATAAAAGTATGTGTGTGTTTTTCTTCAATTTAACTAAGCATCTCTCTCAGCGCATCAAAGGGGATATACCGTACCAACGAACACTGAGAAACGATTGAGAGTATAAAAAGAAACTTTTATGTGTAAAAATCTCACGTACCTTTCATTATAATTCAATGATCTTCCTTATTGAAAGCTTATACAAGTGTATTCAATGCTCTCCATGCCTAGGAAGACTATGGTGAATAGATTTCAATGTAGGAGTATTTTTTTTTTTGCTTCCCTCTATGATACTTTTTTACATTCACGTTTCCTCCCATTACAATAAGCTTTTTTTTTATTTTGCTCTTAATCACGTCAAAAAAATTGAAGAATCAGCTGAAAAGCTGGTTTCTTTTGTGCATTCTTCGTACCTTTTAATTATGTCATGGTGACCTGAAAAGCCTGTTGGCTTTATAAAAAAAAAAAAACAAAAAACAAAAAACCAAACAAACAAACAAACAAACAAACAAACAAAAAACAAGAAACAAAAAAAAAAATAACAAAAAACGTGAAATTCCATCACGCAAGTGTTGAAAAAAGCGTGCCCCACATTTTATGTACCATAATTTTTGTAGTAGTTTTAGGTTATTCATAAGGTGTCATACTAGGAAAATGCGCTAATCAGGGAATAGTTAGAGGAAGCAATATAAATTCTTCCAATAAAAGCAAAATTTTCTCACCTGCCGATCATGCATTTACTTCATCGATAGACCGATCGTTGTAAGACTATGTCTACGAGTGCTGTGGTAACCATCGTTAAAGTACATGTTATTTAAAGGCTATTCAACGAGGCTTTGAAATACGGGCTTTTTAACGATGGTTACCGCATCAATAGCCAAGTTTTACAATTTTGAACCAATTGCATCACTTAGCAGTCTTGACGATCAGTTTATCGATGAAGTAACGAGTAAATAATCGGACCCCCATGGATAGTTCAGTTGTATTAGAATAGAGGTCTTGCAAGGTTTTGCTACCGGCAAATGGACCATCACTTCTAGAGTAAAATGCTGCGAAAATAGCGACGAGACCATTAAAAAAATCTAAAAATCACTCCTCACAGAGAAAACTTAACTCGAAGTTTCAGATGGCCACCCTTGCGTGTATGCACTAACCTTGGATCCGCACTCCAAACAAACAGCCGCCATCTTGCTTGTTGACAATCGCGAATCTGAGAATAAACTTTCACATGTCATTCAGACAACAGAAACACAACTAAAATAAATAAATTATAGCTAAGCAATATCGTTTCAGTCAGCCGTTCTCGGGTTCTCCTCTCGGAAGGTTCGCAGCGGCGATACACCGATATACGTGAATTACGGGGATTGTCAACAAGCAAGATGGCGGCTGTTTGTTTGGGGTGCGAATCCGAGATTAGTGCATACATGCAAGGGTGGCCACCGGAAACTTCAAGTTAAGTTTCTCTGCGAGGAGTGAGTTTTAGACTTTTTTAATGGTCTCGTCGCTATTTTCGCAGCATTTTACTCTAGAAGTGATAGTCCATTTGCATGTAGCAAAACCTTGCAAGAGCTCAATTCTGTGTCCCGATAACCGATTTAAAACACTTGCACTTTAACTTTAACCCAATTTCCTCTGGACCAATTACACTTTCTGATTTAAGGTTACAAAATAAAAGGCAAACCAACGAGCTATAGCGATAGAGAGGATTTGTGGGACGTGATCAGTAGCGTACGCAGGAATTTGTCTTTATCTCTCTTGCCCAATTAGAGCACGTGTGTTAGAAAAGGACAAGAACAGGGGCTAAAACGTGACTTCAGCCCCTATTTCTTTCCTTTTCCAGCACATACATTCAAACGGGAGAAGAGAAGGAGAGACATATTCCTGCGTACGCTACTGGACGTGATATTGAAACTTCACGGAAGTAGCCATGATGGAAATCTCTTATGGACATTTTCACACAGGCTCGATTTGTTTGCCTCCCTTTTTTCAACCTTTAAAAATTAAAAAAAAAAAAAAAAAAAAAAAAAAATATGTGAAAAATACAATTGAAATTGAATCTGCCATACCCACTATGTTAAAATTATTTATTTTCATCTGGCAACACTGTTAGTCAGTGTTATGTTTATTTACGATCGTAGGTTGCCGTGAACATCGCGCGCTGTGTCAATATGAATCAATCTGCGGTTTCTCGGCATCTCTATAGTGGCCTAGTACTGTAGTGCCTTAGTTTTTAGCATCGACATCAAGATTTCAGAGTGTTGATGCATTGTCTCAAAACATTCACAGCATCTATGCATCTTGTTATCAATGGTTACTCTGACGTATGGATCCTCCTCTGTATTTTGATCGAGTACAATATAAGATGCCTTGACAGAAACTTCAACCCTAACCTCAAAATATCACACACCGACAAAGAGTAAACAAGAGTCGCAGTTGAATGGAAGGCCTGCTTGGTCAACGCAGATAAGGGATCGGAAACGCGGGCTGGCCTCTGATTGGCTGTAAGCCTGGTGCAAAACTGTTTTAGGCCTTATGGAAATTAACACGGGGTTTTCGTTCCGCGACGTTTATCTCGATACCTGAGTAAAATCGCCTCTAAACAATCAATACGAGTCGATTTAGCAGAATTTTCTCAACAAATTGATAGGTCATACGTGCCACTTTATTAAAAATTCGAAAAGACTGTCTCAGTTGAAAAGTACGCACAATAGTGTGTTTACATGCTTGGCGTGTGTTTGAGTAACTCACTATTATTATGTGTACTTTTCAACTGAGACAGTAATTTCCAATATACTGGTACTTGGTACTTGGTACTTGTGACCTATCAATTTGTTCGGAAAATTCTGCTAAATTGACTCGTATTAATTGTTTAGAGACAAATTTGCACAGGTTTCGAGATAAACGTCCCGGAACGAAAACCCCGTGTTAATTTCCATAAGGCCTAAAACAGTTTTGCACCAGGATTTCCCTCCATTTCCAGCCAATCAGAAGCCGACTCTTATCAGCATTGACCACGCTGGCTCTCAATGCAATTGCGACTCTTGTTTACTCTTTGCTCAAACCTAACTCTATTGATCCAAATCTCACCGAGCGTCTCTGTGAAGAGTGATACCCAGAAGCTACTTGTTAGTGCATCTTATGTAGTCCTCAAAATCCAGAGGAGGGTCCATGAGACTGGGTATAACCATTGATAATAACAAGATGCATAAATGCTGTGGATGTTTTGAGACAATGCATTGACAAACTTCGAAATCTTGATGTCAATGCTAAAAACTAAGGCACTTGGGCCACTATAGATGCCAAGAAACCACAGATTCATGTTGACACAGCGCGTGATATTTACGGCGATCCGCGATCATATAAACATAACACTGACCAGCAGTGTTGCCAAATGTAAATAAATAATATTTATATATTGGATACGGCAGACGCTAGCTATCCCATTACTTTAGGTTTATTAGCCTCTCTATTGGTAAAGCTCGTTGGTAGCAGTGGCGTAGCGTGCAATTTGGCAACGTTGTAAAGTGTCCATTTAAACCCTTATAAAAGGTCGAATGCGAAGGTGTTCACCGAACACCCGATGGTTCGATATTTCTGATGAGTTTAAATGACCGAGCTGCAACGTTGCCAAATGGCACGCTACGCCACTGGACTTGGTAGACATCCATCACTAAGCTTACATAAAATGCGGTACATGTGAGAGGAGTCACAAGAATTTCAGAACTCGATTCCTTTTGTCAAAAGAAGAGGAGGGAGAACTCGCTGGGCTGCTTATGCATGGCGAATAGTACATCAGAGACATCAGTTCATTTTGAGCATAAACTCAGGGGAGATGCGATATGAAAACAGGACGAATAAAGCAAATTCTCTGTGTGAAGTTGAGCGAAAAAGTGGATGAGCAAAGGAAAATGGGGGCAAGGGTTAAAAGACATTTGTGAGACAAGAAAAAAAAGCTCAAAATATCGAGGGCATAAAAATAGAAGCGGAACCGGAAAGTAGCTTTATAGAAGCCTCGGAGAAGAGCAACTTATTTTGCATTGTGGAACGAAGAAGAAGGGGAGAAGATGCAAAAGAGAGAGAAAAAGGGGGAAATCCACACAATATAGATTACAATGCTCGCAAGAGAGTATTCCTCTTCTTTAAAAAGTAGAGAGAGAGAGAGCAGGGTGAAAACTATAAATTAAAAATACAGAGTCAAGCATCAATATTATTTTACAAGGGTCCAGGTTTCATTTCTCGTAAATGGTAAAAAAAAATAACTTTTTTATGAAGGCATTCATCACTTTAAGTAGTTTCATGTGACGTTACACTCTCTCAGGACCAACTTGTGCTCACTTTAAAATTGTGTCCTCGACAACTTTGTTTCGCATGCACTCTTACTCTTATTCGCCGGTTATTTATAATTTTACATGAATGCAACTTCTCCAAATATTTATGGACATTTAAAAGCTGCGCTTTTTATCTTTTCTTTCACAGAAGAAAACTGTCACAGCATAAAATCGATTGACGTATGATGTAAAAAAAAAAACAAAAAACAAAACAAACAAAAAAAATTGAATAGTGGCTTTTGAAGGTGCTTCAATAGCCGATGCCCAAAGAGAAGCCACTCCAGAAAATATTGGTCATCGCAAAATTAAATTGAGAAGCTGAGTGATAGGAATTTCAATATAAATATGTAATAGTCGTAAACATAGGCGGACCTAGGACTTCTATCTTGGGGGGCTAAGCAGGCAAAGGACTGATGACTTCTTTTTTTCTTTTCTTTTTGATTCTCATTCGTTTGATCCCGATAACTCTGACCATTCAGTTCGAATCCTTGCTGACCCTTTTTCTTTTACAATCCAGGCAAATTTGGGGGGGGGGACACATTTAGTAGTGAGCGACCTTTTTGGTTTTGCTCCTTGAATTCTCCATGAGTGCCGAAATTTTGGAATATGCCAAATCACATGGCCAAATGGATAAACGTTTTTCCAACATTGTCTGGGGGTGCTGTTCCCTCCTATTTCCGCTTATGTTCGTAGACTTTTTTCTGCGTTACTATCATCAATGTCATCATCAATAAATTTGTTAGTGTAACTACTTCTGAAGGAGCTATCCTGAATAAAAAAGAAATGGCAAAAATACCTGAAAAACGGCGATATGTGAGTCAAGGTATAAAGATCAAGGAATGGTACTTTTACCAGAACGACTGCAGGCCGATCCTTGAAATATTTATCCAATCCAACCATGGCTTTAAAGACCTCTTTATCGAATCTTCAGAGCCCACGTGATCTTTGAAATACTTAATCTATTCTAATGAAGGCAATAGAAACCCATCTCCAATCCAGCGAAAAAAGAGCTATTTTTGAAACCTAAGTCTAATGAAATGAGTTGACTATTTATCGGGGACTCTCGGACGGCCGATGAAGCCTTTATCGAATGGTTATATTATTGTCATATCAGTTGTTCTTACTATCGCCATACATATTTTCACTGGCTTTTCATTCAAATCATCTTGTTTATTGTAAGGAAATAATGAAATTATAATAATTTAAAAAGCAGAAAGTAAAGAGAAAATATTTTTAATAAGTAACTACCTACTGAAAGAAATCGGCACAAACAGGTGATGCTGAGCAGGTGTCCACTTCTGTGATTTTTTAAGGGCAAAACGCTAAATATCAACTTCAAACTTTTTTCACCAGTTCAGCCAACCTATGAAAAACACTTATCCCATATACTCTTAAATTTGTCTGCTAAAGTAGGCTTATTTTAAAGAATAAAGGAATAGGGTGGCGGTAATTGGGCCAGGTGGCGGTAACTGGGACAGGTGGCGGTAATTGGGACAACTACCTTAGATAGGTCAACTTTCGGTTTGTTTTTGTTATGTTACCCTTGTTATCAGTCTGTCATCATCTGTTTTGCGTCTTGATCTGAATTTCTGTGAATGTTTTGTGACTTTTATACGTCTAATTGAACCATTCGTTCAATTTGAAAGCTCTTTAACTATTAAAATCGCCCATGTTTGTACTACGGTTCCCAAAAAGAGGGAGACTTAATATTAACGTAAAAATTAACCTAAACTAACCTAACCAAACCTAACTAACCTAACCTGACCTAACCTAACCTAACCTTAAAAAGCCTTTATTTTGAGTTATTTCCCATGTAGGGTTGAGAAAAAGTATCCCACCACAAGTCCAAAATAACCCACAAGAGGTTGGTTTTAGGAGCATGATGGTCCCCACAAGTACGGGGGTGTGCTCCCTCTAACCCCCCCCCTCTCTCTCTCTCTTTCTCTCTCCCTACCTCTCTTTTTCTCCCTCTCTTTCTCTCTCCCACTCTCTCTCTCTCCCTGTCTTTCCCACTCTCTCTGTCTGCCTCTCTCTATCTTTCCCATCCGCCTCTCCTGCCCTCTTCATTTTGGTACAATACGAGCGTGTAAATAAATTTATCACCTGAAATCCTTGTCAAGACCCTCGGGTATAAAAAAGGAGGGTCGATTAGCACATATTCAAAAGCTTGAAATGTTTGTAACGTGAATAAAGTTGAAAGCTGCGGTAAATTGACTGAGCATTTACGACTCGCGCTAAAGATAAGTGAAAAATTCGCAACGTTTGCTGTATGCATATGACTCGAGGGTAAAATACTTGCGCTCGTATTCAGGTTCCCAAACTCGGAAAACATAAAAACTTATCAGAGCAGTATATAAGTGCATGTAACAGTATCATTTATTAAAAAAAAAAAAAAAAAAAAAAAAAAAAAAAAAAAAAAAACCATGTTGCGCCACAAAAAGTCGAGAAGTGTTGGCACATTTTTTCCTTCTTCCAAGAACTCTCCTGATATTTTTGTTTTTATTCCATCCCTGCTTGTTCCTACATACTCGCAAACCACACGATTTCTAGGAATTTGCAATTGTGTCTTTTTTAGAAAGGCTCGGAAAGTTTCAAGTAGTGATTACTGCTATTAAATTCGAGAGAGGTGACTGAAGAACTTTTTGTTTAATGTTTTCCGAGGGTTTTTGTTTTGTATTTTTTTTTTTCTTTGTTTTTTTTTTTTAAATACTTTTACCCAGCTGTCGAGGACTTGTATTTTGTAACGGACTGTACACAAAACATGGCTTCCATTAATTTTAGATCCGTTCACCGTTTCAAAAATTAACAAAAGTGAATTTGATTGCAACTTTCACCTCAGTGAATGGCAATGGTGGAGTTTACAAAGAAACAAGTAAACACTTTCGCGGTATTTTGAAGTTCTCAGGATTTGATGAGCTCCAGTGGCATGGCGTTGCGTGCAACTCGGCAACGTTGTATTTGATCCGTCCATTTAAAGCCATTGAAAAGGTCGAATTCGAAAGTGTTCACTGAACACCCAATGGTACGATCTTTTTCATGGGTTTAAATGGAACGAACTGCATCGTTGCCAAATTGCACGCTCTACAGCACTGACATTTAAGCTCTCATTCTCATCTCTCACCTCCCTCAGTCTTACTAATATCGAACTCAAAATTTGTACGCAACAAATTGATTTGCAGAGCAAAGGGTGAGTCAAAACTGTTAAGGAAAATTAAAGCATGATGGCTGATAGTGATGGGGGAGAGGTCAAGGCAGTGGCCGCGCTCGTGCAAAGTGGCAACAATGGATTCTCTCCATTTAAACATATGTAAAATAATCGATTATTTGGTGAGGGGCCGTGCCTCACCTAGAATCGATCTTTTTACTTAAGTTAAGTGTGAAAATAGCAAGGTTGCCGGATTGCAAGAGCCGCTACTGGGTCAAGGAATCGAACAGGAAGAATTCTTAAATACATTAGATCGGTGAAGAGATGGGTTCATGGAGGTTTGTTTGGCTCATTAGACTCATTTTCCATATCTTTATTCACTCTCATGTATATTCGCCGTTAGCGCTATCACGCTTCTCGTTCTTGTTTGCAATAAACAACATTTAACTGCAAATAATAACTTTTACATATTCATTGACTATCCACGTATATGAAAGTTCGTAGAATCCATTACCGAAAGAAAACCGAGCAAAAAATAAATATCAGTTTTAAATTGAAGGAAGAGATATATGTATATATACACAGATATAGATCAAATAGAGAAAATAAAACAAGGGAGTCTGCAGGGGGGTGGCAGAGCGAGAAAGATTAGATTAGATTTACATATAATTATTTATTTGCATAAAAGAGATTCATTATTAATTCAAAACAAAATATGCATGAAATGGAAAATGGAGGAGTAGGTATAGTGATGTGGGGGAGGGGAGTCAAAAATTAAAAGCTGTAGGGAGTGAATCATAAGCGCAGATTGAGTAAACGCATTCGAAACAATTATCGAGACGAAAACTGAGTGGGTATAAATAGAGAACATGGATCTGGATTACCTCGGTTAGGAGTTCATAAAAAAATCATTGAAGTTTCTAAACTTCACCCGGACACTAAGTAACGGAAGATATATTTTCCACTTTGCCTACCCATTGCGTGGGAAAATTGAACGCATATGACTTCTATATGTTACCTATAAATTAATAAACTTTAGGAAATACCCTACGAACACTTCCTCACATAAAATTATTCTGAGGGCCCCCGGGCCCCTCAAGACCCCCTTTATTACTCTGGGGGAGGTCCCTAGACCCCCTTTAATATTCTGGGGGAGACCTCCATACCTCCTATAATATTCCGGGGGGCCCCGCAGGCCGATCCTTGAAATTCACGACTTTTGGGTAGACTGGATAAAATGGAAACGGTGATTGGTGGAGACGAGTCACGTGATTGCCAAGTCTAATCAAAATACGGAATTTATCTAATTATTTATCAGGTACCCCAAGACTGTCCGATAACCAATTAGATAAATTATGTAGTTTGATTAGACTTGGCAATCACGTGACTCGTCTCCACCAATCACCGTTTTCCATTCTTATCCAGTCTACCTAAAAGTCGTGAATTTCAAGGATCAGCCCGCAGACCTCTTAGGTCTCCAACTTAGTTCGTTGTGAAAAAGTAGAAACAAAATTTATTCAAGTCCGTAGAGAAACTGACAAATTAAACAGGAATCTCTCATGATAACTGCGTCTCCGCCATTGCGATCTTGCCGTTACAGCTGATTTCTGAGTTAATTAATGAATTTTAGACAATTTCCGTGCGATTTTCGCGATTTCCGATGCAGTTTTTTCATGAATTTAACTACTGGTTCATTTGTTTATAGCAAAAGTTTGCAAGAGCCCCATTGAAACCGATTTTCAGCTCGAAAGCCTCTTGAAATCGATTCAGTAAGTGATCTCGAGTTCAATCGGTGCAAATCAAATTCATTGAAGCTTTTTTAAATCAAGAAAACTCGAATTTAATGACCAACCTTTCAGGAAGGACTAGAGAGAGTGGAGGTTCAACGACTCTCTTCACTCCTCTCGATTAGAGGTTTGGTTTGGTCTACCTTATGCAATTTTTCCCTAACCATTTCGTCTGATGTGTTATTTTTTCCACTAACATTTTATGTTTATCGATTCCTCGTCCATTGAATGATAGTGCTTTATTTCTCCATTACTCATATTATTTATACATGTAATGATGAATGATGAGATAGTCATTATATTCAATTTTCTGAATTAGACGACATGTTTCTGAGAATTTTGATTTTACTCGTTGAACTCAACTCTAATAAACTTTTCTCGCCGTTGTAGAAATGATTCCAAGAATGTATTCAGTTTCCATTATTAGGTACAGTTTTACACTCAACTCCCATAATAGTACATGTATATCCATACTACGATTACCCTGACCGCAAAAGAGCAATCTGGTATGATTATAGACAACAGTGGTGGATCCGGGGGCACGGGGGCCCGTGCCCCCCCCCCCAAAAAAGCCTCAAGTTTTGCCTTTTTTCAATAGAAAATGGTCCAAGATTGGTTCCACCGACGTTTCAAATTTCAAAATTTCACAGGCGTGCCCCCCCCCCAGAATATTATTCTAGATCCGCCACTGATAGACAGTACTGCAAGGTACACACCTGCAAGCTGATCGGGGACTTCATAGTTAAACAGATCGATAAAACTGAATACAAGTGACAGGATTGGGTGGGAGACCGATGTGGGGCGGAAGTATTTTGAAAACCATTGTTCAGTCGCTCGTTATGTAAAGGTGTCTTCGGAGCAACCTTTACTTACCGAGTGACTGGACCACAGTATACTCATCTACACAGTAGCGAAACTCTATGGGAGCGCTTTGGCGAATGTCGTTTTTCAATGTAATCAAATGGGAAAATTGAGTTGTTTACCATCCACCACCAGGGGGCGCCACCGTGCGTCTAATGCAAATCGAATGGAAGATGTTAGTGTTTACCATCCACCACCAGGGGGCATTTGCCGTTTTTCTAACATTGAGTTTCGGTACTGTGTAAGATAAGTATACTGTGGACTGGACAATGGTTTTCAAAGAAGATCCACCCTGAATCGATCTCTCACCCAATCGTGTCGCTTGTTTCCAGTTTTATCGATATGTTTAACTATGAAGTCCCCGATCAGCTCCCAGGACACCAGATCACCTTGACCTTTGAACAAATAAGCTCAATGTTCGACTGTTACCAACTCTGTTCTTTGTGGTCTAAACTTTACCCCCAAATGTCAACTAAAGTATATAATGATTTATCATATATTTTCTTTTTGTGCGCAGGTATGGAACGATTACCAGCTCCGATGGGATGAGACTGACTACGGGGGCATAGGCGTATTACGACTACCACCAGACAAAGTTTGGAAGCCAGATATAGTGCTTTTTAATAAGTAAGTAAATAAAAATTCAAATTTTATACTCCGAATTAATAAAAACTAGTAGTTTCCCCGTGTGCTCTGCACGGCATATGGAAACCATCCTTAATTATGAGCCCTCCCCTCCCCCTCCCTTATGAAAACATTGATTACATATGGTAATGGTGAGGAAGTTATGATTCACGTGTGTTTTGGGGGTAGTAAAGATCACCTTCAATTAAAAACTGTGGAAACTTCATGCAACGAATACCTACAGCACTGAAGGTTCTCGAATTCGTATTGTTTATTAAATTGAGCTTTTCTGTTTTATTATTTCACGCACTTACTCACTCAAATCACGAATTACTTGCGTACGTTCCATCACCAGAATACTATAGTTAGAGCGGAAACTCCCACAACTGGCTATATGGAAACAGGATTCGAAATTTACCAATCAATCTAGTACATGGACTACATGGGCGGATACAGGATTGTCTTTCTCTCTCTCTTCCCATTTGAAAACGTGCGTTAGAAAAGGACAGAAGAGGGGGCCAAAGTCACGTGGTGGCCCCCTCTGCTGTCCTTTTCTAACGCGTAAGTTCAAATGGAAGGAGAGAGAGAAAGATAATTCCCTGTATCCGCCCATGATGGACTACTGATCGAACTGAGACTTCTCAAATAACCTAATAATTCTTTGATTTCTCTTTGACTTAAGTCAAGGAGATCTCAAAGAAAGTTTCTGAATTGCCCCCTCATGATTTTCCTCATTCCAACTAGAGAATTGAAAGAGCTTTTATTCCAGTGGTGATTTTTACTGTTTCTCGAGGTGAAAAGTCAAGTTAATAATTCATTCTTTAATCCTGGGATACCGATTGAGCTTTCAGAATGTTACACCATGCAATGAGAGCGTGGCGCGGTCAGTTTGGTTTAAATCGCGGATGAAATTTGCGGCGTCCAAGGTTGCCGCTTAACGCAGAAAACTATTCGTGTATTGCCAACGTCCTAGATACATTTATCTAGAGTGGCAGTCTAATGGGTAATATGCGTATAACCACGATGGAGGATGTTTAGATTAGGTGTAAGGTGCAATTCTGTCCGTTTATTCCCATGTATTTTCGTGCAGTACGTACATACATTCGACCAAAAAATGTTTCGATCCACTAAATGCATCGCATCAAAATATAAGGGAGTAATTGGACAAAATTACACCTTAATCCTAACCAAAAAATCCTCCATGGTGCATGCGATTACGCAGTACCAAATAGACTGTCACTCTTTTCTTGACTCCCTGAATCGCTCAGTTTCCCTCTCTGTCGTGCATCGTTACGTTTTGACCGTGCATCAAGCGCTACGGGTAAGATAACTATTCGTACACGCAAGAGTTGGAATTGCGTTCCCCGTAAAATGAAGGCGCTAGATAAATGTATATCTCTTTGCTAGATATATGTGTGCCGTGTGGCAACTATACGCTACGGCGATGGTCATCGCATTTCGCCACGGAGGTGAGAAGGAAATCGTACGAGTGGGAGAAAGGAGAGGTGAATCCGCGGAGGGGATCTTAACAAATACGAGTTGGCATGGAACGGAGCTGCTGCAGCTCCACCTCAAACTCCCTCATCACGATGAGACTGGGAAATAAAGCCGTTGCAAAAATGAGTCACTATAGATATATCTACTTATCTCAGATGAGAAATCCCTGCTAGGGGAGAGACGGGTGTGATCATTTCAGTTGCACAAAGAAAAGGCAAAAACGATGGAGATGAGGGGGGAGGATGGATAGTGGAGAGTGAGGGACCAGGAAGAGAAGCCTGGTTAAATAAGGTCGCGAAAAAAAGGGTGGTCACGCCTCACCGCGCCGCGCCAGGGTGAGGGAATGGCGAGGCGAATTCGTGAAAACGCGAGATAGTCCAACTTTGATGTACACTCGGTAGACAGAGGGTGAGAAAGGAAAAAAACAGGGGATAAAGAGAGAAAGAGAGAGGGAAAGAGAGAGAGAGAGAGAGAGAGAGAGAGAGAGAGAGAGAGAGAGAGAGAGAGAGAGAGAGAGAGAGAGAGAGAGAGAGGGAGTGAGAGAGGAGAGAGAGAGGGAGAGAGAGAGAGAGAGAGAGAGAGAGGGAGAGAGAGGGAGAGAGAGAGAGAGAGAGAGAGAGAGAGAGAGAGAGAGGGAGAGACGGGGAGGGGAGCACATGTGTATGGCAGAGGAGAGAGAAAAAATAAGGAAAAGAAAATACGGTATGCCAGTCACGGACAGTGTTATCGGCGCGCGCATGTGTACGAGTGATAAGAAGATGTGAGTGTGTTGCACACACATGTTCGAACATGGTAGTTTATGCGCTGGCACACTTTATTTATGTTTTTGCTTATTATCCTAGTTTTTGGCCCCAAACAGTATCCCCAGCCAGTCCAAGTTTCTATTACTCAACCCCATGTATCCGTGCTCTCAACTCTACGTCCATACTCCATAGCCCCCTGGCCCCTGTTCCACGTCTATCTGATGAATACATCCACCTGCAGGTTGCCAGGTTGGAGGTTTGGGTAAAGCATGAAGTAGGATACTCCAGAACTTGCTTCATATCTTTCAATAAGCTGTCATTCGAGTTAGATATCATCGAGTGCATCGAATGACTGGGATGACCAGTTTTAGTGAACAAGCAAAGTGTACCGCAAAGAGCCTCGCCAAAAAAGGGCCAAATTAGGACCCTTTTTTCGTCCCTCGAAATCCTGGACCAAATATGGCTTAAACTACTCCCTAAGGTGACCTGATATTCGTGTTAAAATTTCAGCTTGAGTATACGCACTGTTTCCGAGACATGGGGGGCAAAGTTCCCCATTGAAAGCATTGACATGTTGCAGCAGCTGTATCAGTATCAGGTCACATTAAGGAGTAATTTAAGCCATATTTGGTCCAGGATTTCGAGGGACGGAAAAAGGGTCCAAATTTGGCGAGGCTCCTTGCCTCAAGAATCTTGTTATGCACTCCGCGTTTGTTTGATATAATACAAGGTGTATCCCAAAAGTAAAAGATCTGGGGGGCAAACGAAAGCAGTTATTAAAAAATGGTTTGTGAGAGGCAATTTTTCTAGTAATTGCCTATAAATCAAGACCAAATTCAGCTCTGTAAGTTAAATATTTACTGAGTTACAGCGTTTTAAAAATGACTTGTCGGGGTGACCCCTCCAGGATTTTTAGCATGTTTTTTAAGAAGAAAAAAAGAAAGTTAAGAAATCAACTTGTTTTATTTGTTTAAAGAAATTTTTCGGAATCTTAAACCAAGACTGACAAAAATGTGATGCTTGCATTGTGTCGCCCTTTGACACTGTGTTACGCTGCCAATTTGGTCTCTGTTCTTCTTCCCTCCAGTCTCTTGAGAACTTTTGATTTTAAAAAAAAACTCTTTTTTCTTCTTGAAAAACATGCTAAAAATCCTGGAGGGGTCACCCCGACATGTTATTTTTAAAACGCTGTAACTCAGTGAATATTTAACTTACAGAGCTGAATTTGGTCTTGATTTGTAGGTAATTACTAGAAAAATTGTCCCTTTCAAATCGTTTTTTTTTTTTTTTTTTTTTTTTTTTTTTTTTTTTTTTTTTTTTATATAACTGCTTTCGTTCGCCCTCCAGACAAAAGGGGCGGTTCTTTTGGGACACCCTTGTATCTTTGATTAGAACCCTTCTCATTCGTTGGGTAAATTCAGATCTCGGGAAACAACTACGAAAATAAGGAGCGAGTTAAAGCTATGTCAGGAAAAACCAAAACAAATCTCCATAATGCTAGAAAGAAGTAGTCAATTATTATGTAGCAGGGGCCAAACAATGTTTGGACTTTTCGGCACTTACGAGCGGTTATCGGCGGTCATCGGTAGATGATTGGTGTTCGCTTATTAGGGGTTTGAATTCGTAATAACCCCTCGTAAGTACGCACCATACATCTATCAGAAACCCGTGATGTCCAAACATTATTTGGCCCCTTGGAAGGGAGGGGGTAGTTTGTGATGTTGTTTGCAAAAATTCTAGAAATGATTCTGGTTCTTCGTAGTATTTTATATTTTAATTAAGTGAGCTCTCCTATGGGCACAATATGAGATGCGCTTCATAAAATCTTTATTGGAGCGACGCGATTGAAAGAGGACGGATTCATGTCGTAAGATAGAGCTCACTGGACGTGGTATATAGTTATACCAAGAAAAGTAAATTAGCAGGTGTTACTTCTGCTTTTTACAATTAGACCTATGTTGACTAGATAACGCTTTTCCACTCTTCCGGGGAAAAAAAGAAGTAAATTGTCCGTGGATTTGGATCTTGACCAACCATCTGTTTCAGCAGTTTCAGAACGCGTTGCAGTGTGTAGGACTGAGTGAAGCTCTCCATGATCGCACTTAATTTATCATTAATAATGTATCCTGCGTAACCGATGAACAAATAATTATACATACCCAGTAGTGTAGGTAAAAAGGCAAAGATGACTTTATAGTTAGTTAATCTGTGAACGTGACAAATTTGTAATTCACATCCGCTTCTGTTGTGATGTGACCATTCAAAAGAGAAGGGAGCTGCAAGGCCACTTGAGTGGTGGTGGGGAGGAGGGGGAGATTGGGGGTGTGAGGTTGTACAGGACGAGGAGAGCATGAAAAATCGCCGGGTGATGCTTCTTTTGGATCCCAAGCCATTGGAGAGAGCCGATTCAATTTTCCGCAGACTTAACCCAATTAACGGATGGCTGTGTAGTTTTTTTTTTCTTTTTTTTTAATTGCCGACGATGGCGGGAGCAGACAGAATATTAATTTCAGGATCTGTCACGACCCCTCCCTCCCCCCTACACCCGTCCTCTTCTTCACTCTCTTTCTCTCTCCGTGTCGCAATTTCAAGGGAGGAGAGGAGGGCTAGGCCGCCGCAACCGCGCGCTCGCTGTCGGGCGCGCTTAGGCGTTTAATCGTCTGGCTTATTACGATAATCAGAGGGAACAAGAGGGAAAGAGAAAAAGAGATAGCGTTGTAAAGGGGGGAGGGTAGAGGTGTGTGTGTGTGTGTGTGTGTGTGTGTGTGTGTGTGTGTGTGTGTGTGTGTGTGTGTGTGTGAGAGAGAGAGAGAGGGGGAGGAGAAGAGAGAGAGAGAGAGAGAGAGAGAGAGAGAGAGAGGAGGAGAGAGAGAGAGAGAGGAGAGAGAGAGAGAAGAGAGGAGAGAGGAGAGAGTGAGAAGAGAGAAGAGAGAGAGGGGAGAAGAGGAGAGAGAGAGAGAGAGAGAGAGAGAGAGAGAGAGAGAGAGAGAGAGAGAGGAGAGAGGAGAGAGGAAGAGAGAGGGAGAGGAGAGAGAGAGGAGAGAGAGAGAGAGAGAGAGAGAGAGAGAGAGAGAGAGAGAGAGAGAGAGAGAGAGAGAGGGAGAGGAGGAGGAGGAGGAGGAAAGGAGAAGAGGATGGGAACGGGAGAAGAAACATAATGGGCGGGGATCGGACGATAAGAGTTAAAAGCTAATATCACCTCGCGTGAGTTGCGTCTAATAGACGGACACATGTCTTTGCTAGGGGTCGGGGGTGTTCTCTCTTTTGCTCCTTTCTCTTTTCCTTCAACTCTTTTCACTCCCATCCTATCATCTCTCCCCCCCTCTCTCTCACCCTCTCTCACTCCTCTGTACGCGTAACGTGCAGTTCAGCACAGCGTAAAGACATAACCGGTCTAGCTATGCTTACGACTCTAACTGTGGCTTGTTGAAAACTAACTCGCGGGCCTGATAAAACAGATCAAGCACAGATCTCGGATGACAAACATCTGTGTCCGGTCAAAGTTAATGTCCGAGGTTGAGTTGGAAGAGTGGAAAAGCCTCATAGCCCAGCCGCTCTCTGAGCAAATAGAGAGGAGCCTGTATCTTTTAATGACGAGTTGGAGCGGAAGATAATTAAGCCAGGCGTTCTGAGTAAACTGCTGTAATGCTGTACCGTGTGCTCCTTGGTAAAACGAGTTTTGATGATTGAAAGGTTCAAGGCGAATCGTTAATGATGATTGGCTGAAGAGATAAAAGTTGAATTGTATAAAAACAAAAAACAAACAAAAAACAAGTAGCGTTACAATTTCTATCGTTACCGATAGGAATAACATGCAGTTGGGAGCTGCGCTTTTTTTATGGTTGAGGTGGATCACGTTGATTGTGGTTTGTTGCTCGAGCCCGTAAATATTTTCCAAAAACCCCAAATTCTTATAGAGTTATGGAGGCTTTTTGAAAAAAATTTGAATCGGCTCTGGTGATCATCCTGTCGAGAAATTCCCAATAAATCTTGATGGGTTCTGAAAGAACGGATCAGCACCTTACGATTTATATGCCACATAATTCCTTAAAGTGAAATAAGAAGGTATATTCCGACAAATCAAAATTGTGGGGCTTCAAAGGCAGGATTGGCTCGGTTCCATGGTTTGAGCCATTGAGGCCACAAAAGGTTGATTTTGCGATATACCTTATTTTGATACACCTTACATCTGATTCAGTACATAATCTTAAAAACACTCTCACAAACAACAACTTCCTGTCACGCACTTTTGCCGCAAGAGATTTGAGGATCAATTCAGATGTGAAAACCTCCAAATTAACGATGGTGACTCTAAAAACTTATGAAATTTACTCCTATACTCATAAAATGCTTTTCAACGCACGACCGTAATGGCGGTGTTGGGGACAATAATAATGGGCTATAATGACTTTCCCATCTTCATTTCATTACTATTTCCATGCTGGAAAGGAAGATTTACGGAGAACCTATCCTTAGTCACCATACAGTTAACAGCCGATTTATGCTATCATGACATCTGGTGACACCGATGCCAAAGGAAAGTCGTCTCTCACTAGCCACTTCTTGATAGAGGTATGGCAGAATTATTAGATGGGAATCTCCTATTATTAGTGCTCAACAGCGCAATTGCGGTCGCACGTAGGAGTATTTGCCCCAAAAACCTGGCCGAAATATTTGCGTGTTCTTGAATATTTGAAAATCGATTTTGGTTAATTTTCCACTTTGAACTAGAAACTCCTGTAGCGCGGTTTATGGTTGGAAAATGCGTAAAAAATGAAGAATTTTGGTACAAACTAGAGGTCGATAGCGCATTCTTTTGCCGAGTTATTGACGCTTATTTTATAAAAAAGGCTTGACTTCAAAATGTTGCTTAAAAAAATGGGCAATTTCTTGCAATTTTTGATTGTTGAAGCAGTTGCCTAAAAGGGTCTACTTTAACCTCCTTGTTTTGGTCATGCCCGGTCTTGCCCGGAATGTATTCAAAATTGCCTTTTTTAAAAAGATAGTGCCTAAAATTAGAGATTTTTTCATGTCCAATTTAAATTAGATGTAAAAGGGTCAAAAATGCATGGAAAAAGAAATTGTTGCCATCAAAATGAAGCGCATACCTTCTAAATTAACGTCCATAGCCGCTAAAATGTTTGGATGCACCAACGCTTGTCCTTGATGGAAAATGTTGACTGATTAGTAACAGCGATTCGAGCGGTGAACAACCGCAGGTGCGTCGAGCGCTCAGTTCCATGTTGTCCCCTAAGCAGTGGATATACGTAGATGTTCCGAAACATCTATTACGCAGTAGAGCGGTTACTTACCTCTCGAAAACCATCAATAGTTTTTTTTTTTTTTTTTTACGACTTTTCAATTTTCCGTTTTTGGCCCGGTTTTCGGGTCAAATACTCCTACGTGGGTCGCGCGTTGAAAAGCATCTTATGGGTTTAGGAAAGGGTCATCGTTACTTTGAGAGATTTTTCCAACTGAATCGACCCTTGAATCGCCTGCAGCAAAAGTGTGAATCAGCTCCTTAGCTAGTACCGAAATTCAACTGAGCTTACTAATTAAGCCGTGACCATCAGAAAGACAACTTCTGATTGGCAAGATACCGGTTTGATAAAATGAAAATCATATAATGTGATAAGTCTAAGAAAATTGAATTTTTTTTCGTCATCAACTCAAAAAATATTTATCATAGAACAGCTGACACCAAAGTCAGCTGAAAAATCAAATAATGCATCCAAACTAAACGATAGATATAGGCAACACACAACACGCGCCAACGCAAGCCAATCGGCTGAAATGACGATTCTCAACTACAATATACCCATGAGCCTCTCTTATTGGCTACACATTTTGAGAACCCCGCTAAACAACTAAGAACTAACCACACAATTAAGCAATAACTGCCTCATCCTCTCGCAAATGCACCCAACAATAAACCTCAAAAATTCCAAAGTTTGAGAACCTTGGGCTTTTCTATAGGGCAATTACATGGAAGCAGGGATGCGGACCGGTCCGGGTCCAGGACCCCGGACCGGGTCCGGACACCAATTTCTGACCGGACCCAGACCTGGACCCGAACCCTTTTTTGAAAATATCTTCAGACCCGGACCCAAACCTGGACCGCTCTTTTTATGTCACCCTGGCCCGGTCCGGATCGAGGTCCGGGAAATGCAACAAGGCATGCAGTTATTAGTGTTGCCATGGTTGTAATTTTTTCATGAAGGAATTGTTGTGAATTTATAAGTCCATTTTTTTCTATTTTCAAATTCTTGTGTCTAAATTCTTGTGTCAAAATATCAAAATGTCTCATCCTATTCATAGATATTATAATTATAGTAAAGTAGAAGATGTCAGTACATGTAAAGAGTGCGAAGAGTACGAACTAGCAAGTGTCTTCAATGCCATACCATGTACGCAAGTGTCAGTCGAAAGATTATTCTCTGGGTTAAAGTACATCCTAAATCCGTCACGTTTGAGACTCAAAGCCGCACTTGTGAACGACATTCTCCTTTTGAGAAATAACAAAGACCTCTGGTAAAACTAAAGGTACGCCCTTATTTTCTATTTCTGTGAAAATTGTTCGTTTTGAAAATTTGAGTACGTTTTCACTTTTTTCTTTTCCTGGGTTTTTTTTTTTTTTTTAATTTGAACAAAAGGGATCCGGACCGGTCCTGGACCCAGGTCCGGACCCTGGACCCGGTCCGACGGAAGATGCAGAACCCGGACCCGGACCTTTCGCTCACGATTCAGTCCGGACCCAGACCCGGACCTCCTCTTTTTTGGGGGAGGTCCGCATCCCTGCATGGAAGAAAAAAATATCAAACCAAGGTTGCCAAAACTGCAAAAACTTACCACGAAAACAACGAACAAATTAAACAAAAAACAAGAATATTCTAACAACAAATAAAAAAACAAACTGGAAAAAGAATAAAAACCACAACAACAAAAACGGAAGAAAACCCTCGAGGGACAAAAATAAACTATAAAAACTAAAAAATGGAAAATGCAACAATGACGTCCAAAATCACACGAAACACGTAACACGGTGTGTTCCAAGTCGATATTATTCGATACTTTACATGGAGTTATACGGGGCAAGCTGATAACAATAAACTACGCAGTTACACTGCATGTTTAAAAAAAAAAAGAATAGTCTCTAATTTGATAAATAAAATAATAAAAAAATAATTAAAAAAAAAAAAAAACACCGTAGGAAACCAGCTTGAAGCTATCGAAGAATCGAGACTCCTACGATCTTCTGCCAAAAACCAATAAATTTAGTTTTTGGTGTTCAAATTCACTCTTTAGTTCATTTTACTTGTGTACTTATTAATCACAATCCAAATAAAAAGCGGTTGATTTGACTGATGAGTACGAAAAAGAAAGAGAAATGATAACAACCAGACTTACAATTAGTGATGCTAATTTTGACCGACAGTATCTATACGCAGCGTTCATCCGTTTAAAATGAATAAATGGATAAACTCGAATTTATTTACAGCAGCTTAAAATCGAATCGATTCAAAAATTATATTGGAGCTCACGATACCGTAAAGTGCTTTGCAGACAAGTTTCACGTTATGCTCTTGTAAGTACGTACCTTTCCCTGACATCTCTCCTTTCCCGTCCCCCATACCGGAAAATCTAAATACCCCCGGTTGCCCTATTATTATAATTGGACATCTCAAGAGACTTGGAGTGACGACAATTGATGCTCGCACGTTGCCGATCAAGAGGGGATAATTGGTACTTTCAGAGCCCTTGTTCTGTTCTCTCAAACATTCAACATCATCGGAGCAAAGTATTTGCCATGTGCAATGATTGCACGTTTGATGAACGTTTGATGTAAGTACTTACATACGCCTAGAGAAGCAAAACAAACAAAAAACAACAACATCGTCAATATCAACGAGGACGATGACTTTTGAGTTCAAGCCACTTGGAAAAAGTTACCAGTTGTGCACTCACAAAATGATCAGTGATTGGGAGAGCGAGTAAAATTTTTTACCTTTCAACATTGACGGATACAGGGTATGGCGAAGGGGGCGATCGCCCCCCCCGCACGTTCCATTAAATGAGAAAAGCGGGAATAGGAAGGGGGAAAGTATGAGCAAAAAAGGAAAAAGGGGGTCACCAAGTGGTGAAAATCCTAAGTTCGCCCCTCCCGTTCGCGGGGGCTGAATCCGACACTGCCTCCCCACTTCTATATAATGTACCGAAAATTCTCTACGAATGCTAATGTCATAGTATCTCAAGAATGGTTCAGGTTTGTCTTTAAACTCACGTTCATCCGTCCGTAGCTTCTGTAAATATAATTTCAGTAATTTTATTTCAGTGGTAAATTTTGTTACCTTCTGTTTTGGTGTTTTCTCATAGACATGTATTTTTTGTGGATAATCGAAATGAATAGAGTAACTAAGAGTTAGGTATAATATTTTTACCTGTATTGAGACAGATTTCAGAATAAGATGAAATGATAGAACAAATAAATGATGATATGAGGATCCAATCGATTCCTTTGACATAGTGATTCTCCAATAGTGAATGGAGAGGAGAGGAACAGAAGATAGGTTTCTCTAATAACACTGGAAGAGACTGAAGGAAGGAACATAACATAGATTCCTTTAACACGGAGATAAACTGAAAGAAGGAACAAAACATAGATTCCTTTGGCAAAAATACGTATGAATAAACAAGGAATAGAAAATAGATTCCCTTTAGTTTAGATGAACCCTTGAGGATATGATATTAAAGGCTGCGCAGCGTTCTACGTCACTCGAGCGACTGTCACTGCTTTTCCAGAGATTGAGAGAAGAAGACTATCCAACTGGACCTCCAAAACGTCTCATAAAGCCGAGCTAAAGGAGTGACTTCGTCCGTCACTATGGTTACTGTATTTGTCGTAACACCTACATTTCACCTTTTATGTATGCTCGATCGCCGGAATTTTTCTTGTATTTTGATACCTATTTAAAAACTTGTGTAAACTTTTTCCTATGAGTAGACAAAATATCTATTTATCTAATGCTAAATTACCAACCTTTTAGCATCCCAGTAAACATAGTCTTGTGAATATCTCGGCATGAAAATTGTCTGAAAGATGACTTTAAGATAATATGCGCGCCGTAACATATCTGCAAAATAACTACCAGATGTTGGGGAACACACGATAAAATTTAGATAACTTTCAGTTCTTTTGGAGACAGTTTGATACGGTACATGCTTCTGTGTGCTCCGGAAGTTGTCTTCTCAATATATAATATCTAACAAGTTAACTAAGATACTGTGCAGATATTCAGAAGATATTCAATTTTGATTTTGTAAGTCCAGATACTCTCCAGATACTCTGAAGCTGAACTTGTAAGTCCAGATACTCTGAAGCTGAACTTGTAAGTCCAGATACTCTCCAGATATTATACGAGTATGAATATTCCACTCCTATGAATATGTATAATTTGCTCCATCTCTACGCAAGCCGGCGTAGCTCATCGGGTAAAGTACTTGGCTTCCGCCGCAGCGGCCCAGGTTCAAATCTCGCAACTTCTGGTATACTTCGTCACTTCTTTCTGTATATGTTCTGTGTATGTAACTTCAATGTACCTCTTCTACTGCTAATAATATGTGTGTAATGTGCTATCCAGAGCTCTGCAACAAGTGGTACTAACCTAGATGGAATAACTAATGAGTTACAAAAATTACCACCCAGAGTGCGCTGTTTGTTTAGTCTAAAAGTTCTGTATTTTATCTGCAAATGTCCGCCTGTTTTGAATCTTCTAGGGATCCACGCAGATAATCTTGACATAGTCTTGAAGATATCTGAAAAACAATAACTTGGGAACCGCTTCCAGTTGTCTGCAATATAATTTGAGAGGCTATATCCAGGCTGTCGTCTTCAGATATCCTCCAGACCAGCGGTTCCCAACTGGTGGTCCGTGGACCGAGTTCTGGTGGTCCGCGAAGACCTTTCCAAATTTTTCCCGTTTTTTTCGCCCGAAAGTGGCAACGTTGAATTTGTGACTATTATTTTTGTAGCAGGAAATGTAGCAGGAAAAATAAAATTTTGTCGTTGCTAGGGATGTAAGTTATCATTCGAACGAGTCATAACCTAAATAATTTGTATAAGTTGATAAGTGACAAAGCAGTCACAGCCGCAACGCTCCTACTAGGGCAGGTTAGTTTTTATTTTCCCCTCCATTGTCCAAAAAAAAAAAAAAAAAAAAAAAAAAAAAAAAAAAAAAAAAAAAGGTAATCGATGTTTCATTTTTTCAAGTGGCAGTCCGCAGCCTCCACCGATCGCCCGATTGGTGGTCCGCGGTCTCCACCGATCTTCCAATTGGTGGTCCGCGACCAAAAAAGGTTGGTAACTGCTGCTCTAGACCATGTCAAGATCATCTGCGTGGATCCCTAGAAGATTCGAAACAGGCGGACATTTGCAGATAAAATGCAGAACTTGTAGACTTATTTAGTCAATTGCCTTAGATCAGCTCAAGATGGACATAAGACCAGAAATGTTTACTGGTATTTGTCAAAAACACTAACTAAATGCATTGCATTTAATTTTTCTGTTACAGTGCTGATGGTAATTATGAAGTGCGTTATAAATCGAATGTTCTCATCTATCCTCACGGAGAAGTTTTATGGATTCCTCCTGCCATCTATCAGGTGATTATTATTAATTTATCTTGTACATCTAAGGAAGTCAACAACTTTCACTACACAAATAAAAGCAATGTCCCTCATTTCAACTTTTCCAGCAGGATGCAAAATTTCACTTGGGGTGGCAATGACGCCAGTTCAGGACTTGCGGGGGAGGGATAGAAAATGATATACTTTTTTTTTTGCTTCTCATACGTTTGGTCGTTTGATCCCCGAAAACTCCACCCTTCGAAGACCTTCATAACCCTAAAGCTACAACAAATGTATCGATCTTTCAGAAGAGTGGACTGTATTTATAGTATATAACGATTCCGGATTAATGAAGCTGATGCCTGTACATAGTACCCAAAGGGAAAGCATTGACACATGGTGGTTAGCGGGTAGGGTAGGCACTTGAGAGGACAGGACACATGTGGCTAAACAAATTAAAAGAACCTCAACTCACCTTGAATCAGATGCTCTACCTACCTATGCATATTAGGCCATTCTTGTCACACCAATCTTGAAACTCACATCTTGGAGAGTTGGGAAATTGGGGGTGGGGGGGGGGAGGGTGTGCCTACTTATAAGCGACCATGCTCAGGCATCGGTATCAATTGTAACAAGCAGGGAACCTCTCCAGTACAATTTATGTATTGGTGAAGCGTGTCGTGGTATGGTTGTAATTTTGTTAACAATTAATTTGGTATTTAGTATTTAAATAAGAGTTTCAGTTGTTTAGTTCAAGGTTTAACATGTGATAGAATTGGAGTTGTTGCTGAAAAATAAAGGGAAAGGTGTAGCTGAGTTTTTTTTTTCTTTATTGTAATTACGAACTCTTAGTACTATGGAGTAAATATGGTGTAAAGTTGTTATTGAACACTATTCATACTTGGGGAACTGTTTGCTGCAAAAATGCACGCTCAATACGCTGAACATCTAACTTACAAAAGCTGGAATCAAAATCGTTCGTGCTACAAAGCTAGCAGGAAATGATCCCCGTCCTTTTTCATTCTACATATATTTTATTCATTTCATTGATATAAACATGGTTTTACCTCCTATTTAGTCGCGAAACCTATATTTTCCTCACAGTTAGCTCTCCTCAAGTTCAGGATAAAATAAGCCAATAACTGCTCAAAATACTGCCCTATAATTTGCTACTATATACCCTCTTACTGAATCGAGCACACTGATCATCATTATAAAAGAGCTTTTTTAGATGGTTCTGTGTACCTTAGACTATTATTTTTTCCTCTTAAGAATGTAGGGGAACAAACATTATCTCTGAAGCTATAGGTAGGGAAGGATAAAAGTAAGAAAATTTTAATGCAGCTCAGAAACGGAAGGAGGAGAATAAATCGGAGGGATGCGATGATAATCGCGGCATTAATAAACGTGTTACTCATCTTTTCCTCTCTCTTTAACGTTATCAGTTGTTTCTTAACGCGTACCTCTACTTTGCTCTGTTGTGGCGTAGAGGAAAAGGGGGGTAAGAAAAATCAGTCGTTTGTCGCATAAAATGAGTGCGGAGAAAGATAAATGTAATCGACTTATAATGAACTTTCCGAAAGATATCCGTTTTTCAATCTCTTTCTTCTAACGCCCACCCTCTTCCATCCCCTCATCGAGAGTATCAACCCTTTCAAACTGTACGCTCTTTTTTCCGCTTCGGTTCAAAAACTCCACGCTTTCACTCGGAGAGGAGTTGCGATGCTCACAGAGTTGCCGAACGTCATCAAAAGTTTGATTTTCGATTTATCGAACAAGCTTTGATACTTGCCGACGCCAACTTTCCGGTACAGTTATTTCAAAAAAGCTCGAAGGTACTGCAAGAGACATTAGAATAAGAGCTTCGATAGCTTTGACTGCGCAGATAGGAAAATAATTTGAAACGTCACAATAACTAAAAACAAAGACATTTAATCATATAGACGGAGTTCGTAACAAGATTCTTTGGGGTTAACTCGCGCATATTCACGAAACATGATCAAAAGTAATCAGTTCACTCAGCAGTTGCATCACCACAGAGATTTGAAATCTTTTAAGGTAATAAGTATTACGTGGAAATTGTCAACAAACAAAGCGAAGCTACATTGGGAGTAAATGAAAAATGAACAATAATATTTCCCATTTTGTAAGTTATTTGAAGCTCTTTTTTTTAAAGTTTTTTTAAAGCTTTTTTGCTTTTGTCAAAATAATTGCGATTAAATAGTGCCTCATCCATGTTTGATCTCGATTTTTCTAGCATGGTAAGTATGGTTTAATAGGGTTTATTCGTTTAGTTATCATGTATTGAACATTCCATCCCCAATTTTAATCAAAAGACTTGACCGTCTGTCGACCGTATAGAATCCACTCTATGTTTGCCTCCCGCGTCCCAAAGATACGGTATAGGATGCACTCCATCTATATGATACAATGTCTTTGACAATGAATGAACGCCGGAAAAAATTGTTCGACATTGTAATGCATGCTACAATGTCGACTATCGCAGTTTTGGATTATTCAACAAATATAAATTGGATTATTGAATCATTTATTTATGAACTACTACGCATGAAATAACATTTAAACCTTAAGCAGCTATAAAAGATAGAAGACTCCAACAAGGTCTCAGGCAATACATTGAGATCTACATGGATAACATTTTTTTCGATCTCGCTAGAAAATTGATAGTAGTTATAAAGACGATTTTCATAACATCTTTCCCTTTTTGTTAACAAACAAAACGGAACAATAAAAAATCCGGATTAGTCAATGAAGGAGCAGAAAGAGTTCCCCCCATCTGAGTGTAGAGGAAGGAGGTATCGACCAGCTTTCGGACTCGGTAAGTAGACAATCCAAGCTTCGGGCAAGTCTGCATTTGAAACAGAGAAGGAACTCGATGTACAGCTTAAATGTAGAGCATGAACGAAGTCCTAAGAAGATAGCGGAATCAAGCTGACTTATAAGGACGCGAATTTCAGGAGATATAGTAGGTGCTAAGACCACAGCAACGGATCTCTTTGCTACCCAAATCATGGTCTTTCTCTATTTCAAATCCAGATTTTCCCGAGGCTCAAATTGTCTCCTTACCTCATACGCATGCGCTCACCAAGTGCTATCCGGGCAGAATCCATCCGTCTGTCTTACTATTTACTGAGCTGATTCGTGCCTCTCCTGTGTAGCCAGATTGGGTCAACAAGCCATCGACTTTTAGTTTCAAACCTGATCAATACCCCATGTCTCTACATAAACTTGGCTGGTACCGCCATTTTCACTGATTACGATTTTCCTTACATTTGAAAGACCCTGATTATAAGTAATGTTAATTTCTTAAATTTGCATTGGATTTTTTTTTTTTTCATACATATAACATCTTAGAATCAAGCTGATATTAATTTCTTCAACCGGCAACGCCGTTAGTCGCATTTCTCAGATGCCGGCACTTTTCTAAGATTAAAAATTTCGTGCATTTTGAAATGCGCGCGCGAACTGTAAAGCTAAGAGCAAAAACGGAGGGAAATCTACCCCCCTACATCCATTCTTCCTCACCCTTTAAACCTTAGCTCTTCTCACAATTTAGCCCCATCCACTTTCTACCGGGGCTTCCGATCCAATCGGTACGTGGCACGGAATATTCTAAGAGGCGGGGAAGGCGGAAACCTGATTTTCGTCGTGGTGCAGCACCAAGCTAGCTTGCATGCCGAGAATTCTTTACTTCTCGGTTCGTTTGACGAGATGAAGGGAAAAAGACACGCGGTGGTGACGCAGTGCGGGGCGGGGGCTCGTAGCTTGAGGGCCGCACGGAGAGAGAGAGAGAGAGAGAGAGAGAGAGAGAGAGAGAGAGAGAGAGAGAGAGAGAGAGAGAGAGAGAAAGAGAAAGAGAGAGAGGAGTGAGAGAGAGAGAGAGAAAGAGAGAAAAAAATCTTGTGTTGGAACAGTGAACAGAGCCAGCAAGACGCCACTGCATGCTTTTGCCTCTGCAAAGATTTTATTGAGCGAATCAAACGCTGCTGACGGAGAAAAGGGTTTCGTCGCTTGGCACTTGCGAATCTGCCGTGTGTGTGATATAGTGCGGTGCGGCACACTCACAGGTCAGGAAAGTGGTGGGAGGGGACCTCGTGTAGCGTCGGAGGTGCATCGGTATGTGTTTGTAGAGTTGTGAGTGCTGCGGGAAAGTCCACAAATTGCGCACGTTGTTCGAGAACCATAGGAACCGCGAACCTCGACGCGGGACTCCGGCTCTCTGCTCCGCGTCGGCACTGGCACTCATTTCACGATACAACAGAATTTTCGGCGGGAATCCTGCGTCTCTTCTCCCTTGCAAAGCGAAGAAAATTCCGCGCGTCATTTATCGATTCGAGCGCTACGGCGCGGATAACGAGAGAAGCTGCATGCACTTCCCGAGCGGTGTGCACTGTGTAAAGACGCGCGTGACACGAGTTCCTAAGACATACAGTGACTGGATAAGCCACAGTGCGGCCATTTCAGCCGTCTTCCTGATTGGTCGGATTCCTTAGATCGCGAATTTGAGCATTTAGAAGTATTTTTAGGGTTTCATAGGGTTCTCGTACGCAAGTTATACACGACTGAAGGTCTTCTGTCAAATTTGAAACATATTGGTTTGCAAAATTAAGAGAAATCAACGATTCCCCGTAACTGACCCCCCGCGGATGCGCACCCAACTAAACACGGGTGCCATTGGGAGGAAGTGTGTTTCTGAGTTACTTGCAAAAATTATCGCAACCCCCCGCCCTAAAAATGGTTTATACATAGCATTAATGACTTTTTTCAGACAGTGGATAGAGACAATTTCATTCCGAAACCCAAGAGCAATCATACTCCCCGTGCTGCCCATGCTAAAGTGGGTGCACTATTGAGGGGTGGACTGTGGAGGGCAAATGGCCGCACTGTTGGTTTATCCAGTCACTGTACTAAGACACAATGACTCGCTGAGCTGAAGAACGGGGTGATCAAGCAAGGACAAGGTTGCGTTGCTGCTTCATTTGAAGACATATCCAATAATAATAGATTTTCCACAAGTTTTTTTTTTTTTTTTTTTTTTTTTTTTTTTTTTTTTTCACTCTCATGTTTTCGGTATGTAATACGTAGAACCTACCAATGTATCGATCATTATTGGCTTGGGTTTTTAGGGAGGTATCAGTTAATTTTAGGCGTGACTCTTGAGTATAGTCCTTTTCTGATTCAAAACTTTTCGAAACAGGGAAATCGGGCATTTACCGGTTCAAAATTTAACCATCAACGAAGACCTGCTTTTTGAGTTTAAATGTAGGTATTGCGGATGTTGGGAGCTGAAAAGCTATTAAACGATGCTTGATGGGTTCCAGTCCATTTACTTATGATGGGTTGGTCATTTCCCATGAAAATCAGTGACACTCAAATTTTCATGTAGTTAAAAAATGAAGCCCAAAAATTCGCATTTTCGGATAAATTGTGGTTTAACTTAAATTTTTCCTGATTTTTTCCATTAACAGCACACTTTTGACACATTTTTTTCTAGATTCGAGACCAATAAAAGGAAAGATACAATTTTTTGCACATAGATCGACTTGACTCGCCACTGGAATAGCGAAATCAGGCTGTGCGCTTTCGGCAAAAAATTGAATTTCCTGGTTCTCCGTGTGTTTTACGAAATACGTCATCAAAATTGTTCCTTTCGTCCATTTTACTATGTTCTGTAGTTACTTTGTCATTTTTTCACGGGGCAATAAAAAAATTTCAATTCAAAATATGAACTTCCCTCAAACCCCTCTCCCCATTCCTTATTGTCACTTTTTTAAAAATTCTGACCACAAAATCGGAGAGAATGCATAAAATTACCCTTGCAACCCATTTTTAATCCTTTTTTTGAGGTCCGTATAGCTAGAATCGAAGGAACCCCTTTTAAAAAAAAAAAAAAAACAAAAAAAAAACTTAAGGGCTGTAGCTCAGAGGGGAGCATTTTCGGACACACGTTCAGGAGAAAAAAGTTTTATTTTGACCCCAAAAATACGTGGTAAAAATATTTACAGTGAATTTTGAGACACCCTGTATACTGAAAGCATGTGCGTCAATAGCACAAGCATCGGTTGGTAAAGTGGTACAGATCTAGCCAGTCGCTCCATCCGCGGAACCCCGGTTCGATTCCCGCTGCAGGAAATTATTGTGGTGGTTTCTTTTCCGAATTTACAAAAATGCTTTGATGGTGTGTCTTTTCAATGACTAAATGTACATTGTACACCTCCCTTATAATATCTAGGCAAGTAACCCAAGTTTTTAGCGGCTCTGCAGAGCCCTTCTTTACCTATAGGTACTTCCGTAATGTTAGGTTACGTCAGGTTAGGTTATGATAGTTCAGGCAAGCTTCATGCCACATATTTCAACCCATGCCACAGGCACCATATATACCCATGACTCCTTTGAGTAGCTGACGGTTTGTCTTTGACTATGTATTTCCATGGTGGAGGTGTGGGGGGGATTAAAGTTTGGTAGTCTTCACCGTTGGTTCGGCAACAAAGGAAGAGCTGCAGTATGATTGGAGAGAGGGGGGACATAGGGGGAAGAGGGGGGTAAGAGTGAGAGGGGGTAGAGAGAGCGCTCGTCCCCTAATCAGCGTTAAAATTCGTTTGCAATTCAGATTAGGATTTCGGTTCTTGCTCTCAGCGAGTGTCGAGCGACGAGCGCGTCACGATTCACGACGCGTTTGTCGCGTCTTCGAGTCGTCGGCGTCGTGTAAAGTGTCGCGTCGAGTCATCGCGTTCGACAGCCGCGTCGCGTCGCTTGGGCGGCGGTGGTGGTGTGCACGCTGAACGGTGAGCGTGCGGAGTAGGTTGTATGGGTGCATAGTGCGGTGGAGTCCATGTCATAACTTGAGCTTCCGACCTTCTCTGCTCCTCTCCGATCCTACTCCCCGGCTCCCACCCTCATCGTTTGCGCAGAGATCACTTCTAGGAGGAAATGCTTCTTCTCCGCTCAAACTGAGATGCAATTAAACTTTCCCTCCCGAACTTATCTCTCGGCTTCAGCTCAAATATCTCCCTTAAAATTGTAAGCTATTTGTTTGACAACTCAATTTGAGCCCCGCGGTCCTGGTGATGTCGCCGTCGACTTCGTAAGAAATGGCGGTGCTTTTGTGTCTCACGCTTTTAAAAGTTAAGCCGCTTCTTTGGCGAATGACGAGGCCTGGATCGATCAACTAGCTCAAACACTGCACGAGTTATCAACAGTTTTATGCCAGCGAGCAACATCATTCATCATTTATTATAATTCCGAAAATGTTTGAAAATTCCCAAAAACCCGTTCGGCAGGGGCTTCGTACTGATCGGTATGGCTCAGCTCTGTTTTATCGGAAACAAGTATAGGCACGCTTATTCCGTTCGGGCTTTGTGTCCCTTTTTAAAATTCTTACAACTTTTCCCTCCGAAAGATAAGCGAGAGCGAAAGGGATGAGAATCGGGTCGTATTGCATATGGGTGAGAGTGAGAAGCGAGGTGTTTGATTCGCCAGGTCTGAGAAGTTCGTTTTTGCGAACCTCAATAGCATCGTCAACATGTTGCGATATCTTGGTGAAACTGGTAAATTTTGTTAAAATATGACGTGAGACCTTTAATTTAGGGTTCTTTTAGAAAGGAGAGGAATTCAAAGAGTTACAACCTGCAGTGATACAGAGTAAAACCAAGGCATAACTTTCCAACACCGGCCGGCCCTCTCAGACCCTACTTAGTACGTAATCTGAGGGTTGAAAGTTTCATCAAAATACATTATGGACAAAATTGTCGAATTGGATTTCAAAAACTTAAATAAATAAGTGTAGATTGTTCTAGTGAGAAGCAGAAAATTCGAAATTGACCAATCAGGTGTCTGTTCCAAGCTACGGAAAAGCATCTTACGAATAAGAATCCTGGATTTTGAATTTTCCGCTCGTTACTGAAATAGTCTATTGTGCAGGGGCTCGAATCGTGATAGCGGAGCGCAGAAATGACTACCTTCATCGTCGTGTTGAAAAAAAAATTGCTCGAAAAAGTGTTGCGTTTTTAACCATGACAATTTTGACCAATCAAGATTATGCGATCCAGTCTCTTTTTTTGGCCTGAAATGTTTCCAAAGAAAAAATTATATTGAAGTTCATGTCCCGTCCAGATTAATTTTCATTCGTTCCTCTATTCAAAAAAAGTTTGCTTTAAATTAATGACTTTTCGAAATTCACGACTTCAGAGGGAGGTGTGATGCAAACGAACAATTTTGCGCTGGAAAAATTGAAAGAGTCAGCTACTAACTGTGTCACAACCAGGTTCTTCTCCTTGGGAGGGAGGGAGAAAGTTCTCAAAAACTTTCCAATTTGAACTTGAAAGGTTTTTTTGGGACTAGAAATTGTGAAAATTAAATATTTTTCCTTTAACACAATGGTCGTGGAGAACGGGTACAAACCCCTTACTATGCTATACTGTAAAATGCACAGTTCATTTCATTCACCTTTTTTTCTTTTTAGTTAAAACTTGTTTTAAACGCGTCTTTATCGCTCAAACTACGAGTATGTTACGATTTCACATCATACGTAAACTATTTCTTGTCGACCAGTTTCCTTTCCAGAAACCCTGTCTACAAAAAAAGGAAGTGAAGACTGCTTATACGCAAACAACCACCAGACTGACTCACTCATAAAGGATACAAAGAGGGGGAAATAAATTAGGATTAAATTGTAATCACAAAAAAGTTATGCATGTTAAAACAGTTTCAGCAACAGCTTTTTAAAGGATTCTCCTTATCAAGAGCTTATTACTATGCAAATTTGCGCAAACTTATTTCTCGTTAATAAAAAGGCAGCTTCAAAATGGGTGAAAAAAAAGTTGAAGAATATATTCAGGGGGGAAAGAGAACGAAAATTCAGAGTGACACAATTATTTAACCTATTTTAGTTCATTAAACAAAGGAGGATTAACTTCCGCTTCCTCCGGTAAAACTTTATTATTCATAGAATAGACCTCAAAGAGAAAGACGAAGAATTAAGTACAATGATGAGAGAGGTAGAGAGCGAGAAAAATACCCAGAGAGTACGAGTGAAAGCGTGGGTTCTGAACATATATTTTCCTAAAAGAAAAAGCTTCGCTCCAAAATCAGAGTCAATAAGTGCCCCTATCCTTAACATCCACTGCTTCGTTTAGTAAAAATTTTCACGCATATGCTACTTTCAAATCACCAGCGCAACTTTGGAAAAAATCAAACAGACCTTAATATTTACCTTTTTATTCCTTCAGTGTTAGGAACAATACTCCTCGGATAATAATTCCAGTGATGACTCCAGCGGTTTAGCTGCTATCAGAAGTAATATAATCTGAGGGAATTGTGTAACGATAGCTTAATTTATCCAGCAGCCTCTCCTCATTTGTCAAAGCTCCAAAAAATTATTTTAATTTCATTACTAATTAATTAATGGCTGTTTCATGAATATCTTTCCTCGTCACTTTTACTCTACAGTAGTGACTAAAATTGCAAACAAAAAACAAAAAACAAAAAAAAAAAAAGACAAAAAAACAAAAAAAAGGCACTGGAACTAAATGCAGAGGGACTGCGTGTTTGCATTGGATGTATTCTTTTACTTGACAGTCCAAAAAACAAAACTTCTTTAGAGTTAATCTTCATGGAAAAAAAATCAAGAAATGCTTAAATTTCTGTATGCTTGCAGAACCTCATCTCATTTCGTCTGAACTGCTTGTGAAGCGGTTTGAACTATGCGCATATTTACTATAGTAAACATTTCAAAAGTATTTGTCAAACTTTTATCGTGAAATTGAGTCCGCGGGGTCCGCAAACTATTTTGTGCGGGTTAGGAGCTACAACGAAATAAGTTTGAGAAAGTCAAAATGGAGATGCAAGTTTATTGCTTTAATGTCTTAATGGGTCTGTTTTTCTGTTTCAGAGCTCATGTACAATAGACGTAACTTATTTTCCGTTCGACCAGCAGACTTGCATTATGAAGTTTGGCTCGTGGACGTTCAACGGCGACCAGGTCTCGCTGGCCTTGTATAACAACAAAAACTTTGTAGACCTCTCGGATTACTGGAAATCAGGAACTTGGGACATTATAGAAGTGCCCGCCTATTTAAATACCTATCCAGGCGTGCCCACTGAAACAGATATCACGTTTTATATTATCATTCGTAGAAAAACTTTGTTTTACACGGTCAATTTAATTTTGCCAACGGTCCTCATCTCTTTCCTATGTGTTCTCGTTTTCTATCTACCGGCCGAAGCCGGCGAAAAAGTTACCCTAGGTATTAGCATTCTACTGTCACTGGTTGTGTTTCTTTTATTAGTTTCTAAAATCCTACCCCCGACTTCGCTTGTTCTGCCCCTAATAGCCAAATATCTATTATTCACATTCATTATGAACACGGTTAGTATATTGGTGACCGTGATCATAATCAATTGGAATTTCAGGGGCCCCCGAACGCATCGCATGCCCGTCTGGATCAGGTCCGTTTTTCTTTATTACCTACCTATCATATTGCTCATGAAACGTCCGAAAAAAACAAGACTTCGTTGGATGATGGAAATGCCATCGATGACCAACGTCTCATCGGTTCCTCCGCATCCTAATTACGGGTCACCCACAGAGCTTCCAAAACACTTGGCGACAGCCTCGAATAAATCTAAGACGGAAGTTATGGAGCTGTCAGACTTCCATCATCCTAATTGTAAGATCAATCGAAAGGCAAGCGTCGAGAGGCGCGAAAGCGAAAGCTCCGATAGTCTTTTGTTGTCACCGGAAGCTTCCAAAGCCACCGAAGCAGTCGAGTTCATCGTCGAACACCTCCGCAACGAAGATCAGTATATTCAGGTGAGTTATCCCTTTCTATACTAACGAATTTATCCCTTTCACCAGTGGCGTAGCGTGCAATTCGGCAACGTCGTAGTTCGTTCATTTAAACCTATAACAAAGATCGAACTCCAGGGTGTTCGGTGACACCTTCGCATTCGACTTTTTACAAGTGTTTAAATGGACAAAATACCAAGTTGCAAAATTGCACGCTAAGCCACTGCCTTTCTCTTACAGTTGAAGGCTTCGAAGCGAGAATCGTTCAAGTAAAACAAATTTTCAGTAGTCAGATAAAAAGAAAAAGAAACAACACGGTTTTCCTCCCACTATATGGTTTTTTCAAATATTTTAGGGATTTCAATTAAAGAGTCATGACATCTCTTAAAGCATCCAAGGTTGTCTATGTAAGAATGAACGAATAGTATAGGAGCACTATTATATTCTTAGTGAAAAAATATATTAATCCTGCAAGGCTGAGAACTTGGAGGTAAAAACTCCTGAAATTATCTTAAATTTTTAAACCCCCATCCACAACATGCTAGCACGCATTCCCTTCAATGCTAAGAGTACAAGGAGCTATAAACCTATTTCCACGTAGAAATGTACATAAATATTTAAAATTGAAGGCAAGCTAATGGATATTGTTTGACTATACGAGTATCAGTTTAGTGTTTAGAGTGATTTCGGAAACTTGAACCTCCTTTCTTGTTATACTCGTCTGTTAATTTTTTCTTTTTAATTCGCTTCTAACTTTTTCGTCCTCTTTGACCTTTATCATTTCACTTTGAAGTACAAGGTGTAATGAAATTCTGCCATCCCCACTAAATTTTAAATAAATTTTTGTTGGAAAAATGCTGAAACGCGTTTCAACAATATTTGTATTAGCACAAAAAGGGGACATTCAAGTGATCTTCTTAAAGAGATTTAGGGGACAACTGAACAACTTTAAACAGGTGTCTGGTCCTACCCTCCAAAATTATTATAAACGTGGGTTCAAGGGAGGAGCCCATTCTGAATTTTAGTGGGGGCTTTGGGAGTCTCCACCAGATAAACTTTGGTGTGAGGAGGTATTCGTAAGATATTCTCTTCAATTTATTTCTTTTTTCCCTGCCTCCATAAATCAATAATGGTGGCTGTCACTTCAACCTGCAAACTTCTGCACTCCCATTAAAACGTTAGAATTCAGTAACTTTTAAGTAATGATGGAATAGGATCCATTCCTTTCCCATTTTTCGTGCATTACAATTAGGTTGGAAAAAAAGAACTGCCCAGTTTGAGGGGATCACTGCAGAGTACACAATTCCTTAATACCTACTAACAGGGTGTTTCACGTAACCTGCTCACTATGGTTTTCATGAGCGGAGGACCATAAAAAAATAGGGAAAAATCGATTTTATACTAACTCGGACCTGAAGTTTAGTTTAAAAATACCGTCACAACCCAAAATTTGGTTTTGGGGGGTTTTCAGGGGGGCACCCCCCAAATCTTGAATTTTTAAAATGGCAACCTCTATTTTGTGATACCTCGTTAGAAAGGGCGTAAAATTCTAAGACTTTTGGCTTAAACTGGTGTTCGAGATATCGAAGGTAGAAGTTCGATTTAGGACCCACTTTCGAAAATTCATAACACCTACAAGAAGAGTCGTAAAACAAAAAGCTGCACACGGAAAATTCTCTACTTTCTGAGTTCTTTCAAGAAAAAAATACGAATTTAGAATGAAATTAACCGGAAGTCGACTTTGAGGAACCTTAACATTTTTGGCAGGAAAACCCCCATTCATCAAATTTTTCAAATGGCAACCCATATCTTTTAATATATCATTCGAAAAGGCGTAAAAAAATGTGCATTTTGGCACAATTGAAAGTTCGATATCGTTTTTATTATTCGATGTATCGAAAATCGGAGTTCTATTTTGACCATTTTTCGACCCTGTAAAAAATGGATCCGATCGTGTGATACATCGTTCAAAATCACTTAGAAAACCAAGCATTTTAGCGCAAACTGGAAGTCAATACCGTTTTTCGCGGTCGAGATATCGCAAGTCAAAGTTTCGTTTCCGGTTAGCGCCTACCTTAAGTTTTAATTTGCGATATCTCGACCGCGAGAAACGGTATTGACTTCCAGTTTGCGCTAAAATGCTTGGTTTTCTAAGTGATTTTGAACGATGTATCACACGATCGGATCCATTTTTTACAGGGTCGAAAAATGGTCAAAATCGAACTTCGATTTTCGATACATCGAATAATAAAAACGATATCGAACTTTCAATTGTGCCAAAATGCACATTTTTTACGCCTTTTTGACTGATATATTAAAAGATATGGGTTGCCATTTGAAAAATTTGATGAATGGGGGTTTTCCTGCCAAAAATGTTAAGGTTCCTCAAAGTCGACTTCCGGTTAATTTGATTCTAAATTCGTATTTTTTTCTTGAAAGAACTCTGAAAGTAGAGAATTTTCCGTGTGCAGCTTTTTGTTTTACGACTCTTCTTGTAGGTGTTATGAATTTTCGAAAGTGGGTCCTAAATCGAACTTCGACCTTCGATATCTCGAATACGAATAAATATATCGACTTCCAGTTTAGGCCATAATTCTTAGAATTTTACGCCATTTCAAACGAAGTATCACAAGATAGGGGTTGCTATTTAAAAATTTCGAGATTTGGGGGGTGACCCCCCTGAAAACCCCCCAAAAACCAAATTTTGGGTAGTGATGGTATTGTTAAACTAAACTTCAGGTCCGAGTTAGTATAAAATCGATTTTTCCCGATTTTTTTTTGGTCCTCCGTTCATGAAAACCATAGTAAGCAGGTTACGTGAAACACCCTGTATACATAATTTGAAAGCTAAAAATATAAAAAGGAACTCTGTACAGTGTAAAGTATATTTAATTAAATTAGCTCCTTCATTTCATTTACAAGTCTCTGATTCGTTTCGTCACGAATGTAATTCATCATTGATACATCTTTCCTTTTTGTGAATCTATTATTATTGGTTCTTTTCATCCCTTTGTTTACATATTTAAAAAACTTTTAGTGGAAGGGTCCTATAGAGAGTTTATCTGAAAGAAATATGATGAAATAAGCTGGAAAAGTGCTTGACAGCATATTTTCCCACGGAGTGAGAAGAAGGAAGCGGATTAAATCAGCAAAATGTTGCATTGCTGGTACAATGTAAAACATAATGTATGATAAGAAGGTACTGTATGTTTGAGAGAAGCAAGTAATTTCTTGTGCAATGGAGCCTGAAACCGCTCGACACGCGGAGTTTCTCAGAAGCTGTTATTAGAATTTGAGACAGCGCCGGTTATAATTTTGAATCTGGGTACTGACATCTAATTGGTGCAACCTATGAAGTTCGGAAAAGTTTCTCACGTTCGGGCCTCAAGATAATTAAAATTTGAATGAGTGCGTATTACACACGCGTTGTTTTCGCTTCGTTGAGAACAAAGCTCATCTTTGATGACTTTTCAATCTGGCCGTGCCTTAGTCATTTAAAAGCTTCTTTGAAGTTTAAATTTTGTTGTGCGTCTGTTATAGCTTCCTATACGAGGAAAGTATAATTTCTCCTCACAAAGCCTGACAAAATGAGGTAGTGTGAAAATAGGCATTCGTTATGATTGTGTATTAATGAAGTTACTACTTCCAGACTTCGTTACTGCAGCGAGCAACCCTGGAAGAATACTGAGAAAAATTAGAAAATACTACAAAAGGTTTAATATCGAAATGCATTAACAAAAAAGACTACACACAATGAAAGCATATATATTTTAGTTTTTTGTTCTTTTTGTACCTTTCACATTTTTCTTTTAGTTAAGATTAATGTAAGGATTGACGAGGATTAATACGCACCCTCAAAAATGGGATGATAGAGTGATTTTTCCTCTCCAGTGAATCTGAAGTTTTCATTGGTCTCTCGTTTAGATTAGCTCGTTTTGCTCATTTATCACAAATTCCTAAAACAGCGGCTGTATATTATACAAGGAGAATGTCTGTTCATTTCACAGGTTTGTTTTGAGGCGTGTAGGCGTGACACACAGTTGGATGTAGGGTGTGTCCTTGTTTTGTAGATAAAGTAGAAAAAAATTGCTCGAAAATTCGATCCCCCAGTGATGAAGTCTTTTGCTTCATTTTTCATTAAATCAGATTAAGTATATGGTTTTAAAACCTAAATTTTTAATTGCTGGCAGTTCTAGCTCTAATTTCTAACAAAGGTGTCCCCTAGTTTTTGTTATGTTTCTTTTTTTTCATAATATACTGATAATTTTGAAACTCACCATCTCGCAAAGAAACTCCATTCATCTAATTTATAAACCTAATTCCTTTGTTTACCTAATTCTGTTTCACTTGAGCATTCCTTGCTAGTATGAATGCTTTAGTAAGCACATAATTTTAATCGCTTATTTTTGAGACCTCATTCGACCAATTGTTAAACCACATTTTGTGTTAATGAATTATTTCTTGAATGTCAGGTAAATTCGTATGCCAATATACTTGAATACTTCATCCCATGTTCATTAGCATAGCACTAGGTCACAAGAAGAGCTTCGATACTTGGCTAAAGCAAAAATGATTCATAGTAGTACAAGTTGACATCACTCTGACATCACATCGCTATTAATTTACGAGGGTCGTTTAAAAAGTAAGTTTCGTTGATTATTTTCTCAGGCCTTATTAGAGGTTAGAGAAATTAAATTCCATCGTTGAATTTTTCATATCTTAAGCTTTTCAACGACGTAAAGTTTTTTTTAATTTGGTTCATTTTTGGTGGAGATACGGATATTTTACTGTCGAAAAATTTCCCGCCAACTTTTAACAAACGAGTGCAATCTTCGAATCAGCGATGAAAAAATGGCTCATACTGAACATTTTCCAGAGTACGAGTATTTTCTCAAGTTTTATCTTAGTTCAGAAAAGAATTTTAGTGAAAAAATAACTTGAGCTGACCTTTTTTTCAAGATTCGTCGACGTAATTGTCTCGAAACATCAATGCACTTTTAAGATCGGCTGACCAGTTTCGCAATTCCTGTGGCGTAAAAATCGCGATCGAAGCTCTTGAAACGTGACATCACACAAGTTTTCAATTCTGCGTCTGAATGAAATTTGCGGTCAGTGTGCACCTTATTTTGATATCAAATAAAAGCTGATACGGCATCTCGAGCGCATCAATGATAGCGGATTGAAAACGAATCATTTTTATCATTGATCTGAAGATTCCACTCGTTCGTAAAAAGCTGGTGGGAGGCGGTGGGAAATTTTTTGTGGTGGGTGCAGTAAAATAGCCGTATCTCCGCCAAAAATGAACCAAATTTTAGAAACTTACGTCGTTGGAAAGCTTAAGATATGAAAAATTCAACGGTGTAATTAGATTTCTGTTGCCTTTCTCTTATCTGAGAAAATGACACTGAAACTTACTTTTTGAACGACCCTCATGATCCAAGAAAATAAGATGTAATTATCAAGTTGATATTCTGTTGTTTATTTGGATTTCATATTATTTTCCGCGCACTCTGTATTCTTGCGCTTTATCTGTTTCATCAACTTCGCCAAAACATGTTAAATAACAAACTGACAGTATGGTTAGGAAATGACACATAGAAACAACTCTATTGGCGTACGTAACACTGAATTACGAACTGCGTTTTGTGTTTCAGATTCGAGAGGACTGGAAATACGTAGCAATGGTGATCGATCGTCTGCAGTTGTATATATTTTTCATCGTTACCACCGTCGGAACGGTGGGCATCTTGATGGACGCCCCACACATCTTCGAATACGTAGATCAAGACAGGATCATCGAGATTTACCGTGGGAAGTGATCATGCTCAATCTTAGTTTGTAGTTCGCTGTATTGTATTTTTTTTAATTTTTTTCCGTGCCGATGCCGTTCACTCCTACAGCACCGGTACTGTATTTTATTGTAATATATTAAGTACAAGTTAGGAACTCCTGTTGTACAACATGTTTTGTTTACACTATGTATTTAAACTGTCGGTTAAAAAGAAATTTTACAACAAATTGAAAAGAAACAAATTTAAAAAAAAAATCACAAAATTAGTAAAAAAAATTAATAAATTTGTTAGTACCCGCAAATAACAGAGTGTAATCATGTGCAAGTACAAGGTCAATTGTCGAAGTCACCATCTCCCTCATAATCATCCTTCGACGTAGTTTTATTATTGCTCATTCAAATTATTTGTTTTCATACGTTTTATACGCCTGTTCCTTTTAAACGTTCTTAATACTTACGTATATTTACATTTATTCATTGCACTCGAAATGTCTGCTCCATTGAATATTTCAAAAACTTATTCTCAACGGATCACTGAAAAAGGATAAACATTGAGTTCAGTATGACTCATCACGCACCAATATTGTTACAAAGTCAACATTCTTTGTTGAATTTTCTTCTTCTTTGCGCTAATGAGAATTGTCAGATGGATTTTTTTTAATGTTTTGTTTATATTCCAAATTTTATTCTAAAATTCCGAGGCATTCGAATGTAGTTAATAATGATACTATATCGAAACATGCAGAACCGTAAAAGTAGTACTGATTCCCGAGAAAAGATTTAAAATGAGAAACAATATCACAAATTTATGCTGCTCTGATTCATGCAATGATTTTAGCGAGCGGTCATTATTTTACCAGCAAAACTGAAAGGTTGCTGATTTTTCTCTGATCTTACTAAATGGTATTCGGTGCGAGAACTTATCGAATATACTCTGTTTTAACATTTTTTCCCAAAAATGAGCAGACTCACGGCTGGTTTTCACCAGTAGGCAGCAACCTTTTCCCAAAAGTCTGAGACCCCCAGACACATACGTAAGCTAGCATCCCTATCCAAAGGTGGCCCACCTCCCTTTTTCCACTGATTTCTTGGGAAATGCTCCGCGACTGTCATGTGTGACGTGGCTACCTACCTCATCACGGACAGAAACGTGTGTTCGTATAAAACAGAGAGTCGGGGCATTGGTAACAGTCAAAATGGAGATACTTTCAAGCAATAAAAATTGGAACTATGGTCATTAATTCGTTATTAACTTCAAACAGATAGATTGTACAAAGTTTCATGACGAATAGTGCCAAATTTGTGCTTTTACTAATAGATTGTCAGCTTTTACCCAATTTTCTCCATGGTTTTATCCTTCGCAACTTTAAGCTTTCCCCTCGATAGTTGAAACCACTTAAAAAAGTTCTTAACGTGGTCTCATTGCTTTTAACAAAAGGAACAACATACGATACATAAAAATTCAATTCTCTAAATTCAAAAATAAAATCAACGGAGCAAGATGAGTCGAAAGTGGTACCATTGTCCCGACTCATCTCTAAACCACCAGTGTGAGCTAGTCCCCAGAATGTGATTCCAGCTGCAAAACTACGTGAAAGCTCATTTATCCGATGTCTGACCACCGGCATTCTTTGATACAAATATGCTGATTATATGCAGCAATTTTTGCATTAAAAAAATGTTTGTTGTTCTATCAGGGAATAACATTCTTCTAAGGTTGTCCTACCACTACGCAAACGTCTGGAAATTCGTCGTCTGTCCTATTGAGAAAGCTATATGAGTGGAAATAAAAAAAAAATCCCGTAACGAGCTTTGATGAGCTTGTTCAATAGCCGTCGACGACTTGGTACGCATTAATGGTAGTCTCCTATGTGTTACTGTGATGAGGCTGTTACAATTTTGTGTTGCTGGTGAATTAAATAACGGCTTTTATTTGTAAAACCAGCGAAAATTACTGCGGTGAAATTTAGTTTAACTTAATCAAATCCTTCAACCCATGTATGTAAATTGAGTGGTCAACCCGTTTGCTGTTTCTTTTGGACCAAATAATCGTCAGTACGAATCATTTTTACTTCCAAATAATTAAGGAAATTTTATCACCTCTAATATTGATGAACCCAAAAATGGCTGATATTTTCATTTGTTCGGTTTGTTTTAGCTCAGAGGTGTTGTTTTGAGAAAAACGTCTATAATATAAAAAAAAATCAAGCGGACATAGGTTCAACGCGCGACCATAATAGCTTCATGACACAAGTATCATATGAGGTCCAAACTTTAATTTGTCATTTGTCATGCTGGCTAAGAAAATTAATAAATTAACAAGTGACCAGAGCATTGAATCACTTCAGATACATAATAGTGTTTCATAATAGATGATCGATGAAATCGTTTCGCAGGTACCATGATCGTGGGATTTAGTCACTAGTTCTATCTCAAGAGTCATTTTCTCCATGGATACACCTTTGCCAATATAGAGAGTGCTAAAACTAAGGTCCCCCGTGTTACAACACCATTACGGTCGCGTGTTTAAACGCTTTCATCAAGAGATCATTTTCAAAGTTTCCACAGTCATCAGAGTAATTTTTCTGACTTTTACTTAAGAGCCGACTGCAGCAAAACTTTGGGACAGCTTCATCTTGTCATTGATGCTGTCGGAGATTTCAAACACAGATGTAAATCTTTTTCATTAATTCTAAGAAAGGATGATTCTAAAAAATGTGACTGTGCTGTTGAAATTATCGCACATTGACTCCTTTTCGGGAATCAATGTTACCAGAGAGCTTTTGTGCTTTCATCTCAGACACTCTCGGAAAGTTCAGCAGATACTCCCGAGCAGTTTACGTTCAATTCGTTCCAGCTCAATGTCTAAATTTGTCAGTGTTCACTCGTTACTTCATTGGAGCTTGGAAAAAAATGCAAAGCAGAATTGATTGTAGAAAACACCTCGTAAAGACGGAGTCCTTGTCATACTGAGCAAAAGTCGACAATCATCATCAAGGATGATCTACTACAAAAGGTTGATGAAGCAATGAATGGACTGGTAGTTTAAGTGGCATATTATAGGTACTTAATATGAAATTTGTGAAGAAGTTACAATACGTCATGTAACCGTTTGAACCCTTCATGTGTCCGTAGATAGAGCCATGATCAAAACAAAATATGATTTAATACTTGAAAAGAGTCACCTCTTGATTGATATTGACTATTAGATAAGAACCCATTTTACTATTATTTCTGGTTTGTTAGTGTTGAATTTTTAAGAAGGTGTTCTCCTTAGTACTATAATGAAGCAAAGACAAATCTCAATACTAATGTGATATACTGTAGACTATATTAAGAAATTGGTTGAACTTTTGAGCATTTAATAGTATTAAGCGTTTATTGCAACTCAATATTGCTCAAGAATGCAAAACAAAATGAATGGAGGTTTTATTCCGTTTTAAAAATTACTCTTGGACTTAGAAAATTCTCTTTAGATACATCTCTGACCCTTCGGACTTTGGAAATTGCCCCATAGGACTTACGACCCAGATCCACTGAAATTTTTAGTTGCTGACTTTTTAAAAAATAATGCTCTATAATTATGTTGGTCTCATTATCTATTTGACACTTTAATGCACGCATAGATGATGAATCAACGTAACGATACTCGTGATAATTTAGATATATTTGTCACAGCGTATGAAAATTCGATAGCTACTATGACAAACCTAACATCGCACCTATTCCAACATTCTAAGGTCCACGCTATAAATTTTTCTTTACTTTTTGGCGATGCCTTTTTATAATATTAGAAATCACACTCAGAGAGAAAATTGAAAGAATCTTTATTTTGAATAATTGGAATGGACGTAGTTATAATGGCATGAGCGAAGCTTGAAAATTACTTGTATGGTGGAAATGTGCGCCTAAACTTTAACGAGAAGGCGAACTAATTACTATAGTTTAGGCGTAGCTAACAAATTGATGTTTGATGAGATTGTTGCCGTTGGTTGAAAGATAGGACATAATGTAGCTATAGATTCAACATTAAAGATATAAATTAAGGGCAAATTTTTGTAATTATTGGATCTTACCAATTTCACAGATACTAGCAAAATAATATCTGCTTTGTAGGAACAGTTACAAATTCAAAGTTTTAATTAAGACGTAATCGTCGATAAATAGGAAGTAAAAATTATCGATGACTAACTACCGAGACCCTTGATAACATAAGTTAAGAAGGGTAAATCAAATTGTCACAGTGCACTCCTTTCTTTTCCAAAATAATCTGAAAAAGTAATGATATGAAAAAAAAGCTCTCGAATAAAGCGCTGAGAAAAAAAATGGAATAGAATGGGTCTGTTGCACACTTCGGCTACAGAGTTTTAAAGTATCAATTCCTATGTAAAAATCCGAGCAAATGACAATGGTAGCATCAGAAAACACTAAAATTCAGTATTAAACTCACTAATTGCGAAAAACACTAGACACTATTCACCCCTGTATCTTTCCACCATGTGCACGATATTTCGAGAAATTAGCGCGGCACATTCAAATAATCACGGCCGACTGTCATCACAGCTGACTTCATAAACGCAAATAAACAGTTAACACTGACGGCATCTGTTCAAATTCTTACGTTTCAATGTCCTCAATTCTTCACAAAAGGTTGTGAAAGGTATGGAAACCGATATTTGTGTCGAAAACTTATCAAAATGAAACAATAATACACGTGAGTTCCAAGCATGATGATCGAAGTTGGAACTCCTGTGTGCTATTGTTTCATTTTGATAAGTTTTCGACACAAATATCGGTTTCCGTACCTTTCACAACCTTTTGTGAGGAATTGAGGACATTGAAACGTAAGAATTCGAACAGATGCCGTCAGTGTTAACTGTTTATTTGTTTATGAAGTCAGCTGTGATGACAGTCGGCCGTGATTATTTGATTGTGCCGCGCTAATTTCTCGAAATATCGTGCACATGGTGGAAAGATACAGGGGTGAATAGTGTCTAGCGTTTTTCGCAAATTGTGAGTTTAATACTGAATTTTAGTGTTTTCTGATGCTACCATTGTCATTTTCTCGGCTTTTTACATAGGAATTGATACTTTAAAACTCTGTAGCCGAAGTGTGCAACAGACCCATTGTTCACACCTCACAAAACAGTTCAGCTAGAAATTAGACTCCTCCAAAGCAATCAAAATTGTGTTCTTTTCCTGATATGAAAAATTAACTCACTAATTACTATCTCAAAGAAAGCTACTGGAGCGGTTCCTCGTCCACTTTCTGACTTCTCGTCATTGCATTGTTAATTGTGTGGTTGCACACATCTCATTTTCTATCAAACTTATTCTAGCAATTTTCAGTTTATCAATTGTACTGTCGTCCAGGAAGATTAATTTAAACATTTTCCTCGAAGATAGCTGGCTCGTACTTATCTCACACTTCCTTGAGACGATCAAAAGGTCAACTTGTCTGATAAAAGCGCAGACAATTAGTATCCCTGATTTCAGAAAATGTGATCAATCTATCGTTATTCCATCGCATAAAGGGAATTGCAGCCTTTAATCCAAGTCACGCTTAAATGAAAAGACAAGGAAAGGAAATTAACATCCCCGCAAATCGTTTTATCTCTGTTCTCAAGCTAGGCCTAGCTGCCAAAAGATTCAGTGATGAAGGGCCAATGCGATCCAACTGTGGTAAATCTTTAGTTGTTCTCAATTATTTCCTTTGATACCCGTGCCTCTCGCATGAAAATTACAAATAACCAAAGTAAAAATTTGCGAAACAAAAGATTTTATTTTAATTTGCGGATTATGTCGTCTCTAATGATGAATTTCTGCTGAGATGAAACAAAACGGCAAAATTCCCGTATTTATTGAATTTTCTCAGTTCTGCATTGCTCTATTTCATTTTCTTCAGTGTCCAACGCACTCTACACACAAAGAATGCATCCGATCAAATTTGAACAAAAGGGAATTTCCTTCCAGTATATTCCATTGTTTTTGACTTGGGTGGGTTGAATTCTAGGTGAGTAAAATCTTGTGACCTCAAAGCTGGTTACATAAATGTAATTTTCACAACGGTAGGTACTGTATCGGTGCTGTTTCACCAAAATTTCTAAAGGTTTCTCGAATTTGAATAGATCCGTTTTTATTGTCATGATTACATCGATTCTTTCTCACACATTCCTTAAAAAATTACAGCACACGCATTTACAATATGATCGTGAAATAGACCCGCTCCTTTCATTGCCCTGCCACCCTTCCTTTAAAAGACTGACAATTAGTGTCGTTTACGAGGTCTTCATGGAAAAGACAACAGACTAAGTAAATGAAAATTTGATGTGAGGAAAGCAAATATTTCCCCTATTTTTGGAGGGACACCTTTAAAAAATGAAAGCTTGTAGTGTAAAATAAAGACTGATAATTGAAACGAGTATTAGAATTCTATAGATTTATCGATAGAAAAATAAAATTGATTTCATTACAATTGTTTACTGGAATCATTGAAATGAAAAAGAAAAAAATATCCTAAGATATTTACATGGTTGAAGAAATAGAGAGCAAACCGAGCGAAATAAAAATGCTAATAGGAACAACAAAATTGAGTACTCCATTGCGTATGCAGTGCTACGACCTCCAGATTTTTGTCCAAATACTGCCAACCAAAAGAAACTAGACGACAGTTGGTTGTGGTGGTCAATTTTTTTATTTAAAATTTCCTTGCTCTTATCGAAAGGTCACCAAAATTAGCAGCCAATGAATTATGCGAGTATTGTTATAAATAGATTAAAACAAAATAGGTAATTTAAATTTAATTAATAATGATTGCAAGTACAGAGAAAAAATATGAGTCTAAGCTCAATATTTTTCAGCACACTCGGCTCTTAGAATCTTCTATCTTTGCATCAGAATGTGTATGTTTATCTGTCAGTTTTTTGTTTTTGTTTTATTTTGCGTTGCGTGATGTCGATCTCCGATCTCAAGTCCTTTTAAATAGAATAATTACTCCTCTGTTGCGGGTACCTTCCATAATATATTTGTACATTTTTCATTTAGTTTAATATTTATAATTTTTTTTAACAATTTTGGGTAAGTCAGTAATCTAGAATGATATTTTGTATAAATTAATACTATCTCTACAATAAACAAATGATAAAATATGGACTTTCTGCTTTATTACAAGGCTTACAAAAATCCTATTTTGTAATGCACGTGCGATTCCTTGCAATACTCCATTAGAGTGTGGACCCGTCCTATGAAAAAAGTATTCACTAGCAGCCAGTGAAAATGTTTCACCAGGGGCACCAGTGCGTTCATGGTGGCGGCTTGTGCGATCAAGCAAACGTACTTTTCGCCATTCAAACCAATATAAAAACTCGATTCTAGGTGAAATAGTCTATGCTACCAAAAGTTGATTATTTTTCACGAAAAAATACGCCGTTATCAGTTTGTCACACATTGCAAGATATCTGCTACTACTTCAGACAGCTCATGGACCGTATTAATAAGGTCATTCTTTAAAGAGTCTTATTTCTTGGAATAGCGACCACCATAAACCAAATGTCATAAAATTGGCTTCGCGGGGTAATTTTATGTATAAAATCCATTAATGACCTCGAGAAATTTAAAAATTAAGTCTGACTGTATTTTTCAGGCAATCTTGTACCTTTAAAGACACACATTTTAATGTTACGGATGAAAAAATTGAAAAATAATCACTGTTAGTAGACGAGGAAAACTTTCAGGAATATTAATGGTCTCTAGCATTTTTTTGATACGACGCGATCTAAGCGAGATAATTCCTGCGCAATGTGGAAAAGTCATGGATTTTGCGCGTAAAATTACGTCGGAAAACCAATTTTGATGACATTATTGGTTCATATAGTAAATGAGGTTGCTATTTCAAAAAACCCGCTAGGGCAAAAGGGTCGCTCAAAAGGGGGGTATTTTCGGACCCATGTTAATTGGATCAATTTTGATCTCAAAAATACGTGGTAGAAATTTGTGGTTGGAGTTCAATTACACCCTATATAACATTTTCATGTGGAAGTTATAAAAGAATAATAAGTATAAAGAAGCGTCGAGGGTCATTCCATTTTTTTTCTTCGTACAACCCCTACCTCCTGATACATCGTTTAGGCATGTAATTTTCAGAATTTTGTTTCAGATCGAAGGTCAATATCCTTTTTCGTTTTCGATGTATCGAAGGTCAAAATTCGCTTCGGACTCATTTTTAAAAAGCACTACGCCGCCGCTTTAGGATGTCGGAATTTGGATAACTAGGACCTAGTATACTCTACATGTAAAGCTCATGTCCTTTTCAGGAGAAAATATAGTTCAAATAAATCTAGTCCAAATTTGGTTGTAAGCCACCAGGGTCGGACTGGCCAGGGCCGCTAGGCCGCGATCGCGGCCTAAAGTTTTGCTTTTTGAGGCCCGAGGGGGCCCCGCGGGGGCCTCCGATGGGGCCCCCGAATGGATAAAATGGAAACATTCAGGAATGAAAAAAAGAATAATGTACATATCAAAGAAGACAGTAAATAGATTATACACTAAAGGAAAACCATTGTAAGCTAAATAAGATAGCTTATAATATAAGGATCGGAAATGCATCGAGACTGGCAAAGTTCGCTCTAGTCCACGATGCAGACCGCCATTTGGAAAATTTGGATCCCCCGACCGTTTACAAAAGGAGCCTTCGATTTGATCAAAACGAGGCTCCAGTCGGGTGAAAAACGCGGGGCCCCCGAACGGGTTAAAAAACGGGGCCCGATCGGGTCAAATGGGCCCCCGAATGGTCAAAATGGGGCCCCTAGTCCCCCAAAAAGTATCTAAAGAAAAATTGGGAAGAAAATAATTACTACAGGCCAGAAAAACAAGAAAATGACAATTAGTTTAATAGCAAGCAAGAGGTGAGTCTTAGGAGTCAACCACTATGTCTTATATTTTTTAAAAACTAGTTTTCCTTTTTTCCTTCTTTTCAAAATCAAAACCTGCTAAAATATTAGCTCAATATCATAAATAATTTCTCGGTTCTCTCACAAATGAAACCCAAACCCATTCAAATTGGGTTTGTAGAACGTAAAATTTTCAAAATTTTCCGGGGGGGCCCCGGACCCCCCGTCAACACTTGGGGGTTATTCCATACCCCCCAGACCCCCCAGAAAATGAGGCACGTGAAAAAAGGAGGCGTCACTTATCCCCCCCCCCTCAAGAATGAATATCTGACTGCACCACCGAAGATAATAAGTTACTTTATCCTGGACTAGAGGCCGCTGCAGAAAAGTATATGCTCTTGCTGATATTTGGGTGCGTTTAAAAGGGACCAAGAAAAGCCCGCTACGATCTGTATCCTTTAATAAGTGAACTTAATAACTAAACAAATGGAAACAGAGAATTCTAATTATCAGTTGAAAATGGCGTAAAAACTGCTTCGTTTTATGTTATTTTTTTTTTAAAAAATGGTGTGAGGGGGCCCCAGAATGGAGGGAGGGGCCCCAAAATTGACCTAGCGGCCTAACATTTAGAGAGCCAGTCCGACCCTGTAAGCCACAATACATTTTTAACGTAATTGCCTTCTAGGGGATGGGGGCTATCTGAAAAATTCAGAGGGATGGCTCACATCGAGAGATACACCGATCGAAAGGGCATAACAAACTGAGAGCATTTTGGTTCAAAGATCGGTATCCAGTGTTACCTTGTAAAATGCCCAATTTGTTGTACCCTTTCGATCGATGTCCACTCGATAGCGGTTGTTTTTCTAAATTGTTCAGAAAGCTCCTCCCGCCTGGAGTAGAAAACTGAGACCAAATTTTTGGGGCTTTCAACGCAAATTTTGACTAGATTTTTGTTAGAATTGTAATATTTTTTTTTCTTGGGGAATAGATTGCTTTGTGGAGTATTTTCTATTTCTAGTTTTTCCAATTCTGACTTCTTGAAGCTGAGGCAGTGGGGTCGCGTGCAATTTGGCAACAATGTATTCTTTCCATCTAAACTCATGTAAAATATCGAATTCAGGGGGTGCAAGTGCACAAGGAAAATTCGATATATTTAATGAGTTTAAATGGAGCAGTTGCATTGTTGCCAGATGGCTCGCGACGCCACTGAGATGAGGAATAATCATTTTTTGATAATGATATGAATCTAAATAGAACTTTGATCTTCGATGTATCGAAAAACGGAAAACGATATCGACCTTTGGTTTCAGTAAAAAGTTTTAACATTTTACGCACTTATGAACGACGTATCAAAAGGTAGATGTTGCTTTACGAAAAAATGGAGGTGACCCCCACCCCTCCTACCCGATAAAATGAGCATCATAGAAAATAGATTTTCACCTCTGATGTAAATACGAATGGCCCATAAACAGCATTATTTTATTTCAGTTAGACAAAAAGTTGATTGGGGGGCGTAACATTTGAATGACTCCGTAGATCGCACTCCTTGAGATTCCGTGGGAATACTATGCACATAAAATGGTTCTTGTACGACGCGACTTAGGTACATACTTCCGTGTCCCAGAAGCAGAAGTCATGATGATAATAATTATACTAGCGTATTTCGTTGGGCAACGTGTGGTTTATTCTCTGTAAAAATGTGTCCATAATGATGCTTTCTAAGTTAGAGACCACAACTAGGTTTTGAAAAATTAATCGCGGTTATTTTTGCTATACGTTTACACAGAACTTTGCATCCACAGTTTTAAACCTTTCAGGGGAATTAGAGAATTCAAGGTTACTTACTATTTACCTATGGTGCCAAATTCAGTAATTTGAGCGTAAAAATCATGAGATATAAACTCAAGTCTATCTTTATTATGATAATACTGTACAATTGACAAATTAAAGATTGTCGTGAGAATTTCACGAGCTAAGTTCTGCCTTTGGAACTAGGAAAATTTGTTTCGGTAGTTTTCGAGAAAAATGCCCTATCCGGGTGGTCTGTTACACCCTGTGCAATATTTCCATCAAGGGACTCTACAAGCTATCACTGCCGCCGTTATGCGTTTGAGTATGGAACTGTGATCTGCAACGGTTCTCCCACCCCACCCGCACTGGCCCCTTGCCTGCAAGGTGCGAGGAGTATGAAGAGTGGCCGAGCCGAAACCTTGAAGGCGAATAGCTGGTGAAATCTCGCGACAATATTTAATTCGTCGATAGTACATCTAACGATTAAAATAATTTGTTACTGCGATAAACATGTCCGAAAACGAATTGAAGAATTCAGGTGGGAAAAATTCTAAAAAAGATTTCTTATTTCAAAAAACTTGTCCGTATCCGATAGATAATGATCGTGGAAGGTAGACCCGAAAATCATTCATTTTCCAAAACTTTGAGGGGCGCTAGGTCAAAAGAAAGTTACTCATGATGGATGTATGTGCTCATTAGGAGGGGGAAACGAGATTTTTAACTCCATAAATGCACTCTCAAAATTTAACTCGTGGGTTTCAAAACACCCTGTATGATCTGATTTTGCTGTCTCCGAAAGAGCTCAGAAACTTTCGTGGTTGAGAAATTTCGGAGACTAGAGGAAAATGAATTCAAAAAGGGTCCGAGTATATTTCCGACGAAGTTTTCTATGTTCTAAATCATCTGATGTCAAAACTTCATTTCAAGGAATTTCAGGAGGAGCATTTGATCGAAATTTTGCATTACAATGACCTAATCGTACAACCATGTATTTCCATTTCTGGCTATTTTTAGTTATGATTTATAGCCTCTAACTCATCAAATAAATTTAAACATTCGTTATATGATGAAAAAAACAAAAGTCTATGGACGAGGAAAATTGGAAAAAACAAAACAAATATAAATTCATTTCCATTCAGGGCCCCTCTGAAATCGACTGTATTTTCTCCCCTTTCTTTTGCTTTCCTGAAAAGTTGGTATTTTGCTCAATTATAGTTTTTTGAAAAGGGCAGTAGTCAAGAGAAATTATACTGATTCAGAATGATCAATGGCTGTGAATTGTGATTGCACTTTATACATTTGATAAAAAGCAAGCGAAGAATGCATGAGGCAATGATTCAGTGATCGGCGCTTAAATCCATTTTTTTTTTTTTTTTTTTTTTTATGGAGCACCCTATACACCATCACGTATAGTCATGAATGTGGTAGCTGGGAGAGAGCCGCTTTGATAAAGTCTACGTACAGTGTCATATTTCAAAACTGGGGGTAACTTTCCTCTCATTTGGTTGTACTGGTGTGACACGTTAAGCCATGATTGCTTGGAATTTCAACCTCCTTCTTCTAAGTAAGTAGTTTAAGCACCTTTAGTTTGCATAAGGATACAGAGATAGCTTTTTGTCGTGAAATGTAGAATCGTCAACAGAGTAAAAAAAAAAAAAAAAAATGAAAAGCTTACAGATAAGAGTCTCTACAGGCATAATAAGGGAATAAATACTTGGCTCATAAGCTCACTTCATCATTTTCATGTGTCCAGAAAATGGAAATTCCACACGGAGAAAAATTTCTGCTTGAAATTACGGAACGCATCAAGAAATTAGGGTAAAGAGAAATTCCTTTTAAAACAATAAGAACTCTTATTGATTCAACGAGAATTATCATTGGTCCAATTGAACGTTCTGGTGATTCAGAAGAATCACAAGAAAGAATAGTTGGATCAATAATAATACTTATTATTTTAAAAGGAATTTCTTTTTGTCCCATTATCAATGATACGTTCCGCAATTTCAACCAGAAATTTTCTCCGTGCAGACATTGAGAGGGATTGAGAAAATTGAATGTATTTTCAAGACATATTATAGCTATGATTTGAGTTTGACACTATATTCAATAAGTGCTGCATGTATTTATGAATTTATTTAGTTGTTTCATAACTTACTTACCTCACTTTCATTTTAATTTATACCTATATCGAATTTTCTACATTTTTATTTATATATCATTTACTCATACATTCACGATAATTTGTCCTGTGGTTACATCATTTATATACTCATATTTAGTGCCTGCTTATGTCTTAATTTTAATCACCGCTTAGAGAGCTAATGATGCAAAAATTAAAGTCCATTTATTTGAGGCTCAAATGGTCATCTAGGGGTTATTGTAAAATGTAAATACTTTCTTCTGAAAGTGTCTACATCCAATGAAGATTCGTTGCAGCTTCATTGACGAACATCTGATCAATAAATAATCATATTCACGACAGAAATGGGCACGAGACATTTTTTTTTTTTTTTTTCAAAGAATATTGCCGCCAGACAATATGTCCCTGTTGATATCAAAATATATAAATAATTATAATAAAAAATGCTGCTTTGAAAAAAGAAAACTTATACCTGAATTTTTTAGCCTTTTATTTTAGACGTTCTCTATTCAGAAATGTGAATCCGAAAACAAACTGGAGAATGCACCATCAAAGAGTTCGTTTTCTTTATTTTATATAATTACAAACGTAAAACTTTTTATTTTTATTGCAAAATACTATCTGGAAATACTGACAGTACCGATTCTTTGAAAGTTGAATTTCCTGAAAACCTGCATCCTATAATTTTATTGATCCCCATTAAAATGGCTCTACTTGCAGTATGTTTGCGGTGGATCAGTGTATCCTGTATTCCAAACGCCACGACCATCTCAAGACTTTCAAAAGCTTTACTGAAAAACTACGATGCTGATCGTATTCCAGTTTTAAATCACACAGCCCTTATCCAAGTCAAGGTCCACCATTTCCTCAAACGACTGGACTTTGTAAGTCCTGATAGCATTAAAATATTTTTCGATTATACTTTTACAAATCTTTCATTCAAAAAAAATATTAATAGGTAGATCGGAAGGACATTGCTTCAACCAAAACATTTTAGTAAAATACATTCTCAATCATGGAAAAAATCATGGCACTCGATTACAACTGAGTTTGATGTTAAATTATTTTATTAAAATGCAGTGGTGGGCCCGGGGGCGTCCACCGGACTACTTTGAGTTTTGAAATGCAGCGCTTCAGTGCAAAACAAAAAACAAAACAGAAACCCCGCTTTGGTATGTAGCATTGTCAAACCTTTCGTAGAAAAATGATCCAGCAAAAGACTTGAGTATAGAGCTAACCAAAGCGTTACAGTTAACCGTACAAAACACGCTTCACTATATACTGAAGAGATTTTGATGTATTAACGAAAGATTTGTTTGGCTCAACTTAAGCCCTTTTCTCCTTCCTGCATTTTCTTAACTATAATAACTCCGGATCATTTTTCAATCAAGGGGTTTTTCTGCGCTACCAACAGGGCCGGCCGCGCCGCGCGCCGTTGCGTCTCGCCTTAAGGGAAAAGTAAGCGGCCGCTTGGGGGACGACGACGTGGTAGGTCGTGGTGACTCACTTTCTCCACTATTTACAGCAGGGAAATTTTGGAATTTTGTGGTAAAAACTTGTCGCCCCTCAAAAATGCGTACTGTACATTTTGATTAAAAAAGAGGCTGACAAATTTGAAGTGAGAAAATTTTAGAACGCGCCATTCCAGATTTTCAATAAAATAAAAAAAAGTTGGGAAAGGGAGGGTACCACATTCGTCCTTGAATTCGCCCCTTCTTTCTTTCCAATAAATAATATGGGTGTTTAAAAAGATCGAAGAGGAAGTAAAGTTAAAGTAAAACGAAGAGCGAAGCGCATTCGTGTGTTGGATACATTCGTATTCGCCCCCTGGTTTTAATCGATTTATAGGAAGTTAGAAAAATGAAGAAGGGCGCATTCGCATATGACCCCTCCGGGCCTCCGCACCCCAACCACATAATTTTGATTGAATTTTGGATGATTAGTTAGGAAAGATTGAAAGGGGACAGGGGCGTATTGTGTTTAGTTGTGAATGCTTGAAAAATAGCAGATCATAACTTCAATTCATTACTTTAAATCATAACACTCAGAAAGCATTAAAATAGACGTTTCAAGGGCTCTTTTTCTTTAAAAAAATGCTCCGGGGGACCCCCTTTACGGTTTTGTAACCGAGGGGCCGAGGGGCGCCAAGTCAGAGTTACGGGCAGAGTTTGCTTGTCCTTTAATTTTTCCTCGCGACGGCAAGCGGCGACGGCTCTGAGCGCTAACACAGTGTTTTTCTGTCTTTTCCAGTGAGGGAAGCATTCTTTGTATATTTTCTGTAGAAAAAATTCGATTTTCGATGATTCGAGGGGGGGGGAGGGGGTGTGCCAGCCCTCGCAAATCCATCACTGTATACATATGGTGCAATTTGTTTAACAAAATAAGCTCACAAAAAACTGGTTCACTCTGTTAGTTAAAAAAAATAAGTTGAGATTTCCAACACAATTGTGTTTGCATGTATTGTTAAGGAGAATATGAATAATGTTCCAAACAAGGTATAACCAAACAAGTAGACACTAAAAAAGATAATCCGAAAAATCATTTAGAGCGTGTGCGAGTGGAAACTTCAGAGAACAAAGTGTTAATCAGATCGGTTATAAAGTTTGGTTATTATACTTATTATAGGAGCGTAAGTGGTACTCGGGGAAAAAAATTGATTTCATTATGATTAATTAGAAAAATGTTGTATTGAAGGAGAAATGAGATATAAGTGTGAATGCCAAAATTTATAGAACAAAACAGAGTTTGGTTTCTCTCCGTCTTCTTTCCTTTATTTTTTGCAGACAAGCAGGATTCAACGATGGACCGCAACCGATCCGCTGACAGTCAAGTTCAGGCTCGACATGGTGAGATGAAAAGTATTGAAACTTTTAACAGCAGTATTCATTTCAATAGTCAAAAACTTCCAATGCAATCGACACGTTTACAGATGACAAATCCTTTCATTTTGATAAGAGTGACAGTGCATGAAGTTACAGGACTTGTCGTCCTTTTTTTTCGTTCGCGACTTTTATTAAAAATTTGACTTTAAAAATTCGTCCCATCAACTTCAGTCCTCTTACACAATGAAGCTGTTGCAAACTTGAGCCTATAGGCTTATTAATAGTTAATTACGGTGTAAAGCCCTGTAAAAATGATGATAGATGCACTAAAAAATCTCGAAATCTACTCCCAAACTCATAAAATGCTTTCAAACGCGAGACCGTAATGGCGGTAATTACCGCCTATTACAATGGGTTTCCCTATCTCAATAAGATCCATCCTCACGAGGTGTTCTCACGACACGACACAAGAGAAACAAGAAGCATACAATTACCATAAGATTTAGGTGGTAATCACCGCCATTACGGTCTCATGTTTGAAATCATTTTCCCTAGTAGAAATAAACCTCAATCCCTCAGACATCATGTTTCAATTACCCTCAAAACTAGTCAAAACCATCAAGAATTTTGAGGGTGACCTAACGAGTCTTGAGGGTTTTGGGGGTAATGGGAACATGATTTTTGAGGGCTTGAGGTTTATTTCTACTGGGGTTATGAGTGTGGGAATGAATTTCGTGATTTTGTGGTGCACTTATTGTAAATTTCATAGGAGTTTACCCCTCAATCACATATTAATAAGCCTGTAGCAAAAGTTTGCAACAGCTCCATTAAGTCCAATCCTCATTCTTGGCCTTGACGGTAAATGGTAGAAATATGTGCTGACAGAAATTTTCAATATACTAATGTATCCAATAATTGAATGTTCAATGGCGCATAAAGTCTATCACTTGATGTTTCCAAAGACAAAGAAAGTCCGATACGATCAACTAATAAAACTTAGTTGTTCACAAAAACGTCCACTTATCCCGCAGATGTATGGATTGGCATGCTCCTGGCACCAACCAAAGTCAGCTTCAATACATTTCCCTATTGTTCCTTTGAATTACTCGGGCACCAATATATACATTTGGAGTTTTATGAGCCTCTTTGTTTAGTAACATACCTAAGCATTTACTTACTTTTAACTTTTATTTAAGGTAAACACCCCAGTAGCCGACACCCCTGAAATTTTCACCAGTACCCGACACCTATTTTTCAAAATGTGAAAAATATTAGTTTAGTGGCAATTTTGGTGTTTTGCGTATTTTTTTCGAATGTTTCACATTTGATGTCTCAGAAAAAAAACCACACAAAACACCAGTATTGCCACCAAACTAGCACTTTTTACAGTGTGGAAAATGAGTGTCGGATACTGGTGCAAATCTTAGAGGTGTCGGCTACTGGGGTGGTTATATACCTTACGTCCTGACAGAAATAAAACATGTTCCGACGTTTTTACTTATTTGATTACCTTAAATAAGGACTTAATTGTTTTAAAAATTTGAATAAAAAGGATTCGGATTTGAAAAGATCGTAAAAATTAGCTAATGAAGGTATGCAAATTTTTCGGTGCTAGGTATGTATAGGTATATGTAACTCTCGTTATAAGAACTCATCTTGAGATTCAAGGGCTATTTTGATATGTGTACTCAAGTCGCCCCCAGCAAGATGAACGACCTTCAAAATAAGCTATCTCTAAAATTACTATTTAGATAAAACATTCATAGAAACAGAAAATGCTATAATATTCTATGATATTCTCAGACCTAGGCCTATGTTCAACTTTTTACACTTTCCACTTTTTAGTAAAAACTGTAATGAAACATGACCACTTCCCTCCCTCAAGAGTTACCACGTTTATCTGTTGACCTCCAAAAATGAAACGTATGTATTATATCAATGTAATATCGACGAATTAAAGATTGTCGTGAGATTTACATGAGCTAAGTTTCGCCTTCAAGGTTCAGGTTCGGCCACTTTTCATACTCTTCACACCTTGCGCAGGCGAGAGGCCAGTGCAAGTGGGGCGGGAAAGCAGTTGCAGATCAGTCCAACACTCATAACCATAACTGAAAATGTGTGAAAATCTCGCAAAAATCTTTAATTCGTCGATAGTACGTATACCCCCGAAAAACTTTATCGTCAACATCAATGCACATGTCTCTGAAAGTGAAAGTTACAACAGGAGTCGAATTTTGAGGAATAGATAGATATTTTGGGCGGCTGTACGTCAAGAACTTTTTGTTCTAATACTTTGGTTGATTTGCATACTGCTCAAAGATATCAAAATGTATTGTCTCACCAAAGATACGATGATAACTCAAAGATATCCCTCAAAGACTCGAGTTGGCACGAAAAATGCCGCCGGTTTTCACAGTCGCTTACTGCATGTAGGTTTCAAAACATCCATTTTAGGTTTATGACTATAGACTCAAATAAATGTTTGAAGATAAGTATTTACTAAAAATCAGGTGACTAAAATATCAAAATACAGAAACTCGATTTTAAATTATTCCTCCGACTCTTTTCTTCCTTAGACTTGGAAAGATGAACTTTTGCACTGGGAACCAAAGGATTACGATCACATCGAAGAGTTTCCGGTTCCAAAGGATCTGATATGGAAGCCCCAGATTGTTTCCTATGCACAGTAAGTATGAGTACGTATTCGTGTCTTTACAATTCGTAGATTATAGTTACGACAGCTTCTTGAATTAATTTCCTATTAAATAATAATGTGAGTTCATGAACTATAATAACCCCTCTTCTTCCCCCCCCCCTCAAACGCATAGGTCTAGTGACGCCACTGAAAAAAATATCAAAACTTCAGGGTTACTATTTAAGGGACCAATAGGGAGACTCTCAAAATTCTAAGTGGAGAAAGAATTTTTCTCTTGAAACCTTTGGTATTTGTTCGCCCCCTTTTTTTCTTGTACAAAGATTTTTTGCAGTTCATGGGAGGGTTATCTTACGGATTTTCATAGCAAATGTTTTGCTCTATGTACCATGTACATACGTTGCATTTCTACGATGTATTTTTTGTTTATTTTTAAGCAACTTTCTGAACCTTTTTGCTCACAATGAAAAAAAGGAAGAGTGAATTGTTATACCCTTAGATGGAAGGCGACATTATGAGTACGGATACTGCCCCCCCTCAATGGTTGGTATAATTATACCTATTTATTTCATTGCTTAGTAATAGTATTCTCGATAGCTCAACTATAGTTCTTGATCAATGACCAGCTCAGAAGTTTGATTGACTTGTTGTTCTGCACGTAATTTTCCTCTTTCCAAAAGGTTCATAAAATGGAGCTCTTGCAAGCTTTTGCTATAAGGAAATGAATAGTCCATCCTGCTGTAAAAACCAGCAAAAGTCACGAAAATCACACTGAAAAAGTCTAAAATTCAGTAATAAACGGACAAAACCGCTCTAACGGCAAGATCGTAATGGTATCATGGGAGATTCCTGTCTAATTTGTCACTTTCTGTACAGAAACACAGAAATTTGTCTCAATTTAGATAGGAATCTCCCATGATACCTGCGTCGAACCGCCATTATGCCTGATTCTGATAATGAATTTCGTGATTTTTCAGTGCGCTTATCGTCATTTTTACAAGTTTTTATGCAAGAATCAACTTTTCAATCTCCTAGCTGTAGCAAAAGTTTGCAAGAGCCCCATTGTGAGGATATGACTTTCTCTCATTCAAAAGTATGGAGACCTCTCATAAATCAAGAAATACGCTATGATATATGATAGGTTACAGGGATTCAGTGGGACTATGGAGACGCGCACTATCAGTCTAGCACACGATGGAACGGTCAAATGGAGCGGAGAAGCCTGGTTCTCAGGCACATGCAGCGGTAACCTGGTTCATTGGCCATTTGATTCTTATCAGTGTTGGGTGGTGATAATGGCCGCTTTATCACATGATAGGATGGAGCTGACGTTTCATACCGCTGAAAAAGGAGAAATGGCCCTTGTAAGGAATCGTTTGTGTTTGTTTTCAACCGCTGTTTATTACTTTTTTTTATTCAGGTATTATTATTCAAAAATCACGTGTTAAAAAGTGAAACTGGGCTTGAATTACTCTTCTTTGATGAAATAAATATTGGGTTTCAATAAATGTTTTCCCGTTTTTAAAGCTTGATATGTAAGAGCAGTACGCTTTTTCCGAAAAGATTCAGATAGGTCGTAAGATTCAGCAATTAATTATATGTATTTATTTCAAGGTAGATTAAAACAAGCACATTAATTAGAATACAGTATATAAGTAAGCGAATTTTCGCAATCTAATATGATTCACAATCCCAACCTAACCTAAATATTCGAGGAAACTCATAATCATAATTGTGTTTTTTCGATGGCATCAATTCGATTTTGATTTCACTACTTTCGGACTTGAATTCAAAATCAAATTGATGCCATCGATGCTTTAAAACGCCAACAAAGTTCGAAAAACTCGATTTACTTTCATGTCATCCACTGTTGTCATATGCGTAGGTTGGCAATGATTTTGTATAATTTTGTTGGGCGTATTCGTCGCGGAAATTGGCTTAGTTTGAAGTCTAATCTTCTAATCATCAGCTCATCAGAAATCAATGAGCAAAAATACAATTTAATTTCACGAATTGAGCTACCACTGGTCTACCGATTTTTTTCTACTATTGTATTTTCTAATAAAAGTCGGGCAGTCTGCTCTTTTAAAAGTGTTCCGTGAAGTACCGTGACAAAAATTCTGTGAACTGCTGTTTCCGTTGGTCATTATTATTTTCTCATAAAATTATGAAGAATTCCTGGGGCCAGAGCAAAGTGTATGGCATTCACTTTTGCCTCTTTATAAGTCTCACCGATTTCACAACTCTGAAAAATACATTTTGGTCATTATTGGTGGAAACAATTAAGAGATTGAGCACATTCTTGAATCACCGTTTTACAGGATATGTCTTTGTACAAGCAAAACCCTCATTGGGAGCTCAATAGTATAACCCAAGATTGCTTCAGAGAAGCTCAAAATGATTCTTACTACATTTGCAATGAAGATGTTCAGCTGACGGTCGTAATATCTCGGAAAGTGAATAAAAATGTGGTCATTGTTCACATACCAGTCTTCAGTAAGTAACCAAACTGTCAACTTTATTTTGGTACTTACTCCTCCAGTACAGGGTCACCCTAAAATCATAACTTTTTAGCAAATAGATATTTTTGAGGTCAGTTTGCGCCGTGCCATACCTCTTCATGCAGAGAGGCTAAATAATTAGGGCATTCCAAATTTGGACCCCCCCCCCCCCGGGAAAACTCAAAAGTTTCAAATGGCAACCCCTATCTTGTAATACATCGTTCTAAAAGGTATTCCATTCTAGGGCTATTGGTACAAATCAGAGGTCAATATCGCGTTTTTGTATCTGATACATCAAAAGGTCGAAGTGCAATTTGGAACCATTTTCAAGAAATTATTATTCCTATTTTACAAGTCGGAATTTAAAAAACCGGGAATCTAATATACTTAAAAAAGCAAGTCCATTTCAGAAAAAAGTGGAATTTTAACCAAAATTCAGTAGAAACTTAGTTTTACAGCCGCCAAACACTTTTAATGGTTTTATCCCCAGAGGGGCTATCTGAAAAAAATCCTGAGACGACCCCCATTGGAAGATATATCGACCAAAATAGCGTAACAAACTGAGAAATTTGGTGCAAACAGGAGGTCGATATTGTTTTTCTCATTCGAGATATCGAATGTTGAAGGTCAATTTACAAAATTCGATATTTCGAATGATGCGACTTCCGGTTTGTGCCAAAATGGTCATAGTTTGTTATGCCCTTTCAATCGATGTATCACTCGATAGGGGTCGTCGCAAGTAAGTTTTCAGATAGATAGTACCCCCTGGAGGGTAAACAAGTGCGAAAATCATCGGTGAATTGAAAAATGTTAAAAAATGTTTGTAAAGTTTGTAACTATTTTAATAGAACTTACAATGTTAAAATGTAATTCTTAACTTAAGGGAATAACAGCTTTACTAAAAGTTCATTCATCAAAATTTTCATTGATGGTTAGAGCTAAGTACTTATAGGCTAATCTTTGAATCTTGTAGATTTATTCGCAGCTTCAAACTATGAAGAACTTTAAAAGCCATTCAAGCTTCAAGGCTCAAATTTGCGATTACTTTCTTGGTGTCACATGCTGTCATTCGTGTGTGTTTTCAGTACTATGTTTGATCACTCTGATGTCACTTTGGGTTCAAGCTCCGTACAACTGGATTTTAAGTTGTACTTCTTTGATCGGACAGCTCACTTTATCAATAGGCTATCTTTCATATGTTATTCCACCCACCGGTGGCAAAAAAGTAATGATAGGTAAAGCTCTTCATCTATATTTACTTTAGTTATTTTTTTAAAAAAAATGGGCTCAGCAAGTCCTTATCTCATTCACTCGTAAAAATTAATGTCACAAAGAGATAAAGTTAAAACAAATAGGTACATTGAATTTTGAATTTTGAATGAATTATAATTGCGCCCAAAGGGCTAAGAGTTGTGTGCCATTTTGAATGAGCATCTCAAACTCAAAGTAATGGTACGTAGATACGCCATTGATTATTGATAAGGTAGTCACGATTTCGGCGCATTCCCAACGTTAACCATTTTTGAGAGGTTTGAACAAAAAATTAACAACGTTTCTTTGAATTCGGAAATCGTCAATGACCGCCGTCTATACAAAAGTGAAAAAAATACCATTATAAAAGGAGAAGACGTTTTTCTTTTCTTATTCAAATATTCAGTGATGACATTATTCCTTTCCTCACCCCCCCCCCCTTAGCGGAGCTTAAATGTACCTATACTGCAGTGTATCGCATTTTTTTCTGATTAATACACCGATGCACCGGTCATTTTGCGAATAATTAATGGCATTTTCCGGTTCACCGATGATTCCACCGGTTGAGAACATACTACACAGCAGAGTTCAGTTTATGACTTTAATGCACAAAAATGCTCGCATCTGTAATCTTATCTCAACCGGTGGAATCGTCGATGACTCTAATAAACTTGCGGATATTTTAATTAATGAACGGAGTTTCCACCGATTGAGAAAATATTACGGATCAAAGTATTTCCGTGCATTTCAGTCATACACTGAACTGAACTCTGTATAATATTTTCTCAACCGGTGGAACCATCGGTGAATTGAAAAATGCGATTAATTATACGCCAACGAGCTATAGCGATAGAGAGGATTCGAGGGGCGTGATATTGAAACTTCACGGAGGCAGCCATGATCGAAATCTCTTATGGACGTCTTTCACACAGGCTCTGTTTGTTTGCTTCACTTTTTTAACCTTTAAATTTTTTTTAAAAAAAAAGTGTGACAAATACACTTGAAATCGATTATAAACGAAAGCGCAAAGTGTTTTAGAGTGGCTATCTGGACACAGACATCGATATAACTGTTTCTTCTGGCAGGATTTGCACGATAAAGAAACTGACACACAACAGAAACATGCAAAAGTTTCTCACCTGGATAGTTGTATAAAATTCTGTGTTCAGATAGCCACTCTTAAACACTTGCACTTTCGTTTAAAACCAATTTCCACCAGAGGGCCGATCATTTACTTCATCGTTAAACCGATCGATAAGACTGTCTATGAGTGATGCTATTGGTCGAAAATTGTAAAACTTGGCTGTTTCTATGCATGGTAACCATCGTTAAGAGTCTCGTTTTATAAAGGCTTCTCATGAGTAACCTTTATAAAACGGACACTATAACGATGGTTACCATAGCAACAGCCAAGTTTTACAATTTCCGACCAATAGCATCACTCATAGACAGTCTTATCGATCGGTTTAACGATGAAGTGAATGATCGGCCCTCAGATTATATAATTACAATTTTTGGTTTTAGGTTATAAAAAGTGAGGCAAACAAACTAAATTCACTAATTCAGATCGCCCATGCTGTCGCACTTTGAGATAGGACTTATAACATGTAACATGTATGCAGTGGCGTCGCGTGCAATTTGGCAACAATGTATTCTGTCCATTTAAACTCATTTAAAAGATCGAATTCAGGGGGTGCACAGTGCACAAGGAAAATTCGATATATTAAATGAGTTTAAATGGAGCAGTTGCATTATTGCCAGATGGCACGCGACGCCACTACATGTATGGCCCCCTCTATCGCTGTAGCTCGTTGTTATACGCAAAACGGCAGCTCTACACCGATGAGCTACTGAACGAATCAAGTAAAGTTTCGAAAATCACTCACGCAAACGAGTTTTTCTAAAAGTTGTTCAGCTAAAATGTTACCAGTGCTGGCAGCACGAGCAGGATAACAAAAATGCATAAACTCATAAAATAAACAAATCGTTGGTTTAACCTTTAAATTTACGTATCATATAATATCGTTAACTTTTCAGAAGACCAGAAAAGTGACTAGTTTAACGAATATTTTTTAATTCCAAGTTGAGAGCTATATGTTTTGAGTTGTTACTTATCTAAACAATTAAAAGGATGGAGAATTGACAAGCCTGCTTCAAGCGTTTTCAACATGTTTCAATTAGTATTCAAAAATTGTTCTCTCCTTGATACCGTTAAAAAAACTTGGTTGCTTTGAGTGAAAAAAGCAGCATTGATGTTTTTGTTGGTTTCCAGAATCGTTTTTTGAGAGCAGTGAGATTATGGCATGTCTAGCCTTAGGAGTTGAAATTCTGACAACAGCGATGCGATCTATGACGACTCCGCTGTCACACAGCATATCGACGATGATATTGAAAAACCCCCTATCAAAATTCCTCCTCGGCATTTCGTCGCAACCAAATCCTATTGTAAGTGATAAAATCGAATAAAATAGTATCCTAAAATATGGCCAAGGTGCTTAAATGACAGTGCATGTTGATTTTTAATCCTAAGTGCGAAGACACGCTAGGTTTGGTAATTGTTCGAAAGTAGGTAATCTAGCGAATGCAAACTTTGCGAAGCGCATGCAATCTGGCAAAAATGCAATTCGTTCCCTGAAATACCCCGAAAAAAGGTCATTTTTGAGAGCGTCCTCTGCACATCCAAAAGCAAGATATTCTAATGGGTTTAAATGGACCAAATCCCGCAAACGAGTCGATTCATGCAATCCGTGATACTGCCAAGCCCGAACCAGTGGCGGCCCGTGCGATTTGGCAACAATGGATTCTCTTCATTTAAAACTATGTAAAATAATCGATTATTTGGTGAGGCGTCGCGTTTGTGCCTCACCTTATATCGATCTCTCGACACAAATTTAAATGGCAATAAAAGAGTATGGTTGCCAGATTGCACGAGCCTGCGCTGGCCCAAACATGTTCGTTTACTTTAATCTGTCTCGGATGATTTCAATTCTTTACTTTGAAATTAAAGGAACGTTGAAAATGTAACTGAAAGTCACGCTAAGCCCCTACATTTGAAGATGTAGGTAAAAACAAGTACAGGCCGTAAAAATATGTATTTACCTTTTGACGGATAAAAGTTGATTCCAAAAAGGTTAAGAAAATTGGCCGAAGATGAATGAGGAGTATAATTACAGTGATTGTGAAGAGTAAGTATTATGATGGTACCTATCTTAAAGACTCATTCGAAATTCTGTTTATGTAAATGCTAATATAAATGATCAGCCCGCAGGCCCACTTAGCCCCCAGGCTCCCCGTAGTTACGCCCTTCTTACTACGATATTAATCGCAAAATCAAAACTATTGCTGGATCCAAATTCGTTGAGGTCGACGTATTAAGTAAAACAAGTTACACGACGCCCTAGATTTGGCCCAGGTAGGCTACATTCAATACTCAAATTCATTTTGATGAGTCTTGCGGGTAGTCTATCTGAACAAAAATCTAAAGCATCGCGTCGCGTCGTCTGACATTCCATAAAGTCGTTGGTAGCCAGTGTTATGTTCGATGCATTGATCGAAGTTTCGATGTTTTCCTGCCATCGAATGGGTTCGATGATATTGTTGATGTCAATCGATGCATCAAAACTCGTTATTTATCGACATGTTAACTAAAAATAGACCTTTCAGTCATTATTTCCTCTATACCCACCTCAGAAGCATAAAAAAGTAACATGATTTCCAGTAATTCCTCATTTTTGACTTGTTAAAATTTGTTTCTATGCATCGATAAAATCTCGATGTTTTTGGGACATCGATCATCGATGCACAAAGCTTGACATCGCACAAGCCTAGTCGTTGTCTATACAATTAACCCCTTATGGGCCAAGCCTAGTCGTTGTCTATACAATTAACCCCTTATGGGCCAAGCCCGAGTATACTCGTTTTTCTCTTCTGGTTTATTTCATATTGTTTCAGTCTACAATCCGGATAAACGCGATTATCGATGAAAACACTTAAGAGATAAGGTTTTTTTTCTCTCTCGTTTTTTTACGCCTTCAATATATCGTATAGGCAATTCCAACTCCTCCAAGTACGAACAGTTAACTACCCTCCCTACATAAACGGAAGAGTGGCTTTCTTTTAAAATAACCTGGTCCTTCGAGGGTTAACGAAAATATACTTTAATATACTTTACAATTAACGAAAAGTTATAGCATCCGATTATCTTCAGGTGCTTTTAAACTAAAATTGCCAATAATATCACTTTTACATGTGATTTTGCTTCAGGTTGAGGAGGAGTCACCAAGCGAGGGCCAAGAAGATACTCCGGTTGTTGTTTCACTGCCAAAACCAAAAACTAGTGAGTGGGAACAACTGGCAACACTAATCGAAAGATTCGTATTCGTGTTGTTGTCAATTATAACAATTTTATGCATAATAACTCTTATACCCGAATAAAGTGATCCGATGTCATTTTAATGTCTTCTTATATTTCTTTTCCGCCTCCTCATTGATTTTCATACTTTACTTTACTTTATCATCCTTCGCCAGTAGACAGTCATTAAAAATAGTGTTTCTATTAATATCATACACTGAAAAAAAAGAAAGAAAAATAATTTATTTAAAATGGGGCTGTTGCACACCTTTGCTATAAGCGATTTAATGATTGATTCAGATGTAAAAATCTCCATAAAATAAAAATGGTAGTACTAAAAACTCACCATATCCACTATTCAACTCACAAAATGCTTTTAAATTAAGCGCAATGGCGGCGAATGGCACTAATAACGGGAGATTCCCATCTTCTATGCTGTCAAGGAAGATTTACAGAGTAATTATTAAGCACCAGAGTAGCTAGGTAGTGATCCACATCTGATTAATGGTACCATGACACCTGGTGACACTGGTGTCAAAGGAAAGTTGTCTCTTATTGGTCACTTCTTGATGGAGTAACAGTATTATTAAACGGGAATCTCCCAATATTACTGCCCTACGCCACTCCATAGCGCTCGAGCAAATAAAAGCGTTTATTGAGTTTAGGAGAGGATTTCAGAAGTTCTTAGTGCTGCCATCGTGATTTTTTGATGTTTTCACACTATAATCGACTATTAAATCACGTATAGCGAAAGTGTGCAACAGCCCCATTCAATAATGTTAACAGCAATAGCACAACGAGGAATTCATTCTCTGTATCAATCATTTTTCCTTTGAAAAGCATATGTGAGACAACGATAGACAAGAAGAAACCCCCCCCCCCCCCCTGTCTATCCTTTTTCTCCTCACACATTTGAAGGAAGAAGGAGAAGGATAGAAGATTCTGGCTGCGCCACTTGATGGCGGCCGAGTCAATGAGCGCATGCGATGTAAGTAGAGTAAATAATAGTAATGGCGTCTTTTCAGTGAACGTCGCACTATGATCTGACTATCTGAGATCGTCAGAAAGTGGCTAAAAATCAGAAAGTAAGTTCCTTATTAATTTATCACTTGTAAACTTTTAAGACCAATTTTATTCGTGAAGAACACGTTTAACCAACGAGCTATAACCATTTGGAAGTAAGCCTAGGGTCATATCAAATTATAGCAAAAAGGGAGAATTCAGTGTTTAGTTCGAAGATTCATACGTTAGCTCTCTATGGCATGAATTAATTTTGTTTTTGTTCGCCGATTTCGGGGGAAGAATAGGGATTTTTTTTTCATGTTGGCACTACTGGATCAAAATTATTTTTTTCCCCCTTTTCCACATCGGTCTTATTGTTGCCTATAGGTCACAACATGTACAATGTACATAGAATGAATAGCACCACATTTCTTGGTTTTTTAGACATCGAAATACCCCGTGTTACCTACAGGTCACGCCATGCCATTGAGGGTTAATCGGGAATTAAAAGTGTAGTTATAGTGTCAAATTGAAGTTCATTCTTTATCGCACTTAACCAATCCGTTATCAACACTACCAAAGCTGTACAATAAACTACCCCAGCCCCCGGCGAACCATTATACATGGTCGTGACGAGACCAGTCGTGACCAGAAATGATTTTGCTGGTTTAAAAAATGGAATTGTGAATCAACAAAATTTTATTGTTTAACTGACAAAATAGATTGTTAAATTAATTAAGAATATTTGTGATTCAGAATTCCGTTTTGATATATTAAGGAAACCACTTTGCAGTCATGACTTTTGACATTCGAATTGTTGAATCAACTAATTTTTAATTTTTTGTCTCAGTGTAAAGTTGAATATCATATAGTGACTATAAATAAATGTCCCTGCCACGAAATATCCCGAACTCCACGAAAAATTTCGAAAAACACCAAAACAAGTGTATAATTAATTAAAGGGGAACATCTTTTTAAGGGGTCGTAATTTTCCCAGTCTTAGAGAAGGGGGTGAGGAGAGGAGATGGATCCCCAAAAATCGTATTTCTATTATAATGGGGACCTTATTTTGTTTTGAATTTCCAAGAGAGCGCAAAAAGAATTTTTTTGACGCAATCTGGACATCAATCCGTTTATTCGTTCTCAATAAACGGTTTTAGTGCGAAGTCAACGGTTAGCCAACAACCACAACAAAGCACTCGTCGCACAGTGCCGTGTCCTTATGGGCGGCTGAGAAATAATTCATAACTTTTGAACGAAAGCATTTAAACAAATGAAACTTTGGGGATCCCTTCTTTTATGCATTTACATTGATTTAACATTGTTAGAATTTTCCAGTGTTGCCAAAATTTCGGAACATATCCCTTTAAATGACTTTGCGTTTGATGGGAAAATCGGCATACTTTATGCACGACTGAGAAAATTCGTAACTAATTAAGAAAATGGTCTAAATGAATGAATCCCTGGAGATTTCTTCTCTTTTGCAGTAAGTAATACATCTGACATAGTCAGAAATTTACAGGGTTGCCAATTCACCGAAGACAAATCGGATAAAATTTCGTTGTGTCTATTGGAGAAAATCGGAATAGTTTCCTTAAAAAGTTTTTTTATTTCACCCCTTCTTCCAACCTCTCCCTCCCTCCCCTCACTCCCTTCCTCCCCTCGCTCCCTCCCTCCCATCCCTCCTCCTCCTCCCTCCCACCCTCCCCACCCTTCCAATAGTATAAGAAAGCGCACTATGCGCAAAGTAATCAAAATAATGAAAACGATTTATTAAAAAGTAACAGGAACTGTGAAGATACCGTATAGCACCTACACAAAAAAAATTAAATGACTAGCTTGAAAAAGTAACAAAAGTAAAAATGACTATCTTCCAGAAAAAAATATAACAATAAAAAAAAAAAAAAAAAAAAAAAAAAAATTGTAATGTTATGCAATTTTGTATCACATTATTTATGCATTTTAATATCGAATTTTCTGATTTTCGATCACAATCATTGTTTATTTCTTGTCAAAATGAAAATAACATCGAATTTCCATCACGCTTTCAGCGATTCGTTCGTGCTCCGCTTTGCTCCTCCACTTTTCAAACAACGAACGGTTTTTCAGCGTAGAACCTAAGAACACAAAAATCGAAATAACTTTAAAAAGAGCAGCTAGGAGCAGAAACGGATTTCACTATCGGAATCTACACGCAATTCTGAACAGATTGAAAGTCTCAGGAAAAAGTGTTATTTGGTGTTATTTTTTTATACGTGTTTGAAGTTTGAAACTTCCGAAAAAAAAGTGAATTTTAAAGATCTCTAAAAAAGGTGCCAAAAAATCAATTTATTGAATCCAGAAAGGTAAAACTGAGGTAGTTTTATGAAAAACAGACTTACCTGAGATGTTTTCTTCCATCGCGATGCTTATTGACAGTTGGCAGAGTGAGATTCAAACACAAATCACGGAGATCACAGTAGGGGCGCGGCATGACCCACGTCAGACGCTACGCGGTGATGTTACCTCTTGATGTCCCCAACCGATCAAAATACCGATAATTAGTAAACAAACTGTGAAAATGACATCACTGACTACCCTTCTTCCCGGTAGACTAGTTGCCAAATGCATTTTCGGAAATCAGATTTTAGACTTATTTCCATTGGGCACTGCACTGTGCGTCGGTCGCAATCGGTTGTGATAAAACTCGCGTAGCGTTCCAAACTATCTCACTCACTCTCCCGTGACCCCCATGTATATCCATCTCTTTCTAGTATTGAAATTCGTATACAGGGCCTTGTTTTACGACATATTATTATCAAAATCGCATTGAAATGCCTCGAGAAATTCTTCTCTGCCATAAAATTTCACAAAATAAGTCTCTATATATACGATTTTTGAAATTAGAGTGAGATGGCAGTACATGGGGGTCACGTGAGAGCGAGAGAGACAAACCGGCTTTGTTTGGAACGCTCATCACCGGCAGTCGCCATTACTAAAACCCTCTATTGGCAAACGTTCAAACTGTCAGAGTAAAAAGTAGACCCTTCTTCAAACATTCTTAACTTCACAATCAAAAAGCTTAAAGACTTCTACTTTAGGCCAAAATATGTCTTATTTTAAAAAACTTTTTGGAAAAAAAAGAGACATACATCATGTTTTTAAATTCCTTGATTTCCCCGAAAATTACTTACATTTTTTCAAAATGTAATTTTTCCAAATTGGGATGGTTGCCACACAAGAGAATTGAGGGGGCTTTTTGATTTAGTTACAAAATATTGATGCTAAAAAGGATAAAATTAGCCAATACTGTCCCACTCAGAAACAGTCACATGAGGCTATCTGAGTATTGGTATCGGTAATTGGTATTTCCGATTGACTAATAGGTATTGTGGCTATTTACGGATTTTCTTGGGCTCACACAGCATGTTTCATGGGACCTTATCGGCCTTATCCCGGAGAACACCTCTAACCTAAATTGGCAATGAATCAAAGGTTTTGATTCAAAAAAAATATATATATATATATATATATATATTTTATATATATATATATATATATATATATATATATATATATATATATATATATATATATATATATATATATATATATATATATATATATATATATATATATATATATATATATATATATATATATATATATATATATATATATATATATAATGAATACCTTTAGAGTTGGTCAGACTCTAAAGTTTGGAGAAACAACAAAGCCAAAAAAAAAAAAAATAACATTAAAAAATAATGTAAGTACGTGTAAAAAACACAGGGGGGAGAGAGTTCAGCTCAGGCAGGTGCAACAGAAATGCATGAGCGAGGACAGCGTTTCGAGAGCGCCACGACCGGTTTCGTCGTTGTTACGACTCATCAGGTGGGCTTACTCGAAGCTGCCTCTACTCAATGCTTTTCGCACACAGCAAGTCGTCGAAACGACACTGCTGACATGACGCGAGAAGCAAATGCTCCCGCGCCATCTACCATAGAAGCTGAACAACTCTCAGATGAAAAAGAGTAAGCCCACCTGATGAGTCGTAACAACGACGAAACCGGTCGTGGCGCTCTCGAAACGCTGTCCTCGCTCATGCATTTCTGTTGCACCTGCCTGAGCTGAACTCTCTCCCCCCTGTGTTTTTTACACGTACTTACATTATTTTTTAATGTTATTTTTTTCTTTTTTGGCTTTGTTGTTTCTCCAAACTTTAGAGTCTGACCAACTCTAAAGGTATTCATCATTTATTTTTTGGCCATTTTTTTGTGTGTGTTTTATTATATATATATATATATATATATATATATATATATATATATATATATATATATATATATATATATATATATATATATATATATATATATATATATATATATATATATATATATATATATATATATATATATATATATATATATTGATTTTACTTGCAATGCGGGTTGCATCGAATCCAAAACAAGCTCCAGGGCACAGTCCAAGGTACAGTCTGGATTTCCCAAAAGTTGGTACGTTTTTCCTGTGGCAAAATTCTTCCAATGGGGCTCTTGCAAACTTTTTCTGTGAGCAAATGAATAGTCCAATCTGCTATAAAAACCAGCCAAAATCACGAAAATCATGCTTAGAAAGTCTAAAATGCAGTAATAAACTCACATATCTGCTATAACGACAAGTTCGTTATGGCGGTTCAACGCAGGATATTATGGGAGATACCTGTCTAATTTGTCTTTTTCTCTGAGGAAACACAGAGATATATGTCTCAATTTAGATAGGAATCTCCCATGATACCTGCGTCTCGCCGCCATTCAGCCCGCTTCTGAGAATGACTTTCGTTATTTTTAGGGTACTCATCGTCATTTTTAAAGGTTTTTATGCAAGAATCAACTCTCCAATCCCCTGTAGCAAAAGTTTGCAAGAGCTCCATTCGCGCCGCAGTGCCACAGAAGAAAAACTTTGAGGAAACTGTCCCGACATTTTTTTCGGTGGAACAGCAGTTTCAAATGGCTATAGCTCAGCGGATCAGGAATGAAATTACGCTTACTGTAATTTTCTTTGCATTTTACGCAAGAACCAATCATTGCAAGTCGAATCTGTTGAAACCTTGAAACGGGGCTATGGCCCATATAAATCTACAGCAAACAGCGTTTTTAGTGAGTTCATTTCGCAAAGTCGACAGGACAGAATAAATTGGTGTCGAGTGACTATTTGGCTAACGAGAAAGCTGTGATACTCAAACGGGAGTCACGACAGATGAGAAGATTTATCAAGTAAACTGATATCTGTAACAGATGCTTCCCTCTGATTCGAGAGAGAGAGAGAGAGAGAGAGAGGGGGGGGGAGAGAGAAATTATGTCAAATTAAAATTAATTAGCGCATCCCAGCGCACGCCACGAAGCGAAGTCCGACGAATTGTCTCTGTTCTTAGGACCTCTCTCTCCCTCTCCTTGTACTTCTGGCTGCATCTCTTTCTCCCGTTCACACATACACAGCTGAACTGAAACCCTCGACAGCGATCGAGAAAAAAAAAAGAGAAAAAGTCAACTTGCACAAAAAATTATGAAAGGAAAAATAGAGAATAACTCTGACAATTTATCATGGCTTTCAGTTTTTTCCCCTTGATTTTCTAGCATTCCCGCTTCTGAGTGATACTTTTTTTTTCAATCAAACATCTATTATTTATTTACTTGTGTTCCTTCAATGTGCCATTTAATTGAATAAACTTGTTTCTTGTTTGGTGTAACTTTGCTGAACGAAATGCTGCGCTCGATATTATTTTTGATGTTCATTTTTTCTTCAGGTTTGTGAATTATTCAACTTTTAGTTATACAATTAAATGCGTGCATTCCAGTGACGGTTCGTGCAATTTGGCAACCATACTTTTCTGCTATTTGAAACTATGCAGAAATATCAAATTTGTGGAAGTTTGATGAACCTCCTGAATATCGATTATTTTACAAAGGCTTTAGAAATGGAGCGATTCTGTTGTCATCACTAGCATGAGATGCCCAACTCGCAGTGTTGCCAGATTGGGGTGAAAAAGCCTTACGTTTTACATTGATTTAAATGGGGACGATACGGCTTTTTACCCTCGATCTGGCAACACTGCCAACTCGTTTATCCACAAGTGAGACAGCATGACTAGTGACTATTGTACGATCACTTTCAAAATCTGTAAAGATTGCAGGATTTCTGCAAAACCGAAGAAATAGAAATAGGGGATGGGTGGAAAGAGGGAGGGAACGAAAAACAAAAATTATTAATTCACTCTATCTCCCGAGAGATTTCATTTAATTTAAAACCACTTACACCCTCCTCCCCCTCCCTCGGACTTACCGATGACGCTTCTTCGTTTGTTTTAGCCTTTTTATTCTACTTTAGCGAGGGAAGATAAAAAACGTAAGTTTGTAAGCCATTTTGAAAACGTGCCGATCCTTCGGGATCGGTAAAACTTAATTTATGTTTTTTTGTCTTACCCTTTTAAGCTTTTTACATAATGTTTCGTTCGGTGTACGTCCCGCGGTCTCCATTTTCGTTCCCTCAAAACCTGTTGTCAGCTAATTTTATTTTTTCTCATACACATCTTTTTTCCCTGCGAAAACTCCACTTTTCGTAGAATGGCAACGCGAAAAATTACATAATTTGGGCTAGTGATGATGTCATGGGGGGATGGTGCCCCCTCCCTTAGTCCCTTGTAGCAGTTTTAACAAAATATTATTCTCTGTGCATATAATATTTTCTGATGCCGCCGGTGAATTTTAGAAATCTCACCATGCGTGATGCAAGTGTACAGCGCTATGTGTAGTGTCTATAGTTTATTATGTAGGTGCTATATGTATGTACTTTGGTAATACGCTCTTCATCACTCATTCGCATGATCCATGGTAGTATTTATTTACAAACACTGTATGTGCATTAATTCGATCATGTTCCATATTTCCTCAGGCGATATTTCAATTAAATGCGCTCAACTCACCCCCATAAAAAAGTTGGCAGATGATATTTTAAAAAATTATAACCCGTCATACCGGCCCGTTAAGGATTTTGGCTCCGTACTTGACATCAACGTATCACTCGTATTTATATCCGCTAACATAGTAAGTACAGGCTAGTATCTTAATGTCCGTCCAATAAAAGTTTCTCTATGCAGGTCGGAGTGCCGTGGTTTTCGGGGGGGGGGGGGGGGGGGTGCATCTTACCGCCCTTCGTGAATTGCCGCCCCTAAAAATTATAAATTTGATTACCCTATATCTTTTCGGCTTGTCACACGCTAATTTTGCCGCCTTCGGTGATTCATTTTGAAAAGTGAAAACCTTTTTTCTTTTTTGATTGCTCTCCCTGATGTTGTTGCCCGGGGCTAGGGTACCCCCCCCCCGGGCAGGCCCACCCTGTCTCTATGTATAAAATATCTTTGAAAGAGGAAATCCTGGAAAAGTTGTAATTGACTTATACTTAAATGTAATAGTTGACACAAATGTTGACCCAAGATCACAGATAGTGGGGCGGATAGCGGAAGAATCGTGCATTTCTGGAAAAAAAGTGAAACTTTCAGGGATTGTAGTTGACTCTTAGGAGAATTGAAAATCGAAGAGAGCCCAAAAATTTGGGCCCCTGGGGGCCCAGGAGGGGGCCCCAAAATCTTATTTTGCTTATAACTTTTGAACGAGTGATTTTTTTGAAAAAAATGATACATTAAAAAGATGGGAAATTTTATTTTGAACAAAAAGTGTCTCTTGGTATTTTTCATTTGAACGACAAATAACCAAGATATAGCCGAAAAACCGATTGAACGTTGGGGGCCCCGCCCGGATCGGGCCGCTGCGCTGCGCGCCGCATTCAGCATACGCTCGCGCGCAAATGTCTCTTGATACACGCTTGGCACTCACACTCCGACACTTTGCACAAGTTTATGTCGTCGTGTGTGACTCTTGGAGAGTTGAAGGGGGGGGGGGGTTGCCCAACACCCACCCCCTTCAACTCTCCACCCCCCCCCCGAATTACACCCGTTTGAAGAAGTCGGCTAAATTCCGTTAATTTTATATTCAGTTTAGCGCTAAAAACAAACGAAAGTAACCAAAGTAAGTTGATGTCGTCGTTTTCGGGGGGGGGAGGGTGCCCCCATCCCAACCACCACCCCCCCGCCCCCATGAATAGCACCCATTTAAAGAAGTAGGTATATTTCTGTTAATTTTCATTCAGTTTATTGCTAAAAATGAACGAAAGTAACCTGATGTAAGTTCTGATTAACGTTGATATCTTTGAAAACAAACGCAAGTATGAATGTAGGAGATTCACCAAGGAAGTATTGATACGAAGTGAGGGGGTATCACTCCACTCCCCCTCCTTTCCCTACTGGAGAATCCAGAATTTTCGTTTTTACCTCTAAAAACGAGTGAAATAAGCCGGACATCCGATCTAATTGATTTAAATCGACATTGTCGGAAAATCTCGCAAATGAGCCGAGTGAAGGAGAAGCTCATGAGGGGGGGGGGGGGTGTTACTAAACTCCACCTTCGATTTGAGACAATCTCTAGAGTCTCATTTTTTAACAATTTCGTGATGAAAACGATATAAAAGTACTCGATCTGATTGAATGTTTCATTCGCGTATAATGTAAACTAATCTGGTTTTAAAGACGAATATCGCCGAAAAACCGCAGAGCACCGCGATCGTTTGTCAGAGATGCGTGGCTCATTAGCTTCTATGTCATGTTACAGTTAGAGTAAACTGCGTATAGCGACGAGGCGTGGGCTGTATATAATTTCTAGAAGTCGTCTATTTACCACGAATGATTGAGACCCTGCAACGTTCACTTTATTTATGTAGAAAATATTTACTGTGTTCATACCAGCATTATAATGCAGATAAAATGTGGATTAGAAAATTGAGTATGCTTGACTGAGTGCGCAGAAACATTTCGAATTCAATTCTTTTTAAAATATTTTTTATTTTCTAAAAGATTCTTGTTTTTCTTTCCAATTCAATTCAATTCATTTTTTTTTTTTTTTTTTTTTTTTTGTCTTGCTCTTCGGAATTTTTTTCGCGACTTTCGGGTGGAAACATACACATTATATCATGTAGTGTAGCAGAGATGATTTGGCGTGACTTTCAGCAATAAAAGTATATTTTAACGCATACAGGCTTACTTTTGATTCGCTCTATTTCAATACAGACTGAATCCGGATTCGATTCGGATAGAAGAACTTGACATTAACATGAAAACAATTCTATCTTGATGCTAGTTGCATGGTGCATGATTGAACACGGTGGGAGCCAACTTTTGGAGGGATGTGGAACCCCCCCCTCCTCCCCCTCTTCATTCATACTTGCGTTTGTTTTCAAAGATATCAACGTTAATCAGAACTTACATCAGGTTACTTTCGTTCATTTTTAGCAATAAACTGAATGAAAATTAACAGAAATATACCTACTTCTTTAAATGGGTGCTATTCATGGGGGCGGGGGGGTGGTGGTTGGGATGGGGGCACCCTCCCCCCCCCGAAAACGACGACATCAACTTACTTTGGTTACTTTCGTTTGTTTTTAGCGCTAAACTGAATATAAAATTAACGGAATTTAGCCGACTTCTTCAAACGGGTGTAATTCGGGGGGGGGGGGGGGGGGGGGGTGGAGAGTTGAAGGGGGTGGGTGTTGGGCAACCCCCCCCCCCCTTCAACTCTCCAAGAGTCACACACGACGACATAAACTTGTGCAAAGTGTCGGAGTGTGAGTGCCAAGCGTGTATCAAGAGACATTTGCGCGCGAGCGTATGCTGAATGCGGCGCGCAGCGCAGCGGCCCGATCCGGGCGGGGCCCCCAACGTCCAATCGGTTTTTCGGCTATATCTTGGTTATTTGTCGTTCAAATGAAAAATACCAAGAGACACTTTTTGTTCAAAATAAAATTTCCCATCTTTTTAATGTATCATTTTTTTCAAAAAAATCACTCGTTCAAAAGTTATAAGCAAAATAAGATTTTGGGGCCCCCTCCTGGGCCCCCAGGGGCCCAAATTTTTGGGCTCTCTTCGATTTTCAATTCTCCTAAGAGTCAACTACAATCCCTGAAAGTTTCACTTTTTTTTCCAGAAATGCACGATTCTTCCAATATTGTGGAGTTATCCGCCGCACTAAGACCTGGAGTCACTTTTATTTATCTTTTGTGTACACCGCACCGGGCGCACCGTATAGGATAAAGCAAAGCGAAAAAGAATATATAGGTAGCGTTGTAGAATTCATACCTTCATCATCTCGATACAGAAAAGTTTATGCGAATAGCAGCACTTTTCAATATACATAGATACGTATACTACATCATAAGATAATGTAGTCTTTTTTGCACTAGTGCAGTAAATGGTTGGATTATACGTAGAACGCTACCATAGATGTGCTAATTGCGAGGAATAAGATATCTGGCCAGGGTATGCAATACGCAAAGCCTATAGAGTCCCTTGAAGGTTATTTTTTAAGGATACCCGGTACTCAGTGCTCTCTTCTCCTCTTTCCCCTCATCGACTATTTTGTGTGGGGCCTTCGATGTCTTCGCCTCCTGCTCGCCTCCGTAAAAGCCTAAAACCAACGACTAATCAGAATTCGCTGAGCTCGTGTCGTTACTCCCTTCCAAATTTCCTTCAAATGATTCCAGCAACGCCCAAGCTGTCATTCGACAGTGAAGTTGTTGCAAACTTTTGCAACAGGCTTATTAATAGTGGAGCTCTTACAAACTTTTGCTACAGGGGATTGAAGAGTTGATTCTTGCATAAAAACCTGTAAAAATGACGATGAGTTCACTAAAACATAATGAAATTTACTTTCAGAAGCGGGCTGAATGGCCGCGAGACGCAAGTATCATGGGAGATTCCTATCTAAATTGAGACATATATCTCTGTGTTTCCGTAGAGAAAAATACAAATTAGATAGGAATCTCCCATGATACTCTGCGTTGAACCGCCATTACGAACTTGACGTTTTAGCAGTTATGTTAGTTTACGACTAACTTTTAGACTTTCTTGGTGCGATTTTCTGGAGTTGCGCTGGATTTTACATCAGATTAGACTAAGTATTCGTTTTGCCCACAAGAAAAGTTTGCAAAGAGCCCCGTTGATTCGGAAGTACTTATATTAAACCCCTGCAAAAATAACGATAAGCGCACTGTAAAAAAATCACGGAATCCACTCATACACCTATGCTCACAAAATGCTTTCAAACGAGATATCGTAGGTAATGGCGGTAATAGCCACCTTTTACATTAGGTTTCCATATTTCATAAAAGCTCCATGTGGTAGGTAAAAGGAATTGGTTAAAAAATTTGTTCTCAGTAAACAAACATGCTGGAAGAGAATCGATACTCATTCGTTGAATTACTTTTCTAGGTAGAGACCGAAATTGATGCCCTTCTTATACTGCAGCTTTATATGAAATTTGTAAGTAATCGTGAATAATGTCACTATTATTAATTGTTAGTTTGGCGGTATGGTTTTGTTTTTTCTTTTTTTTAATTCTTGTTTTGTTTTTTTTGTTTTTACTTGTAATTCCCCTTCCGATAATTTCAAACATGGAAATCATTCCATAGAAAGATAATTGTCTTTTAAACATGGAAACAATGTTGTCTTAGTCAAACTGTTATGGTTCCCTAAATTAAAACTATATTACCCTATCTTAATACCTGGCAGTTGATACCATTATTTTGTCAAAGATATTGACGTGTTATGTGCGAATGTCTAACTGTCTAAGTTCTGGCAATTCAAGATCAATCTGGGCTATCTGCGATCCACTCACGTCGTATAAAATAAGTCGGGATTAGTTCCTGTACATCTTTATATGCAACCAAGTTCGTTAGGGAATCAGACACTGAAAAAAAATGTGTTACATTAACATCTCGGACGTTAAAAAAATGTGCGACAATCCTTAAGATCCTAAAATAACATCCTACGACAAAGAAATAACCGCCCGAACAGCTATTTTCATGTCTTGGGATGTAAATTTAGCATCTAACTGACTGTCGCACATTTAGGGATGTAAATTAGACCCCTTTTCTTTTACAGTGGATTTAACGTTTTTCGTAAAAACCTTTCAACTAACACTAGCCTCTATTGATTAGATGGATTTATTGGTCGAGCTATATGTTTGCGGTTAATTTTTACAACTAAAAGATTTCCGAAAAGTAACAACTACTTATATAAATGGAATTCTTCGATCAATCGTAGATTCGTACAGCATTCCCCTGGTAAAAATGACGACTATACGACTATTCCAAAAACGACTATAAACATAGTTGCCAACTATAATCTATAGTTGGCCAACTATAATCCATAGTTGGCCAACTATGTTTATAGTCGTTTTTGGAACGGTTATAGTCGTCATTTTTACCAGAGGATCGATATTGAGAAGGAGAAGATATTTACCACACATTGCACACATGTATTTAAACAACAATATTTACACAACATAGTCATCAAAGCCCTCGCGAGCCAATGGCTCACAGTACCTACATCGTGCCTCTCCGAGTCTCCGCGCCCCGTTGGCGAATACAGGGAGAAGGGGGCGAAAGGAACGAACGTTCCCACCCCTGTTCGGCAAAAAAACGGGGGAAAAGAGGGGGTAGAAAGGGAGAAAGTAAGAGAAAAAAGAAAAGGGGTCAATAGGGGGCTAAAGTCCCAAGTTCGTCCCCGCGACGAACGTAATCGTCGCGTATTTTTCGCGTATTTTTGTAATGAGTGTGACTGCGTGAGTGATGGTATCAATAACTGTTGATTCACGTAAAATTCCAACATGTTCAAAAGAGGTGGCATGGTAATTAAATTTTGAAGCGATAGTTTCAGAGATCGGTTTGTGAAACAAGTGCGCATAGTTCAAAACTGACATACATCAATTTACTCGATATGAGCAATAAATTAATGAAACTACGAGGAGCGGCGCTGTATAAAATAAATTACCAAGTATTTTCAACAACAGTTTGTTTTTTGTTTGTCCCCCCCCCTTTCTTTTTTTATATGACTTGTGATGATAAGTTTTAAATAAAAAGGTGTTTCTCTCCTTTTAGGATTACCATGATGAGCTGTTAACTTGGAGCCCGGATGATAACGAGGGCATAAAGATGATTCACATGGCACCAGAATCTGTTTGGACTCCAAAACTTGAGCTTTCTTACCTGTAACTATTACACAGTTCGTAAACATTAAGGTGATTCTTCAGCGTTTAGTGCTGATTTCTGCCACCAGAGCGCTACCGTTCAATTAATGTCAAATTACAGGCCGAAAGTAATTTATATTTAAGAAAACGGAAGGTCAGTTACTAGGTAATCATCTGAAGAAGGTCTCTGCAAAATATCTCGCCAATATAACTTCAAAAATAAGGCTGAAAGTACCAACAAATTGGAATATTGCAAATCGATTCTTGTATCGGAATGCGATATTTCATTTTTGGTACTTTCAGCCTCATGTTTCATTCAAGTTATTGACGAGATATTTTGCAGAGACGTCCTGCAGATGATTATCTAATAACTAACACTCCGCTTTCTTAAATATAAATTGCCTTCGGCCCAGAATTTGACATTAATCGAACGGTAGCGCTCTGGTGGCAGAAATTGGCACTAAACTCTGAGGAATTACCTTAAGGTGATTCTATGGCAAACTCCCGAAAATTTTAATCCGATAGATGGCGTTACTTGTCGCTGGCTCCGAAAATAGCCGTTTTTTGACGGTTTTCGGCTGTTTTCTCTGAACAGACGAATAAGAGACGAAAAATCGGAATGTCAGCACCTGCTTAATTTTTTGCTTGATTTTTTGAGCCATAAACGGGCCAAATTGGTTCTAAAATAAAGGCGAAAGTATGCAAAGAAAAAATCACGTGTTATTTGGAGTTGTATCAGTAAAGATTACAGGTTTCTGTTTCACCTGTAATCTTTACTGATACAACTCCAAATTACACAGGCTTTTTTCTTTGCATACTTTCACCTTTATTTTAGAACCAATTTGGCCCATTTATGGCTCAAAAAATCAAGCAAAAAACTAAGCAGGTGCTGACATTCCAATTTTTCGTCTCTTATTCGTGTGTTCAGAGAAAACAGCCGAAAACCGTCAAAAAACGGCTCTTTTCGGAGCCAGCGACAAGTGACGCCATCTATCGGATTAAAATTTTCGGGAGTTTGCCATAGAATCACCTTAAGTGGTAGAGTTATCTCTGGTAAAAATGACGACTATAACCGTTCCAAAAACGACTATAAACATAGTTGGCCAACTATGGATTATAGTTGGCCAACTATAGATTATAGTCGGCAACTATGATTATAGTCGTTTTTGGAACAGTCGTATAGTCGTCATTTTTACCAGGAATATCTTAAAAAAAACTTTAATCGGCCGAAATAATACAGCAAAACAACAAAACCAGATTTAAACCTGCAAGGGGGAAGGGCCTTTATTTATTTATTCATTTATCTAATTAATTAGGTATTTATTTCTATTTTGGTTTACTTTTATAATAACGAGGCAGGAATGGGAACAAAGCCCCAAAAAGGTATATAAAAACCCGAATCGTCAACCCCTCCCTTTTTGGTTTCGTTCCCATTTCTGTCTCGTTATTAAAGTTATTTGGCCAATTTAGTATTAATATTCTCGTACTAGATTACTTTTACATTTACACTGAAAAAACGATACGAGAAAGTAGGGCTTCAAGACATGGAGTGTCTTGGTAAACCTATGAAAAAAAGAAAATCTTCCGAGGCAAATTCTCCGTCTGGCAACTCATTAATCAGGACAAAGATATCAACTAATCAAGATAAATCGTGTGAGGCTAAATCAACCAAAACCCCGAAAAGGAGCAATTTTGAATTGAAACGATCATTGACTGGCACCTCCCCTGAAATCTTCTCAACACCAATAGAGGACAAAGAAAATGTTCCAGCATCTTCTCTATCCAATATTTCTGATTCTAGTACACCCCGAGCCTCATCAACAGCGGAGTCTTCGACTAGCTCTTCTGCAGAAATGGGTTGCCAAACTGAGGTATCTTATGATCTAATGACACAAGGTTATTGTGAAAAAATAATCGAATTAGAAAAAATGAAAAATAAGTTAAATGAAGATGTTACAGCATTAAACAATCATATTAAACAATTAGAGTCTGAAAATATTGAGAGTAAAATTGATTGGAACCTAATTAATGAAAATTTGCAAAATCTGAAACTTATCAATCTAAAAATCATTCAAAATATTAAAAATCGTAACAAGCGAATAGTAGATTGCTGCGATTTTGATCTGTCTAGTACTTTTATTTCAAAACTGTACGTAGACGATGTCAGCAGTTTTAATTCCAATAACAACTCTCTGAAATCAAAGTCAATGCTTGGAGGCTTAGACAAGTTCTCAACTCACTGCTTCAGTGATAGCCAAGGAAAGATGTTAGGGCAACTGTTAAGACATAGATTAGACGAAAATTTTAGAGTACACAGTCATTTAAAAGCTGGAGCTCCCCTCCACATAGTCAAAGACGCGCATTCGCATACTGTTAATAGCCTCAATGATACAAATAATTTAGTAGTTCTTGCTGGCTCAAACGATTTTTGCTGTGAAAGTGACTATTATAATAACATTATTTATGACAAATTTATGACTGAGTTGGAGTCTTTGGTAGCCATGTCAACTCACACAAATTTACTCATTGTAGGGCTTCCTATAAGGTACGACCTTAAATCCTGTTGCTTTGAATATATCGAGTATCTTAATGTAAAAATCCGCAACTTATCTCTTAAGTTTAGTCACTGTAAGTTTATTGATGTTGCATCCTTAAAGAGAGAAGACTTTACTCGGCATGGCTTTCACCTAAATCGCTCCGGTAAAGTAAAACTAGCCAATGAAATTGCAAGTAAGATTAAGTATAATATCAACAATTTAAACTACTAAATATAGACAAGGAAAACATAGAAGATTGCTTTCCGCTCTCGAAATTAGTTGCCAATAGCTCCATAATTGAAAATGTTGTACTTAGTAACTCAAGTGACCGTAAAATAAATAACCAATACTTTAATATTTTAAATCTAAATGCTCAAAGTTTAAATAATAAGTTTCACAACGTTGAACTTGAAATTAATAAATTAAGTCTTGGGGGATTGGGAAATTTGCCTGATCTTGTCTGCATTACTGAAACTTGGTTCAAACCAGATCGGCCCACCCCCTTAGGTTACTTAAACTGTTCTGACTATTTTGCTAGATCAATTAAAAGAGGTGGTGGTAGCGCCATTTATGTACGACCCGGTATAATGTACTCTGTAATTCAATGTATAAAAAATTTCTCAGTCGAGGGTACAGCAGAAATTAGTGCAATTGCCATAAGTAAAATTGATAAAATATGCATGGTCAAACCGTGGTTCATTGTGACCATTTACCGTCCTCCTGACTGCAATTTGGTCGCCTTTTTAGGAATTATGGAGTCATTGCTCACTTTCCTCTTTAAGAAAAACTCAAACTTTTTCATTGCTGGTGATTTTAATATCGACTTTCTTCAACCAAATAGCACAGCATGTTCCTCTTTTTCAGATTTACTTAACTCATTTCATCTCTCTGCTTTGTTCCTCGATACTCCTTCAAGGGTCACAAAATCATCTGTTTCATTAGTAGATAACTGTTTTTCGAATATAGAGTGTAAAAATTGTTTTTCCTGGGACCCTGGTCTCTCTGATCATCGTGGTCAAATTGTGCAGCTTGACCTGAAAAACTCTGATCCAAGTAATCTGGTTACCTTTCAAACTAGATCATGGTCTCCGGATCACTGCATTAACCTTCTAACCCACCTACAATATCATTTTTCATCCTCTTGCAGTTACTTGGCAGACTGTAAGCCTGACGACTTTTCCATGTTTCATAAAGATCTTTATCGCATCATGGACACCACCTGTCCGTTAAAATCGAATCGCTTTAACCCCCGATCAAGAAAGATCAAGCTCACCAATGAGCTTCTTGAACTTAGTGAGGAGAAAAAACATTTCCACATCCTTTCTAAGGAGACCGGTCGCAGGTGTCTAAAATCTGCTAGAAACCGAGCCGACAAAAAACTAAAAAAAGAGATTTATAGGTTCAAGCAAAAATTATACAGTAATAAGATTATGTCATCCACCAATAAATCCAAGACTGCTTGGAATATTATTAACCACGAATCTACCAGTAGAAGCAAACCTCTTATTGAGTCTATTAATCTTGATGGCAGAGAACTTAATAACCCTAAGGATATGGCTGATGCTTTCAACGTTTATTTTGCTAACATTTCTGACTCCTTTTCTGCATCCATTGATCGCCACAAAGCACTTTCCTTTCTATCCAAGAATAAGTCTGCCTTGGAAAATGATTTTGCTTTTGAGCCCATCGATCTAACATCTCTTTTTTATACCATCAAAAGCCTTAAACCCAATAAATATGACCAAAATGGCTGCCTCCCAACTTTTCTACTTGTCGATTATTTCTCTTGTATTGGTCCTATTCTACTTAAGTTCTTAAACAATTGCATTACTCAAGGTATCTTCCCAGATTTTTTAAAAACTTCAACAGTCGTCCCTTTATTTAAAAGTGGTGATAAACGATTCATGAAAAACTATAGACCGATTTCTCTGATCCCAACAATCGCTAAAGTGTTTGAAAAAATTCTTCACAAACAGTTGGTTAGTTATTTTGAGTCGAGAAAGCTTCTTAATGATAACCAGTTTGGCTTTAGAAAAGGCAAGTCAACAATTCACGCTGTGCAAAAACTTCTAAATCATGTATATCAAGCTTTTGAATCCAAATTTCCTGTGATTAGTCTCCACTTCGACCTGTCAAAAGCCTTTGACTTAGTTAACCACCAGTTACTTCTAGATAAGCTTAGGTTCTACGGCCTTAATCAATCAGCCATTAATCTCATGTCATCATATCTTAGTGATAGGTATCAATCTGTATGTTTAAAATCTGTCATGGGGTCAGTTTTTTCCGAGGAACTCTTGTTATCCATTGGTATTCCTCAGGGATCAATATTAGGCCCTCTCTTGTTTATCATATTTATCAATGATTTACCTTGTAATGTTGATTTTTCTTCTTTCATCTTTGCTGATGATTCTTCCGTTGTAATTGATGGGTCTAATATTGGTGAGAAAGTAGTATTGGCTTACAATCAATGTTACTCGTGGTTTTTAGCTAATGGTTTGATTGTAAATCAAGACAAATCCAAACTAATTATTTATTCTCCAACTACAAAACTATCCTCTCTCCTCCAGGAAACTTGTAGTAATATTCAGAAATATTGTGGGGTTCAATTTTTTGACTACCTACAATTTTTAGGCATATTCATTGACTCGCATTTAAATTGGAAAACTCACATCAGCTCAGTCGCCAAGAAAATTCCTTGCTATTCTTGGGCCATCAGAAATCTGACAAAGGTTACGAGTAATAAATGTGTTTTAATGTTTTATCATGCCAACATCATGTCTAGATTAAGTTATGGTATTATTTTATGGGGTCGAAGTCCTGAGGCTTCCAAGCTGTTTGTGCTCTAAAAGAAAATTATTCGGACTATCTTCAATTTACCTGTAAACCACCATTGTAAACCTTTTTTTATCGAGCATAAACTATTAACCCTACCTTCATTGTATTGTTTTGAGATTTTAAAATTTGCAATCTATAATCAGCTTATTTATCCATCCCTTTTATGCCCCTCTCATCATTATAAAAGCTGGCATGTTAAACCTTGACACACCCAAATTTAGATTGGAAGCCTCAAGAGCTTCTGTTCCAGTCTCAGCTGTTCAAATTTTTAATTCAATTCCTAAGGAGCTTAAACTTTTATTTAAAAATGAGGAGTTTGATAATTTTTTTGGACAGTTGAGACTATTTCTTATTAACAAAGCCCTTTACAGTGTGGAGGAGTTGTGGGCTAATACTTAAAACTTAATTTAATTTTAAGAACCAGCGTTATTATTATACTAGGGGGCTTCGCCCCCTTGCCGCTTCGCGCCTACAATTCGGCGCTGCGCGCCGCCTTTTACCACTATATAAAATTGAGAAAAGATTAGGGGAGATAGGTCAGTTACGCAAGGAAAAAGAGAAGTGACCAGTTCGAAGACTGCGGGATGGGGGGGTAGATTCAAGGGTTCACCCCGCTTATCGGGCTGGGCGGAGCGGAGGAGTGGGGAGGCTCTGGCTCTCCCGTACAACTCGGCTCATTTACTCCCCGTCGCCACGTCAGCAATTAGTCACGGCACTTCCGGGCGCACACACAAAAATGCCAGAAAATGAAAAAATCGAAGGTTTTGAGAGAAATGGGAAAAAATCGAGTTTTCGGTCAGCTATTCGTTAGATTTTTATATTATAGTAAGATATGTAGTTATCTGTTTTTTTTTTTCTAACGTGTATTTTAAGCTAATGGCTTTTATGTACAAACTTAAATAAATAAATAAATAAATAAATAAAAGACCATAGTGTTTTTTCAGCGTAGGTATATCTATTATTTTTTATTTATTATTTCGATATTTATTTATTCATTTATATATTTCTTTAACTATCTATTGATCTATCTATCTATCTATCTATCTATTTATCTATCTATCTATCTATCTATCTATCTATCTCTATCTATCTATCTATCTATTTATCTATTCATTTAATTCTGTTTTGCAGAGGATCATCAATTCGGACTTTCGAAACGAACGAGGGTCCCGCGCTGGTTGACTTTAACGGTACAGTTTTTTACAAAAAACGTACCTCTCACCACATTAAATGTGAGACTAATTATCATGACTGGCCAAACGATCTTCTATCTTGTACTTTTACCCTTGCATCGCCAATACCGCCAAACTACATCAACTACAATTTTCATGCTCCCAAGAAAGAAAATAGCATCGTAAGTGGTACTTGCTATAGAATAAACACTTATACACTAGCCGCAAGGGATTTTTTTCCACCAAAAAACTGTGACTCACATCTGATAATAACAGCTCACAATTTATTTTCAAAAGCGCACGAGTGGCAATAGACTTTCGAGAGAAAAGAGGGGAGAGTGAGCGAGCCTCTGACTAAATAACTAACTTATACAATATACTCCTAGAATATATAGGTCTCATGCATTGGAAATGTTTTAATTCAGACTATGGAGGGAATACACGCAGGTTATATGGGACCCTATATCTAATCATTGCGTTGCACCATGATGTGAGATAAAAGGAAAAGTGCGGAGAAACATTAGTGAAAATAAAAGTCATGAAAAATCATCATTTTCGGCCTTTTTAGCTTACTTTAAACATTAATAGTGTTAAATTACTTGCTAAATTTGTTCTCTTGGATTGAAATTGGTTGTGAAAGTTTATAAATGATAAATTTGAAAGTTTACATCCTGATTTTTGGCTAAGTTTTTACGATCTTAGACCATAGTGCGTTTGTTGTCAGCAAGAACGTGGAGGAAAATAGGCGAATAGGTAGTTACGAAAGAGCGGCAAAATTTTGGAACCACCAAGTGGCGGGAGGCGCTGGAGACTTGTGTTAGACAGCTGGAATAAAATCTTGAAGACCCGCGGCTTAAACAGAGACAATATCCATATCAAAGAGTAAACAAGAGTCGCAATTGAATGGAAGGCCTGCGTGGTCAACTTAGATAAGGGATCGAAACGCGGGCTGGCCTCTGATTGGCTGCAACGCGTGGAGCAAAAATGTCTTAGGGTATAGGGAAATTAACACGGGGTTTTCGTTCCGGGACGTTTATCTCGAAACCTGTGCAAAATGTCTCTAAACAATTTATGCGAGTCGATTCACCAGAATTTTCCGAACAAATTGATAGGTTATAAGTGCCACTTTATTGCAAATTCGAAAAGACTGTTTCAGTTGAAAAGTACTCACAATAGTGAGTTACTCAAACACTGCTCGAACACCAAAGACATTATATCATATAGACGGAGTGAATCCTATACCGTAACATTGAGCTGAATGAGGCAAACTTACCGTTTGCCTCGAAATTGGGGGAGGAACCTTCAACTGGTGACAAACAAACGAACATAACCTCTGAATTCAAACTTACTACTTTATAAAAATCGAGATAGAAGATGGATAAAACACTATTTAATGACCATCATTTTGACAACAGTATGATATAAGATCGAAAAAAGCGTCAAATAACTCACAAAATTTGAAATAGTGTGCAGCTTTCATTCACTCTCAAAATGGCGTCGGTTTGTTTGTCACCAGTTTTGCCAAAGAAAATACCTAAAAAAGATTACCAATTTAAGTTTTGATGCAACCGTTGAGCAGGCTGATGACTGGTGATCATTTTTGGTGAACATGCGAAGTATCACAAGTTTGCCTCAAGGATCTTGTTATGCACTCCGTCTATACATATGATATAATGTATTTGTCAAACACACGCCAAGCATGTAATCACACTATTGTGCGTACTTTTAAACTGAAACAGTCTTTTCGAATTTGCAATAAAGTGGCACTTATGACCTATCAATTTGTTCGGAAAATTCTGCTAAATCGACTCGCATAAATTGTTTACAGACGATTTTGCACGAGTTTTGAGATAGACGTCCCGGAACGAAAACCCCGTGTTAATTTCCCTATACCCTAAGACATTTTTGCTCCACGCGTTGCAGCCAATCAGAGGCCAGCCCGCGTTCCGATCCCTTATCTACGTTGACCACGCAGGCCTTCCATTCAATTGCGACTCTTGTTTACTCTTTGATCCATATACATACATGTATACTAGAGAGCCCCTAAACTAACCGATCGTGTAATGACTATAACTTTTCTCTAGGGGACTCAACAGAATGGTGTTTATGTATTTATGGAGCATCATCCAACTAGACCATATGTAGGTACGTTGACTAATGACCTACTACAAAAATTTCAATCCTCTTCGCTCTTACTGGCTATTCACTGAATAGTATTCAGCCACTGACATCAAAACATGCCACTTCCTCCAACATTTGGTCCGGACAGGTGGACATTGTTTTGTTGACACCAAAAAAAAAAAAAAAAAAAAAAACGAAATAAAAATAAATGCCACCCAATTTTAGCATGGGCAAAATAGCTAGAGCGTCATCTCTAGTTGGTATGTTGTAATTAGCTCTGGGCCGACTCAGGTTTCATTAGGGTAATCGTGTAGCAACGTGCTTATTAAAATATCGGGGACAAGCAATTAATAGCAGCGTAGGTACCTATGTAGTAACTTACTAGTAATAAGGCAGGGAGAGGGGGGTTTCGTCTGCCTCGGTTAAATAAATGGTAAATAAATCTCCTTAAGGAAGGTGTGCATGAAATTCTTTTTACTCTTCACAGAACACAGAGATCAACCGCGGTAAATATTTGGACTCGATGAACGGATGGACTCTTCTTCCGGTATCATCAACTGAAGCGGATGAGTTAGTCTTAAACGATGGCACTTACTTTAATCACAAGAAAATCACCACCACTTTCCGCTTCGCACGCGCTAATGTCACTTACTATCATCTCATCTTTATTCCTTCAATTGGTGAGTTCACCCCCCTGAACAAACAGTAATTATTGGTGGTTAGAATTTAGATTTTAGCATCAGTTTAATGCCAATATGTAGCCAAAAAGATCAGTTCACACTCTAGTTTCCCAACTAAAAAAATTATCTGTACCCTGGAAAAAGTGACCTCCACGTACATATGTTGTAATTGTTTGGAACACCTATACTTACTGACCTATATGAAGAGATATGTATTGACATTTGATACATAAGTTTTCGTGTTCTAACATCAGAGGCGTGTTGCGTGCAATCTGGCAACGTTTTACTGCGTCCATTTAAACCCATCTAATGGGTCGAATACAAAGGTGTTCACCGAACACTCAATACTTCAATCTTTTTCGTAGGTTTAAATGGACGAACTGCGTCGTTGCCAAATTGCAAGCTACGCCTCTGACTTACATGCTTACAGTAGATGATCTTGACACCCACACTTGGAGACAAAAACCATATACCCTCCCGCGGTGCCCTGCCAGAATAGTTATCACGGAAGCTATGACTTTGTATTTGATAAACTTTACAAAAGGCACTCCAAATCCACAGCATTTAGGGGGATGAGGAGGTAGGAGCCAGGCTCAGGGGAACCTACCATTTTAAGCGTGCCATACGAAGTATATGGCAAGCTTCTTACTCTCGTTTTGCTGTATACAATGAATAATACAGGGTGTCCAAGAAATGAGTTCACACTTTTGCTGTGAGCGCCTGGTTGATTGTAAAAATCTGAAAAATTCAGGAATAATCTATTACCCCTAAGCGACTTCAGAAAAAATATCGGGGGGCTCCCACCCCCCTTAAGGAGGAGCGTAGGCCCCAAAATGTACCCCGTGTTGCCAATATATCGCATATTTCAAATGGCAGGGGGTATTTTTTATTTCATCATTCAAAAGAACTAAAAAAACTGAGTAATTTCGTTTTTTCAGATTTTCGGTAGCCCCTCTCAAAACAAAATGGCGGCCAAATAGCTACCCCATACTTTAGAGGCCCATAACTTCGGTTTGAATCAATATTTTTTCAAAAACTAAAAACTTTCTGAATCCTCAAAACGCCCTCTTTCCAATGATGTGCCACACTTTATCATTTGGTGGAAGAAAAATGGGGCGCGGAGCCCCCCCAAAAATTTTTGAGTTTGGGGGGCTGTAGCTCAAAAAAGTCAAATGTAAAGGGGGATCGTGTTGTACATCAATCGAAAGGTCATAAAAAAGGAAGAATTTGGCGCAAATCCGAAGTCGCTACGATGCGTCTATTCAAAATGGCGGCCACTTAACCATTTGGGGGTGGGGGACCGTCCCCCCCAAATAAAATCCCTCTATCGAGTGATACACCAATCGAAAGGTCTTGGAAAGAGAAAGAGAATGGCGCAAACCGGACGTCAATTCGATGCTTGCATCCAAAATGGCGGACGGTCAAAGTTTTTTGGCTCTATAGGCCTGCAGGGTCATAAGCCAAAAAACTTTGACCGTCCGCCATTTTGGATGCAAGCATCGTATTGACGTCCGGTTTGCGTCATTCTCTTTCTCTTTCCAAGACCTTTCGATTGGTGTATCACTCGATAGAGGGATTTTATTTGGGGGGGACGGTCCCCCACCCCCAAATGGTTAAGTGGCCGCCATTTTGAATAGACGCATCGTAGCGACTTCGGATTTGCGCCAAATTCTTCCTTTTTTATGACTTTTCGATTGATGTACAACACGACCCCCCTTTACATTTGACTTTTTTGAGCTACAGCCCCCCAAACTCAAAAATTTTTGGGGGGCTCCGCGCCCCATTTTTCTTCCACCAAATGATAAAGTGTGGCACATTATTGGAAAGAGCACATCACTGGGGCGTCATGATTGTGCGGCTTCCTTGAATTTTATGCAAATCAAAAGCCCATTTTTTTTTTTTTTAACTTCCGGCAATTGAAATTTACTGATCTTACGTGCTTGGGAAAATAAGTTGCAAAATTACCGGTAGATAATTTCTCAAGAGAAAATTCTTAGTAGCAGTTTGTCTAACATCAGAACAGATGTAGTAGGGCCTCGATCCTATGTATGCTTCCGTTCTTTGTCGTAATCAATTGGCTCTTGTTACCATGTATAATGAAGACCACGCACAAGCTGTGTGCGTTGTGGCTGAATTTTTTTTTTTTTTTTGGAACTCAACTGGAATAACACTGGCAGCTTGAGTGAGCAACATCTAAAATGGTCCATTAGTTGACCGATGCAACTTCCGTCTCATTAGGAAAAATCTCAACAATTGTGCTTACCAGTCAACGTGAGGTTTATGTGTGGATCATAATTTCAAAACAAAAAAACTGATGTCCCAACGAGATAACGCCTTTAAAAATGACAAAATATGGTATGGGAAAAGATGACCAAGTCAAAAAAACTTTGTTTTAGGAAAAGCAACAGCAATTTCCATGTTTACAGTTATTTATTTACTCTCATATATCTGTTTCACTGTACAAAATGACCGTTAGTTATGCATCCCTTGCACTATTTTCGGTATTCAACACAAGTTTTCTAGACCAAGTTCAGGCTGAAATTAAAATTGAAGGGCACCAATGTGCTGAGAAAAACCTCTAGAACACAAGGAAATTCTTATTTTCTGCGAAGTTACCTTTCTTCATGCCATTAAATGAAAAAAACTGATTGTACCCTGTTCCAAAATTTCCGTCGGTTACGCACGGGTTTCGATATTTTACAAGACCTTAAAAGTTGATTTAAAAGTGAAACTGGGTTACTTGCAATTTTCTTGACCATGCTTTAGTGTTCTAAGCAGAAATCATCGACATCTACTCCAATGCGGCTAATGCGTGACAGCCACGTAGATACTCCTCAGTGTTTCAACGCAATATTACCCCAAATCAAACTAGACGTGAGCAAAAACTGAACCGTTAGGGCATACATCTAAACTTAGGTTCGACCCAGCATGAGTTGGTAAGCCCAGGATAAGCAACTTTGCATTCAGACACCACTACTCTTGTCAGAGCCCGATACTCAAAATGGTCCTGCTCTACGAAGGGCCTGTTCTGGCTCTAGATTTGCATGAAGACATGAACAGAACTGAATTCATGCAAACAAAAAGGCAGCATGAGAAACACAAGGCGCCGATGGACGATGTTGTCAAGTTGAAAACGGTGCCGATGCTCGCGCGGATCGGTGGAAAAAAAATGAAATCCTCCTCGAGTTGTCAGTTCCACTTCCAGTCCGCCATATTAGAAGAGCTGGAAAAATTGGAAGAGAAAGAGGAATTTCTCTTCCAATTGCAAAAGACGCTTCATCGCTGCTTTGCAAACCGACGAGTGAGAGAGACTAGAGACTGACGCTGCCTCTCTCTATTCGCACATACGCACACGATAGTTTTTTTTTTTTTTTTTTTTTTTTTTTTACTCACAATCAGATCTGCTCTGCTCTAGGGTCCCTAAATATGAAAGGGTACAATTGATAGGTTTTCTGAAGGTTCGCGCTGTAGCGGGACGTTTGAATTCACTTGTATTCTAATGGGCGGAATCAACTTTTTTACCCGGGTTTTTAACTATGCCTGGGGTCAAAGTTTTCAACGATTTTTTTTTACAGCCACTAGACTTATTGAACAAGATTTTCACTCTACCGATTTGATTTTACTCTACAGGTTTTTGAGAAAATCGCCTCTAAAGATGACTCTTTTCCCACGCTCAAGACCGCGTCATTCAAATTTCATATACGGCGCGAGCGGACTTTGGCCCTTGACGTGGCTGCATACAGACCTATCGCGGCACGCTTTACCAATACATAATAATTGTACTGGAGTTCCCCTGCTTGTTTTTTCATCTGTTTTTGCAATAAAATAGATTTGTAGCATACTGGTAAATCAAATCAATAGCCATTGGTTGAAATTTTAGAATATGATTAGTTTTGAATGTCAAAGTCGGACTGTCACTAAATATCGAAATTCAATACCTCCAATGTGTAAAACTATGTTAGTTTATGTATAGTTTGCGCCAAAATGCGCAATTTTGTGCGCCCTTACGAAGGATGTATCAGCAAATAAGGGCTTTAAATTGTAAACTTTGAGTTAGGGGGCAACCCTCCTTCCTTTACAGGTGCCCCCCCAAAATTATGGATACACCAAAAAGTGTAGTTTTCATTAAGTAATAGACATCGCCTGAGTTTCTTCATTTTATCGTAACCAGTAAAAAGTTAGATCGGAGGTAGGACTTTTGTTACACCCTGTAGAGTAGAATATACAGGGTGTTTCTAAAACTTATGTCATCCTTTCTACCACGTATTTTTGAGGTGAAAATAAGACTTTTCTTTCCTATAAACATGTGTCCGAAAATGCCCTCCTTTTGAGCTACAGCCCCCCAAAGTTTTAAAAAATGTTTGGTTTTTTTGGGATATCGACCAGATTTATGAACCGAATGTCATGAAAATTGGTGTCCCGAGGTACTTTTACGTGTAGAATCCATTAATGACCTCGAGAAATTCAGATATGAGGTCTGACTGTCCTTTTCAGGCAATCTTATACCTTCAACGACACAAATTTTAAGTTACGGAATGGAAATTTGAAGAATAAATAATGAAATCAGATGGAAAAAACTCTTTAAAAGATATTTGGTCCTCTTTGTTATCGTCGATACGACGCGTATTAAGCGAGATAATCGCTGCACAAGGTGGAAAAGTCAGCGCTTTTACTGTAGCGGGCGGCCCGAAGAAGCAGCGGAGTGGCGGGTGGCATACTTCCTGCCGCTCCTCGTGATAAAAGCGCTGACTTTTCCACCTTGTGCAGCGATTATCTCGCTTAATACGCGTCGTATCGACGATAACAAAGAGGACCAAATATCTTTTAAAGAGTTTTTTCCATCTGATTTCATTATTTATTCTTCAAATTTCCATTCCGTAACTTAAAATTTGTGTCGTTGAAGGTATAAGATTGCCTGAAAAGGACAGTCAGACCTCATATCTGAATTTCTCGAGGTCATTAATGGATTCTACACGTAAAAGTACCTCGGGACACCAATTTTCATGACATTCGGTTCATAAATCTGGTCGATATTCCAAAAAAACCAACAATTTTTTAAAACTTTGGGGGGGCTGTAGCTCAAAAGGGGGGCATTTTCGGACACATGTTTATAGGGAAAAAAAAGTCTTATTTTGACCTCAAAAATACGTGGTAGAAAGGATGACATAAGTTTTAGAAACACCCTGTATATTATCTGCAACATAAAAGGTATACTGAACAGCTTTTCTTTTATTTCCAGTTTTCTTCGCGATTATTTGGCTCTCGTTTTGGATGAAAAATCCAGTCCACAAGTTAATGCTGGCATGCCTTTCTCTGATCGGCCAGATACAGCTGCTAAGCTGGGTGGGTCATGTGATACCATCTAACGGTTCAGTAGAAGTTTTAATAGGTAAGGAATAAAACCATGATGGTGTCCATAAGATGATTCCAGAATCGATTAGTTCGAACTGTGGACACCACGTCGCGCTGCTCAAAAAATCAACAGTTTTGGCTATAATTAATAAGTTTACTCAAAAAGTACTATCAACGAATTAAAGGTTGTCGCGAGATTTTCACAAGCTAAGTTTCGCCTTCAAGGTTTCGGTTCGGCCACGCTCCTCACACCTTGCAGGTGAGGAGCCAGTGCGGGTGGGGTGGGAGAACCGTTGCAGATCAGTCCCTCACTCACACGCATAACTCATGCGGCAGTGGTCGTTTGGAGTCCCTTGATGGAAATATTGCACAGAGTGTACCAAACCACCCTGATAGGGTTTTTTTCTCCAAAACTACTGCACCAAATGAATTGAGACAAACAAGTCTGATAAAGGATTTGACCCCAAATTTTTCATTTTTGATATTTTGAAAAGCTCCCGACACTGTATATCTATCTACCTCACTCGCACTCATTGAGGCTTATGGGAATTTTCGTATTTCATCATTTCCGGCTTTATTTTTGAGTGTTTCAGCTTGATATAGTTTCAGGATATCATACTTATGATTGCAAGTGCTGGCGTACCTCAAAATTGGACTTTCCGTTAAATCACCAATTTTAGCCAAAACTGTTGACGTTTGAGCATCACTAGTGGTGCTATCCATCGGATTAAAATCTGGAAACGTTTCTCCTGGAATCAATTACTTATAACTTAACTTAAGTACTTGCAGTGTGAACCAATGAAAATAAAAACTTATTCGCAAATGAAGACAAAGATTGTAAGAATTTCTCAAAAGGGAGGCGAACGATCGTGGCTCTATAAATTTCTGAACACCTGACTTTTTAACGCAGTCTCTAATGGTCGTAAGAACCAAAAAATATAATTATTTGCCGGTTATCTATATGCACTCTAATTGCATTTATTCCTTTCGCTTGCTCTCTGATTTTGTGAAACATAAAACACGCAGCTTGAACGTAAGTTGAATGTCCGCGGACGCCACCTTCTTGCTCGGGGGTTTTGGACTTGGCCTGGTGGCTACCGCCACTTATGATTAAGTTTTGAATAAGTTTAAAGAAAAACATTTAATTGAGGGTCTTCCTCTCGTTTTAATTTGTGGTTCAAAATGTTTACTAGATTTAGAAAACTTAGTTTTTTACACATGGAATCTAAAATTAGAGAAAAATGTCCAGCGTATATCAACTAATGGGTCAGTTGCTTACTTTTTGCTAGGACAACATTGATTTTTTTCGTAAGATTCGGCGAAAATAACGAACATTCAAAACGTTCAAACCTCACTCATGAACTCAGGAAATCACAACAATTTCAAACAGCCCGCACTACACTGAACCTGTTTGCACGGACATATTACTACATAGACGGAACCACCGTGTATACGTAAACGATGTCGTTACCACAAAATGATGACTGCTTCTAAATACATGAAATATTGGCTGCACTAGCTGTCTGGTCTTTTGTAGCTTATCAAAGATTACAAAATAATACAAGAATTGTAATGCATCTAAACGAAACATTCAAATATGTGTAAGTTATATTGATGTTAACATAAACGCAGAGGTTCCGTATACTAGTAGTGTGTCCGTGATAAAAGTGTCTAGCGCGAGTTGTTTGAAACGGAAGGGACTTCTTGAGATAATGAGCGACTTTTAAAAGTTTTTAATTTGCGCATCATTATATTTTCGCCGAATTTTACGTTAGAACCAATGTGTCATATTGCTGTAGCAAAAGTACGCAACAGACCCATTTTCTCTCACTAGTCACTTTTGGCTGAATTACTATAGGAACTATATTCCATTTAGTTGTGATGATGATAACGAAACTGAGGGAAAGAAAAGCTAAAAATGTTGCTGTTTATATTTCTTATTGTCGACTCAAAATTATGGTGGTTTACAATGTTTACTTTTTTTTCCAGTGAACTTCTTTCGAGACCAACTTTTTCTCAGTTTTCTTGCCTTGGTTGTCATTGTTGTGGGCATTAAACTGCTGAATGTAGAGTCATCAGTGCCGAAATATCTGACCATAATTTTAAACAAGAAGATCTCCAATATTCTTTTGCAAGAGGGAATTTTCAAGGTATAAATCTTCACAATAAAAAAATAATTAAATAAAAAAATAAAAAATAATACAAGAGTAATTTAATTGAACTCAATTAATTACAATAATTACATGCACTGCGAGATGGTATGATTTTTAAACGGATTTTAGGAACCATAAAGAAGGGTATTTAATACATGTATGAAGAAAAGTGCGCGTGTTTTTTACAGCGAATATTTGAATAACCTTACAGCATGCCCACATCTTTCTTGTAATTTTATTACGTTGACTTGCATAAATTGGGGGGGGGGGGTTAATGACTTCAATGACAATTTAAATTTATCGATACATGAAAACGTATGATTCTTCCTTTGCCTCAGGGAGGGAATTTCATTTTAGCGCAATTTGCTTGATATCAATTTTGCTGGGGGATATGTAATCGTTGTTATTTGTACCACCTTTGTTGCAGGACACCAGTTACCAATCTGAGGCACTAGACGAGAGCGCTGAATTGACTGAATTTGATAAGAGTGAAAAAGACCAGTGGCAAAAAGTTGGACTGTTGATGGACCGTACCATACTAATTTTACTTACAGCCTCTTACGTTACCATTTATATTGTTTCTTTTCCATCGAATAATATTTTTGGTGGTAGGACTAAATTCAATCTGTAATAAAAAATGTCTCTCGTAAACCTATCGTTCTTGATTTCAAAGACTTCCTTCATAGAAAATATTCAAATATGGCGATATTGGAAGAATCCATAATGCATAGCAAATTGATAAGGTAACTGATTGTAAAATTAGCAGTGAATTTACAGGGTGTACCAGACCACCCGGATAGGGCATTTCTCTCGAAAACGACTGAACCAAATGATTTTAAACAAGAAAGTCAGATAGGAAACTTACCCCAAATTTTCCGTTCTTGATATTTTCAAAAGCCCCCGATAGCCCCTTAGGGCGTTTGGGGGGGGGGGGGGGTGCTGAGACACATTTTTCAAGTTTTCTCGAAAAAGTCTCCAATAAAGGTAGCAAAAAATGTTCATATTCGTAAATTAGAGGCAATTGGCGACAATTTTGCTCCTTCCATTTTTTTCCAAAAACCCCCAATTATTTGAGTCACAGGCATAGGGGTTTTTTGGGATTCTTTTGAATCGGCCCTTGTGACCACTCTGTTCACAATTTCTCAAAAATAGTTACAGATTCTGCAAAACAGATCAATACCTTTCGATTGATGTGCCACATCATGTTACCTTTAAGCGAAAAAGAAGGTGTTTTCCGCCAAATCAAAATTGTGGAGCTTCAATTGCCGAATTGGTGCGATTCCATGGTTTGAGCCAATTAAGCCCCAAAATTTTGATTTGGCGAAAAACACCTTACTTTTTCACTTGAAGGTAACATGTGGCACATTAATTGAAAGGTATTAATCTGTTCTTTCAGAATTTGTAATTATTTTTGAGAAATTGTAAACAGGGTGGTCACAAGGGCCGATTCAAAAAAATCTCAAAAAGCCCCTATAACTCAAAAAATTGTGGGTTTTTGGAAAAAATTTATAAGAGCAAAAATGTCGCCAATTGCCTCTAATTTACGAATATGAACTTTTTTTGATATCTTTATTGGAGACTTTTCCGAGAAAAATTGAAAAATGTGTTTGAGCCCCCCCCCCCCAAAAAAACTCCAAGGGACTAACGAGGGCTTTTGAAAATATCAAAACGGAAAGGTTGAAGGGTGAAATTTGCTCAATCAAATGTATTGGTTGTACTTCACTCCAAAATCCAGAAAAAACAGAAAAAACTCCAGAATCCCGCCCCGCCTGGGCGCCCCGACGTAGTACGTGAATACTTACAGTCGAACGTGTACTTTTTAACTACATAAATATTATATCTTTCGTCAGAAACTGTGATTCCGTTGTTTTTATTTCACGCAATTTTTTGACCGGAATATTTGAATTTATTTCTATATTCAGTTTTCATAGTTAAAAACACAAATATTTTCAATCTTAACAATATCTTCAATATAATTTATTTAACATTAAAATGTTAAGTTCAAGTAAAGACGAAAACACACTACACTGTCGTGACAGCGAATAAAGCTAACATGTTCCCACAAGAGATGAAACGATCTGCTGGTAAAAAATCTTGTGATCGTAAAAATAGGTATCAGTAAAGAATGAAAAAAGACAATTTTATTTTAGATTATTTTCGATTAAAAGTTAAAAACAAAAAAATCCCTGAATCGTAAAATCTTTGGAAGAAGTACCATAGAAAGACATTTTCTCAAATCTTATTGGTATTAGGACAGGAAACAATGACTCAATAATTCTTGCCTGTTATATCCTTAGCTCACAATCGATCAGATTTTTTAATTGAGTATAGCTTTTCATGGCATTTGAACATGATTTTTCGAAAATTCAACGGAAAACCATTACGTTTTTTTGTAATTTTTTTGTAATTTTTTTGTAATTAATCCTCAATAGGACTCATTGAACCATTTAAGATAAGAAAAAATTAAAGAAGGCAACTAGGTGAGTAGACTAGTCTGGTAGTCTCACATAGATACTATTGTAAACATTTTCAAGCAATTGTGTTGCAAATTATACAATAAAATTACAGAAATTTTAAAGAAATTAATCAGACTCTGCATTCTCTTAGTACCAATACTAGAAAGCTTTTTCTCCGTCGACAAAAGCCACAAAGGTTTTACCCCTAAAATTGGGTGACTCGATTCATGAAAGAAAAACTAAAATGGAACTCGGAATTAGGAGGCATAAAACTTCCAATTTTATCGTTCCTTTTTTATTTCCAACCAGTCCTAACTTTCTGTAGACTCTTATTTCACATCAGCTTCAACTTATTATTTTCACCCACTCGAGAATAAAAAATTGACGCCGTTTTCGGGAAAAGGGGCCCATTAAACAACAGGTGTGCTCTATACAGGGTGTGTTTTTTTTTCATCTCCCCCACCCTGGTTCTTTTTCTTGCTAATTGAGATACAGAGTTGTGGTTTGAACCATTCTCCATCACTTTGGATGAATTTGCTCTTCCAGGAGCGACCCCCCCCCCCTAGAAGAACTGTCTCAAAAATTTCAAATTTCGAGGTAGCCCCCCTTGAGAGCTGGGGGATAGGGGTTGACCCCCAGAAAAAAAAATTATCTAAAAAAGATTATGAAGAATGGTCCAAACTGCAACTATTTACCTCAATAAACAAGAAAATAACCCGGAGGGGGGGAGATAAAAACTAAACACCCTGTAGGGAAAATGAGCATTGTGATTGAATAGAGACTTTGTCCGAAGCACACACCTATTGTTTTATGGGTCCTTTTTTCCGAAAGCACCTTCAATTAACAAAATCAAGTCGAATGAAGATTATACATAAAATCGGAGCTGAATTATAAAGAGACACAACAATTCGTTGAGTAGTAAACCAGGAGCTGTATCTGTGCATTGAGAAATAAGAAAGGCCTCCTTATGTCAAAGATAAAAGTTTCACAGGAACCAAATATTAAGGTGATATGAATGGAAAAGGTTGTTGGAAACAGACTTCAAGCTGGACGAAAAAATTGCCTTAAAGAATTGCACTCCTTCTCCATTTCATCAGAACTTCTCCAGCCTTTGTCCTCTTTGTCATGTTTTTGTAATGCGTCATAAATATCATCATTTCTTTTGAAGTCCCCAAGTTTACGTGGTAATATATGCACATGAACATGCTACAAGACAAGAAAAAAGCGGAAGACAATCAGTCAGAAAGATATTAGTGATGAAGTAAATAGTTTAAGAGATCTTACTTAGGGTCGCGAATGAGGAACGCTAAAAAGATTAAAAGAAACCAACAGCATAGAAAGAGCGGCAAAATTAAGAAGGAAATCTCCCATTCCAAGTGCCACCGCCAATGCGGTCGAACAGAGTTGAGGAGTGAATTTCGTAAGTCTTTAGAGCAACCATCAATATTTTTGGAGGTTTATACACCTGAGTCGACCCTTAGATTGCATGTGGCAAAATTGTGCAACCGCCCCTTTTTTAGTTAATGTTTGGTTAAATTGATGAGATTGACGACATCATTATAATCCATTTCTATCAGACGTAGTTCTGGTAACTTTAAATCTAAATGTTTTTTTTTTTTTTTTTGCTTACTTCCACACGACTGGATTTACCCTCAGTGGCACCCAAGGCCTGAGATTCATAACTATGAACCGAAAAAAAAGAAAATTATCTTGAACTCACTTTAATTGACTGGCCAGCAGCGACACCATCTTGGACGCAAAGAGTTGATGAATCCGTCTTGTGGATTTCTTCCATGACTCTCTCAACTTTCTTCACAACGATAAACAAGTCTGCAACTTCTTCATCACTCATCTCATGAAATTTATCGACAACTCTGATAGGGGATACAAGAACATCTGAAAAACTGCTAAGGAAGATGTGGCAAGAGATCAATTGAATTTTAAAGGGAAAGAGCAAAATAGAGGAATCTGGTGAATGACAGAATAAAGTTTAGAGCTTCATGTAGGATTTGATCAATCTTCAGATTGGAACAAAATTCTTGACCAGAACTTCAGTTAGCATCCTAAAAATCAACCTTTGAAGATATCATGTTTTCTATCGCACAACGAGAGTTGTTGGGTCCCAAATCCTGGAGCGTTTCCTGCAGCTTAATATCCCCCCCAATACTTGTGATTAATTCATGTTTGACAAGTTAAACAAAATAAGACAAAAACGTAAACAGTTTTCTACATTGCACGGTTGGTGCACATATACCTCTTTTTATTAAAACCTCTGCTCAGCCCAGTGTGTACCGCCATCTCCCGCGTCTGGAGTGGTAGACCACCGAGAATCGGTGCTAGTCTCTTTTTTGTACTCTCAAGTGAAGTTTAAGCGTGCGTGCTCAATAATTAATCTTAGAAATATGTATTTTTTTTTTTAACTGTCATATTTTCTCGTTTTGTCGTGTTTCTCTTTTTTCTTTCTACGTTTCGTTTTCGCATTAATCGTTACTTCAACGTTTTAGCTTCCTTCTCGTCGTTTCATCATTAAATTTTCACCTCTTCATTTTCTTTTCTATGAGTGTTCATCTTTCGTCCCAGGTTTGATTTATTTGATTTCTTTACCTGATCCCTTTGTTCCCTCTTTTTTCCCAATTAGAATTTCGCAACGGAAAAATTGCAACTTGTTGAAAAAATATCGAAAGAAAGTTACAAAATAGTTGCAACTAGGTAGTCATTTGTTGACACATATGACCGATTTTCGACGATAATACCCAGTTAGCAAATAAGCGCTCGGGCTTGGCGCTCCGATTCAACTAGGGGACACCGATTCGCGAGCTGCATCGAAGACGCTCCGGTGCGGTATCTCGGAGCAGATGACAGGCACAAACGCACGAATTGGATGCCTGAAGACGGCTCGTTGCCCGCCTTTCGAGCACTCAACAGCAAGTAGTCCGCTCGGGCGTAGCTCGGGCTGTCTTTTACAGCGACGACTCGATATGGGTACCTTTTGCTCGAGATGCTCGTGAATTGCGAGAATCTCACATTTTTGGAAAGCTCTCTGAAACTCAAAAATAGCCTTTCGTAAAGTTCAGTGAAGCAAAATGATTTGCCCTAAAAATGGGTCTGTTGCATACTTTTGCAATAGCGTTATGGAGGATTGCTTCTGGGGTAAAATTGCGTGAAAATCTCAATAAGAGCAAAGCGTCTCATGATTCACTCATAAACCCCCAGAGGGCGTTTTAAGGAAAGCTTAAGATGGCGTGTAAATGAGCGAATACCTGCACGCGTGCACCACGAACAACAAGGATGGCCGACGACGGCATTCGACAAAGTGGGTATATTTGCCCGGCCGCGGCGTTGCATTTTTCAGATTTTCGGCAAATCGACCAATATCCAAATCGATAGTATGTATAATCACTATATGGTAATCACGAACAATAACGAGACAGTGGAAACCGGAAGAAACACACAGAATGTTGGTGCTCGTGTTGCAAGCATTCAGGGTTGATGCGCTCTTTCAACCGCCATCATACCAACTGCTATAGGGACGCAGACTTTTCATCCATCTACTTATCTATATATCGAACCTAATGCGGACTGGTCCAGAGTAGATGGGCGAGCATTCCTGCCTAACTTTACCCGGTCGAACTTACAGGGGTCCCCCAAAATTGCGCTACAATGTACCTAGATGAAAACGGGGGAAATAGACAGGAGAAGAAATTGAAAATAAAAGAGGAAAGTAAATATATGGAGGTAATCAGGTCTGTATCAGTATGATTTGACCCTTTTATCGGTAAAAGAAGGCCCCCATATCGGTGTGAAGGTGCCCCTTTATCGACAAGAAGGGGCCCGGGATTAGTGCGAATGGGCGTTGAAGGGGCCCACATCATGGTAGGATGCCCCATAGGAAAGTAAGAGCCAGTCTGCCCCTGTATCTAACTATTTATCCATCAATCTATAAAATTTTCATTTAAGATAAACACCCCAGTACCCGACACCCCCGAAAATCGCGCTAGTATATATCCGTACCGTAAGTATCTACAACTCGGGGAAAAATAAGAAAAGTTGGCAAGATTGCTTCACGCCGATTTTTGTCTCAAAACTAGACATAGATTGCAGCACCACCCAATGTTTAAGTTTTTATTTTTTTACCTATCGAGCAATTATTTATGTCATCGAAAAAGTCAAGAGCCAAAACTTCATAACGGCGGCTATTTTCTTGAGGCTTTCGTTAAGAAAAGGGTAAGTGAAATTAATGTTTTACGAAGTTATTAAACGTGGTATTTATTTTTTGTTGTATTACACGAGTTTTTAGTAATACTGGGAATCGATTCACGGTAAATTGTTCACTATTTGTCTATTTTTGCCCTCAGAATTGCCGAATCGGATACTGGGTCGGAATTCCGTCCTTGAGCCAATATCCGACATACTCAATCGCGGCGTGTCGGGTATTGGATTTAGGTGCGAATGATGTCACCCAATACCCGATTTTGAAGTCTTATCGACCCAAAATATTGAGAATGTCTGAAAATTTTCCCTAATTATCATCCTGACTTATATTGGTGATTCTTTGGGGTATCCCCAGAAATTATTTTGGACTTGTTTGCATTATCTTAGTAATGTTTGTATGAGTCCTAAATGGGAGTGCTGCGTTGATCTTCAACTAACAAACTAAGAGACAGAGACAAGCCCTGCAAGTTTCACTCACAAAAATGAAACATTCACACATTTTCAAACATTAAGTACTATGCAAGTAGAATCTGTTGTTGGAGTAAATATCAATTTCTTGTGAAGCAAGTAATCTAGAGGCCGCACAGTGCAGTGCCCAATGGAAATAAGTCTAAAATCTGATTACCGAAAATGCATTTGGCAACTAGTCTACCGGAAAGAAGGGTAATCAGTGATGTCATTTTGGCCGTTTGTTTACTAAATACCGGTCTTTTGATCGGTTGGGGACATCAAGAGATAACACCACCGCGTAGCGTCTCACGTGGGTCATGCCGCGCACCTATTGTGATCTCCGTGATTTGTGTTTACTTCTCACTCTGCCAACCGTCACTAAGCATCGCAATGGAAGGAAACATGTCAGGTAAGTCTGTTTTTCATAAAACTACCTCAGTTTTACCTATCTGGATTCAATAAATTGATTTTTAGCACCTTTTTCAGTGATCTTTAAAATTCATTTTTTTTCGGAAGTTTCAAACTTTCAAACACGTATTTAAAAAAACACCAAATAACACTTTTTCCTGAGACTTTTAATCTGTTCAGAATTGCGTGTAGATTCCGATAGTGAAATCCGTTTCTGCTCCTAGCTGCTCTTTTTAAAGTTATTTCGATTTTTGTGTCCTCAGGTTCTACGCTGAAATACTGCTCGTTACTTGAAAAGTGGAGGAGCAAAGCGGAGCATGAACGAGTCACTGAAATCGCAAAGGAAATTCAAGGTCATTTTCACTTGAATACTGATCAAACCGAAAAAGTTACACAGCTAGCTCGGTTAATATGTTTGAAATTGTCATCGAAGTGGAAAAAAAATCACCGTGATGTAATACAATTTTCGAAAAATGAGGCAAATTTTTTAATGTCCGAAGTGTTGTTGCCGAGTGATTTTACTTCTGGAGCCAGGAAAACGAGTGGAGCGCCTATTAAACCTTTCGCGGAGTGTTGCTATAAAACCAAGAAATCCAAAGAGCAGCCATTGTTGGATAAGTACAGTGCCGAGGAGTTGAGGTTCGCCGCCGACATCGCAGGACCGTCCACTCCTCCAATTCAGAACGCGACGTTGTCAATCTCTCTCTATCAGACTCTCGCCTTAACTTTGGATTTAGATCTCTCTTTGAGGAAGTATGAAATTTTGTATAAATATATCAACAGTTTTGAGGCAGGTAGGCTTCCTTCCCTTCATATGTTAAACAAATTTAAACAAAATTTTTTTCCGAAATTAGCACTTTGTTCTGATTCAGAAATAGAAGTAGATGTGCATGATATGTTAACTAAGACAATTGACAGTATTTTTAAATTAATTGAAAATGACATTTTGATAAATCTGTTGTCATCTGATTTAGTTTTAGTTAGTAAATGGGGCATGGATGGCAGTTCGGGACACGGAACCTACAAGCTCCCATTTACTGACTCTAATAAAACAGATGAATTTTCATTTTTCGAGGCTTTTGTTCCTCTACTTGTTAAAGAAAAAAGCAGCGGTAATATACTTTGGGAAAATCCCCGCCCGTCCTCATCTCATTATTGTCGACCGTTAAAGTTAATTTTTTGTAAGGAGCATTCCGATCTAGTCATGCAAGAGCACTCAAAGTTTAAAAAATTGTTCGAGAGTGGCATCGAAAATTGTAAAATTAATGTTGGTCCACGAATTCTGAACGTAGGTTTCACATTTCATTTTACGATGATCGATGGCAGTGTCTGTAAAGTAGTGACTGAAACCAAATCATGCGCAACATGTGTCATTTGCAAGACTTTACCAAGTCAACTCAATAGTGCGGATGTGAGTCAGTTCAAACCAATCGTTGAAAACTATCAATATGGATTGTCAACATTACACTGTTGGATCCGTTTTTTAGAGTGTTGCCTCCAAATTGCTTTCCGTTTACCATTACAGACATGGAAAGCCACTGAGGAATACAAGCTATTAGCGGAAAGTAAAAATAAAGACGATAAAAAAAAAATCCAAGAAATGTCAGAAAACATTAAAAAACAGGCGAAAACAAAAATCCAGGAGCAGTTTAAAGTTTCATTGGCAATAAGCGTTTCTAAACCAAAACAAGGTTATGGCTCATCAAATGATGGCAATACTGCCAGAATTTTTTTCAAAAATTACAAAACAAGTGCCAATATCACACGACTCAATGAACAATTAATATATAATTTTTACACTATCCTCAGACTTTTAAATTGTAAACGAGACATTAATGTAGACAAATTCAAAAATCTTACCCAAGAAACATTAAATCTATATCTTAAAGAGTATGACTGGTGTAAGCTGCCTATGACTCTCCACAAAATTCTAATCCATGGTTGTGACATTATTAATCATTTTGACGTCCCAATAGGTAAGATGGCCGAGGATTGTTTCGAAGCTCGCCATAAAGAGATCCGAAAGGAGAGATTGAACCACACGAGGAAACATAGTAGAGTTTCCTTAAATATTGATTTAATGAATCGATTGATTCTTACGTCTGATCCACATTTAGCCTCTTTTCGTACTGCCTCACTCAAAGAAAAGAAACAAACTTCCGACTGTGATATTCAGCAATATTTCTTACAAGGGCCACAGGATAATGACGAAGTGTTATCCGGCTTAAATAATTCTGTTATTTTAAATGCTATCAATTTTAATTCTGACGATGATGATGATGACGACGAACCATTGATTAAAATTAAAGAAAGATTAATCAACAAACAATAACTGTGATCAAAAATTCATAAAATGTGATACAAAAATTCGTAAATAATGTGATACGAAAATGTATATTATTGCAAGAGAATTTGTTTTTTATTTTTATACTTTTTTCTGAAAGATAGTCATTTTTATTATTGTTACTTTTTGATGCTAGTCATTTGATTTTTTTGTGTACTATACGGTATCTTCACAGTTCCTGTTACTTTTCAAAATCTTACTTTACTTTTTTATTTCCCAATGTTTATTACAAGGGCTACGGGATAGGGACTAAGTGTTGTCCGGCTTAAAAACTTCTGTCATATTAAATGATATCGATATTTTCTGAAAGATAGTCGTTTTTACTACTGTAACTTTTTGAAGCTATTATTATTAATTAAACAATGATTGTGATCAAAAATTCATAAAAATGTAATACAAAAATGAGTAAATAATGTGCTACGAAAATGCATAACATTGCAAGAGAATTTGTTTTTTATTTTTTTACTTTTTGCTGAAAGATAGTCATTTTTATTATTGTTACTTTATGGCTAGTTATTTAATTTTTTTTGTGTACTATACGGTATCTTCACAGTATCTGTTACTTTTTAATAAATCTTTTTCATTATTTTGATTACTTTGCGCATAGTGTGCGAATTCTTATACTTTTCGAAGGGAGGGGAGGATGGGAGGGGGAGGGATGGGAGGGGAGGGATGGGAGAGGAGGGAGGAAGAAGGGGTGAAATATAAAAACTTTTTTACGGAAACTATTCCGATTTTCTCAGACACAACGAAATTTTATCCGATTTGTCTTCGGTAAATTGGCAACTCTGACTATGCCAGATGTATTACTTACTGCAAAAGAGAAGAAATCTCCACGGATTCATTCATTTAGAACATTTTTTTTAATAAGTTATGAATTTTCTTAGTCGTGCATATAATATACTGATTTTTCCCATTTTAAGGGATTTTTTTTCTGAAATTTTGGCAACACTGGAAAATTCTAACAATGTTAGATCAATGTGAATGCAAAAAAGAAGGGATCCCCAAAGTTTCATTTGTTTAACTGCTTTCGTTCAAAAGTTATGAATTATTTCTCAGCCGCCCATAAGGACACGGCACTGTGGGCCGTTTCAGATACCTTCGGTTCTGAGAACTCTTTGTTTACATGCGTAAAAATGTCGACGCGCCGCTCACTAAAACAAGCAAACAAACCAAACTTCAATAGGTCATTGTTTGCCATATTCTAGGGAGACTTCCAGAATACTTTCCATATCGAAGCAGTTTATAATTTTCTTCTTTTTTTTCAGAACCATGGAGAAGCGCTGCTCAATAGAAGATCTGAGAGCAGCCGTTGAAGCGGTAAACAATGGTTCCAGTTTGAAAGCCGCTGCCAAAGCGTACAACATTCCAAAAACCACTTTGTTCGACAAAGTTAATGGTGTCAGTGAAATAGGAGCAAGGGAAGGACCATCTCCCATTCTCTCCAATGAAGAGGAAGAATTAGTTGTTAAGTGGATAATTGAAAGCGGCAAAGCTGGGTTTCCAGTCAATGACCAGCAAATTATGATCAATGTTTTTCGACTTCTGGAAGAATTAAAAAGACCGAACCCCTTCAACAAAAATGATAATACTCTTGGTAAGAAATGGCTGTCACTGTTCTTATCTTGTCATCCTACACCGCAGAATCTAACCCTATCTCGACGTAATGTCACTGAAGGACACCTGTTAGGCTGCTTTGCAGAAATAGAATCATATATGAAAGAAAATTACTTTTTGACAATTTTCAATGAGCCCTGTCGTATTTTTAATGCTGACGAAGCAGCCTTTTTTTACCATCCTAAAAGTGAAAAAGTTGTTCATCTGAAGGGGGCTAAAAGTGTGTATTGTATGATTAATTCTGACGAAAAAGAATGCCTCACGGTGCTAAGTAATGTGAGCGGATCAGGAGCAGTTGCTCCACCCATGGTTCTTTTCAAATATGTGCGAGTACCAAAAGTAGTTGCAAATACTGTCCCTAAGCACTGGGGTGTTGACACAAGTGAAAGCAGGTGGATGACGAGTGAAACGTTCTGCGAGTATATGTATTACCAATATATTTAACCCTTGGCTCGAAGAAGAAAAATTTAAGAAACCAATAGGATTGTTTATAGACGGCCACTAAATGCTGATCTCAAATTCCACCATTAAATACTGATCTCAAGTAGTAACCCAAATTTACTGTGCCATCTCAGTTCACCGCAGTTCCTTTAACCATTAATTTTCTACCCATTATGTTGCAAATGGTGCCAAAACTATAGTAAGTAGTTTTTCCTAAGCAATCAGGTACTTTGTTTTTTTTTTCTTACTATGAGCTCACCCTCACAAAAATTTGTTTGTCAGTTACAGTAGTAATGTTAGTCTTAGTAATGTTACAGATTTTTTTTACTGACGATTTTGTTATTTTGGTGTTTAAGAACTGCAATTTCCTTTTGATTTTTACTTTTTACGACTTATTTGCCTCCAATATTCCAAATTTGTTTAACAAAAACTTGTCATTTTTTTGAAAGAGAGTATCTAACATGAGCTTTGATGCAGTTCGGAAGCAGGCACCGCTACTTGTCAGAACCCTATACTCAAACAGGTTCTGCTCTATCTTTCTCGATCAATTTTTTTTTTACGATGCTGACTAATTCACCTCAATGATGTATCTGAATCAGACAATGCAGAGAAGCCAAACACATAATCCAAAAAAATCCAATGCTTTCACAATTGTCACATTTTGTTTAGTTTCTGACCATATCTACCCCATTTTTAGAATTTTTTGTCAAAATTGATACTACTTAACAGAATTACAGATTGGGGCAGAAATTAAACTAAAGAGTGTGCACTTAATCTGTAACAAAACAGATTAAAAGTTGTACAACCAGAAAACCATTGTGATGGCCGTGGGTTTCTGCATTCGCTGATTCTTCTCTGCGCGAGCTTTTTTTGTCAAACGCATTGAAACCACGGAACAAAGGTGTGAACCAATAATTACGTAATCGAGTAAGTTATGCAAAAGCATAACAGTCAATTCTGCTATATTCCTGGTGCTCTTATACTCTCCTAGCCCTGTGAGTCAATTTAATGCCTCTCAGGTAAGTACCTAGCTCATACCTTCATTAATACTCGGGGTCATACATTTTCGTTCAAGATACGAATAAAATAACGGTTGCATGACTCAAGTTACATGCCACAAATATATTATCAGCTGATGTTGAAAAAGTGCACTGATTATTCTAACTTACTACGCTGTTTTTCTTACTTTGAAGAACTTTTACAGCCTGGCAGTATAAAATTCCTTACCAAGAAGTCTAGTCCTGTAAGTACTTACTTAGGTAGAAATATAAGTAAAGGAAAGGGAGGGACTTATTAAAGATTGGTGAACAGATGAGCAAGCTGATTACACTTCCTCAGATCTTTCAAAATTTATTTACAAATGTTTTTATTCATTCATTTTAGTGATCAGTCAGAACTTCCATCATATTGATCTTGGAAACAATATTTTCCTCACTGGTCGTAACCAAAACATTCAACTTTTGAGGTTATGTTGGTTGTAAATAGGGGGGTGTCGGATACTAGATCCAAAATACGGCTACGAGAACCTTCAGCAGTCGGAGTGTCGGATACTGGGGATTTTGACTTTTTATCGTTTTTCTTTCATAACTGTTAATAAAACCATAATTTTACATTCATTTTATATTCAATCGATAGTTAATGAAATTCTCTCTCAGAATATTAAGAATATTAATATTAAGAACTAGAAATAAAAGGATACGCCCTGGTAATACACATTTCTTATTCACAAATGCCATGGTTAATTCTGTCTTGTAAAAAACGTGTTTAACAGGAACTTTTACTTGTCCAAAGGTGAACTCCACATTTTCTTCAGTGATCAATGCTTCAAGTGGCTTGGATACTTGTAACTTTGGGTATAAGTCAAATCGTCTGTTTAACCAAACAGGTATTGACTTTCGCAATGATTCAATGTAGCCTAAATCGATAGGGGCTATTGCGATATTCGTTCCTTCCGAACACTGAGCAATGATGTTTCCATAGGGATCAACAATCTGCAATGTCATAGATTGATCAAGTGTTAATGATAAGACAAATTTCTATCAATATTTACTTGTATATTATAAAAAAAAACTATCAGGAGACAGAGAATCTGTTGATCCATCCAATAAAAGATTAGAACTTTGCCATAGGTGAATCTCGGGCACGAAGTATCAAAACATTTGATAAACCCAAAATTCTAGATATGAATTTATTTTTGTACCAATAAAAAAACCATTTTACGAAATTCAGGGAGAACTTGATCAAAATTCAGAATCAGATCCACCCTTCAAAGGACCCGAGGATAAATTTGTCAAACCAGCAAATATTGGCAATGGAATTGAGATAGTTGTTATTTTCGTATTCACAGTCATTATTTCACTTTCAACTTGTATCTTCCGAAAATGTTTGTATGGTGGATTCCCACACACGGTCTCTTGGACCCTGATTTCAAATTACTCTACTCCCAATAACATTCCTTTTTTTTCTTTTTTTCTAGCAAAAATCATGGGGTGTGCTTATTTGGTCACGAATAAGCTTAGTGAATGCCTTCCATATACGTTGGGGGGAAAAACCAAATAGTTTCAAGGGAGCATAGTCGGCGACAAAAATAATACACATCAAACAACTCCTAACCTGGTAGGCTCCCCGCAGTACCTGCCTCTCAAGGAATTGAGGCATTGCAGAAGCCTACCTCAACCAAAATCTGCAGTTGTCTTACTTGAGATGGTTCCAGGGGAAAATTTTTCAGATTTTACGACACTGAATATAACGATAAAACCTTTAGTTGCTTTTGAGGAAAGTCATGTTTTTGGCATTTTGAATTGAAAACAAAGAAGAAATCCGCAATTTAAGAACTCCGACATGTGTGTAGTTTTTCGTGAATTTTTGGAAACCAAAATGAACAAAATTGGATGAGAATTCAAGCCGTAATATTGGAAATGAATCTCGCCATAAGCTTAGTGAGTACAAAGTACGTGCAAATAAGTGAGGCAGATATCTAACTGCCTCACTCGCACTCATTGGGGCTTAGGGGAATTTTTTTATTCCCATTATCCCAGGTTTCTTTTAGAGTGTTTTAGATTAACAATTTCAGGGAATCTTCCTGGATTATGCTCGCAAGTGCTGACTTTCTTTAAGTTTTTCTTTTTGTGTGTAGTCATTAATTGTAGTTAAAAACTGTTGACTTTTTGAGCAATGCGACGTTGTGATTATGGATGGAACTAATTGGTACTATGAAATCGCCTTAAAGGGGGGGGGGGGGGCGGGAGAGAAAATGATTTGAAAGGAAAATATCTTACTGAAGCATGACCCCAAGATTTTCTTTTCGAATTATGTGTTCCGGTTTGAGCTGCAGCAATAACATAACAAAGATTTTCAACTGCTCTGCATTTCAGGAGCTTTTCCCAATGGTTGGCGCCTGTTTCATACATAAACGCAGAAGGAAACGTCAAAATATGGGCACCAGACTGAGCCAATTTTATACTCAATTCTGGAAACCGAATATCGTAGCACTGGTAAAAAGTTAGTAAGGAAAATGGAGAGTACTTATTTTTCATAAAAATTAAAAATAACAAAGTTTCTAGCTTCGACTTATCTGCTCATCCTCTGATCTTCTAGTCAAATTAATGCTGCCGTGAGACTTTCCGATCCCGAATTTTATTAATTTCTCATGTAAGTCAAAGGTTTTCTACTGTACTACTTCATGTAGAGAGACAAAACAGAACATAGGGCTGACCTTATTTACAGCCAGGAGTCCAGAATTTTCTTCGGGAGAAAAATTTTCCTCCGGCATTTGAAAACATATCCACAATCTTGCATACTTTCACTCTTCCACAAACAGCTCCCTACCACAAAATTTTCAAACAGCAACCCATACATTGTGATAGATCGTTCGAAAAGGCACAAAATTCCAAGACTTTTGGCGCAACGTGGAAGTAAAGGACAGGGCACATTCCATATGGGAAATGGCCCCTTGCCTAAAGTTGATTTTTTTACATGGATCGACGCCACTCGTCGAGCTGAGCAAAAGTTCTCACGGCACCAAAAAATTCTACCGTACCGTTTTCGCGCGATTCAAGCCCAAAGTTGATACGTAACGATAGGAATTGGCATTGGTACGAAATGAGTTTCTCGGAACAGGACGGGTGATCGGCGCAACTATCCCTCGTGAGGCAATACCTACTATAGTTCACACTCGAACTGCACGCACGTACAATGTCCGTTCCCTTCCCCTACCCATCCACACATGTTCCTTTTACTCAAAACCCGCATTCCCCTCCTGGATAGATATAGGGCAAAAACCAGAGCGTATTTGTTTACAATCGAAAGGCGCTACTTCGGTAGGTCTCGAAGAAGAGTTACCGCCGTTTTATGCACAACTTTTGCCCTAAAAAAATAATTGATCGCGGTTTTCTCCATTCCGCCATTACGCTGACCATTTAGATCCGCTGGATCGCGCGTAGCGCGGCGATCTTGTTCGCGGAGCAGACCAGCTGACGCGGCCCGTCTATTTATACGATGACCATTTTCAAAACTCTTCAGTTCAGCTTGTGTCGTGGTGTAGTCCACGATGAGAGCTGAACTCACCTCTGTATAGTTTATAAGTTTTGGTTTATAAATTTCCATTCCTTATTCTTCTTCAAACCCGTGCCAGGAAACATTGGGTTCTTTCTAGTTTCGGTTATTTTTCCGCCACCACGGATCCAATCATTTTAAATCGCTCTCCCGGCTTACAACGTTGGTTGTTAGTGGTGTTTATACCCGGTCATGAGATGTTAAAGATGTTCGGTGAAGTAATAGCATACTCCGTAACTTTAGCAAGCGCGCGCCATATGTATTCAGACCGTTTTTGAAGGATTCCCCCTTTTTTCCAGTGAGGTGAGGGGATTTTAACGATCGCCGCGGGATTTTTAAAACCTCCACATTTCTACTCTTAATTCATTCTAAGTATACCTAGTTGTTAAACAAGACTCTAAGAGCAGGCACCTCCTCGTGGCGAGTCTTGGGTACTTAGATTGAGTGACGGAATCTATTTAGAATACATTTTCTTTTAGATACCGTTTGCTTCACCAATGCTGAGAACGCTGCTCAGAAAGACTCGAATGCTCCCTAGCACTGTTATATTAGGTACATGTTCAGTTGACTGGGTCGAGGAAAGTGTAAAAAATATTTGCATGACCTCACATCAGTTATATCTACGAAAATTTGATAGTTGTCATTAAAACGCAAAGAAGAAAAACAAAAAATAATGAAAAGATGAAAGAGAAAGGCAGTTAGAAACTAGCCCAGCCAATAAACTCAAAAGACGAGAAAAGGATACGATGGCTAAACCAATATTTCCGACTGGACTTGAGACAGGAGCAAGTATCTCTGTTCCTCTCTCAATATACTTTGATTCTTGAATATTTAAATTTTTTTCAGGAAAATAAACATCAAACAAATGCACTTTCCGGTAGACAGCTACAACTTGCCCTTCACTATTAATTATCACGTGTGCATTCTTCAATTTACCATTATCTACCTGGAAAAAGAAGAAAACGATGAACATTTCAATAAAGAGAGACTGAAAGAGTACAAACTTAAATTATTACAGACTTATAAAATGACGGAGCATCAGCGAAAGTGTATAGAAACAGGTATGGGTACCATGCAACAAATATCTGGAGTCCATTGCTGGAAGTTTTGTTAGGGAGTACTGACTGACGCCCGACACGACACTTTATGCATTTGGAAAGGGTCTACTGGGTGTACGAATTCGAAAGGTAAGTTCGACGGTGGACAGGCGGATTTGCTAGCATCCCGGTTCATTCCAATACATTCTTCTTCTCCTCTTTTCTATCATCGACTCCTTTGTGTAAAGCCTTCGATATCTTCCACTCTTTTTTCACTCCATGAAAGCCTAAAACCATTGACCAATCAGCACTCGTTAAGCTCGTGTCCGTACTCCCAATACCAAACTTCCATCAAGGGACTCAAGCAGCAAACAGAGGCTAAGAAGATAAATTGCTGACATTCAACTTTTTCCAGTCTTGTAAAAAGGGATTTGAGAAGTGGTTGTTTGTAGTTCTCAATGGAACGAGTAGGGGAGACAAATCACCATCTTGGTACGGTCAACGAATCAAATACAGTCATTCAACGCTTGAGTTTTGATCCAGGTAGGAAACTGGCACAGGTACCTAACTCGATGAGTTTTAACATTAAAGGCGGTCTACCTGAGCCAAAATCCAAGGCGTAGTCTGACGTTAAATCATTATACTAATGTTGCTAGGGCAAAACTTCAAGTCTTTCAGAGGCCACAGGCCAATGTTCTAATATACAGGGTGTAACAAAACTCATGTGCCAAACTTCTGGAGCATATGTTTGAGGCCAAAATAATCCATAAACATGGGTCTGAAATTGTAGCATTTTCTAGTGACAGTGTTGCAAAGTTTCCAAAAAACAAATTGAAAAATTGTCATAACTCCCTCTTGAATTTTTCTTAATATTCGTAAATAGAAACTCGGGTGTAATTTTAGGCGCTCTTGCCGAATTCGGCCGTGAAAATGCAGTATGCAAAAATTTGAGGGGGGTTTTGGGGGTTTTTCTTGATTTTTCTCACTTTTTTGGGCCAAATTTTGAGAAAACATGCTTTAGGATTCATTAAACCCGAAAACGCTTAGCATTATTCAAAAGTTCGGGAAAAAATGGGCATATTTGGTCCTTACAAGTTTTTCCTTTTCGCAAACCATTTCCGAGAAAATCGTCCCTAAAGTTGCAGAGGTCGGCCAATAATCGCATTTCCTTTGATTTTGTCAATTCTTAGTCGACCTCTGCAACTTCAGGGACGATTTTCTCGGAAATGGTTGGCGAAACGAAAAAACTTGTAAGGACCAAATATGCCCATTTTTTCCCGAACTTTTGAATAATGCTAAGCGTTTTCGGGTTTAATGAATCCTAAAGCATGTTTTCTCAAAATTTGGCCCAAAAAAGTGAGAAAAATCAAGAAAAACCCCCAAAACCCCCCTCAAATTTTTGCATACTGCATTTTCACGGCCGAATTCGGCAAGAGCGCCTAAAATTACACCCGAGTTTCTATTTACGAATATTAAGAAAAATTCAAGAGGGAGTTATGACAATTTTTCAATTTGTTTTTTTGGAAACTTTGCAACACTGTCACTAGAAAATGCTACAATTTCAGACCCATGTTTAGGGGGGGGGGGGGGAGTCTTATTTTGGCCTAAAATAAATGCTCCAGAAGTTTGGCTCATGAGTATTATTGTTACACCCTGTATGTAGACCACGCCGGGAAATGGTGATTACAGATGCTGTGATTTTCTTCCGTCATTTTATTCCTTCTACAAAGAAACTAAAGGACAGAATAATATGCGTGTACGAGATTCTGCTGGAGAATGAAAAATCTGAATCCTCATGCTGTAAGCTATCCATACATACAAGGCGCATTCAACTTACAAGTTCCTCTATTTTTTATCTGTTAGTGCTAGAAGAATTTTATTTACACAGTTGGAGTTTTCAAATCCTCTGCTTCCCAACGGTGTTTCTGTTTTGGTTTAAGAAATTTTTCGATGAGAAAAAGCTATTTTTCTACACTCGTGTCGAAAAATGGCCCGCCAACTTGCGAAGTGGGTAGTAAAAATTATTGACTAATTGATCCGCATTCCACCCAGAAGCCTCTAAATTCCAGCTTTATTAAGAATTTTTTCTTCTATTGAAGAAATCTATTGAAGAAATTTAGAAGACAATCGAAAAATAAATTGATTGTTATCAGAAAAGTTCTTGAAAAAAAGTATTTTTGATTACCTTTTCGTGATATCCCCCTAGTGAAACCCAAACACTTTTGGACTTTGCCAAGTTTAAAATACTTTGAATCCATGGACCATTGAGAGGCTCTGCTAAAGAATTAGTTTCTTCAGTGCTAGGACAAATAAAATCACATGCCTCTGGTAAAAAAACCATCTGTAAAAAAAGAGGTGACGAAAAACTGAAATAAACTAGAAACGAGGTGATGAAAAGTTACTTTGTGAATTCATGATTTGATAGCCAGGACCAGATTAGCGTAACATGCAACCTATGGGCTCGTAAAAATTTGCCACCACTCCTCAGAAATAAAGCAAACCACAAGAAAGAAAAAAAGAACGTCAACCCCTTGGCAATAATTTGGCTTTTTTGCTGCCTGGGTTGAAGACCCAGCAGGCTGATTCTGCTCGTTTGGACGGGACGAGACGAGACGATATAGCAAGAATCAACCAATCCCATGGGTTTGAATGGCGTCACGTGAAAGATTTGAAGTCATTTAAGCTGGTAATGAACGGGTTAAGAGTCATTCTTTTCAAATCCATGACTCTTAACCAGTTCATTGCCAGCTTGAATGACTTCAAATCTGTCACGTGACGCTATTTAAACCAATGGGATCGGTCGATTCTTGCCATCTCGTCTCGTCTCGTCTAAACGAGCAGAATCAGCCTGCTGCTGGTCTCTCTTCCCATCAATTTTACTAAAACCCTCTCCTGACATACAACCAGTCATCGATTTTTTGCTCATCAATATAATTTTAGAGCCCTACAGCCGTGCATTTCATGTTTCCAACGTAACGATCGCAGAACGGGAGCCAAATTTCTTTGAATGATCTTCGGCGATCTTCCCGCCGTTTCTCTCCTCACGCCGCGCCGCGCCGCGGCCGCCGTCCGTTTTCGTACCCGTTTTTGAGCCTGACTTCAAACCCTTGGAAGGGGGGGGGGGCTTCCCCCTCCCCCCTTCAAATGACGCCCCTGCAAGTGAAACCATGGACACCGCCATTGGATTACACTCTGAGGACCTTTTTTGCGTTTTGGTCCAATGCAAAGATTACAGTGCTGTGGAGTTTCTGACAATGTAATATTTCACTGTTTTTGTAGATCGACGTCTATAGACGGTTTTAGAGCGAAGTCAACGGTTAGTCAACAACCACAACAATGCACTCATCGGTCGCAATCGGCTGTGATAAAACTCGCGTAACGTTCCAAACTATCTCACTGACTCTCCCGTGACCCCCATGTACACCCATCTCCTTCTAGTTTCGAAAGTACACAGGGTCTTATTTTACGATATATTATTATCAAAATCGCGTTAAAATGCCTCGGGGTGTTAATTTCAGCCAATTTCACGAAAGATGTCTCTATGCACGATATTTGAAATAAGAGTGAGATGACAGTACATGGGGGTTGCGTGAGAGCGAGAGAGACCAACTGTCTTTGTTTGGAACGCTCATCACCGGCTGCCGCCATTGCTAAAACCCTCTATTTACGCGTTTAAAGATTCTTTTGGAAGCTAAAGACATTCTAAAGGTAATCATAATTAAAATAACAAGTTCATCGATAATCAACTCTTTTATCCGTAAAATATACCGTCGAACCCCTTCGTTTGTAAACAAATGTACGTAAACAAATGTGCAGAAACGCAACCAATTGGCAGCACCCATGGAGCCTAAAACTTGTTGACCAATCAGAGGTTGACTGCCCTCTTGCCTTAACTCTCATAACATACAGGGACTCGAGCCTCCAACATTTCAATGGTGTAAGTACGTACACAGTCTGGCGAAAAGTTCTGTCCCTCGCTAAAATCAAGATGGCGGCGAAACGATTGAAAGAAGTGTAAATAACTATAAATATTCTGTAAGCACATATCAAGAGCTACAAAATCACTTTTATTACATTTTTATTGCATCACTTAGTTGCTCAAACGAGAGTAAAAACGAGATCAACCTCGACTTGCCAAATAACGATGCTCAGTTGATAAGCGCAGGGCGATCGTTCCACCTGATATTATCCGATAATAATTAATAACTCGAGAATCAGAGAGAAAAATCATGATATGACCATAGCAGCATACTCTGCTCAGTATGCAGATCCCAAAACATGACCAATGTTATCATCAAAATGTTTACTTTAGTGACACTTTGATGCAATCATGGAGTGGTCATCTTTCCACAATCGCGTCACCAAAATCGGTCCTTTTAAGGCAAACTGATGGGCGAAGGAGATTATTAAGTTGTTAAAACCTTTAGCAATTAGTGAAAAAGCTTGTTTAATGTACTAAACGGCGCATTCAAGAAACTTGTGATGTGATAGATAGTGATATCGGGACGTCCAAGGTTTCCGCGTTTTTGCTCGCCGCGATCAAACGAGTTCCCCATGAGATTGAGGCAACGCATTGACAAGCGTGGAGATCATTTTGAATAACCGAGAGGATCACTAAATAAAGTATTCTTTTTGCAAGAGATTATTAATGATATGATCTTAAAAATTCACAATTTTCTTGTTTTTCCCTTCTTTTCTGGGCTCAAAAATGGGTCATAAACATAAGCAGTAACTCGATAATAAGCATCGTTATTTGGGCGTGTCGAGGTTGATCTCGTTTTTACTCTCATGTAAGTAACTGTGTTATGCAATGGAAATTTCATAAACACGGTTTTGTAGCTCTTGATATGGGCTTTCAGACTATATAAAGTTATAAACACTTTTTCTCAGTCGTCTAGCCCCGCCATCTTGATTTTAGCGAGGGACAAAACTTATGGCCAGACTGCGTATATGTGCAGTAATTTCATTGCATAAAACAAGTCTGTGTTCAGAGTTCAGAGGAAAAATATTTCAAATCCTGCATGGAAATTTTTTTTACTGGTCTGAAAATTTCAGGGAACATTTTCAAGCATAGCACCATACGGGGAAATAGGGAGGCTGAAAGGGGAGGATAAGCCCTCACCCCCAGAGGTCTGCCAAAGCCACCCCCCCCCAGAAAATTTGGGAAACCAAAAGCGTTAAACCATTTGGTCAATATTTCGGCTCTCGTGGAGAATTCAAGGAGCAAAAACAAAAAGGTCGTTAAATAAAGAATGTGTTTTCCCGTTTTTCCCCAAAATTTGCCTGGATTATAAGAGAAAAAGGGTCATCAAGGCGCTCAACAGCCAGAGTTATTCGGGACCAAAAGCATGAGAAGCAGAAGAAAAAAAAAAACAGAAAAAAAGATAATTCGTTTTTTGTCTGTTCAGCCCCCCCTAAAGAAAACTCCTAAATCCGCCTATGCATAACACTGAACTGGACGTCGGATTGAAACATAAAAAGTGTTCAAGTAATACACGGCCGTTATCTAACCATGCCTCCTATAATAATCCAAAAAATGCCTTCAAAGCTGAATATATGCAAAACCAACCACTGGTACCGTGGGGGCTTTGTGAGATAACTAATCGTACATGAGGGAGATGGTGTTGTACGAGGGTCATCCAAAAAGTAAGGTTCCCTCGTCTATTTCTCCAAAAGTAAGCACGATAGATCAAATCTGTAAAAAGTTATTTATTTCTGATACTCTTAGCTTTCCAGCGGTACCAAGTTTTTTAAATTTGGACCACTGGTTCACTAGAAAATCAATTTTTAGTTGGACAAGTCGCGGCACGATCCGTCCACCTCTCGACGCGCTGACGGGGATGCACATCACGTTGTCGCATCATTGTTGTCGCTTTCCACACCTCACCAGGTATCACTGATAAGACAGGCACAATCATCTGTCCACTGTTTTGAAGATTTATCAATGAAAATGAATTTACTGATAAAATTTGGGCAGCTCCATTATGATCGACTGATCATTGAATCAGTGTTACGCGTATCATCATGGAGTTGCCACTGCAAAATGTTTCTCATCAGTGTGAAATCCGTGCCGTTATTCGTTTTTTTGTCGCGAAAGAGAAGAGTGCGAAATTTTTCCTCATCCTCATCCGTATTCTCCAGATCTTGCTCCCAGTGACTATCATCTCTTCCCGCAGCTCAAAAAACACCTTGGTGGACAGCACTTTCAAAATAATCAACAGGTGATATCCGCAGTTAATGACTGGCTCCGTAATCAACCAAAGCAGTTCTTCGAGAGAGGCATTAAGAAACTTCTGCCACGGTATGAAAAATGCATCGATCGGAATGGTGATTACGTGGAAAAATGAGGTAAGACTCTTAAATAGTCAATTTTAAGTTTCCAAAAGGCACCTCTCCATAATTGTTTCCGAATCGCAGGAAACCCAAAACATTTGACGAGATTTATAGCGCGTCGAGAGGTGGACGGAACGTGCCGCGACTTGTCCGGCTAAAAATTGATTTTCTAGTGAACTAGTGGTCCAAATTTAAAAAACTTGGTACCGCTGGAAAGCTGAGAGTATCAGAAATAAAATACTCTTTACAGATTTGATCTATCGTGCTTACTTTTGGAGAAATAGACGAGGGAACCTTACTTTTTGGATGACCCTCGTATGTACATACGGTAATTTGAAGGCACTTTCAGATCTTAGTTCGTTCGGAATAAAGTGCCTTCAAAACATCGTATATGCAACACCATCTCTCTCTTGTACGAATAGTTATCTCTAAAAGTCCCCACGGCACCAGTGGTTGGTTTTGCATAAACGCAGTTTTGAAGGAACTTTTTGGATTAGTTACAGGACTTAAACGAAACGCGCTTGACGGTTCTGACTTTGAACCCTTCTCTTCTCTTTCCCCAAGGGGCAAGTTAAAAATGTCCAGACACCTGAGATCTTCACCTATTATCACTGATTTTTTTTTTTTTTTTTAGGGGTATCATCTCTTTTTAGGAGCTGGATCTACTTCTTAATAAATAAAACAAGCAGGGGAACTCCAATACAATTTATGTATTGGTAAAGCATGCCGCGATAGGTCTGTATGCAGCCACATCAAGGGCCACCTGGAGAAAGCAAGTCCGCTCGCGCCGTAAATGAAATTTCAATCACACGGTCTTGAGCGCAGGGAAAGGGTCATCTTTAGAGGCGATTATCTCAAAAACCTGTAGAGTAAAATCAAATCGGTATGGTGAAATCTTGCTCAATAAATCTAGTGGCTGTAAAAAAAATTGGTTGAAAACTTTGACCCTGGGCATAGTTAAAACCCCGGGTAAAAAAGTTGATTCCACCCATTTGAATACAAGTAAATTCAAACGTCCCGCTACAGCGCGGAACTCCAGAAAACCTATCCATAGTACCCTCTTATATTTAAGGTCCCTAGAACAGAGGAGATCTGATTTTGAGAATAAAAGAAAAAACTATCGTGTGCGCATGCGCGAATATAGAGAGGCAGCGTCAGTCTCTTGTCTCTCTCAATCGTTGGTTTGCAACGCAGCGATGCTGGGCTATGAAGACTATGGGTTTGAGTAGCGGGGTCAATCATAAAGCTGTCAAAAGCTGAGTAAAGTGAGCTCTGGCTTGTGTGTGTAAACTCAGCATATTTTCTGTGCATGTGCGACGAAGCCACCAACACACTTATCAATCTGTGTGTGTGTGCATCAAAGACAAATCAAAGACTACTGAAGTCAGGGCTGATATCTCAACCGGAAAATATACTTCGTATGGCACGCTTAAAAAGATGACTGAGTACATTGGTAAGAAATATATTTTAAATTACCTTTGCTCCTAGCTCTTTCGCTTGACAAATTAACGATTTACAAGTTTCTAAATTTTCATTTTTATTACTTGTGGATGTCATCTGACAAACAGCCACCAAATTCTTCGAACTGGAGGATGAGGAAACCATTGCAAGATTAGACATCCTTGAAGAATCTAAACTGCGAACTCCAGCACAAACGACACGAAGAAGAAGACTTGAACTTAATCGGTCACATGAATTCAAAAACAACCTAAACAAAATTGAAGAAAGAGTAACCTGCATTAAAACTATTTTTTCTTTCTCACTCCTCCTGCAAAGAAAGTAATGGCACTATGGAAAAAATATCATCATCCACATCGCTACTTATATCTTGACGTTCCATGATTTCCTGAATCTAAAACATTACTTTTTTACCCGTCCACAAATCGTCAATCTTTCTTACTCAAACTCTAGCAGTTTCGACTAAGAAAATTTTAACACATCATAGAATTCTTTCTTGCAAGAGAGAAGATACGATAAAGAAGTATCTGAAACAGACGCTGTTAGAAATTTAGTCATGCATGCACAATAAAGATAACATGATATTATATTATCAAATCAGCTCAACGGAAATTTAAGAAAACTAATTTTTTTTTCTATGAACTTAATTCTTTAGGCAAAAGAGATATTAAGTCTTGAAAAACAGTACAAATACCTACCGTTTAGAGGTGATTCCATCTAAATGTTGAGGATCTTTCAATCTGCACCAAGGGGGGTCTTTAACCCTTTCCACTCGGATGTCGGATATATCCGACCAGGGAAAAGTTGAGTTCCACTCACAGGTCGGATAAATCCGACAAAAAAAGAGACCTTCTGCAGACTCAACTGTCGGACATATACAGCTTGACAGATGGTGAGCTCTGGCGGATATTATGGGAACTAGAACGAAAATCACGCACTACACCAGCGCGCTCTGTACACCGTGACGTGAGTTTTTTACAGATCATATGGTTTGTTTACATCGTGTTGTTTAAGCTCCCCGAGCTGGCGGGGCGGTCAGGTAAAAATGCTCACGAGTGGAAAGGGTTAAGGGACAAAAATCCCAAGTCCCTCCCGCTCGCGAGGGTTGAATCCTGAATCCGCCACTGGGGTTAAAAGAGCCTAAACATTCGGGTGGAACCACCTTGATAGAACATGCAGCATGCACAAAATAAAATTTCAGAAATTGGCAGAACCATATAACTGCGAGGTTAAAATCTTACCCGAAGGAAGCCTGCATTTCAGAGAGGACAATACTTTTCCTCGCTCATTCCTCTGCCCTGCAAATCATAAAAATTGCGATTGAAAGCTGAGAAGATTGTCCATTCAGAACTAACTTATTGGAGTTTGTGGATGATGATTTAAAACAGCTTGACAGAAGACCTATGATTCAATTGTATATTTTAGGGTATGGAATTGGTGAATCTACTAGATACTCACGACACTAATTTTTGTGATGTTTGCAAAATAAAAATCAAGTAGGTACAGCACCCACCTTGATTGAAGGAACTACTCGACTTGAGCACAGGGTAATTTTCCTTCACTGATTTGCCTCCTGTGATTAGAAAACTGAAATTGCTCTGATAAAGTCAATGGTTAATAAAGTAAAAGTGAGAACAAAGTACTGATAAGAGGATAAGAGGTTAGAAAGTTTTTCAAATCAACGATATCGGGCATGGGCAGGGGGCACGGGCAATGTTTACATTTTAAACGGATTGGATTGGTCAGAGGTGGTCAGGACTCTCCTGGGATTGGTCACGCATTTTATGTTAGCAAAGCTGACAGCTCGACGTCAAGTCAACATTTCAACGAGGCGGAATGTGCGAATGGTTTGGATTTTCTTCCGCTTACAATTGCTTACACATTACACTATTTTTAAAAATATAATAGACAAAAAAAAAATTCAAACCGTTTTAAACAACGTCCTTCAAAAAACGCCGAATAAATTAGGTCCGAGCTCCGATTGGAAACTTGAGGATTTTGTAGGTTAGCGTACTTGCAAGAACTGAGCAGTTCTTGGTTCTACCGCTCGATTTAAAAAAGCGGAAAAAATAAACTCTTGTCAAGTAGTAAAAAAGCTCGGATTAGTACCAAATTTATTTAAATTGATTTATCAGACTTTTGATTAATACTATTCACTCCATAGAAAGTTACCCTGTTGCTATAATATAATGTTATCGCAGATGCTGATAGGCTGCTGAAAAAATGCAATGAGGTTAATCCTTCTAAAATGTCTTTCGGTCAATCAATAGGGAAGTGCTTGCTCAGCAAATAGAAAAGAATAAGTAATAATTTTAAAGATCAACATTGAACCGAACTATTGAAGAAAGTAATTTTTTCCATTTCCATCAATAACAATTTTGCGGTTAAAGTTAATGTTTGTTTTTTAACTGACACACAAGAATAATAAGTGAAACTGGGCAAAAACCTAATGCAGAGAAGCACTTTATATTCTGGTCAAATCTATCATATTTACTTTTTTTGGATTTTGGAATATTGTAAAGCCACAAACATGACGTTTCCTACACTTTCTTCATTAAATTCCTCCCTCAGTTGCCGTGAGAAGCAACGTTTGCTCAGAGGAGATCTGTACGAAGCTTATGAGTTTGTATCTGTTACAGAAGGCAACGACATAACATTTCAGTGTCACTACTGGTTGGTAAATAATTAACTCTTATCTCATTTGATAGCTGCAGCAGAGAACTAGAATTTTCTCTTGAATTTTAAGTCAACAAAGTGCTAAAGTGTTAAGTGTTAAGTGTTTAAAGTGTTTTTATAACAAATACGTCATTTAAGTTTCTAATTAGAATGTAGTCGTAGTAAAGTCTAGCTGCCAAAACCATGTTGGTTATGCTTTTACACTTTTGCTGCAAACAACTGGACTGAAAATACAAAAAGGGAATAAGACTGAATGGAGGTCTCTACAAAGGTACCGGCACGCATACCGGTACCTCACAGAGAGGAAAGAGAGCAAGAGGGATACTGCACCAAGTGTGACACCTTGAGGGAAAGAAAATTAAATTTCAAGAGTAGACAATTATTATAAGGAGCAGTGGAAAGAGGACCATTGATAGGGAGAAGCAATAGCCAATAGTAAGTGACAGCACCACGCGGCAATGGCATTTATAAAACTCAAATGCTGTTGTGGGGCTCACAGGGGCTTGATGGGTCCAAGTAAGTGAGTAGTTTTGTTTTGTTATTTTTTTTGGTTTTTTTTTTTTTTGTTTTCTTTGTCCCTTTCTTTACAATTTTTTTTTTTAAAAAAAAAAGAAGTAAACTCTGTTATTCAAAAAACAAATTTTAAAAATGTTCTGTTAAAAGAGGGTTGGTTGAGTGGAGGGGCATCGAGGGAGGGAAATAGTGAGGCAAATATGTGTAGATTTTTTATTTTTGATGACATATTTCTTCCTTTTTCGTTAAAAGGAGGAAACTGCATCATCACAGGTTCCTTTTGGTTTTCACTGAATTTTTGATGACATATTTCTTCCTTTTTTGTTAAAAGGAGGAAACTGTATCGTCACAGGTTCCTTTTATTGCTCACTGCATTTTTTATGACACATTTCTTCCTTTACCATTAAAATGAGGCAACTATATCGTCACAGGTTTCTTTTATTTTTCACTGCATTTTTGATAACATATTTCTTTCTTTTGTGTTAAGAGAAGGAAATTGTATCGTGACAGGTTCCTTTAATTTTTTGTAGCAATGAAGAGGACGATACTCAACCTAAAACATGGTATGTTCAAAGTAGATTTTTGAACAGTAGCTCAAGCGAAATTGACTTCACACAAAACTTGGAGACCTCTCTAAATCATACAGTGAAAGGATATGATCATTCACTGACAATTCACAAGGTGAGACGAGAAGATGGAAATATTTATTTCTGTCAAGGTGTGGATGGCCAATTAGCAGAGAACAAATTCAGTTTCATACTAGATGGTAAATTCTTCTTCTGCTCCACAAAGATCTTGAAAAATTTTAATTTGAATTGCAATAAGACAATATTTTTTGCAACCGTATAGACATTGCAAGTTTATAACTACCTACTATCCAAATTTTAAAAAAGAACCATCGAGGCAGTTTATTAATTTTATAATGACCCTGGTAAATACATCTAATATTTCATTTCTGGTGGAGAACCAAAATTTATGTCTGTGAAATGTTTTAAGAAAGGTGTCAGTCTTGTATTGATATTGCAATCACATAAAGAGCAGGTAAGACAGTATTTTTCCAAATTTTACTTGCCTAATTGACTTGGTTTTTCACCAGGAACTCGGTTCCATAGCCATAGTTAAAATCAAACTTTTGGATCTCTCACAGCAGAAAACTAAAAAATAATTTTAAAAACTGTTCACTCATAAATTCTCAGGGGGGTTCTGAAACAACCGGCTTGTTGTGTTATTTTTGGACCAAATTTCAGTCTAATAGGGCCAATTTCACTCAACACACAATTTAGACGGTTTCTAGCAAGTATCAAGAATTTCCGGTTTTTTCATACGGCCAGATCTCAGTCAGTGTTTTTGAGAAAAACGCAAAAAAATATCAAATAGTTCAGAGCATATATGGGTTATTTATCATTCAAACACTGAATTCAAGTGTTCTCACACAAAAAACTTTGAATGCAACAATTACAGGCTGAATTATTACAGTGGAAACTTTTCAGGGAGCTGATCCGGCTTAGAACTCCAATTGCAACAATTCAAATTGTAATATCGATGAAATTTATTTCTGCGATAAAACTTGGAATCAGTTTTGGAACAAGAGAACGAGAGACGAATTTGATTTTAACTGAAGCTCCTATTTTTACTTCAACTTGTTTGTTTTTTTCCCCCTCCTGTATCAAATTCATGAATTAATATTTACCTATCTGCTTCTGTTCCAGTAGGTAGTTCATTTTTTCTACGTAAAGTTGACAAAGTATAAGAGAATAAATATTATACCTACTCTCCATCTTAAATTCTTAATTAATTTAATACCTAACCTCATAAACCTACAATGTTTCATTCATTTTCTTGTTCTTCCCTTTCAGTTGAAAGAGCTGATGTAAAGCTCGAAACAGGAACTTTAGAAGAGTGGAATAGATATCAGGAAGATACTATTCAACCATTCAATGAGTTATTTCTAAACTCTATTGAACGTGAGTATAAAACTATTCGAGAGGAATACGGAGTTTTGATACGCGTCAAGAGTGAGTGGGGAAGTTGGACTCCTTGTGACGGCTGTGCAAGTAAACGGACACGCACTGCTAAATGCAGACTGAAACCAAAAGTTAAAGAGGTCTGTAGATTACCTACAGAGAATAAATTTTGAAAATTGTTACTTCCTCCGTTCTAAAGTTACTAATTCAAAAACAAGTCAAAAAGTTTCATCATTGAAGTAATGAATTTTGAAATAGTTGGACCTGTTTGGGAGAAATGGGAATTTTGATACGTATCAAGATAGAAAGAAGGGGAAAAAATGAAAGTATCGATACTTTAGATAGAGAGAAGGGGAAAAATGAAAGTACTTATCGATACTTTAGATAGAAAGAAGGGGAAAAAGTGAAAGTATCAATATTTTCATTTTTCCCCTTCTTTCTATAGATGTGATCCTGATGAACCGTGCGATACACTTGATATAAAATCCCCCAGACAGTGCCAGACTTGGAGTTGGTAGAGTCAATGAATTAAATAATGACATTTGACTCCTTGGATTTTAGTTTAGGTAGGCAATCTGCAATACTTAACACAATGAATTGAAGCATCGCATGTGGCCTACCTAGCCAACATTCAAGGAGTCGACTGACATAATTCAATTCGCCGATTGTACTGTGGCTTTCAAAAGAAAGTATCTTGATAGAAATTTTCATTGTTTCATTTCTCCACCAATTTGAGAAATTTTATGGTTTTCAGGTAATTCAGTCTCACAGTATTACCACTTAAGACTATATGCTTCAAAACATTTAAAACGATGGAAAATAAAAGAAAAATTCATCGAGAACAATTTCAATAAGAGGACTTTCTTTTGAAAGTCATAGTGCCAATTGATCTTTCATTGTCCTTGTTTTTAGGCTCCATACTATAAAGTTTCATTTCTCTATTTTTCTTATGAAATAAAAAGATTATTATTAAAAATAAAATAAAATAAAAAACCAGGATCACCTCGATTTAAATTCTGCAGACTTGATATTTTTTCAAACGTAAGGATTAGATTTAAGGGGGCTTGAACTCTTTTTTTGAAATTATTAGTTTAGAAATGATTGATGAGTTGCTACTTATTAATTAGGTAAGATTCAATTGAAGGGCTCAGCCAAACAACGTTACATCTGCAACCTACTCAACTTTGTTTTCATGCAGGTTTTTCTTCTTTTTTTTTTTAACTTTCAATTCTTCACAATCTAAAAAAGTCTCGTGAAAAGTTGAGTAGGTTGCAGATGTAGTGTTATTTGGCCGAGCCCTTCAACTGTTAGTGATGATTCACAGATGAGCAATAGATCAACAGAGCCTTTGACTAATTCTGATACTCTGCTACAAACATTTCACCTGTCCTGCCATTCATTGGACTTTGAAAACATGTTTCCGAATATTAGCGAAAAACTCAAGGCGGTTCCTAATTTCCTTATCCAAGAAAAATGTATTGCCGCCTGCAACATTACTCAGGAATTTCAACACACCGTATTTTTGATAAAAAAAACTTACGAACTCACAGAGGGAGAACGCATATCGTTTGTGTGTCCAGGGTAAGTTCCTTTTGCAAATAACCATTATTGGGACAGGGAATGTGAGCAAACGCATAAAAACAACCAGTGATTGATTAAAAAATTGATTAAGAGTTGAGATGAAAATAAAAATCAAGATTGATAAATCATTCTTCTTTCTATTCAGATAAAAGAGAACAGATGTGATTTTCATTAGCTGCAATTTTGAATGACTCTCTAAGTATACTTCAAACTACCTCAATTCAAAATCTTTTCAAAACAGTCTTAAATATTAAATCCTTCAAACTTTCTGGGGTACTTACTCTAAATTATTAACATCAAAGTGTCCCCAAACTTATTGGTGGAATCTCGCCAGGTATATTATTGGAAATTTCTAATTAGGTACATCATAGTCATAACCATGCAGGTGTTTAAAGAGGCAAGCAAGAAAGATCCTTCCACTGAGTGGCAAAGTACTCCAATCATCAAATAAAATGCATTCACGTCAAAACGCCTTATTTCTCAGGCATTTCCTATCATTCAATAGTTTTAAGAAATCTTAATGTCAACAATTCAGGCAAAGACCCTTTTAAAAAATGAAAATACTTTTGAAAGTAACAGAGAAAATCAAAGGGAAAAATGTTGATTACCTATAAGCTTATATTTTGAAGGCCGAAAAATATTTGTCAACAAAAGAAAACATACTTAAATGAAAAATGTAGCAAAACGAGAGGATGAATGCTCCGGAAAAGTTTCTCTAATGAGACAGAGGCATTTCTTGCCCTAGCAGTGTTGAAAAAATCCAAAAACCCCTGACAGTAGAATAAGTAACCTGAGTAACTAAGATGTTAAAAACGTTTTAACAACGTTAAAAAATTAAGACGTTTAAAAATTTATTTGCTCTTTCACCATAACCCCAGAGACACAAATAAATTTATAAAATACCTATGAAAGGACTTATAGCAGCACAGTAAATCCTCTTAAACTTGAATGTTTTAGAGCTGGTGTTGGATCCACAGTTGTTTGGCGAAGAGAAGGTCTTATAGTAAAACCAGAGTACATTAACATAGCAAACCTGAGTGAAGTTAGGTTGATGGTCGATTCTTTCAATACGCTGCATTTCTTTTCATTAACAACGGATATGTCAGGAAATTATACATGTTACATTGATGATCAGAGAATGGAGGAAATTATCATTTCAGTGAAACCAGCGTACAAAGAACTAATCAATGGTGAATATTTCGTTATTTTTGGTTTTTTGCACTATTAATTTACAGTGTGTAGTTTTTTGACCTGTGCCATAACTACCTCTTGCGGCTCCCCGTAGCAAAAATTGAATAAATAAGTAGTAGTAGTACTTAGTAGTAGTAGTAGTAGTAGTAAAGTCCAGCTGCCGAAACAATTTGTTCGTTATTTGTTTGTTGTTATTTATTCGTTATTTCACAGCAAACAAAGTAAATAAATAAATAAATAAATAAATAAATAAATAAATAAATAAATAAATAAATAAAATACTGGTGGTGCACCATATTGTGATAGATAAATCAATGTCCTCAAATTAGCGTTGCAAATTATTGAAAAAAGTCAAAAGATATCTCTCTTTTCAAGGAGATTTCACTAAAAACACCCAAAAATTATGAATAATGCTCATTAAAAATATCAGAATGATGAGAAAAATTGCTTTCCTTGGAAAGATAAAATATACTGAGGAGATAGTGAAACACTGTAATGGACAAGTGACCCTCTTGCGCCCAGGTCCTCAATTTTGGTAATATGACCTTTAAAAGAAAGTTCCCTGGTCGAAATTTTTTTTCTTTTAAATCTCTGAAACCTTTAAACAATTTTGCGGCATTCAAGTGTTTACAAACGAATCAGAATGCCCCTATCAGAGTACATCACGAAAAATCGAAACTCTATTGGAAACAACAGAGAAATTTGACAATGAGAATTTCGACCACGGTACTTTCTTTTGAAAGTCATACTACTTATACATATTATTTGGTTCCCAAAGTTAGATTGGCTTCATTATCTAAAAGGCAGTGAAGCCAGAATATTTGATCGGAAGGAAAAGATTGGTGGCACAATCTTTAGAGCTCACGCATTTTGAGTATTGAGTTGACAGGTTATGAGTTATGACAGAGAGCAGTGCATGCTTCCAAAATGCATCAAAGTGGATCGGTAAATGGTTGTTTATCAAAGAGTTACGACTTGTTGCAAACCAACCGCTCGCTGATGTTTTTTGATGCATTTTGGAAGCAGACATTGCTACTTGTCGGAATCAGTCAACCAGATACTCAAAATGCGCCAGCTCTACCTCAATCCATTCAAACAAACGATATTTTCTAACAAAAAACAAATACAAACAGAAGCCTCTTAAAAAAAAGGAGAGAAAACAGGAAAAGGATATATTATCATCGCATTTTTGTCAAAATTCATTGATGAATGGGGGGGGGGGGGTGTTGTTAACTTAAGCCCCCCCCCCTCAATATTGTTAGATGGTGGCGATTAATCCACATCTTGCTCTTAAAATCTAATGAAATTTTCTCCAAATCTGGCAACCCCCGCAAAAATCCACCCCCCTGGTCAAATATTTACACTTTCTGACCTTACAAGGGGAGGCCCTATTTTCAAGGAACAAGAGTGGTGAACTCTAAGGGAGAGTAATTTTATCACTTCAAAAAATACCTGTGAAAATCATTAGCAGAGGCTTCATAATTCAGAAAACTGTACTGTTTAGTGCACAAAATTCAAAATCAACACTGAAATTTTGAAAAAATGAAAAGTAAATTTTGAAAAAAACAAACGAAAAGTGTTAACCCAGAGGTAGACTGATTTTAAAAAGTAAAAAACAAACACCAGCCTGAATAAAGTTTTACTTGCTTCTGATGAGCCACTTCTCTTTGAGAGTAGAGGCTCAAAAAATTATTTGAATGACATTCTCAGACTGATGTAACAGATAAGGGTTTTAATAATTATTGCTAACCTCTTTACCTTTTTTTTTTTCTTTCTTTCTTTTCCCTGAACTTGAATTAATTCAAACTCTCTTCAAAATCTAGAACTTACTGTGTTTAAGTGAATGATAAAGTGAAACATTTGAACAATGATGAAATCAAACACGAGTCATAATTTACAGTGGTTGTAATTCATGTATAAGGAATAAAAAAATATAAAAATTAGAATGAGAAAGTGCATGGAAAAAAATAGATTAAAACTAGAACAAGATACTTGATTTAAAAGAACAAATTCCGAGATATTTTTGATAAAAATTGTGAATCTCAAAAAAATATTTTAAAGAAGGTTACAAGTTTATGAGTCAGAAATATCTTAATTTTAAAGGGGTCCCATCCAGCTTCCACAAGGAGCAGGTCCCAAACAAACAAAAAATGAAACCTTTAGAGATGATTAAGCTAGGTGTAAGACATCAGAATTTGGTTAGTTTTTTTAATTTGATCAATAAAGAGCCAGGGGGCAGGGTCAGAGAGTCAGAGTCAAAACCTTTAGAAAGTCTTATTTTATCCATTGGTTCTATTCATAACATCATAACCAAGAAACCACCGGAGAATAAAATAATGTTTTGGTTGCTTGCAGTTGTTTGTCTATTTGTTTTTTTTTGTTTTATTTTGTTTTTTTTTGTTTTTTTATAAGACCTGCAGGCTGATTGTGAACAATCGTATTGTAATGCTATCGAGTCAATGATAGAGTACATGTTATTCTTAAGGGTGGTGTCATTGTGATAGGTTTCATTCCAATACAAACCCTCCCATTTCTTCCGAAATTAGCCAGTGGCTCCTGAGCTATCGGAGAATTTCCGCATAGATGGGAGGGTTTCTATCGGAATGAAACCTATCGCAATGACACTACCCATGACCACCACCCATTGTACGGCACAATAAGCCTATTCAGAGGCCTGAGTGCCAACTTGGCTCCATTCTATGGGGACATTTCCACTTTTCAATTTAATTCAATTCAATTCAATTTTTATTGTTCAGTTTTTTTCATTATTTAACAAAGGAAAAAACAAAATTATTATTTATGAACGTTTTTGTACTTTATCACGTACAGACACGTTACGATCACTGCTGAGACTTGAGATTCTTGTCTTGAACAATAACAACTAACCACACAGCACAAAGCACTCACACTTTAGATTCATAATTTTGCAGGAATTCAACAACCGAGAATCGTCACCGAATTTGGCGATGATTCACGGTGATTACCGATTGTCACTTGATGGATAAAAGAACACGTTGGTTGACAACCACAGTTTCCATTATAAAATCACCAGTGGATAAAAGAATGAGTTAGTTGTCAAAATAGAAACTGGTGTAGCCACCAGTGGATAAAAGAAGACACTCTTAATGCCCAATAACTTCCGATGAAAACAACATATTGATTTGAACTTTCATCAAAACTTATTGGACATTAAAGGTTTGGACTCTGGCCCCCAGCCCCCTCTCCCAGACTTTCCACAGACCAAATTAACGGGGAAAAAAACTGGCCATCTTCTGAAATCTTACACATAACTCCATCAAGTTTCATGCATTTTTCTTTCGAGTGCACTCCACACAGGAGCTAGAATGGACCCTTCCATCAAGTTTAATATACTACCGTCAGTGACGGCTCGTGCAATGCGATTTATCAATGTTTACTCCATATAATATAATATCGATCGTCAGGGGGTGCAATTGAACCCCCGAGTAATCGATACTTTTCTATTATTTTAAATGAAGTGGACATTGATATATCGCATTTCACGAGCTGCCACTGACTACCGTCAAAAGATATAAGTAAAAATTACACTTAAATGAAAAAAATAATTGTAAGTTGAGATTTATAAGTAATTTCACATCAAAAATAATCTTGAGTTTCATTTATGAGGCATTGAACAGGTTCATAAGGATATACATAATTTACAAATACAGTGAAAGTTTGTAGTGTGGAACCTCGATCCTGCCCCAAAAAAAATTCCAAATTGCAGTCTGAGTATGGGAGGTTTCACGGTGCTGGAAAAAAATTTTACTAGGCGAGATATTCCACTTAGAGGACGTTCCACACAACGAACTTTCACTGTATTATTCTTTTCAAAACATTATCTTTTTCCTCTCGAAGCAATGTTTTTAATAAGTAGAAATTCGAAAATCTATTCTAAAATTATTAATGCTTTTGTTTTTATTTTCTAATGAACTTGTTTTTCCTTTCTTCAGCTTATTCAAGACACATCAAGTATTTGCTATTTGTATTTGTACTAAGTTTCTTGCTGTACATGGGTGTGCTTTGGTCTACGTGGAGAGAGTACAAATTTAAAAGCGAGGTCACCTACAGGGAACTAAAAGAAATGGAGGAACAATCAACAGGAATAAGCGTGGCGCAAGAGTCTGACATTCCTTACAGAGAAAATTTATTCAAATAGAAACAAATGAGTCAAATTTCAATCAAACATTTTTTCAAGGTAGAATAGGGCTCTTGCTAAGTTTTGATGTAAGCGATTGAATAGATAATTCTTTCTAGGATAAAATCCAGTGAAAATTACAATAACCTTATTGAAAAATTACAAAGTTCAATCACAGACTTACAAAATTATTTTAAAGTTAGTTAAAGGCGTAATGGCAGAGCTAGTCAGGTATCATGGGAGATTACTGTCTAATTTGAGGATTTCCTCTGTGTGTCTCTATAGCGACCGTGAAAAATTAGACAGGAATTCCCCATGACACCTGCATAGCTTCAAATGAAAGATGGCAGAGCTGTGCAGGTGTCAAAGGAAATTCATACTTCATTTGTCACTCTCTCTCACTATTGAAACACACAGAGGAAAGCCTCAAATCAGATAGAAATCTCCCATTGTACTTGCGTGGCTCTGCCACTAGGCCTTTAACTTTCAAGTCATCTAGTGAGCCTGAGAGTGAATTTCGTGATTTTAAAGAATACTCATTGTCATTTTTAAATCGATCTTTACTCCTAGCTGAGTCCCAGCCGTCCAGCGAGTGCGTACAGCTTTTACGCGATTTCATAGAAACGAAATTCTGGTGTCTCTGCTTAGAGGTCATGAGTAGTGAGCGGATAATTATCTTGGTTTATTCTCTATAATATTTCTCTTAGGTTTCCAACTTTGCCTTTGGAGTCTTTTTCTCTTCTTTGCTTGTCATCAAAAGATTGTTCCCTCATCTGTAAGTTTTAGTCTTATCCCATTACATTGTTTCATATTTCTGAACACTATCATCCAGTGCCTTTGTGATTTTTGTGCTCTTGGTTTTCGGCTCACACATCAGCCCTTTCTTGTAATCATAAATAAATTGGAAATAATTTAAGTACAGAGGCAAATTTTATGATAAAGATAGAGAGTTTTCCAGTAAATGCAACATAGAATAACAATTTGAGAATATTAAATCACAGAAAACACTGTGAGAGAAAATTTTGTTGGTGGGTCAATGTCTTGCAGTATTATAGCCAAGTACATACTTAAGTTCTTTTCACTATAACCAGTTGACTCAAGTGTCTACTAAAAACTAATGTTAATAGAGCTACAAGTCTAACATTTTTCTCAAGGCCTTGCCACATAATATCACATTTTATTCAAGCAAATTAATAATATTAATCAAGAATATTTTATTATTCTGCTCTATTTTCTCTATACTACTTCCTGCTTACTATTAGTGGCTCGAAGTATGGATCTATGAATAATTTCAAGACTTGGCTTTCAAAATAAAAGGTTAATACACTGGATATTACGCTAGGCGTTAACAAGAAAAAAACATGCTCAGACAGGTTTTGATCCTTATGGCTGACAAATTATGCAATTTTCTAGATAAGAACTCATTACGTGTCTAAGATTAATTACTCAAGTCTAACTCAAAAGGTACAAATGTAGAGGTCGATTCAGAAGTGTAGGCGCACCCTCATCGATGGTCTATTATTTCTTATGTTACAAAATGAAAATAAATGAAAATTCATTTGAGCGTTGGCTTTTCATTGAGGAACGCTTTAAAATGAAAAATTTAAAGTTAGAGGCAAGTTTCGTTTTGATTTAAAGGAATGAAATTGAAAATTTACAAAAAATTATGGTCTAGCTGCTCCTATACTTCTGAAACGAGCTCTACAAAAGAATGTTAATCAGAGCTGTACAGGTTATCAGATAATCAGCGGTACAGTAATTCGGTTATAAGAAGCAAAAACTGAAGCTTAATAACAGATGAAACTGCAGAAAACGAATAATTTGAGAGAAATTCACAAGGAATGTTGATTTTTAGTTCTATAAGGAACTAGAGAAGATGAAAAAACAATTGCTTTATACATCAGCACAATACATGAATGGATACGTAAGAGAATAGTTGAAAGCAATCTCTAATAAATATGATGTGCTTATAGCCTGTGACATAGAATACAACTTGAAATTTTATGAAAATGGGTCTGTTGCGAAATTATGCTTCAGCGTTGTGGAAGGCTTAAAATCACTTGAAAATAACGTTGAAAGTACAAAGCAAAAACTTGCAAGAGCCCCATTTGATGGTGACAACAACTAGTTAGAAGGTATCACTTTTATTGCAAACAGGCTGTCTTTTAAAAAATCAAGCAGGTGAAGTTGACACAAGACGCAAAAAAGAACCTTCAAAATGAGCCTTATTTAGAAACATACATCCAAAATACTTTTTGTCTCACTTTTTTTTCAACTACAAGAGCTGAAATAAGGTGCGACAGCAAAATAAAACTATCCAGAAGTTTTAAAAAACAATTTCTTAAGTCTATCGGTTGGAACAATAATCACGACAAAATTCATGCAACTGCTTGCATTTGAGGGATAAAAAAAAACAAATGCTTGCGCTTTGAATCAATAATTAAGGTGATTCTTCAGCGTTTAGTGCCAATTTATGCCACCAGAGCGCTACCGTTCGATTAATGTCAAATTATGGGCCAAAAGTAATTTATATTTAAAAAACGGAGTGTCATAGTTATTAGATAATCATCTGAAGAACACCTCGTCTCTATAAAATATCTCGTAAATGACTTCAAAAATAAAGCTGAGAGTATCACAAAAATAGAGTACCGCAAATTGATTCTTGCATCGAAATGCAATATTTCATTTTTGGTACTTTTAGCCTTATTTTTGAAGTTATGGATATTTTGCAGGGACGTTCTTCAGATGATTATCTAGTAACTGACACTCCGTTTTCTTAAATATAAATAGCCTTCGGCCCATAATTTGACATTAATGGAACGGTAGCACTCTGGTGGCAGAAATTGGCACTAAACTCTGAGTAATTACCTTTAGTGGTAGAGTTATATCTTAAAAACAACTTTAATCCGCCGAAATAATACAACAAAACAACAAAAACAGATTTAAGCCTGCAAAAGACACTTAAAATGGAGAGCATTTGGGGTGACTTGCACAACAGTTTTTCATTGCTTGAAAATTTAAACAACAAGAGAGCCTGATATGATCTACATTTTAATGTTCTCTTGAAACTTTTAAAGTTTTAACCCTATCTGTACAGAAGAAGAAAATTCAAGAATTCCAGCCAAACTATTTAATTTGTTAAGATTGAATTGTAACGCAACTAACTGGACGGAAATAAAAACAAGGAATACATAATACATAATAATATAAAATTTAAAAAAAAACACTCACCAATTGGACGGAATGATCGTGACTTACACTGAGGCTAAGAAATTGATTGAAGTACTTGCTTCAGGTGAGTAACTAGAGATAAAATTTAAAATACAATAACTAGTATGATATAAAAGATACATGTAAGTACCGTATTTCTTTAAATATAAGCCGCCGTCGAATATAAGCCGCACCTGAATTTTCAGTCCGGAAAAATGGGGGAAAAAATCCTCAAAAATAAGCTGTACCCCCAACATTTTTAAATAATAGCGCCGGAAACCGGCCAAAAGAACAAGGAATGAAGTGAAAAAGCTTCTAAAAACTAAACATTTATTACATTGAAACAAAAAATATTACCTATGAGATCATCTGTTTAAAATCGCGATATTTTTTCAGCGTGCGCCGCGACGAGACGGAACTGGAGCGCCGCGCCGCGCCGCAGCTGAGCTGAGTGATTAGATACCTACTTAAGACGGTGAAGGGAAGAATCTGCGCGAGCACTCGACACTCCTTACCCCTACCCCGCCAACGAAGTCCCACTGCCTCACTGCAGAACGGAACCGAACACGTTTGCCCCACCCATTAATGAGTTTCAGACTGATCTCGTATTAATATATCTTGATTCAACCTTTTCCGAGAATAAATATGCAAATTAATCTCATACTATATCATATGTCTTTCGCTCGCTGCTCGAGAGAGTAGCTTCTGGCAAAAAATCATGCAAAAATGACCCGTAAAGCCGAGGCTGAAGCCACACCACGGTTTTCGGCCCTTCTTTTTTTCCCGGGAAATCCTCCTGTATAGGCCGCACCCGGATTTTGTACTGGAAAAAACAGGTAAAAAAGTGCAGCTTATATTCGAAGAAATACCGTAAGTTACGGTAAAAAAAATCATTGCCATAGTAAGAATTGCTGAGATCAAACAAATACCTTACAATAATATAGAAAAAGATAGACAAATTTGATCAAAATTCGATATAAAATAAACTTCAGTCTTTTGAGAGCATTTTTGTCAATGGGTCTCATCAAGGTTTCAGGCCAGTTGGTCTGCACCAAGAATGACTACCTACTATTTTTTTGGTCTACTTAAAAATAGGTCTATACTGTTATTTTGTCTACAATCATCTCGTCTATTGTGTCATTTAGTCAGCGATCATTTGAGGCGTACTTTCGCAAAACTCGCCTTATCCACTTTTGGTGATTTTGAAAAAAACGACTTCTTTTATTATTGGACCTTGAATATGTGGACCCAATAATTAATAAATTACACCTTTCATCATTATAGATGTACCTTATTAGACCTCATGACTAAAGACCAATTTTTAGTGAACGAACTGACCTCTAACCCTCATCAAGAACAACACAATCATTTCTTCAAAGATTAATTTTGATTGTATAAAGAGGGAAATATTTCAAAATACAGAATATGAGGCTTTCAGAAATCCCAGAAAAGGCCAGGAATGTCAGAACTTAGGTGGAAAGAAAACAATAAGATAAAAAAAAACACACACAAATTTAAAAATTAAAAATTTGAAGAAAAGAATACAAGGAGATCTCTTTGACAAACATGCAAATTGCTCAATTTTTGATTTTGAAGCATCATAAAAATAAAAACTTGTGAGTGCATTGGATGAATAATACTGAGTCAGAGGTAGTTTCAGATAACTTCAGTTCTGACAGCTCTTTTTTTACACAAGTAAAAACATTGACGCCGCTCACTGCGTGAATCATTAGAACTTTTTGCCACAAAATAGACACGGTTAACCATTGTAAATAGTGAATATTAACATTGAAGCGTAATTGAAGACTTGATATTGTCCTTCTGCGCATGTAAAGAAAGAACAGTCAGAACCGAAGCTATCAGAAACAGCCTCTACATGGCTTGATAACCACTGATTGGTGTTCTTAGAGAGAAACAAAACAACGAAACAAACAAAATACCATGTTCCCACAATAGGAAAGAACAAATGTTTCAATAAGAATTTATAAAAAAATCAGATCAGTCCTTAAAAACAAAATGATTCCTTCAGCGTGAAAACTTACAAGTTTTCTGTTATACTAGAACTGCAGTCACATTGAATCTGAGAAAAGTCTGTCCCAGATGAAATGTTTCTATTTTCTATTTGACTGTTAAAGAGCTTTCACTTAAGTCACTTTAACTTATCTTTGCTTATCTCTAACTTATCTTTGCGATAAGATTGAAAGGGTTAAATGAATTTTTAAAATAGTACCAACCAGGCCTGCAGAATATTCCCAATCTGATACCGGAATTGCATGATCGGTGCGGCAAAATAGGAAATTATGAGGCAAATAGTGGCAAAAATTTGTTTTATTCATTTTTTTAGGTAAAATTTCATCAGGTGCACTGATTTTGAGGTAAAATTTCACGGACCGCATAGTTAACCTTTAAGTGAAAAGTGCAGCGAACAGAGTTCATGTATTAAAAAAATTTTGGGATTGCAGGAGAATACAGAGATTGTGGAAGATTCTGCAGGCCTGGTACCAGAGTTGGGCGAATAGGGGTAGTAATCGATTACACGATTACCGGGTAATCGTAATCGCCCTTTTTTCGGAGGGTGATTTTATGGTAATCAGAGCTGATTTTTTACACGCCACCCATCATAGTAGTTGCAGAAGAGTTAGATCTAAAAAGACCCTAAAGTTTACAATTCATCTGTGAAGAACACATATGATTACCATCTCCAAAGGTTTGACGATTACCTTTTACAGTAATTACACTCCTATTAGCCCAACTTTGCCTGGTGCCAATGAATAATAATGAATAAATTATAAAATTATTGGTCTGAAAACTATCAATGAATGCCTGGTGCCAATGAATAATAATGAATAAATTATAAAATTATTGGTCTGAAAACTATCAATGAATAACCTCCTTCCTCTTCAGAAAAACAATCTGAAGTATCTCTCAATAAAAAATGATACATAGACACATAAAAAGCACAGAGGCTCAAAAAAGAAAAAAACGGAATGCCAGAATTTGGACGAAACCCATTTTACTTTAAAATTGGAACGATGAACAAACCACATTCAATTAAGAATAACAAACTCATCTTGTTCCAATGTGTTCATGTACAAAAAAAATCAGCCTTCGGGTAAAAAAGTTGTTGAAACATTGAGAAAAGGGGAAGAAATCAATTTTACAGGCATGTGCGCACAAAAAAATATTTTTTGTATTTTCGCCACTTTACAAAAAAAAATCATCTCAAAAGAAGACTTGTTTAGGGATAGGGGTAAGTTTCGGCTCAAGAACCATTTTTTGGATCTAAAAACATCCAAAATGATCTACAAACAGTAATACATGATAATTTCAAAGAGAAGGAAAAAATTCTGAAAATATCAGTCACCAAAAATGATACTTTATATCGGGGTCTAAGCGAACACCCCCCCCCCCCACCCTATTTGGAGCACAACATAGGTCAAATGGTATATACCTCAGTAATAGAGATGTAGCACACTTTTGCTATAAGCAATTTAATAGTCGATTCCGGTGTAGAAACCTCCAAAAATAACTATGGCAGAACTGGAAACTTTTGAAATCCACTCCTTAACTCAAAAAACGCTTTTATTTGCACAAGTGTAATGGTGGCTTTGGGCCGTAATAATGGGAGATTCCCATCTAACAATACGGTAACTCTATCAAGAAGTGACCAATAAGAGACGACTTTTATTCAACACCGGTGTCACTAGTTGTCACGGTACCATTCATCGGATGTGGATCACTACTCTTATAATTATTTACTCTGTGAATCATCCTTGACAGTAAAGAGAGAGTGACGAAATTAAGATAGGAATCTCCTATTAGTACTGCCCTATGCCACCATTATGCTCACGCAAATAAAAGCGTTTGAGTTTAGAAGTGGATTTTGGAAGGTTTTAGAGCTGCCATCTTTATTTTTGGAGGTTTTTACATCAGAGTCAACTATTAAAGCGCTCACAACAAAAGTGTGCAACAGCTCCATTGAAGGCTGAAGCACATGAAAGTCACATGAGTAAAGGCACTTAAAATTAATGGAACCTGGTTTGCAATGAGTCTACAACTGCAACAAGCTCGCAATTACCACCCGATGGTGAATAAAGTAGAATAGTTGGCGAGCATTTATAATTATAAGACATTCCTCAAGAGCTAGGGAGTGTTCCAGAATTCTCAAGATCTATAACCTGACAAAATACATCAGAATTTCTGAAGAATGCTTACGATAAAACCAATAATGTTTAGATTAAACTCATCGGTTCTCCGATGAATTTCCGAACGATCACAGGTGCAGCGTGTTCATGCTAAAAATGTCTCTTTACATTTCAATAACCTCCAAAACACCTGTATGAACACTTGGAAAAAGGTTATTTACTTTACTTCGCTGAGGTTAGTTTTCACTTTTCATCAGCTTTATTAGAGGTCTTACTCCGATAAAACCAGGGTACCCTGGGGAAGAGTTCTGATAAACTTCATCAAGAAGCAAAAAAAGTCAGTGGCGTACCGGATGTCCCTGCAGCCTCTGCGGCGAGGAGAGCCCTCAAATAGGGACTCCTTCTTACATCTGATCCGGTATTTGACAAAATAGAACATTTGAATGAATAGAGATAAAGATGGAATAGAATAAAAGTCAGTGTAATCTTAAAGTAAAAAGAGCAGGTTTTTGATGCTTTTTTAGATGTGGTTAGTTGGCCGCGTTTTTCGTGGTATTAAATGAATATTAAGAGGAAATTCAGCTCTTGCCATTTGAGGGAAAGAAACAAAATTTTAAAGCTAAAATAGCGTGAAAACCCGTCTCGAGAACACTCAATTTTCAAAAAATTCAGGGGAAGGCCCCTGAACCTCCTTTAACTTGGGGGCTCTTATATCCCCCATTTATAGAGTAAAAATGTGAGGGCCGACTAAATGTGAGCCGGGGGGGGGGGGGAGGGTAAATTTTCCAGTACGCCAGTGAATAATGCTTTGATAAATTGCACCAGGTCATCAGAAATGCAATCGGAGAATATAAGAACGGCTTAGAGCTTCACCGGGGAATTCTACAAAGTCCCCCTGCGCTCACTGACCATCTTTTTTTATTTACTGTGTGCCATCACAGCTTAAAACAGCTGTAGAGATGTAGTGCAGAGAGAAAAAGAACTAAATCGGTCGGATTTTTTTTTCTTCACAAGCACACACTCTGCTAACTAAATACTATACTAAAAATAAGTGAGAGTGCAGCAGGACTAACAGCTAAGTAGGACTTGCTTTTGCTGAGCAGTGTATTATGAACAGAAAAAAATGTCAAGAGCTCAGCGGAATTTCGACAGATCTTACTAATTTTTTAGAGTGACTGTAACCAGAAGAGTCGGGTTTTTGCAAAATAAATTAAACAGAAACTGATGAGCGATTGAAGCTTTTTAACCCTTTCCCTCCATAGTCCCATATGGATGACGTTCTGTTAATGTGAAATCTTATGAAATTTCAAAACAGTTACACAACAAAAAAGTTAGACTTGCACATGAAATTATAAGAGAAAATTCATTCGTTTCACAAGTAAAGATCTAAGATTTGTAAAACCTTTTCAGCACTGAAAGGGTTAGATTCATTGCGATAAAACTCTTGAAGACTCAAAGCATTAAGTTCCTTTCTTTGGTCGAATATTAAAGAATAAGAAACTCTGGATAAATCGATGTTTAATGGCTGTGTGATTGCTTTCAGTCAATGTAAATATGTAGGAGTACTTTTAAACGATCAAAAGATGTGATCAATGTCAGCTGTGGATCATATCGGAATCTGCGCGATTTTGAGGTTAGGTCACAGTGGTCGGGATTTTTCATGGGCACTTATGGGAGTTACCCGGTTTTTTGAGATTTCGACCATTTTCTTGATAGAAAATCAATTTTTTTCACTGGTGAGATCTTGTTCCTCTTTTCAAGCTGAACAATTTAAAAAAAAAAAAAATTAAATTGTTCAGCAGATCAAGAGAAACGGCATTAGTTCAGCTAAAATAATTGATTTTCGGTTGGTCAAAATCTCAAAAAAGTAGTAGTGGTAAAGTCCAGCTGCACAAACAAGTGGTTCGTTATGCTGATATTTCACAGCGAACAACTGGACTGCTAGGTCAAAATCTCAAAAAACCGGATAAATCCCATAAGTGCCCGTGTAAAATCCCGACCACTTCCCCAAACCTTAAAATTGCCCGGGCTCTGATATGGTGTAGAGATAATATTGGTATAATCTGCTGAACTAAGGCAGTTCTAAAAATATTTACAAAAATTCAAAATACATACGTGTAAAAGTAAAAATTGGTCTAAAAAATGGTTAAAAATACAAAATATTTTACAAAATAGAGCTGCATTGGAATGAAAAAAAATTCTTCAGCAATAGCAATCACTGATCAGTAATACACTAGTAAAAGTCAGAGAATTATATTGACCTTTACCTTTTTCTGATCAATGATGAAATAGTTAGTCTCCTTAGATTTTTGTCAATTTTTCAAAAAAAATATTGACGCCTACTTTGGTGTCAAAGAATATACATATTGCAACAGTACAAATACAGAAGGATACGAATGTTGGTAAGTACTTCACAAGGCACTAAAGAAGATACAAAGTGAAATCATGAATTTTAAATTTAAAAAATATCATACATACAAGGGAGACGAGAAAAAATATGTCTTACTAAAGAATTTAATAAGTAGCAGGAATAATTTTATGATAAATTACCATACTTTATTTCCTTTGTCAAATTGTAAGGCTCATAACGGAAACCAGGATAAACTGTGAAGTTGACTAGATTCTGTTGGGAAAGAAAAAAGGAAAAATTAATCAACATCAATAATGTGATAAAATAATAATATTCATTCTGAAAAGAGCAAAATGTGATTAACCTTTTCACCGCGGAGTTCTTTTGAATCCTAAGTTGCATGATGCGAATAGCGTTGCCAGCGCCTCCATCATGTAGTTCATACTCTACCCGATAGATAGAGTAGCTGTAGCTATGTTCCGCAACAGCTGCAACAGCTGTATAGGCGGAGAAAGTGCGAGGGAAACCAGATGAGTACTCATCGGACGCACTAAGCACTATTGCAATGGATGAGTATACTCATGGAACGCAGTGAAAAGGTTAAAGAAATAAATCTTTAAGATGACCTTCATTTTGTTGGCAGCTTCAATACAAACTCACTTCTTGAAAAAAAAACTTTGTAATAATTGAGAAAATCAACTTTAAGCCGCCATGCTCAAGCTTTCAGAAAACAAATCTGATCTGCATACTTTTTCGCTCCAAAATTGCGGAGCTGAAAGGAAAAATTTGACTAATTTGGGGGTTTATTTGTCATAGCCTGATAAAATAATGGGTCTGTTTCAAACTTTTGCGCAGTGTTATGTAAGGCCGTTAAATATGCACATCAGTTGAAAATAACATTGAAAGCATCAGAAAGTTCTGAAATCCACACACAAACTCAAAAATTACATTTTACAAAATTAAAATATGGTGGTCAAATGAACGGGTGACAATGGGGGGAGGGGGGGGTTTCCATCTAATTGATGCTTTCTATTCATGAAAAAAGGTTCATCATGTAGAAATCAGCAATTAGATGGGACTCCGTCATTGTCATCCACTCAATTGAATGACATCTTGTAATTTTGTTAACATTTTTGGAAAAATTTGAAAGCATTTTTTAAAAGTTGTCAAACAGGGACCGGTACCAGCGTGAAGCTGGTAACCTTCGCAGTTCAAATTTAAAAAACAATAAAATGGGCTTTTCAAGGTTTCTGCCTGAAAACACAAATTTTGCTGCTATAAACTGCAAATTGTGGGATTCAACACAAGAATTTTGAAACAAAAATTCTAAAAAAAGTTGAAAAAAATTTTAGTTTTCATAAAATTTAGTATCATAAACGGAAGCAGCTTCACTTAGATAAAAAATCGATTTACCACTAGGAAAAGGGTCAAAAAGTTCAATTTAATGTTGTCCGTTGTTATTCATCTTGGATTTTGTTATAAAGTTTCCAACATTGATGGAAACAACCCTTGTGTAAAGGACTTGATCAAAAATAGCCGATTTTTAAGGGGCAATGGTTGCCTCGGTATCTACCGCGTTGTCGATTCTCCCGTTGACACACGTGCGAGCGGCACGCAGTGTTGCTCTCTCGCTCGAGGTGCGCTTCTTTAAACGCTCGTAACTCGCGAACGAAAAATTGCCCCGGGATGCGGTTTGTACGAGTGTAAAATTATGTTGAGAATAACATATTTCTTTTTCATAAAAATCAAATAATAGCATTTTAGGGGATTTAAGATTAAGTAAAAAATTTCTCCGGCTTCAAAATTAAAAAAATTTGATAAGTCCTATAAAAAAAAAGCAAACTACAAAATCAGACATATCGTTAAAAAGGTCTTTAAATTCGGCATTTTTTTGTGCAAACCGCACTTTCATATTTTCATTTAGCACTGTTTTATCGCCTTTTAACGGTAACAATCATGTTAAACTTTGAGCCCCCCTAAAGCCCCCCAGAATTATTTTTAGGACTTGAAAATTTCAGGATGTGTAGTTCATCGATGCTTAATCAAATGGTGTAATTAGATACCCCATTTAGAGGGGGGCAAAAATCGGCTATTTTTGATCAAGTCCTTTACAGAACTTACATTTGTCAGTTTCTTTCTGTTAAGAAAGGAGTGGGTTTTATTTGCTAACAATTTTCAAGGTGTTTTTCATTTAGATTTCATTTGCGATTAACCTTCAAACGTGGATTTCAGGCATAGCTTCGCTAAAAAAACCAAGTTTTTTCACTTAAAAACAAAAATAATTTCATTTCAGTGGTGTAAAAGGTATTGTAAGGATTTGAAAGGCTCATAAACTGAATTTTCAAAGTATAATGGACATTATTAACCTAAATTGAAAATACCAATTTTTGGCTTTTGAACACCACTTTACCGCCATTTATAGCCCTTTCAGAATCACGCTTTTTTCAGGTCTCAAATTATAATACGAGGCAGACATGAATAGAACGGAAATCATTGGACAAATATTCCTGAAACCTTCAACACTTTTAGTTTCCTTTGAGTCATTCTAAATTTGTTGAGATAACTTACATTAGCATTTACTGCCATCGATTGGAGTGATAAAATTGATGTTTGGAAACTGGGCCGCTCATCCAAATCCAGTTGCCAACAAAGCAGCATCCATTGATACAGCTCATCAGCCACGTATGCTAGTTGCGGTAACCTAGATCCTCTCATTACATACGAGGCTACATCATGGGACTCAACATTATGGTAAGGAGTCCCACCTATAAAACAACAGAAATAGGACATTTTATGCACTTATAAATTACTGAATTAGTGAATTATTAACTCCCCTGTACCAGGGCTTGCAAAACTAAGTTCCCTATCATGGCTAGAGGGGAAATATTTTTACCCCCTCCACTGTTCAAAGAAAAGTATGTGATAAAGTTTCTTCAATGAGTAACTGATTGCCCGTCTACTGAAGTACATAGCACCCAACTGCTGACAATTTGGAGAGTCAGCTTTTCCCATATCAACTCACAATCAGATACAATGCCTCGCTCATAAGTTGTATTTACTACAACTCAAAATAAACTTAAACGCCCCGAACAGCGATACCACTCAAAGAAAAGTAACCTGCTCCAAGCCAGTTACCATTCCCATAGCCAGTTTTGCAGGAAAAGTTTGGAATGTTAAACCCTATATTTTTATCTTTTTGCGCAGTTGAGCATACGCACAAAGGCACACGGAAAAAAGCTTGGCATTGAACATGTTAAAAGTTTTATTTAACTAAAAGTCATAAAAATTGTAAATCAAATATAAGTGAAAATTTGGCAAAGGTATGAAAAGAAAAGTAAGAAATGGAAAACTTTGATATGATTGGTTATTCTCATCCGATCGGTATATCTCAGGATGATCGATCTCTGAGTTATATTACTTCCGTCTTGTATCGATAACTTGGAGAAATCTGCATTGATTCTCTTGAAAATTTAATTCTACGAGGATTTCGAGAAGCATCTTTCTCTCCTAGGGGCCAAGAAATGTTTTGAGTCAATTTGAAGGCAGGGGTGCAAAATATGCCCAATGTAGCAATCCGCGTGAAAATAGGAAATTTCTGAAAGAGTGAGGAAATTTGCTCAATTTTTTTTTTTTATTCTTTCATCTTTACGGCAAAAAGTTGAACCCAGGTAAATGGTCTCAAAATTTTGAAAATATTAGTATTTTTGTGTATAAACGGTGTTAAAATGTTAAAATAAGCAAAAATAAAAAAAATGGTAACTAATTTTCAAATTTATGAGAGAAAATATTCTGTGAAGAAAAAATCCAGAATCGCTTGAAACTTCCAACATTTTAGAACATTTTGTACCTTTGTTTGAGGGGGTGGTTTGGGAGAAAAGGTCTGTTTTTTTAACAATATCCCCAGTTCTAAAAACCTAAAATTGACTCAAAAAATTTTTGAATTATTACATCCAAGAAACCATAAATCAGTAGCATTGAACACTGATTTAGAAATAATGAGATAAAGCTGTTACCTAAAGCTGTCATTTCCCACATAACACAACCATAAGACCATACATCACTTCTGATTGAAAAATGACGACTACGAAATATTTCTTGAGCCGTCCATCGAGAATAGTCCAGTTCCTGTTGACAGAGATGCAAAGTCTACTGAATAATATATGCTCTCAAATTTAAACAACAACAGAGTAATCACAGACAACTTGGGGAGGAAAGATATGTATCTTCAAGTAGACTGGGGTTATAAGTGATTTATTCAGAACGATGACGGGCTGAATTTGCAAATATTGTGTGATAGTGCTTCTTACAACTGGAAACACTTTTAAATGAGATATGTAGCTTTCCCAGGAACCAATTAAAAACTAGGAAAACACTAGATTTTTGAATGCCAAAGCAGCAATTCTTTGGTGAGATAAAAATAATATTTGAGTAGATGCTAGAAAAAAAATTCCCACTTTTCACTGTACGGGTTAGAGTTTGAATGGGGCTGTTGCATGCTATTACTATAAGCGATTTATTAGTCGATTCTGGTGCAAAAACCTCCAAAAATTACGATGGCAGCGCTACAAGCTTCCAAAATTTATTCCTAAATTCAATAAACGATTTCATTTGCGCCAGTGTGGCATAGGACAGAAATAATAGGAGATTCCTATATTAATTTTTTCACTCTCTCTATGCTGACAAGGATGATTCACAGAGGAATTGAATTAGTCATCAGAGTAGTGATCCACTTCCGATGAATGGTGCCTTGACATCTGGTGACTCCAGTATCAAATGAAAGTCGTCTCTTATCGGCCACTTCTTGATGGAGTTACAGTATTGTTAGATGGGAATCTCCCATTATTACGACCCTAAGTCACCATTACGCTCGAGCAAAGAAAAGCGTTTATTGAGTTTAGGAGTGGATTTTGGAAGTTTATAATGCTGCCATAGTTAACACCAGAATCATCTATAAAATTGCTTATAGCAAAAGTGTGCAACAGCCCCATTCTTTGGATACTAAGACGAGGTTTCAGATTCGAATAAAAAGCAGGAAAAGCAGGATTTACATACCGTATTCCATTGGTTTTACTTAATGAAAAGAAACTATAAAACAAATGGAAATGAAAGATGAACATACCTCATTGGTTTTAGAATAGTGAGCTAAACCAAAAGCAGAAACTTTTGGAGTCATTCCGCCTTCCATGAGTATACTCCTGGACACCAATCTAGTGTGAACAATCTGTCCAAACAATAATTATCAAATAAGTAGGCTGGCATATGGGTGGGGTGAAAAAGAGATTAGATTAGATTACAAGCAAGAGGACAAGAACTGTCCCTTTATGGCGCTCGCTGCTCAGACCTCCAAGCATAAGTAGGAAAACCTATTTCCTAAATTACGCCGAAAGCGATGTTTCTTAGTAGTATTTCTGGTGTTGGCAAAATGTGTCTGGAGAAAAGGTGCGTCAGACAATTTAGTGCTTCATTTTTCACAACGAGAAAATAACAATAAAAAAACCCACAGGGTGTCAATATTTTTACTCTCTCACTCTAACGAAGTTGAAAATTGAGAAAGTATTGCGATGGTGCAGATGTCTGTCTGTCTATATCCCAGCAAAACTTTTGAACCAATCGTCTATATGGACCATATGCATCAAAATTTTCCAGGGAAGTTGCTTACACCATTCTCCCAAAGGGTTTTTTTTTTGTTTTTTCGAAATTTTAAACAGTAGACAAGTTATGGATTTCCATTAAAATCAATGGTAAAATGGGTGAACGAAGCGAAAAATCGGAATGTTTTGAATATAGCTGTTTGACTTTTCATGACAATTTGCAAAAACATTCAGCAACCAACAGGCCAATCTTTGAAATCAGTAAATAAAACAGGTGGACTGGATAAATAGAGAATTGCTATTGGTCCCTCTAAAGTGTTCATCGAAAAATATACCTCTGTAACCAAGTATCTCTCTGCTACATTTGATAAGCTAGCAACTGATAACTTATCAATTCCCTACAGTTTATTTTTCTTTTCAAATTATCATTACTAAGTCAATTGTTGACCAAATATGCTCATCTTCAGCTCAATTGAAAGCAAATGAGTTGACCTTTCAAACGTGACCAACATCAGATTGCTTGCTTTGCTTGATTGTTTACTTTTGAAGTAACAGCATCCGTTTCAGTACTTTTGGGACACCTTTGAATTTTGACACACTTACTTTATTTTGCTCCAGATACTGCATTCCTCTGGCGATTCCGATCATGACTTGAAACAAAAATGCCGAATTCAAAGAACAAAAATGATCAAGAGCATTATTGTGGGTGAGGGATCTACTTTCAAGGAGGATATCTTTCAAAGTGACAGGGTGATGTTCCAAAACTACGTATAATGAGTCTGGAGTTTCACACACTCCAATCAAAGCTACGAGATGATCCAATTTCTTGGCGCATCCAGCCCTAAGAAGAAGATCAAGATCTCCCAGCATGGTTTCCTTTGCGGTTTTTGATAGTCTTGAGTCTGCAAAAATAAGAGAAATCATTGAAGTGGTAAAAGGACCTTCTAGCTTTTCCTCCTTTTCAACAGAAAATAATACTGGTCTTTCGTATAATTAATGCAGTGAAACTTCTCTGTGCATGAACTTAAACCCAGTTGAGATGAATCTATGTTTCATGCTTAGGCATCTACTTGCAAGGACCAAATGGCGGAATAATTGACCCAAATCTACCTGGTTTTGTAGGAAATTGGATGTACTTTTAGAATATTTGTATAGTCTTGCTTTTATTTTCATTGGTTTGTACTCAATGGGCAAAAACGTGAGAAAATGACCAAATCAGAGCTTTTGACTAGGCTAGGTATGGGTCAAATACAAACAAAAATTATTTTTCTAATGAAAAAAAAACCCAACCCCAAGGAATAATTTAAAATTTTACCGGGATGTGTTCCTCAAATACATTAGAACAACCTCCCATTGTCAGAAATGGGGTTCAAGACTTTTGCATTTAGGGGTCCTTAAAGCCCACCGTGACCTGCTTTATGAGCTCGCTTCAGACAGGCCGATTTGAAAAACTAATTTATTTTAGAATAAGAAATTAGAAAGATACAAACCAGCAATAACATGAATAGCCACTGGAACTGGTATGCCTTTCAATTGGACAGTGCCTTTGTTGACCTTGCCAAAACTTCCACGGCCCATAACATCATCGCTGAAGCCTAAAAAATTGCGAGGAATATTCCATATTTGATCCTTAAGTCTTTGATAGTGGTTTACTCTTTCTTCTTCCTCCTCAAATAAGAAACCGTCGTGAATGTAAGCCTGATTTTCCTAGAAACACGCACCATCACCAAAATTACAATGGGGCAGTTGCAAGGGTCAGAAATTGAGTGTATTCTATAGTGAAAATGATAGAGCTTGATGAGCTGAGAACAATGGTGCCTTTGGTTTTTTCCAGGCTGGTAAGTGAAGAGGAGGGTGCTTACCATTCAACACTATCAATGGGGCTGTTGCACACTTTTGCTATGAGCGCTTTAATAAACCAATTCTGGTGTAAAAACCTCCAGAAATAACGATGGCAGCACTAAAAACTTCCAAAATCTACTCCTAAACTCTAAAGACGCGCAAATAAAAGCGTAGACGCGTGAATAAAAGTGTGATGGAGTTACAGTATTATTAGGTGGAAATCTCCCATTATTACTGCCCTCAGCCACCATTACGCTCGCACAATTAAAAGCGTTTAATGAGTTTAGGAGTGGATTTCGGAAGTTTTTAGTGCTGCCATCGTTATTTTTGGGGGTTTTTACACCAGAAGCTACTATTAAATCGCTTACAGCAAAGGTGTGCAACAGCCCCATTAGCCGTCCATGGTATATATGATTTTCTTTCAATGTCTAATTTTTTTATCATTATTGGCATTTCATTATATTGACAAGGATTAGCGTAAAGAGGCTGAAGCCTACTTTGACAACTTTACAAGAGCCAATTAAAACTGATTTGCTTTTTCGTTTAAATCCATCATAACCACATACCTTTAACTGCATTTACTTCCATTATTTTAGGGCATTTCATTAAAATTTTTTAGAATTCAGTGATGTCTATGGGAGAATTCGAAAAGCAAGATAACTCAGTTTTGCCAAAAACGGGCTTAAGCTTCATTCAGCCAAGCAATGTCCACATCCTTCTGTACAGTTTTTCAAAATGTTATGTTGTGGGCTTAGAAGATCAAAAATTGATGACCCTCATTTTTTTTTGCTGTTTGCGGGAATGGTTCAGAAAACTGTAGGAGGAGGGAACTAACTCACGTTCTCTGTTATTGTTTATTTTTTTTCTCTCTCTTTCCTTTCCTTTCTTTTCTTCTTCCTTCTCTTCTTTTGTCTCACTTTTTTAAGCCCTCCTTCCAACAAAAGAGGGGGGGGGGGCTCCACAGCGGCAACCACTGTGGGACAACACAGCCAGTCATATTGCTAGACGCACAGAGGCGGCAAATAACAGATTCAAGTTTTAAATAATAAAAAAAAAAAAGGAGAAGAAAACTAAAGAGCAAGTGAAATAGAATACCACTTCTAAAATAGGGCCTCGAAGTGGGATTTCTTGATTACTGAACCGCTGACTCCTTTGACGTTTTGAGTAATAGCGTTGTAAATAAAGGAATACTGCGACAGAGATTAGTAGCAGGACACAGCATATAACAATTGCAGAAGTCAGAATGAGAGCGAGTACATCCCCATCGTCTGAAAAACAAATGAGTTTCCATTCCATTATAAATTACTTAAATTATAAAGTTACGAGACCATCCCTTAACCTCTAAGACCAGCAAGAGGATCTAATTACAAAATCCAATTTTTAAACTCATCAACTTCAATCAGAGCAAATTTTGGGACTGTTTCTTACAGTTGTATTGCGCTTCGTGGGTTTGGTCAAATCCAATTTTTTTGGTCCAAAGAACAATTTTTTGGTATTTCCTGTTAAGTTTGGTTTTTTGGACTGTAGTTTTTAAAGGAATCACATATACAGGGTAAATCAAAAGTAACGCCCTCCCACCCTTAACTTTTCTTCTAATTGAGATAGAAGGGTGCGGTTTGGACCATTCTTATTTATACCGGAGGCGCTATTTTCGATGACCCCCACCTGGGGGGGGGGGGGGGGTTGTCAACATGATTTTCTCTTATGGCACCCCATTTCTTGTGATACATTGTTTGAAAGGGCATTAAACTCTCAATTGGCGCAGACCGCAACTCGATATCAATTTTCGTTTTCGATATATCGACGGTCAAAATTCGATAAGGAGCCATTTACGAAAACTCATTACTCCACCTTAAAAAATGGGAATTAAAAAACTAAGAGTCTAGAATACTCCAAAAAGCAAGTCCTTTTTAGAGAAAACTACGGCTATGACACGAATTTAGTCAAAGTTAGGATAAAGCGCCCCCAAAAATTTGTAACGTTTTTGCCTCCCAGGGAGGACTATCAGAAAAATTCGGTGGGATAATCCCTATTGAATGATACATTGATCAAAAGAGCATACCAAACTGAGTATTTTGGCGCAAACCGGAGGTCGGTATCGTTTTTCACATTCGAGATATCGAATATTGTAAATCGGCCTTCGGCATTCAATATCTTGAATGTGAAAATTGATATCGAGTTGCGGTTTGAGCCAAAGGTCCAAGAATTTAATGCCCTTTCTAACAATTTACCACAAGATAGGAGGTGCCATAAGAGAAAATGAAGTTGACCCCGCCCCCCTACCTCCCGAGATGGTGGGTCATCGCAAATAGCAACCTCAGATAGCGCCTCCGGTATAAATAAGAATGGTCCAAACCGCACCCTTTTATCTTAATTAGAAAAAAGTTAAGGGGGGTGGGCGTTACTTTTGAATTACCCTGTATTTATAAATATGAGGCACTTGAAGACAGGGTGATAAACGGTCTATGTTTTGTAATCATAGGTTAGCAGATACTAAGAGAGTTGTCATAGTTACATATTCAATGTTTGGATATTTACAACAAAGACAAAACACACTTAAAAGCAAATAATTCACTAACAATATTTACCATTTGTGGATCCAACTTTGAAAACAGTAATGCGATTGTGGTAGGATGAAAAGCTCTTTTTCGTCACATTGGATGAAGTACTAACAATACCCAAAGCAATTTTAACATCTCCGACTGAGGACAGCGGCTGATTGATGTATTTTCCATAACTTCTGCCATCACCAACTACAAATTCTTTCTCCTCTGTTAAATCCTGACAGGTGGAAAGAAAAGTAATGAGCAAAACATTTTACATCGGGACGAGATCGACGTTTTCACAGATTTCAGGAACGTTCGTCCAATGATTTGTCCCATTTACGTTCATCCAAAATTACAATACAACCATTTAATAATTTTGTCCATTCTATCTTTTTGACCAAAATGTTAATACATATCCATTTTGCACTTCAGTCAAATTGATAAAAGGACCACAAGTATAGACTGTTTTAGAAGAGCGATATATCGTATCGATTGCTGTTTGAGGGCCTCTGGTTCCAAACAAACTCTGGTTCAAAATATTTTCCCCATAAGCAAACTTTTGAACGGAAATTTAGGGTATTAAATCAAACAATTAATGCAAACTTCTTGCGATCAGGGATTCTACGTCCTCAAAAATGCTTAGTTATGCCTAGGTTAGGTTTTCAATTTTCAATAGGAAAAAAACAGTGTTGCATCAGTTTCTCAGCTTAATAGTTCTTGAATACGTTGCAATTTCTGTCTTAGGACATAAACTGGCCATTCAAATTATTGACAACTCATTGCGAGAGGTCTAGCATGTTTTTGGCACAAATGTAACTGGGCCCAACAATTTCGAAGTGGATTCTAACTAGACATGCATTAGGAAATTTGTTGAGCCTTGACTTGTTTATTTGTCAGTGCAAAAAATTGAGAGCCTTAGGCAAGCAATTCCCATGGCTCATTTTGATCATGAGAGGAGGCGCTAAATGAAAAATAAACTGTAGGGAATACCCCACGAACACTTTCTCACATCTAACTAAGTCTGTGGAAACCCCCAGACCCTCCTTTAGTACTCTGGGGGATGTCCTCAGACACCCCTTTAATATTCTGGGGGAGACCCCTGGGACCCCCTATAATCTTAAGGGGTTAATTTTACAGTAGGCTGGTTGCAGAATGTTTTTGCAAATTTTCATCAAAATTCAAACGGCTACATTTGAAAAATTCCAATTTTTCCCTACGTTTACCCATTTTACCCATTTCCTCATTGATTTTGATGGAAAACTTTATTCTCTATAACAAGCTGATAATTTAACACGTTGAAAAACAAAAAAAGACCCTTTGGGAAATGTTGAAAGCAACTTCTCTGCAAAATTTGGATGCATAAGGACGAATGGTTCAAAAGTTATGATAGGATGCAGACAGATAGACAGCTGCGCCGACGCAATACTTTCTCAATTTCTAACTTTGTTAACCTTTTCACTGCAGAGTCCTTTTGAATCCCGCGTTGCAAGATGTGAATAGCGTTGCCAGCGCCTTCATCATGTAGTAGTTAATACTCTTCCCGATAGATAGAATCACTGTAGCTATGTTCCGCGTCGATGCAGCAGCTTACAGGAGGCGAAAGAGCGGGGGAAAACCAGAGTATACTCGTCGAACACACTGCGGTGCACCATTGCGTCGGACGAGTATACTTGTCAAACGCAGTGAAAAGGTTAAAAGTACGGAAGTAAAAATCCTTACTTGTGCGCTTAGTTCCGCGGTGATATAATACTGAAGATCTTCTTTGTGTGCATCCTGCCAAGATTTCAGTTCTGATGGTTCAAAAAATCCACCACTCGCAAGACTAACCACGATCAAGTAGGCTGTGATTGGTCCGTTTTCGTTTTTCACTGGTTTCAATTTTACGACAATGTTAGAGCTTCCTTTCTCAACAATCGTTGGTGGTTCCGGGGCTGGTGGATCTGTTGCGACAAAATCATCATTTACAGACATCTATACGAAGATTCTCAAGGTAAAATTATGATAATTCAGAGGGGGAAAGAGGTCTCCCCCCCCCACAAGATCTCATTCTAGCGGTGTAGAGACGGTGCATGGTATACGGTATACCGTAGTACATAAGGACTCTAGCAAGAGCCACACTAGCAGTTTACATAATCATTATTTTATTCATAGCAGCAGGCTTCACAGTACTGCCACCTTATAGCTACGATTATATGAAATTTGTACACACACTTGGAGGTTTGCTCTTGGAAATGACAAGGGCTGTTTATTACATGTTTAGACTAATCCAGAGACAAATAGAGACGGAGCACTACGCTAAAATACTTAGGGAAGATTAGAGGCACACTGAATTTTTGGGGATTCAACAAAATAACATGTAAAACAACAGTTAACACCTTTTGATGTCGCATAGTGTTGAATGGTGACATTCGGTAGATACAGGGGGGATAGGCAGGGAAGTGTAGAGGAGGGTGCTCAACATTCAACACCCTGTGACGTTAACTGTTGTTTTGTTGAATCCACGAGAATTCACTGCAGCCATTTAGTGCTCCGTCTCTATTTGTCTCTAGATTAGTCAAATACTCCCCCCCCCTCCCCCGGTAGAGGTAAAATCCAGCCAACTAAACCATTGGTTCATTATCCTTCAATTCAAAAGTAAACAACTGAACTGAGAATAAAAAATAAATAAAAAAGGGAACAAAGAGAAATTTAAGAAAAGCAAACAAACGTTTTACAGAGGTGGTTTAAACAATTTTGAGAAAGGAACTTAAAGCATTCTCATGAATTTTTTCATCCAACTCAACCAAGAGGATAGAACGCTTTGTGTTGAACACAGGTTGCAAAACAACGAAAGGAAACCAAGAGACTAAAAACAGTGAAGTTACCTCCAATCAAAGTCCAAGCTTCAACAGATTTAACAGCTCCAGAACCATGTTCATTTTCAGCAAATATAGAGACATTGTAGAGAGTTCCTGGATGGAGATTTGTCAGTTCTGCTTTGAGTGTGGAATTGAGGTACTTCCATTCTAAATACGGGGGTAGACTACCGACGGAGTATGTTTCAAGAGAGACGGCTTTGACAGAATACCCTATCAGTTTATCACTATTGATGGCAAAAGGAGGCGCCCATTCTAGAGTGAAACCGGTTTCAGTTGTTTGCGACTTTATGAATTTTTCTGCTGGACCTGGCACTATTAACAAGAATAAAATTCATTAGAAGCAGTGAAACTTTATTCCTTACATTTGAATACTTCGAAAGTTACTTTGTTACTTTGAGTAACAAATAGACATTAAAAAATCATATGATAAGGGTTGAAAGAAAAGATAGCTCCAACGATTAAGGGAATCACAGCTACACTATCAAAAACAGGAACAAAGAAAAGAACGAAATTGGAACAATATTCCAGAAAAAAAAGACAAAACAATACACCCTGATATCAGACACATTTTAAGATATACAGTGAAAGTTCGTTGAGTGGAATCTCAGTCCTGCCCTGAAAAAAATTCCACTTAGCGAAAGTTTCTCTAAGGAAATTGCAGTCAGAGTATGGGAGGTTTCACGGTGCTGAAAAAAAATTCCACTTGGCGAGATATTCCACTTAGAGGAGGACGTTCCACACAACGAACTCTCACTGTACATATATGAGACATCCAATATCAAAATCCGCTCATTCCATAAAATTAAAAATTAAGATAATGCCAGTGTGGAATTCTTTTCCCAATTCCTCATATGGTATCAGACAAAATTTACAAAAACAACAACAAAAAACAAAATCTGGCCTTAAATAACTTTCGGATTCCAACAACAGAATAAGAGTTTAGTCAATTGCAGGCTCATTTTACCCCACTTGAAGGGGCTAGGAGCCCAATTTTAGTTATTTTTTTATTTCATTTTAGTTTTTTAAATGTTTCAGGTTAAATTCTAATAAGGATGCAATTCAGCAACTTTTCTTGAGATCACCTTGGCTTGACTTAGACTTGCACCTTGCTCCAGATTCAATTCGCAATTCAAAAACACAACTTGAGCCGAAACGCCTTGAGATTTCTCGAGGAAGTTCCAAGGGAATTTTCAAGGATTGAGACACAAATTTGCAATTCAGAGAGGCTCCGAAAACCCACAGTAGTGTTCTCAAGGCAAAACTCTGGGAGCAATTTTGAGGAAGCTCATTAGCTAAACTCAAGATTTCTCAAGAATTGCCAGGCCAGGAATTGGCGAGAGTTTCTGAATTGCACTTATTCTCACTCAACTTGACTTGGCTATAGTATTCCTCGCACCAAGGCAAGTCAAGGAGATCTCAAGGAAAGTTTCTGAATCGCACCCTTATGTTCTGTTCATGCAAAGTTCAATTACTATGACAGAGGCTTCATAGTTTACATGTATCTAACCATATTTGGTGGAAATCCTTGCATTCCAATTGCCAACAATGGGAATACATAAAACCTGCAGCTTTTTACCCCAACCGACCCTACATGACAAACTCACATAATCTGCCTGTGCTATAAATGCTGACTGCATTATCTCCTCCGCATAGCTGATTCGAATTCGGACAAAACTTCTTACAATTTTCAGAGCTTTGCTTGTTGATAAAGCTGTAGCAGATGCACAAAGCACCGTTTTGCAAACCAGCATACCTGAAAAACAAACAAAAATAGATCTAATGTAAGTACAAAAAATACAGATAAAAATTGTGAATTTTTGAAAGCTAGAACACAGTTTCCAAATCCACAATTTTTCAAATTTATACATATTTTTCAAGCTGCGTTAAAGAAAAATCTCTGCATCATCACTATAGTTACTTTACCAGTTAACCCTTAGATTCCCAAGCCAGGTCAAACTGACCCGAGGAATGCTAAAAGCGTTTGCCCTGGATGGTCTATGGCACCAAAACAGCAGAAATTGTTGCTTCTATTGCTTATTTTTATATGGACAAATGACCTATTATTCACCAGTTTCCTCTGCAAGTGAACAGTCATAACTTTTTTTCTAATGCAGCTAAAGACTTCTGGTTTAATTCAGAGATCAAACCATTTTTTTTTTCATCCAAACTGTTCTTCGGAAGAGTCACCCACAACCTAATGATCTCTCACTTTCCCTTTGAATTAACAGGTTGACAAAAAAAAATAAGAAAGAGTAATAACATTTTATCTACATTTATCTGACCTGCATAAGTACTTAATTCTTCAGCAATTAGTGATGATTTCTGCCACCAGAGCGCCACTGTTCAATTAATTTAAAATTACAGGCAGAAAATAATTTATATTTAAGAAAACCGAGTGTCAGTTACTAGATATCATCTGAAGAATGTCTCAGGGGTGCAAAATGTGCCCAATCTAGCGATCCCCGGATCACGTGAAAATGAGGAAATTCTTGGGATTTTGAGGAAATTTGCCGAATTTTTTTTTTTTTTTTTGAGATTTTCCAGAAAAGCGGCCCCAAAATTTTGAAAATATCGTTCATTTGGCGTACGCACGGTGTTTAAATTTGAAATAAGCAAACAACAAACAAAAAGTAATCACTTTTCAAATTTTTGTGAGGAAATTTGTCGAGAATTGTTAGGAAATTCTTCCCGGATCGCGTGAAACTTCCGATGTTTTTGAACACTTTGCACCCCTGGAATGTCTCTGCAAAATATCTTATCAATAACTTTATGATTCTTGTATCGAAATGCGATATTTCATTTTTGCTACTTTCAGCCTTATTTTTCAAGTTATTGACCAGAAATTTAGCAGAGACGTTCTTCAGATTATCTAGTAACTGACGCTCTGTTTTCTCAAATATAAATTACTTTCAGCCGATAATTTGACATTAATCGAACGTTAACGCTCTCATGGCAGAAATCGGCACTGAGTGCTGAAGAATCACCTGGTACCTTAACAGACAAAAGAAAGATAGAAGACAAATTTGAAAAGTGCTCCTTGGAAATTTGCTTTTGACACACTCTACACTAAAATTTAATTCCATTACAGGCGTACGTGGATTCAGGAATTTGTCTATCTCTCTCTCCTATCATTTGAACACATGTGTTAGAAAAGGACGGAGATAGGGGCTAAAGCCACGTAATGGCCCCCTCTACTATCCTTTTCTAACACATATGTTCAAATGACCGGAGAGAGAGAAAGATAAATTCCTGGATCCGCCCATGATTAGAGGAGCTCGAATCGGAACTTACCTGAAGTATTTATTCAAACAAAAATCTAAACATCTGCTGACATCAGAGGCTATCCTTGGTAGATCTGAAGATATTTCAGTAGTCTCGTTGGGTTTCATGCTAAAAATGCAGAATACACTTTGACTAGAGGTTTCTTCAGAAGCAAGCGGATGTGGGAAGAATGTAACCAGAGCAAAAATAACAGCTCCTAGACTGAACATCGTGATTTTCTCAGTCAGGAAAATTTTTGGAAGTGGCTGAATAACAAAACCAAACAAAGAAAAAGAAATTGGTGAGCAAAATTAAGTAAGTAAGTAATTAAGTATTTAATTAGTTAGAGTAATAAGCAGTCTTTTTCCATCCATGCACAGTTTGCAGTATTGCATGGAATCTTATAGAAGACTGTGGACCGTTGTGGACAAAAAACAATTCTTTTCTCTTTGGCTTTTCGGGGTTTTTTAAAACGAAATCGTTGAGAAAATTGAATTCGAGCACAATCAGACAAAGAAAAATGCTGGTAAGAATCATCAACAAGTGGCCACAAGCATCCGTGTACGTGGACGATTATCACGATTATTTGCTTGCAGTGGTTCGCACCATTTACAAAACTCCATGAGATTCCGTGTCAACGACTGCGAACATGAAAAACTTAGCTATGACGTACCACTGTCACCCACTAACTTCATAGATCCATTATTTCTTCAATTTCTGAACAGATTTCAGAGTGCAATTCAAAGACTTTTCTTGAGATCTTCTAGACTTGGCTTGGCCTGAAAAAATACTCAAGACGAGCCAAGCCAGGTTGAGTAAGAAAAATTGCAATGGGTCTGTTGCAAACTTTAGCTAAAACGGCAGAAATAATTAATTCTACAGTAACACATGTCACAAGAAAACTGATTGAAACAACAAAAACTCCAAGACCTTCCCCTTTAAAGTAGAGAAAAAACAACAATCAATAGAGGGTCACTGCAAAACGAATTGGAAAATGCTAGAAATGGCTGGAAACTGCCGACTATGCATAGCTCCGCTCTAGGTTTCCAACTGTAGATTAAGTAGTCCCATTAACAGAGCATTAACTAATTAAACAGACTATGAGTGGAATGATTTCCTTGTTTAAAACCCAAGACTTTTGGTCACAACAGCCTGCAAATGGACTATTTTCGGAAACCGGTCACCAAATTTCCTATAATATTGTGCAATAAGAAAAATAGTTTCCAGCCAAAAAAAACCTTTTCAACTCGCTCGAAGTTTTTGCAACTTTGAAATCGTTTTATTTCACGATCCCGCGGTCAAAAAAAATTATTAAAAAATCCTGTAAGTTCCTATCATTTAGCACTGATTGCAAACCTCAACCATGTATGAGACGACAAGAGATAAAAGGAGAACTTGCTGATGAAAGAGAAAAACATCTTCTCCCTTGTTTATCTCTTGTTGAGTCATACAAGACAGAAATTCGCAATCAGCTCCGGGATTGTTCACCAAAAGAGATGTGCTGGGAAAATCCGTCACAAAGCTTTGCAACTTTGTTGACTTTTCTACCTACTTGAAGAAAATGCAGAGATGCTGTGCTGAATTCAGTTGATAGTTCCAAGGTGGAATTAGACAAAAAATAAAAGTACTTAAGGTTTAAAATTAATTTTTTCTTCGTGATAACTAAGTAAATTAAAAGTGGCTGCAAATACCAATCCTGGTTGTGACAACCCATAACTTACCTAAAAAAGCTGACAGCATAGATACTTGGAGCAACTATCTTCAAACATCGATTCGTAAGGGGAACGTCTTGAGAAAACCTGTTGAATTGTTTCCGCCCGCCAACATCTTTACAAAAGAAGGAAGACCAGGATAGAGGACAGTTAGACCTCTAGGAATCATGGAAATGACTGGAATAATAAAAAGCTTTCAAGAACAAGATAATGAATGATAGGAAGCGGATAATCACCGACGAAGGGAGGAAATGAGAGGTTGAAGAAGAGACATACTACAAAATTGAACCTGAGGAAAAGGTCTGGTACTTAGACAATATTAAACAGCTTAAATTCTTGAAATGAAAAGCGACAAGACAGCATCAGTGTACTTAGCTCTCACTAAACAACAATTTATGACCCCAAAATTTACGTGTTGCGTTGTTGCTACGTTCCAACGAGTTCACACCTAGATAGAAAATAACAAAACAACCAAAATCAAATCAACAAACTAATTTAGATAAGTTAGGTTAGAATTTTAAGATGGTTCACAATTTTTACGCTTGGAGCACTTTCATCAAAGAGTAAACAAGAGTCGCAATCAAAGAGTAAACAAGAGTCGCAATTGAATGGAAGGCCTGCGTGGTCAACGTAGATAAGGGATCCGAACGCGGGCTGGCCTGGGCTGGCCTCTGATTGGCTGCAACGGGTGGAGCAAAAATGACTCGGGGTATAGGGAAAATAACACGGGATTTTCGTTCCGGGACGTTTATCTCGAAACCTAAGCAAAATAGTATCCAAACAATTTGTACGAGTCGATTTAGCAGATTTTTCCAAACAATTTGATAGGTCATAAGTGCCACTTTATTGCAAATTCGAAAAGACTGTTTCAGTTTAAAAGTACGCACAATAGTGAGTTACTCAAACACTGCTCAAACACACGCCAAGCATGTAACCACACTATTGTGCGTACTTTTAAACTGAAACAGTCTTTTCGAATTTGCAATAAAGTGGCACTTATGACCTATCAAATTGTTCGGAAAAATCTGCTAAATCGACTCGTATAAATTGTTTGGATACGATTTTGCTTAGGTTTCAAGATAAACGTCCCGGAACGAAAATCCCGTGTTATTTTCCCTATACCCCGAGTCATTTTTGCTCCACCCGTTGCAGCCAATCAGAGGCCAGCCGAGGCCAGCCCGCGTTCGGATCCCTTATCTACGTTGACCACGCAGGCCTTCCATTCAATTGCGACTCTTGTTTACTCTTTGACTTTCATCTACGTAGGCATACAGTCGTAGGCATCACTGTACGTAGGCATTACGAACAGTGCAGTCAAGTCTTCAAGAAAAATCCCATTCATTTCAAAGAGTTTTGTGTGTTTTGTGATTTTCTGTTCATTGATATATTTACTAAGTTTTTGAGAAATTCGAGTAATTTAAAAAAGTATTATAATTATAACATTAAAGTATCAAGTCTTAGAATTATTTATTCTCTTCAATTTGGCAACGCTGGAGAGAAGGAGTGACTCACTTTCGAGCAATTCGAGTCACTACAGAAAAGACCCCCCCCCCCCCCCCCGGTCTAACTTGTGAACGGTTGAAGATAGAGTAACGAAACTGCGGGTATCCAAAATTCCCCGGAGACGCCCCAGATGGTTTGCCCCCTAAAACTCAAAAATTTCAAACATCACGTTTTCCATTTCGATACATCAAGCGTCTAAGTTCGATTTAAACCCATTTTCAAAAACTCAAAACTCCCAATTGAAAAGTCGAAAAATAAGAAAGCATCTAAAAAGCAAGTTCTTTTCAGAAAAAATCGACCTACACTCATGTCAGTCAAAATTTAGTTTTAGAGCCCCCCAGCAAATTTTGAAAATGTTGCCCCCCAGGAGGTTTTTTTCCAAAATTCTGAGGTACATACATTATCGAGAGATACATCGATCAAAAGAATGCGCAAAACTGAGCATTTTGACGCAAACCGCAGGTCAATATCGTCTTTTCTTCTTACCTACTTATCAAGATATCAAATGTCACTACTGAATTTTCACCCATGGTCAAAATTCTATACATCAATAGAAAAAAAGTATTGACCTTTGGTTTGCGCCACAATGCTCAGTGCTGTGTGCCCTTTCAAGCGAGTTGCATCAATTGCCCAGTGCTCGTGCCTCACAATTTTGGTAAAAACTCCTCTGGGGAGAAAAATTTAGAGAGTGTATATGTATGGTCTCTAATCTTTGAGGCAGGCCCATGCATGCTCTACTGCAAGAAAGATATGGTGGAATTTCTTTCATGAAATAGCTTCAATTTGAGTTTTAGAGGTAATATTGATAGATTCTCCGGGGAAGGGCTTCTCAACCCTCCTTCTCTACAGGGTTATACCCGTAGAGGCGTAGACCCCTCATAGGAGTGCAAGTGTTTAAGTTGCAGTTATGGTTACCTACTTAACTAGGCCACTGAGCGCAATATGGAAATGAATGAAAATGTAGTTGTAAGCTTTAGCTTGGGGCTAAAGAGCAGCTTTAAAATAATTTTCTCAAGTATCGGATAAGTTTTGGTTTAATCAGAGGATTAAGGTTATGAAAATTCAAAATTCGCCATTGCTTGTCAAAGAGCCCCGCCTTTACTTTCGAAACGAGCTTCACACTCATGATCCTTGCCTCCTCCATCTTAATTAACAATGTAATTACTGGTGTAGGTAGATTATGCTGCTTCTCCCGTGAGAACTTACGTGAAACGTACTCGATATAATCTACAAACACTGAATTGCTAGTTATTTTACAAACAAATCACTTCATTCTCCAAGAACCCTGAGTAAGTATTGGTCGATCACATTTGTTGCGTTTGTCTCCTGAACAATTGAACGTTCAAGGGTGAACGTTCGAGGGTGAAAACGTCCGATATCCAAAATATTTTTTGAGGAGATAAATATAATTAAAAAAAAAAAAAAATTAGCAAATTAAAGAATGAAAAATTAAAGAAAACCACCAAGACAAGGGAGCTAGGAACAAGAAGCCGAGGAACAAGTCTGATCAAGACTTATCCAGACGCAACGTCTTCTTAAGAGGGATGTATGCTCACAAAGACAAATATGAGAGGAATAGACAGCGGACATTTTCGCATGAGCCTGTTCAATTGTTTAAGCTTGTTTCAAGAGAGATGATAGAGTATAAATGCCTAACCTTCTTTGCATGACTCCGATAAAAGTTAAAAAAATCCACACTGATAATGTACCTAGCTGAAAGTCACGTGAAATTGACTCAGAAATAATTAAAACTTTTTAGAAACACATGCAAACAAAAACAAATGCTCTCGTATGGACTAAACAAAATAACAATATATTTCATTCTTATTTACATTTAATTTCACAATAGTCTATGATACATTTTAATGAACACTCTTGAAAACCAAACAAAGATACAAGATCCAGGAATAATTGCACACGTAAACTGTGATCTGACTTGAAGAGAGGAAACTACAGTAAATCCTCCAGAGTTCCCATTTTAACATCAAGACTGTCGCAGAGTAAAACCGTCTTTTCATACCCTTTTGAGGTTCACAGAGTTTTTACTAGGCGTTTTACGGACGACTACAAACCATTGTGAATGAGAGGAGGGGTATGCTTATTACATATTTTCGAGCAAAATTCATCAAGGAAATTATTTTTAAGCACAATGGGGCTGTTGCACACTTTTGCTGACAGGGATATATTTGCCGGTGTAAAAACCTCCAAAAATCACGATGGTAGCACTACAAACTTCCGAAATCCACTCCCAAACTCAATAGACCCGTTTATTTGCATGAGCGTAATGGTTACGTAGGGCAGTAATAATGGGAGATTCCCATCTGATAATACTTTAACTCGGACATCAAGAAGTGACCAATAAGAGACGACTTCCCTTTGACACCGAAATCACCAGGTGTCATGGTATCATTAATCAGATGTGAATCACTACTCTGGTGCCTGATCACTCAGTGAATCTTCTTTGACAGCATAGAGAGAAAGACAAAATTAAGATAGGAATCTTCCATTGTAAGTGCCATACCCCACCCTGCCATTACGCTATAGCGCATTTAAAAATATTTTGTGAGTTGAAGAGTGGATCTTGTAAGTTTTTAGTGCTACCACCATTGTTATTTTGGAGATTTTTACACCTGGATCAATCATTAAATCGTTTACAACAAAAGTGTGCAACAGCCCCATTTGGTAAGAAAATTATTTAGAATTAGAAATTAGAAATACAATTTAGAGTTAGAAATAGAATTAGAAATGGAAAGTCAAACTGCCCCATCAACTGCATCCGCAGCTCTTTATGCTTACATCCAAAGCGAACGGAAGGACTGAGTTAAGACTAAGAAATGAAGGATATGGGTTGATAGAAGGGGAATAAAGAACTCTGAAAAATCAAGAAGTTCTTGAAAATTGTTTTCAAGCACAATTTAAGAAGAAAAAGAATCAGAATTTCCGTAGAATTTGAGCTGGAAGACCACGAGCCTCTGCACAAGTGAGCGATCATTTCTCGCACCGTTCACATTGCTCTGCAAGATGCCATGTGAACAACTTCGAACAAAAGAAAAGACGGTTTAGGAAAATGTTGAAGAAGTGAGATTGAATGTCTTTGAAAGCACTACCACAAAGATATAAAAGCTATAATGCACACTCGCCCCGGAGGTGCAGAATCTTCTTCACCTCCACAATTTTCACACACTCGGAGGACAGTGTCCAAGACTTTGGATGACTTTTTTTTTTAGCGCACTGCAGACAATTTTAGCTCAAAAAAGCATGTTTACTCGAAATTCAGCTTGTACTAGCACATAGGAAACAAGACATAGCGCAACACTTGGCCAGCTCCTAGATTTGTCCCTTACCATGGTTTTTTTTTTTAAAAAAAAAGATTTGGAAAACGATAAGAATCACTCTTAAAAGTACAATTGTATTTACTTTTGCTATATCCAACTTCTTCCTTGGGTTTTAACTTTGTGATGACTGCAGGGAGAAAGAGAACTCAGGATTTAATAAATTACTCATTGGGCATTTAGAATCTAAAATTATGAAGAGAAAAGTAAAGAAGGGGGTAGTTATATCAGTCTTAGAATGGAAGGGGGGAGCACACAGAACGATCAGTTTCGATAGTTTTCTTAGCGCTTATTCTTTCAACATCTTTAACTGGAAAGTGAGAAAACAAGGACCAATGATTGACATTGATCTCACAAGTACCATCTCAATGAGAGATTCATAGAAAGGGATCAGTCCGACTAGAAAATTACAAAAGAAAGCTCCTTTCTTTGTTTGATACAAAAATTGATTTTTCACGCAAATCAAAACGTTTCCAGTTTAGATGATCAGACAAAAACCAAAGGACACTCATGAAATTCAAAAATAAAAAATTAAATCTTTCCATACCCTGCCTTCCAGTTAATGACAAAAAAAAATCTGCTTGAGGGGAAATTCCCCTCTTTTGAAGAGGCAACGAAAAGATATTTGGTCCCAAAAAGATAATTGAAATTTTGTCCAATTGCAAACAACAAGTATAGTTGTTTCCCAGAATTCTTCAAGACGGGCATCCCTGCTTCACAAAATTAAGTTTGGTACTTTTGATATGGTCTGTTTGGAACACTCAATCAGTCCTCCAATTCACTCATAAAGGCCTTGGAGTGGGAACACTCATTAATGGAGAATCTAGATAATCCAAATTTTTTGTTTGGTCGATTGTTGGTGGCTCCTGATTTCCACTGATTTTTTCCGTGAGCATCTCATATAAACTATGGACAGACTCATTGTGCTGAAAAAGAATAGATTCAAAATATAAGGATAAATAATGAGCATTGACTTTTAAGTTACTTAGATCATGATTATCCTAACATCAGTGGTAAATTTAAGATCCCAGTTCCTTGGCTGATGGACAGTCCTTGTTAAAATCTTGGTAAACTTTGTTGACTCCCCTGAACTTCCTGGATTGAGTCTGCTTTGGGTGCGGAATTACAATCTCTGGTAAGGTGATAGTTTGGCCGTGGTTAGAGCTCAAACCTCAGGTGAACGAGGAGTGGCGTTTTATGACCCCTTTTTTTTTGTGGTCAGGGACCAAGACTCTTTTGTTCTCACTCTCAAACCAGTAGGTTGGCGGCCCATCAGATTGCCTTGGGGTAGAGTCATCCTAGAGGTCAAACCAAGGTTTGTAATACCGGGCCTTGGCATCGGCAGGGTTGCAACTCTATGGAGGTTTCTGAATGGGTCTGTTACGTAATTTACTAATTTCCCAGTTGCGGTATAACTGTGATTGTAAATTCACTTGTGATCTTTTAGGAATCATGTCGGAATGAAAAGGAAATTTAAGGTACGTGGAATCCAATGGTGCAATAAAATTTGAGAAAACTGGCATGAATGGCTAGCATGAATTTGCAATCAAAAGTTTGGATCTGATTACTTATGGAGTCCACTAGAGTGAGCGAGATAGAGCATTTATTTGGATCCAATTATGATCTAGACGTCATCACTAAACAGGTCTAAGTATTTACAACTGAGATTGAGCTTCATAGAAAGGGATCGGGAAAGCAGACAAGACAAGAGTACTTACTTGAGAGTTGGGCTCAAGGACCTTCATGAGGGTACTTAGACGATTTGGATGAAGTTTTCCATAGATGTACCAAAGAAGCTTCAACATGTGCCTGATGACATTGTCCCTCCCGAGACCAGTGAAAAAGAATTCATCAAAGATTACAGTGCAAAAGTCTTCATGAGCAAATTCATCAGCTTGCTGAATGAGAAGAGAGACCTAAACAAAAACCAACAATATGGATACAATTGATATTTATGTATTACCCTGAATCATTCGAAACAATCATAACTGTTTCTTGGGGATTTAAGGGGTGATCTGACACAAAAAATATATTTAGCAATATATTGCAGCCTCAGTGGCTTGAATTTGAATGCGGGTACACAGATTTTGAAGTACCATTCTACATTGCTGTAGAGACGGTAAAAGTTCATTGTGTTGAATGACATAGGAGTAGAGTTTTCCATTACGTTGGAAAATGGACAAAACCTCCAGTCCCGTGAACTCTCCCATAAGAGCAATGTTAAAATTTTTCAGAACCTGCGGTCAAATTTTGATGGGTCAGATCTTTTCATCTCATCAACACGGCATTCCTCAGCTTCTGCGGCGCTATTAGATCAGTCCCTCTTGGTGGTTCTCTTGATGTAGTTGGACATATACTGATAAAACTCTATCAGCGCAATTAGGACTTCTTGTTTCTCACTTTGCTCATTTTTTAAACGAGAATGTGGTTGGGGGGTGTTGGACCAATTTTTCATTTTGAGGTCTTGGATAAAAGAAGTCCTACACTCAATATCAGATTTCAAGATAAACAAAGCCTCAACCGGCCGCCATTTGAATGCCGTAGCAGACAACGTTTTCCAATCTACAGCAAAACTCATCTTTTGTTACAGGATTTTAAACAAGTATGTGGTCAAGGGGTATTGGATCAACTATTCTTTTTTGGTGGCCTTGTAAAAAGGAGTCCTACACTCAGATTTCGAGATGAACGAAACTTTGGCGGGCCGCCACTCGAATGCCGTAGCAGTCAACGATTCCCAATCTACATAAAAACTCAGTTTTTGTTACGGACTTTTAAACAAATATGTGGTCGGGGGGAGTGGGGGGGGGGGGGGGTGTTTTGGATCAACTGTTCTTTTTTAGTGGCTTTGTGAAAAGGAGTCCTGCGCTCAGATTTTGAGATGAACGAAACTTTGGCTGGCCGCCATTCGAATGCCTTAGCAAACAACGATTTTCAATCTACATCAAAAATCATCTTTTGTTACCGGATTTTAAACGAGTATGTGATCAGGGGGTGTTAGATCAACTGTTCTTTTTTGGTGGCTTTGTAAAAAGGAGTCCTGCACTCAGATTTCGAGATGAACGAAACTCTGGCCAGCCGCCATTCGAATGCCGTAGCAGAGAACGATTTCCAATCTACATCAAAACTCGTCTTTTGCTGCGGGCTTTCAAACGAGCATGAGGTCGGAGGGGAGGGGTGTTGGATCAATTGTTCTTTTTCGATGGGCTTGTAAAAAGAAGTCCTTCACTTAGATTTCGTGATGAACCAAACTTAGGCCAGCCGCCATTCAAATACCGTAGTGGATAATGATTTTTATTCTACACTGCCCCGCAAAAAAACCGGCGCACCTGGCGCGCTGGATCATTCCGCTCGAAAATGCGAAAAAATTACAAAATTTAAAATTGTCATAACTTTTGAACTAAGAGAGCTAAAAATATTTCAAGGCCAGTGTCGGATTCCTTATACTCCCAGTTTTTTATACATAAGTTTAAAATTTTCTTTGGTCATTTTTTTGCCCGTATGAAGATTTTTTCCCAAACCCTCGCGAAAACTGTGTTTTTGGAGCACATCTGTAAAAATTTACTAAAATTTCTCACATCTCTTTGGGATAAAGTAGCATAGATAGACAAAATCTGAGACACGCATCAGATTCCTCAGAGTCAGGGCTATCGACCTGGTTACCTCAATTTTGTCTAAAAAATTTTTTTAAGGTCGGAAAATGCACTTTTCCGAGACCATGAAAAAACCGCTTCTGAACACACAGTTTACACATGCGAAAAGATGTTAAAAGTTCAAATCGTCATAACTTTTGAACTAAGAGAGCTAAGAGTATTTCAAGGCCAGAGTCGGATTCCTCATACTCTTTATTTTTTTATGCATAAGCTCAAATTTTCTTTCCGTCATTTTTACGCCCGGATGAAGATTTTTTCCCAAAACCCTCGCGAAAATTTTTTTTTTTGGAGCACATCTCTAAAAAGTACTCAAACTTTCCACATCTCTTGGGGAAAAAGTAGCATAGATAGACAAAATCTGAGCATGCATCAGATTCCTCAGAGTCAGGGCTATCGACCTGGTTACCTAAATTTTGTCTACAAACTTTTTTAAGGTCGGAAAATACACTTTTCCGAGACCACGTACAGACCGCTTCTGAACACACAGTTTATACACATCCGCTCGTACATGCGAAAAGATGATAAAAGTTTAAATCGTCATAACTTTTGAACTAAAAGATTTAAAAAATATTCCAGAGCCAAGGTCGGTTTCCTCATACTCTTTGGTTTTTTTTCAGTAGCTCAAATTTTTTTTCGGTCATTTTTACGCCCGTGCGAAGATTTTTTCTAAACGCTCGCCACTTTTCTAATAATGTTCAGAACCGGTTTTTTACATGGTCTCGGAAAAGTGCATTTTCCGACCGTAAAAAAATGTTTAAGAAAAAATTGAGGAAACCCAGGTCGATAGCTCTGACTCTGAGGAATCTGATGCAGGTTTCAGTTTTAGTCTATCTATGCTATTCTTGCCCAAAGAGATGTGAGAAGTTTGAGTCCCTTTTTTTAGAAATGTTCTCCAAAAAAACAGTTTTCGCGAGGGTTTGGAAAAATTGTTCATACGGGCGTACAAATGACCGAGAGAAAATTTAGCTTAATTTTAAAAAAAATAGAGATACGAGGATCCGACCCTGGCCTTGAAATATTATTATTTCTTAGTTAAAAAGTTATGATGATTTGAACTTTTAACATTTTTTCGCACTTTTTGGGGGGGGATGTGTAAACCGTGTGTTCAGAAGGGGTTTTTTGCATGGTCTGGGAAAAAGTGTTTTTTCCGCCCTTTAAAAAAAAGTTTGTAGACAAAATTGAGGTAACCAGGTCGATAGCCCTAACTCTGAGGAATCTGATGCATGTCTCAGATTTTGTCTATCTATGCTACTTTTGCCCGAAGAGATGCGGAAAGTTTGAGTACTTTTTAGAGATGTGCTCCAAAAAAACAGTTTTCGCGACGGTTTGGAAAAACTCTTCATCCGGGCGTAAAAATGACGGAAAGAAAATTTGAGCTTATGCATAAAAAACTAAAGAGTATGAGGAATCCGACTCTGGCCTTGAAATATTCTTAGCTCTCTTAGTTCAAAAGTTATGACGATTTGAACTTTTAACATCTTTTCGCATGTGTAAACTGTGTGTTCAGAAGCGGTTTTTACATGGTCTCGGAAAAGTGCATTTTCCGACCTTAAAAAAATTTTGTAGACAAAATTGAGGTAACCAGGTCGATAGCCCTGACTCTGAGGAATCTGATGCGTGTCTCAGATTTTGTCTATCTATGCTACTTTATCCCAAAGAGATGTGAGAAGTTTGAGTAACTTTTTACAGATGTGCTCCAAAAACACAGTTTTCGCGAGGGTTTGGAAAAACTCTTCATACGGGCAAAAAAATGACCAAAAGAAAATTTAAGCTTATGTATAAAAAACTGGAGAGTATAAGGAATCCGACACTGGCCTTGAAATATTTTTAGCTCTCTTAGTTCAAAAGTTATGACAATTTTAAATTTTGTAATTTTTTCGCATTTTCGAGCGGAATGATCCAGCGCGCCAGGTGCGCCGGTTTTTTGCGGGGCAGTGTATATCGTTCATCTTCATTTGTTACGGACTTTCAAACAACTGTGGGGTCATAATTTTTGCTGGTTTTTAAGCAAGAATTTACTATTCCAATGCAAATAGCAAAAGTAAGCAATAGCCCCATTCCGTAGAATAATTGATATGAAAGTGAAAGTAACCAACTTACAAGAAAATGAAGAAATGGGTCTTCAAACGCTCGATCATTTTCACAATGAGCTAGAATACCAAGGACTCTAAGGAGCCCTACTTTATCCTTCTGTCTAGCAACATGTAACGTATAATACATGGCAATAATACTTGCAACACTATTCTCCATAACAAATGTTAAACATGCATCCGGTGGAGGACCTAAACAGAACAATAAAGTAAAATTGATTAAAAAAATGGAACAATAAAAAAACAAGATAACTACTTACAGCCCAGGCTTATGTTAAACGAAAGTCTTGTTTAGTCAAATTGAACGACTGAAATTAGTATGGTCAAAAGAGGAGACCAGAGGAAACTCAAACTTTCATATTCTGAATCTTGGAGTAAGTAAATAAAAACATTATTGGAAAATGTTAATAATTAAATTTTGTTCCTAGCCAATTTATTCCTACTTTTAAGCCTTAGTAAATAGAATTGTAAAGATGCTCTGTGATTTTGGAATTGAATTGAAAAATGAAGTTAAACATTTAAACGTAAACAACAACATTTCTAATAGTAAGTAGTAGTGTTAGTAGTAAAGTCCAGCTGCCCAAACCCTGTGTCCATTATGCTAACATTTCATAGCAAATGACCGGACTGAGAAAACAAACAGGGAAAAAGAGGGAATGAAGGTACTTCACAAGGTACCTTCCAATAAAGTAAAAGGACAAGAGGGCTAACACACCAAGCGTGACACCCTCAGGAAAGGAAGTACCTATCTCAAGAGCACAAAAAGACTGGTGTGCTCTCGGATTTTTTTCTAACCTTTCTTTTCTTTTCCTAAAAAAAAAAATTAATATAAAATCAATTGCAAATGAATTAAATAGGTCTTTTGCGTTTCTTTGAAAACTGCTCCAACTGCAAACGTAACGTTTTTGAAGGAGTCCTTCAATTTGAAAGCTGACCTCTTCATTATAAAGATGAGACTTGTAATATTGACTTTCAGGTATCGATATCTCGACAAAACTGTTAAAAAAAAACAAAAAAAGAAGGTAAAAACCATACCTGAATGCTCAATGATAGTGATAGCAGCATCACGTTCATCAGGAGGTAGTTTGCTATTCAAACCTCGAACCTGATCATCAACCATCAAACTCATGAGCGCAGGCAAAAATTTTGTGACTACTTCATTGTCTAATTTTGGTTCCTTGAATTCCTACAATCATTGAAAATATTATGGATTACAAAAGCTGGATTTGAAAAGATGGTTGCAACCGATTGAGGTTAACTTAAAAAAAATAGTGAAATGATTCTTCTCATTGATGAAGGAAAAAGAGATGTTTAGACTGAATGTTGTTTTGAATGTTTTTCCTTACGTTTTGTTTGTCTTGGTATCATTTGTTTTAACTCTCCCAGAATATTATTGGGGGTCTTCCCCAGAATATTAAAGGTAGGTTCGGCCCCCAGAAAAAATATGAGGGTCTGGGCCCTCCCAACTTAAGTTAGATATGAGAAAGTGTTTATGAGGTATTCCTCACAGTTTATTTAATGCATAGAACACAATGGAACATGTTACTCTTGGTTGAGAGTAGTTTGTCTAGCATTCCAGTTTAAAATACCGGGTTTTATCCAACTTCTCTTCTTTATCTTTTTCCTTTGTGAAAGTGAGTCTCCTTTCTAAGATGAGAAAAGTTAAAGACTCCCGCCCACTTTGACTCTAAAAACATCCTAAAAACCGCCTAATTGAATCCCAAAGTCGTTTCGATTTCAAAACAAATGTCCTTGACTTCTCAAGACATTTTACGGCAACTGTAAATTTTTCTCTCTGAAGTTTTCTTGTCCTTCTCACATTTACTTTAAAAGACCTCCCTTTCAATAGCCGTTAGATGTCTGTTTCATGCATAATTTTTGGAAACTAAAGAGACAATATCCCTGACACAGTCGTATGACTTGCTGTTTTCCCCTTGACTTTCTTCGGCTCCGACAAATAATCTCCAACATAATTGGGACGTCTTTTGGACAATTTCATTTTTTGCCGGTCTGAGAAACTGATAAGGATACATTAAAAAAATTTAGTCAAAACAAGTTTTCCAAACAGATACTTTTCAACCATCTGACCCTTGAATAGAGTAATTAAAATTAATAGCAATTCATGGGCTAGCAGAAGTTTCCATCAAACAATCATCACTATAGCTTGTCCCAGAAAAGATTGGATTTGACAATTCTACGGCTTTCATGAAAACATCAGTTTCTAACCTCAGATAGAGCAACCTGATTGGTTAGGAGCAGTAAAGAAGCTGATGTTTTTATTCGAACCTACAGTTGTCAAGTCGAATCATTCTTGCGACAGCCTATAATACATGACATGAATCAAATTATAAACGAAATACTAAATTCAAATAAAATAAATACTAGCATGTGAGTGACATATGAGATAATATTACCTGCGAGTCAATCATAACCCATGCACTTAGGCCTAGGGCTAACATCCTTAGAAGAAGAATCAAGACAGTATTATCTCGAGGAAGACTTTCGTTGTTTATGAGATGATGCAGGATTTTTATAACGGATGTGGCAAGAAAATTAATTGCATAAGGGTCACAAAGAGTCATTGATAGATCACCCAGAACCTGTTCTTGGCCTCGTTTGACGCTGTCAAGGAACCCTTGAAGCTCGCGGGATCTTTTAACGTCAACATTTTTCTCTCGTATACAAGCATCCAGGCCACCATGTGAATTTGTGACACGGATCCACAGAGATAATGTCTTGAACTTCCAAATCGTGCAAGGCCATCAAGAGCTCGGCACGCAACGTGCAATAGTGAACATTCCGTGTTCGTAAAAATAAAGTACGTAGGAACTGAAGTACCATATCGTATAATTTGACACTACTACCGATCATATGAGCTAATTTTTGAACTACTTCTCCCTGTCGACGGACTTTGGGCGAAGGCATGAAAAACAAATTCTTTAAATTAGAATGATCAAACAAAATTGTTTCTTTTTCTCGAATATATCTTGTTAGTAGTGGCGACACTTCATCACCAAATAAAGACTGATTATCTTTCCAAATTTGACGTTTCACTTCAGTGTCTGTATCATTATACAGGTCTCTATCTCTGACCTAAAACAAAAAGAGGAGGAAAAATAAATTTACAAGTGAAAGCCGGATTTTACTCAAAAATATTAGATAAAAGCAAACAGTAAAATAAACAGTGGGAAATACCCAACAAACACTTCCTTACATCAAAATTATTCGGAGGGGTGGGGGGGGGGGCAGACCGGTGGGGCGGCTCGGTCCAAGGATGGCGGGAAAAATACCAGCGGTGCTGATCGGAGTCATTTTTGCCCTTGAAAATACCAAAAACTGCCAATCCTATTGGCATGATGAGTGGGAGGGAGACAGTCCCTACAACTCCGTATAATGTGTGCCAGAGAGAGGTAACATATTTATTTTTAAGCCCTGGTCGGTTGCCTAGCGACGCTAAAAATGTTTTGCGTCGACAAATGATTAAATACTTTTTGGATGCATCGCCACAATAAACGTAGAATGGTGATTCCGTTAACTGGATATGTAGGTTAACTGGATAGGTACTATTTATGTCGATGATAAGTATATTAATAGTTTTTTTAGCTGTTTTTTTTCTTTTTCTTCTTCTTTTTATTAACACTTAAACAAAAGGGTTATCTTCAGGGTTTCAGGATAATCCATTTTTTTTTTTTTTTTTATTTTATTTTTTTTATTTTATTCCATGTAAATACAAGTGAGGAACTTATAAAGGTTCAAGTACATTTCTCAATTTTGATCCACTTTCAAACAATCTTTTCTTTTTTTTCGCTTCCCCTGACTCATAAAAATTCAAACGGCCCCGAAGCGGCCACAAGCTTCTAGTTTCATATAATTTTGTTGCTACGTTCAGAAAATATTCAAAAATTAAAAACGTAATTATTCATCGATGGGCAACACATTTTTGTAACCATAAAAATAATGGAGAGTTCGTAAAAAACTGTAGGTTTTTAAAGTTCTACTCATACCAATGCGCCTAGGCAATTGGTTTAACAATGTTTTCAACGGTGTCTAAGTTTTGACGATTTTCCCCAAAAAAAAAGACAAATGTTTCATTTTTCCTCGCCTAGTCCCTCAATGCATTTTCTTTCAATTCTCCATTTATTTTCAGTAAATTTTGACAGCAATTTCCCAACTTCATTGACATTGTTTTACTCTTGGTTGGATCTTCTACAATTTTAAGATTGATTTTGGACCACTTTTTTATCCGACTGTTTAACCTCCCTAACATGGCTTTGCAAAAGTACAAAAAGTTATGAATTTAATAATTTTTAGAAAAAAAAAAAAAGAAAAAAAAATAGGAAATGACCTGAAGTTGTGTCAAATTAGACCGAGAGCCAGCACCAAAAAATTCAACCGGAAAGTACTAAATTTGCGACATGCTTTTTTCCACTCCTTTTAAAGCCCCAGAACAAAGGGTCGGCCGGTCTGGCAGTCTGTAGCGGGGGGAATCAAAATTTTAAAGAGCATTAAAGTTCGAAAAAGTTGCACTAATTTTAACCGGAAAGTACTATGAACGAAAAACCCCAAATTTTTCAACAGGGAATGTTGTCCCAAATTCATTTCTCGCGGTCTGGCACTCTTGGTGGGGGGGAATATGGCTGCCAGACCGGATCAAATTTCGAAAAAATTGCTCAAAATTTAACCTGAAAGTACCATGGATGAAACAAGTCTCATTTTTTAGGTAATGTCATGCTGAATCGATTGAGCTCGGTCTGGCAGTCGAAAGCCGGGGGAAAAGGCCTGCCAGACCAAAATTTGTGAAAAATTGCGCCAAATTTAACCGGCATGAACTATTGTTGAAACCAAGCTCATTCTCTCAGGAGTCCTATACTGAACATGTATCAATCAGTCTGGCACTCTTGGTCAGGGGGAATATGGCTGCCAGACCGGATCAAATTTCGAAAAAATTGCTCAAAATTTAACCTGAAAGTACCATGGATGAAAAAAGTCTCATTTTTTAGGTAATGTCATGCTGAATCGATTGAGCTCGGTCTGGCAGTCGAAAGCCGGGGGAAAAGGCCTGCCAGACCAAATTTTCTGTAAAGAAAATCGCAATTTTTGCATGTCTGAAATGCATAATATGTAACGGAGAATTTCTTCAAACAGTATTTTCTCACATAAGTTGAGTTCGATAGTAACAAGACGTTTCAAATTGAGAGTTGGCTTGAGTTTAAGAGGGGGGTGCCTAACCGTCAAAGTGTCTTTGTTTGAAACAGTGCTGCCTGATAGGGCAAAAAAAGGATGCACACTTAACAATAAAGTATATAGAAAATGTGTATCCTTTATGACAAATCTGGCAGCACTGGTTTTGAACGATACGCGTCCTTTTTGAGTAGTTCCGCATAGAATAAGAGCAGTTTTTCCGTACACCGCAAAAACGACGATGTTTCACAAGGAGTCAACGGCGTTTATGCCGTTTTTGCACGGAATGACAGCAGTGTTCTTTACAACTGCGGTCAATGTGTCTGTAACACAAACAGAATATTCAACGTCTTCGGTGACCAACCTCAAAAAGGTAGTATTCATGTAAGAACATGCTTTGAAGGCAGCAATAGCAGGTAAAAGTCGGTTGTATCAATTGTGCTGTATGGCCAAAGTCCAAGCCGATGAGGGTTGAGGAAGGCCGCAAGAAGAATGGGTGTATTGTGCACTGCACGTACCGATACCTTTACTCGTTGCGGCGCGAATGCGACAGCGGTGGGTAGGAGGGGGTGGGGGTAGGAGGATTTTTTTTTTGTTGTTATTTTTTATTTTGCAAAAATATGATTGAAAAAAGTGAAAACACTTTCCCAATATGTCTTTTTTCAACCGACGGGATATTTGGGTCGAAAATTTTATTTTCCCTCCAGTCAGTCTCAGTTTCGTCGCAGGTCTCCTGGTTGTTATTTTTTTCTCGTGAAACGTTTCGTGCATGCGTAGTGAGATTCGTGGATGGGGAAGTGTATTTTTTTAGTTTCCGCGAAATACCTCTTTAACAAGTGCGAGGGTTGATGTTAAAATTGAAAATATATCCGAAAATGGCTTTAGTGTGCTTTGTGTGTAAAAATTGTGCGGGCAACTTTATAAAATTTACGGAATAACTCTGCGAAAGTGCAACGACTTTTTAAAATGCGAGAATAAAGTTGAACTTTAAAACAAGGAACTAATTCTACCGGCAAATTTTGACGATGAAACGCAAGGGTATCATGTCCCTTTGTTATCAAAAAATTTAGTGCAATATCCAACAAAAAAGGAACTTGGGTGACCGTCTTGCTCAAGATGAAGGAGCATTGCCTTCGAAAGCCGATTCACATGCAACTAGATCACAGGGGGTTTTCCCTTATCAGCTTCATCTGCGGGAGTTCTTGCTAAGGTTGCATTTTTTTTGTAAAAGTCGTAAAAAGTTTAAAAATACTGATCAAGCGCTTATCCCAGTGAACGCAGTGTTTTGAGCGCAGCGTGAGAGAGGCAGCAGAAATCGTTGCAGATTTTGTTTTATTAAAAAGAATTGATTATGATTTAGTTGCAAAGGAAGCTCATATCATCCATTATGTTGCGTGTGTACCGAAATCATTTACCATTGAAGGAGTCGTGCGAATCGAAAGAACCAACAGGAAATCTCGAAGCGTCTTAAGTCAAATGATGGACTTCATTAGGGAGGAATTTTCAGTTAAGCGGAAAGCTTTCCCTTTTGTCCACTCTATTTAAAAAATTTTTTATTTTTTTATGCCGAAACAGTGGGAGATGAGTGCAATACTCACAGCAACTTTTAGAGACAAAAATTGAAAAAACTTTTTCGGGGTCGCTAAAAATAATGCGTTGAATAAACAGAAAAAGTAATTCATCATCCTGAACTAACTCAATCGCAACTGCTACTTTTGATTGCCACTACCAATGAGCAGACATTACTAAAAGAAGCTGCATAAAAGTTGCGCGAAACTATTCGAAATATTGAACCGACAATTTTCCCCCCATGTTAACTTTATCCGATGTGAAAAAAGGAGAAACTGTGATACCTCGGGCCCTCTCTAATTTTTTGACTGATCTTTTATGTGGACCAGTCAAAGAAGCAGAAAATGAACGAAAAATGAGGCTTGTCGAATCAATTGCTCAAGACATTATTTTTGCAGCCTAAAACGGACGGGTGAAACCATCAAAGAATCATGGGGTTTAACTATGAGTGGACTACGAGCAGTCGAAAAGTGTAAAATTTTAAATCGTTTCGGTCCAACTCAGTTACACAGCTTTGGAGGGGCTTGAAACAGAGCTGTGTTATTCAGACGTCGCGATAAGTGAATCCCCCCTCTCCCTTCCTCTATGGAAAAATCACCGAGTTATGCAACCGGCGTAGTTTTTGATAATTTCGATAGATACGTCGAAACCGTAAGCGGAAAAGATCCTTGCATGATACGGTTGGTATTGCTCATCAAATTTATCTACCTTTTCTTCTGAGCTTTCTTCGGTTTCTAAGCTTTCAGACACTTGCGCTTCCTCTGCGGAGCCATCGGTGCCATTAAAAATAAAAAGGCGGAGAGTTTTCGAGGGAAGTGAATTGATAATGGAGCCCTACAGGAAAAAGCCAATTTTACGGGAGCTTTATTTTCGGTTGATGATCCTTATAGTTTGCTTAACCCCCTTATCTAACGATTGCGCGCCAACGCGACTTTCTTTGGATGCGCAGTTGCCTCCAATGTACCAAATTTTCCAATGTGGATCGGATTTAACGCGAAAACCATCGAGGATACGTCTCCTTTGCAGAAAGTTTTTTATTTACCACCGATAATCAATCGCCAACTTCATCAACAGTGGTTTTGGAAACAATGAAAAGAGCGAAACAAATCGCGTCTGAGTGTGAGCAAGAGAGTATCATAGTCACTTATGATTTGGCTATTGCTAAAGTAGCGTATCAAATTCAGTGTACCGAAGCGCCTACTTTCGATAATTATTTATTCAGATGGGTGATTTTCACACCATGAGGTTTTTTTTCACGCAGTTGGTAAGTTTATAGAAGATTGTGGCTTAACAGACGTGCTTCTTGACTCAGATATTATTGCTAGCGGATCAGTCAGCGGGTTTTTAAAAGGGAAAAACATTACAACAGATGCAAGCGCATCCATCCGATAACTTCATTGGCTCTCCAAATTTTGCACTTTAATAGCTTTGTGAAATCAGAAAATTTATCGGTAAGCATGAATATTATAAATGAGCTGCGAAATATCAATGAAACGCGAAAGTTTCAAGAGCTTTCTCCTAAATTTAAATAATCTCCTTACAAAATACAACGATTACTGTGCGGCAACTTTAGCGGGAAAAGCATGGGAAAACGGCAAAGTTTTCTTCTTTTACACCGAACTAATCAGTTACTATCTCATGTTTAGCGAAGTATACGAGAGGGTAACTTTGAGTTGTACCAGTTTATTATTCCTAAGCTGTTTAAATATGTTCTTTGCATTGAATCACCCAAAATTATGCAAGATGGCTCACGAAATATCATGAAAATTTCCATGAAAAAGAAAATACGCATCCAGTTTTAATGGAAAAAGTTAAACCCGGGCTGTTTTGCTGTTAGAAGAACGCCCCTTGAATTTTCTAGATCCCCTGTCTTGACGCTGGAACAAACTGTTAATGCAGACGCCGCGAATAAGTTGGTGGGAATTTCAAGTTTCCCCAATTAAATTTCGGCAAGAGAAAGGTGGGCTCGTTTCCATTCGATAAAAGCAGAAATTATTTCATCCGTCTTACAAACTGCTGGGCTCACAAAAAGAAGCGACGTGACAGCTAAATTTAAAGTGCACTAGGTTTAAAAAAGACAACGAGCTGTGCATCGATTGAGGGCTCCATTGAAAGGCACGTTAACCCTTTTGATCAAGCCATAAGTAAGGAAACTCTCTTAAATATCGCAACAGGAAAAGGGGCGGGGGATATTGTATGTGACTTTTTGCTGAACGTTGAAAACATCGGAAAAAAAGCGAAAAACAAATTTTATAGACGAATGCCCCAAAGATCCAAGTAGTTTTGAAAAACCAATCAAACGACAGAAAATAATGACGTTTTAAATGAGAAAAAGAAAGTCAATTAAAGTCAGGTGACAGTAAACTTCACGAGGAAATCAGCAACAAAAATCTTTTCGCGCGGCTCTTGGCTGTCTCACGAAGCATAAAATTGACATAGCCGAGGTATTTAAGTTTCCTTTATCAGCCCCCCCTAGAGCTTTGAGCCACGCTGAGGGAACCCATGATGAAAACTGATAAATCGGCACTCATGAGTCATTTAAAAAAGCAAGTAAAAAACCTGAGCAACCATTAACAACTGATGCTGTGCTCATCGATGGATTTTTTCTGCTGCACCCATCGGTGAAGTACCCCGAACTTTCGGCCAGATTTCCCGAAAATTTTTGCAAATGGTCACCAAATAAAAAGCAAAAAAATATTTTTAAATTTTTCGATCGATACTTCGAGTTAAGTATTAAAAATCCAGAGAGACAACGCAGAGGAGATCTTATTCAAGTTGAAACTTATACTGTTCAAGGGCCCGATCAAATTAAACCGTCAAACTTCCTTAATTGCCTTAGAAATGAAGATTTCAAAGTAATTTTGTGCAATTTATCATCTCTCACTGGCAAGACCCCCAAATTTTTCTGTTTTTTTAAGGAATAAACGCCTTTTTGTTACTCTTGAAGAAAAGTGTTACGAATTCAAAGCTGAAAATGGAAAAATATTGCGCTTTCCTCGCGAGGAATTTTTTGCGAACACGAAGAAGCTGACACCCCCCTATTCAGTTATAACAAAATTACAGCCTCAACAGAAGTAATCGTCCGATGCAACGATACCGATGTGCTAATTATTTTGTTGGGTAATCTAAATAAAATTCCTGAGGGTATGAAGATTTGGTTGGAAGTGGGTTTTTTCTACAACAATTCTCTTCGGTTCATTAATATCAACCAATTGTTCCACGATATAGGAGAAGATTTTAGCCTTGCTCTACCTGGTCTGCACGCATTTACTGGATGTGATACAACATCAAGCTTTTTTAAAAAAGGGAAAAATTTCCCCTTTTAAAATAATGGAAAAACACCCTGAATTTGTTGATTTTTTTAAGAGCTTTGCTAACAAAACGTCACCCAAAACTTTTCCACAACACTCGTTGAAAAGTTTGTTTGCTCATTTTACGGTTTTCGTAAGTGTAATACAGAAAAAGAAGGAGATATCGAAAGTTCGAGTTAGCGTACAAGCCTAAAAAACTAGACGAGCCGTTGATGAAATCCTTCGCCACTTTCGTTTCCCTTATCGTTTCCCTCCGTGTCAATCTACACTCGTGCAGCATCTAAAAAGAAGCATGTTCCAAGCATATTCATGGTTAAATGCTGAAAAAGTGACCCAATTTCGACATTGGTCCCACAGGACTACGGTTGGAAAATTGGTGCCGGAGGCAATTATGAGCCAGTCTGGTTTGAAGGAGATGCCGCCCCCCCGTTGTTATCGATGCTATAGTTGACCAAGATGCAGTAAATATTAAAACTACATTTTCGGGTATGTTTCAGTCTCTATACTTACCTACCTTCTTCTCGTTTAGCCGAAGTCACACGATCAAACTAGTCTAAAGCAAATGAGCGTGATTGGTTCCCGCTCATCACATGCCCTCGTTTGCAAATTGTTCACGAGGTCACGTGATGAGCGAAAACCAATTTACACTAAGTTGCTTTAAACCAGAGAGATCCATTGAGAAAAATCTAATTTTTGCACATTGCACAACTGGTGCTCTGATTTTTCATTGCAGCTCATTCTAGTTACTTTTTGGGTTTTTGATTTAAAATTGCGCGCTGTCCGATAGACAGTTTTCAAGATGGAACGAAGAAAAGTGTTCACTTTGAGTAAGAACAGTGGCAACATGGCAACATGGCAACATTGCGCAGTTTGTCCATTTAAACCCATGAAAAAGGTCGAACTGTTGAGAGTGCACAGTGTGCTCCCTAAAATCGATACTTTACACGGGTTTGAATGGACAAAATGTATTTTTCCCAAGTAGTACGCGACTCTACTGAGTAAGTAGAGCGAAAAATATTTTGAAAGTACCGCTGCATCAGCTTTTGATCAGTAATTTAGACAGAAATAGATCATTCTGATCATAAATCGAGAGATGAGTGAATTTGTGTCAATGATTCAAACGAGAAATGAAATGCATCCTGTTTAAAGGTAGACCCATATTTTTTATTTTATGCACGAATAGTAGATTCACAATCCTTACAGCAAATTTGTGATCATCCTGTTTTTTAGATGATGAATATGCTGCCTCAGACTGCTTATCGGAAGAGGACGAGGATGGCGAATATTTGATTTGTTTCTCAATTCCTAGGACAGATTCATACATTTTCTTCTATCGTTTTGCAAACCCTTTTAAGAAAAAGGGGGGGGGGGGGGTTGACTTTTAAGGGTGCTATAAAATATTTAGAAAATTTTTCTAGTGCAGTAAATTGAAATATTTTCTCCTGACTTCTTACGAGTCAATGATTCAGATGAAGCGAAATTATTGAATAACAATTTAGCTGTTTCATTTTTTGTTTTTGTTTTTTTTTTGTTCGTAAAAGTTTTACCGCGAAAAAATGATCTGGTAATCGACTCGTGAAAGTTTTTAACGTGTTTTTAATTGCAACCTCATACAAATTTTTTTAATGTAATTTTTTTTAAGTGCTATTTAAATTTTCATTCTAAAAAACATGAAAAAGACTGAGCTATTAAAAATTCTCGCATTATTTGTTCTCACTAGCGGTTTTAAATTTTAAGCATGACTAATTATTATACATTGTAAATCTTTCTGTTGATACTTTGCGTTTTCATTTTCACAGACTTCCTCTAAAAGAGTAATTTTAAGTATGACTTAAAAATTGATCCGGTGGCGTCGCGTGAATTTTGCAACGCTGTATTCCGACCATTTAAAACCCCTGCAAATATCGATTTTAGGGAGTGCACTGTGCACTTCCAATAGTTCGACCCTTTTCACGCGTTTGAAAAAAGCAAAAGTTTGGGTAGCCTGATTACACGCGACGCCCCTGCACTAGCGTTTTAAACCATGACATTCAAAACAGAGGGACATTGCCATAACCACGTACACTGCTGTCATTCCGTGCAAAAACGGCATAAACGCCGTTGACTCCTTGTGAAACATGTCGTTTTTTCGGTGTACGGAAAAACTGCCCTTTTTCTATGCGGACTACTCAAAAAGGACGCGTATCGTTCAAAACCAGTGCTGCCAGATTTGTCATAAAGGATACACATTTTCTATATACTTTTTTTTAAGTGTGCATCCTTTTTTGCCCTATCAGGCAGCACTGTTTCAAACAAAGACACTTTGACGGTTAGGCACCCCCCTCTTAAACTCAAGCCAACCCCAATTTGAAACGTCTTGTTACTATCGAACTCAACTTATGTGGGAAAAAACTGTTTGAAGAAATTTTCCGTTACATATTATGCATTTCAGACATGCAAAAATTGCGATTTTCTTTACAGAAAATTTGGTCTGGCAGGCCTTTTCCCCCCGGGTTTCGACTGCCAGACCGAGCTCAATCGATTCAGCATGACTTACCTAAAAAATGAGACTTTTTTCATCCATGGTACTTTCAGGTTAATTTTGAGCAATTTTTTCGAAATTTGATCCGGTCTGGGAGCCATATTCCCCCTGACCAAGAGTGCCAGACTGATTGATACAGTTCAGTATAGGACTCCTGAGAGAATGAGCTTGGGTTTTAACAATAGTTCATGCCGGTTAAATTTGGCGCAATTTTTCACAAAATTTTTGGGCTGGCAGGCCTTTTCCCCCCCGGGTTTCGACTGCCAGACCGAGCTCAATCGATTCAGCATGACATTACCTAAAAAAAGAGACTTGTTTCATCCATGGTACTTTCAGGTTAAATTTTGAGCAATTTTTTCGAAATTTGATCCCTCTGGCAGCCATATTCCCCCCCACCAAGAGTGCCAGACCGCGAGAAATGAATTTGGGACAAAATTCCCTGTTGAAAAAGTTGGGTTTCGTTCATAGTACTTTTCCCGGGTTTAAAAATTGTGCAAATTTTTCGAACTTTAATGCTCTTTAAATTTTGATTCCCCCGCTACAGACTGCCAGACCGGCCGATCCTTTTTCTGGGGGGTTAAAGGGTGGAAAAAAGCATGTCGCAAATTTAGTACTTTCCGGTTTAATTTTTGGGTGCTGGGTCTTGGACTAAATGCTACCAATTAAGTCTTTAAAAACATTCGTTTTACTCAGTTTCTCATTTAGGAAAAATTTCACCTTCGAAAAGTGAAACTTTGCATACTTTTTTCATGGGCGAAACGTTCGTTACAACATTTATGGTTGAATCATTCTTCACATCCTTTATGAGTGAAACATTTGTTACTCTCTTGATGAATGAAACGTGACAAGACTTCATTTTCAGCTGACGGATCAAAAAATATTTTCAGGGTTTCAAAAATATTTTTCTTTCCGCTGCCCTGACACCTTTGTGAGAAAAGGGCAAAAATGAAAAATACACCTTAAAAATCCCACAAGATTCAGATTAGACAGTAATATACTCTGTAGCACCCTCTGAGAAATAAAGCAAATTGATTGAAAAAATTAACAAACACTTACTAATACTCGCAGATATTTATCATCAATGTGGTTTGTATTCCTAAGGATGGCCATGACAACTGGTCGTAGAGCTTTTACCTTTACTAAGGGGAAACTTTTGATTAGGAGTTCCTTTAACTTTTTGTCCCTCTCACGGCCTTCCGTTTCGCCGACTTCATTTATATGACTAACTAACTTATCTCTCAATTCCTGAAAAGAAAATAATGGAAAATTGGTTAGCATAAAAATATCTGAAATTATCAGGAAAAATGAAGGAAGATAGGGGGCATTCCATGGCTTAAGCGGTCCGTAAGTGCAAATGTGGGGGGGGGGGGGGGGGAAATGTTGTGCACTTTGTTTGTTTGCTTCTCATTATTTTTCAGCCTTTTTCGATAAAAAAGTGGCAGGTCTTGTAGAGCAACGACCTTTGTTTTTTGTTCTTTTTGTACACTCTTTCCTAAAAAAGTGGGGGATCTGGAGCCCCCAAAGTCCCTCCTCACCCTCCTCACCAAACCTGCAGTGAGTTTAGGTCAGCTATTTCACAGATTGAAAAACAAACACTTTTTTTTTAAATAAAAATGATTGTGAGGGGGTGTTTCACCATCCAAACATCCAAATTTAAAAAGGAAAAATAGGGGGCATTTATTATTTTCTTTTTCATCAAATGAAATGAAAAAAGATATGCAACACCGCCATTCAACTATTTGCAGTGACAAAATGTCATGAATTTATGTCATGTGTTTTGTTTTTTATTTTTTGATGATGGTTTATCCAACATCCTGAATTCTTTGTAGGTTTGTTCAGCAGTTTATGAAGCACAGTTACTAAGTAGTCGTTTTTCTATTACACCCACAAATGCTCGATGTGACCATAAGAGGTTCACGTTGGCTGTTAAATTTATTTTTGTTAGCAATCACTAAAGTCGGGCCAATATAAGTTGACACCTGAACCAAAGAGAAAATGATCAGTAAAAATGGAGAAATGCAACAATGCACTGAATGGGGCACCCCCTGTAAAGACGGAGCACGCCGCTTGACAAGGGTCAGCTCCACGCTGCGTTGCCACCTAGTGCAAACCTGCCTGATTCTTCAGGTGTCAACTTATATTGGCCCGACTATAACAGGGGACTGTTTGTGCTTAAACCTTGTGGGGTTTCCCATTTTCAAATTTGGCAGCAATCAGGTGAGGAGTTGTGAGCTACAAACATTTAGTTACATAATTCACCTCCAGCAACGTAACTAGGGGTGGCAAAGCAGCAACTGCGGGGAGAAGCAAGGTCTTTAAGGGCGCAGTTTGATCGAGGAAAATTGGTAAATTATACACAACCTACAGAGAAAAAAGAAAGAAAAAAAGAGACGAAGTATTGGAAAAACTGTTAGACCAGTTTCATTGAATGACATAGTAAGAAGGGAGAAGAAGTCCAAGGTGCTATCGGGATCAACGGGGGGAAAAAAGTATACCCTCAAACAAATTTTTAAGAACTTGTTTTATCAAAAGTTTTCTCTGTCCTCTGTCTGATTCAGCATGAGCTCTGAGGTGAAAATGGATGGAGCCGATAAAAGGGGACTAAAACTGGTGAATGAAAAGGGGAAAGGGTACGAGAGGAGCTGAGGTGAGATGAAGGGGACTCAGACTTTCGACTAGCGGGAGGCGCCAAATTTTCCCTCAAGGTTTTCTGCCTTACGTCACTGTTCACCTCATGAGCTATTTAACGCTTTATAGTTTCATCCATACTGAACTTAGAGAAATTACCTCTAGGACAGATGTATGAAAATCTAGTCTTCGTACTCCGTGCAAATCCAACAGTGGTAACATTTGTCGGAGAGATGGCAACAAGATTCCATTTTCGAGCTGAAAAAAAGAAGGTTAACTGATTTAATTGATAAAATAAATTATTGAAAAGTAAATCATGTTCCTAAACCTTTATAGGTTTGCCAACCTACAATGGCCTGAAAGCTGGAACTAGAGACAGGAAGTCCAAATTTAATAAGCTTCAGAGCTACATACTTCTTGTTTGTGAGGCTAATCATTATTTTTCATTGCGTTTATTTTTAATTAATTTTCGAATTTTCAAAAATAACTTTAAAATTGTGAGACAAATTTGAGCTTGAAATCAAATGGGGATACTCTTGAATGTTCTCTAGCTATTTTCCATGTGCATATATTTAAAAAATTGAAAGAGCTGGAATAGCCTGAAGTATTGACTAACTGAGAGTTAAGATAGGAGAAACGATGCTAAATAGACAAAATCTGCAAATACATATCAATAACATGTTGACTACGTCTACGATCCATCATATTTACTTTCCTAAAATATTGCAGCAATTATAATCAAAGCAAACAAATTTTGTTTGGGACAGGAGTGTTTGCCAATCAGCATTGCTAGACAAATATTACGTAGAGGCAATGAGCTATAAGGTAGGTCACATTCAAATCATCCACAAACTCCTCAGCATTCTCTTAGTTCAGTTAATGTTGAATTAAAATTGCTTTCTGGGTCATAAAACAGTCTACAATTGGTAAAACAGGGCTGGAGGTATAAATAAATATTTGGTTATCTGTAAGATTTGACCAGTTAATGATCCTGATCCCATCATCATGAATAAAAAATGCCTTGAAAAATAAGTATAATTCCCTCGGAATATTTAAGGGGATTCCAGGGTTGATTTGTTCCAACCATAAGTAACATGGCACGCTGCTCAAACAGCTAGCAGTTTTCGCTGAAAATCAAGAATAGACACAAAAACTACAAATATTAGGAATGTTTAATCCTGTGAGCATATTCCAGGAAGATTCCCTAAAAGTTTTCAGCTGAAACACTCAGAAATAAAACCAGGATATTGGAAATATGAATATTCCCATGAGCTCTAGTGAGAGCGAAAGAGGCAGATAGATATAGTCTTGCTCGCACTCACTAAGCTTAAGGCAAGATTAATTTCCAATACAAGTGCTTTAATTCTGAACCAATTTAGTTCATTATGGGCTCAAAAAATCTGTAAAAAAAATTATACAATTCCCGACTTCCTTAGATTTTGAGTTTTCCCTTTATTTTCAATTTGAAATGCCAAAACAGTGACTTTCTCAATGAGTGACTAGTGGCGCTAACCATCAGATTGAAATCTAGAAAACTTTCGCCTGGAATCCCTTGAGATATTTTACCCTTATCAAAATCAAATGACCGAGGACAGTGCATTTATGATTAGGAAAATCACTCATACCTGAAATTCTTCGATGGCTTTCAATGGATCCGTACAACTTGTCAAGGCTTCTCGAAGGTACGCTTGACCTGGAACACCAATCTCTTCGAGACCGGTGCCCACCATTTTATTACCGCTCATGTTTGATAACCTAAAACATAAACATGATAAGAGTTCAAAATTCCATAGAAAGGGAGCCATACCTGATGAATGAATGATATGATAATACACGATATTCAGCAAGTAGACGAGCTCGTCCACTCGGCAAATACCACCGTGTACAGAGCCAGCTAAAGACAAGCAAAGGATAGCAAGATAGAGCTCATTAAGTGTTGGCCACTGACAGCTCTTTGTTTACAAGTGCGAACGGATGTATTTCCATGCGCTGCGCCAACCAAAGTTTGGGAGTGTGTCCCCCAACAACCCCCGCACCAGCGCCCTGCCTGCGCGATAGGCGCTGAACCAGCCTACTGGGCATGTAAACAAAGATAAACTCCATTTGATCTAAGTAACATTTTGGATAATTCTGGTAATGAAGACATAAATTATTCAATAACGAGTGCCGAGTGGATGAGATTATATCCAGCTTTCAAAGACACGGACAGATATCAATCATTTGGAAACTAAATAGTACCAACTCCTTGTGGATGTTTTGAGAAAAACGGATACCTAGAAGTCGTTTCAGAAGTGTTAGCCGCTCACACCTCTTTCTATATAAGCGCAGTATGCCAGTTCAGCGCCTTTGGCGCAGGCTAGGTTCTGACGCAAGGGTTAGCAAGGAGCGCACTCCCCAACTTCAGTCGGTGCAGCGCATCTGTCCGCACAAGTAAACAAAGAGCTGTCAGCCACCAACACTTCCGAAACGAGCTCTAAGCAGAGAGATTCTGAATTTTAGGTTCTATTCTGCAATAGTACACTAGAGTTGACATATTTGGAGGCTCAGATCAGGGGAGACTACCACTGAGAGTTTGGATGGCCCTTCCTTGAGAATTCTTCCTTCAAATATGGGTACTGCGGATTTACATTGATGCAATACACGAGTTTGGCTTCAAAAATTGCAAAGCACTACCCTTACAAACAAGTTTTCATAGGTTACGAAAGAAAATTTTTAGGTGTACGTACGGAAAAATCTTGAGAACTACAAGCAAACATTCAGACGTTCCGGATGGACTTTCTTTCTAGCTTGCAAAAGAGAACTGTCAGCGATGCTGTCTGAGCGGTGACCGCAAAGTATTTCCAGGGATAGAACCAAGAACTATCAGATGAAAGAAAAAATAGCGGTTTCAATGTATGGAGTACAAAAACTTTTCTTTGAGTTCATTTCATCCATTATAAAATCGCGACAGTAAGTCTTGTTCTTAAGGGGACGTAAAAACGTAAACACAGAAATCACACTGCAATCACAAATCACGACAATTAAGGTTAGGTTTGGCGAAGCTTGTTCAGATTTCAATCCGATGGATAGCGCCACAAGCGCAGCTCAAGCTCAAAAAGTCAACATTTTTCAGCTGAAATTGACGAATTTACGCCAAAAGTTGGCCAAAAGTACAAATTTGAGGAGCTGCAGCGCCAGAAAATCATACCCCAGAGATTATCTCACTAGTTACAAGCTGAAATACTCAAATATAAAGTCGGAAATTATGAAATACGAAAATTCCCATAAGTCTCGATGAGTGCGAGTGAGGCAGATAAACATACTATTTTACTCGCACAGTCGCACTCACTCACACTCACTTAGTTAATGGCGAAACTAATTTCATAATTTACGGCTTTAATTCTTAACCAATTTTGCTCGTTTTGGGGCTCAAAATATCTGTAAAAGAATTTCGCAGATGCTGAAGTTATTGGATTTTGCATTTTTTCTTTGGTTTCCATTTAAAATGCCAGAAACACGACTTCTTTTCAGAAGCGACTAGTAGGGGCCATCCATTGGATTGAGATCTGGAAAAGTTTTGGCGCCAAATCCATCTTCGCGCGAGTGGCAAGACAAGTTGATGGACCCCCCCCCCCCCCCCCAATTAAGAAAATAATCTAAACTTACTCTATCTCCCAAAACCGCAATCAGCATATCATGAGCATTAGAAAGGTAAGTACCAATTTTCAAGGAAAAATATATATTTTTCTACTTACTTATGTATTTTCAGTTGATTAAAAAAAAAAAAAAATCTCATTAGCTTCAATGGATCAGGAATCTTTGAAATGTCTTTTTCATATCGTAAATCGTTATCGTTTTAGGTATTTAAAGTAACCTGAATGGTTGTCAACTCATCGAATTTTTTTTCCAATTTAAACCGGGGAAAAAGGAACAGATTGGGGTCTCTAATCGATCTTAGAAAGGAAAGGTCCAAATTTACCTGGTATGGTTGCCAAGCAAAATTATTCAACAAAGATGTTTACACAGATCCTCCTTACAGGGAATTTTCTATTTGATAACTGTTTAGGTTTCCATTATCAGCACCCAATAAATAAAAATTTTCCTCTAATACCAAAAAGGATGGGAATTATCCTTGAAGAATGCCTTCCCGGCTACTAATTTTTCAAAAGCTATTCAACCCCAAAAAGTTTTTCAGTTTTTCAAATTTCCTGCACTTTTATTTTGAGTGGAGACAACTCTATTACTCAAATGGGGGAAGGACACCGGAGATGGGGGGCAGACATGCAAATTTGAGACAAAAATGAAATCAATCCCGATTTTGAGTAACCCCTTTTAAAACTTGAAAGGGGAAAGGATGAACATACAAATAAGGTAAAATCAATTGAACATTTACTGAGTAGGACAAATAAAATTTTCCGGGGTTGACTCATGAGCACTCTTTAACTGGCTCATGCGAAAACTTCCGATGTCCAAAATATTTTTATTGAGAAGTGTAAAAAATAAAAAAAAATAATAGCAAATTAGAATTAGAATTAGAATTAATGAAAACTGGAAGGACAAGGGAAATAGTAGCAAAAAGCAGCGGAACAAGTCTGATCAGTACTTACATAGATGCTGTGTCTTCATAAGAGTGATGTACGCGCACAAAGTCAAATATAAATAAAAAATGGACAACGGACGTTTTCGCATGAGCCTGTTCAAATTGGAAGAGAATGTTTTTTAATTCAGAAAGAGGAATAGATTACCATATTAATTTAAAGTACCAAGCATACATGCCAAGTCATCCCTAAGGATAGTATGTAATTGACCTCAGAAAAGATAGTCGGAAAAGAAGATAAGTTATTCAAGAGAGAGGAGTTTGTTGTTCTAAAAACTTTATTGCTATAACTAAGAAATTCAGTCGGTCAAAATTTGAAAAATCTTTATCTAAAAGACAAATACATCATACAACCTACTTAAGAATCAAACTAAGTCCATGTGTCGGACAGGTAATTACAAAATGGTATCACAGATATTTAGCACATTCTTAAAAACTTGGAATGGGAATTTTTGAAAAATTAGAATCTAATCGCTAGAATGTTCTATCAAACGCAAAAGTTTTGGTAGTCCAGAATTCGAGATAAGGGGCAAATCCTAATTTAGTCAGAGCAACTTTACGCGCTCGGCATACATTCTTGACTGCCAAACCTTTGCGTTTATTGGTTCACGCTATCACAAAAATTACTTATATCCTCTGGGAAAAATCACTGATGACTCCTCAGCTATCAAGCACAGATTGTAGGGATAAAAAAATTTCAGTCGGAATACCTACTTAAATGATACAATAACACTCATTAGCTAATGACGCACTTGATCTTTGACTTGATAGGACTATGATCATAATTACTCTCCAGAAAGCAATAGGCATGGTCCACAAAGTCCTTTCATGGTCATTTTGCAGCACACGTCATTTAACAAGAGAATGATTAAGGAAATAAGCTAAATTGGTATACATTTTCTTAAAATAATTTATTTATCTTCGTCCGGCACTAGCAGGTTGAGATTTCCAGCGACTGCGTTGCCATAGCATGCTTCTTCATCGCCTCGGATGCTCAATTTTGGTACAGGTAGCTCAACTTTCCTTGCCTAAAGAAACGAAGGGAGACAGATGATGACACATGAGAAATTGCTCAAACTAAAAGTCTATTCATTTTTCATGGAACAATATTTCACAGTTTTCCTTGAAATCATTACAAATTTGTTTTGAAAGCTACCAATCCTGACAGGATAGTCAATTAGTGACAGAGGGTATAGACTATAAACGTATTGTATACAAAGCCTTACTTGTTATTTCATTCCAGCGATGTTCCAATAACCGATTACCAACCGATTAGTCGATTAATCGTACAATAACTAACCGATTATTGGAATCGATTTTTATTTTTCGATTTTTCGATTAATTGTATATTTGATTTTTAACTTTCAACAAAAAGTTTGTTATTATTTTCAGCCTGTTCACTGGTTTTCTTGTTACACATGTGCATAATTTCACAGCCACCCGTCTCTTGAAGCAAATGTCCAATGATAACAACTTTACCCTAACAACTGTTTTAACTTTTTTTTCACCTCAGCTAATAAAGAGCAGTATTTGTCCTATTTTTAGCTAGCACATTCTAGAGACCAAATATGGGGGGATGAAGGTCTTACATTATACCCTTCCCTACCTTCTGATTATAATAACAAATCAAAAAAGATAAGGGCCGGAAACAAAATATGCCGCGCACCAGCCGAATTTTGAGAATCTGAGGAAATCGATTAATGATCAATTAATTGATTTTGCGTCAGCGATTAATTATTGAAATCAATTTTGTTGCAAAAATGATTAATCGGTTTTTTGATTTCAAAAACTGACTTGTGGAACATCACTATCTCATTCAAATTACGCAATAGAGACGCAACAAAAATTTAACAAGATCGGAACATCAACTTGCGACGGTATTTGTCGGATTGAAATCCATGAGAGTTGAGCATGGAATCACATTAATTAACAAAGACACTGTGAGCAAGGAGATTTTTTGAAGCATTTCTTATTTAACAATGATTCAATAGGGCTCTTACTAACTTTTGCTGTAAGCAATTGAATAGTTAATTCTTGAGTAAAATCTAGCAAAAATTACGATAAGCACATTAGAAAATTACGAAATTCACTCACAGACTCACAAAATAACTTTAAAGTTTAAGGCATAATGGCAAAGCTACGCACGTACTTTGAGAGGTTCCTATCTCATTTGAGGCTTTTCTCTGAGATCAGACAGGAATCTCCCATCCCATGACAACTGCGTAGCTCCGCAATTTAACAGCAAAAATAGCGGAACTATGCAGGTATCATAGGAGATTCCTGTCTAATTTGTCTCCTTTTCTATAGAGACATGCAGGGGAAAGTCTCGAATTAGACAGAAATCTCACAAGTCACCTGAGTAGTTTTGCCATTTGGCCTTAAACTTCAAAGTCATTTTGTGACTCTGTGAGTGAATTTTGCAACTTTTTAATATGCTCATAGTAATTAGGTATTTCTGATTTTACTCAAGAACTAACTTTTCACTCACTTATAGCACAGGTTATCAAAAGCCCCATTATCATTCAATTACTCATTATTTTAAATGAACTCATGCCACGTAATAGTTTTGTTAGAGTCCGGTACATACCATTTGTCAGTTATAAAATTCAAGTAGAATAAGGCAATAAAAAGAAATTCAGAAGATTGGAATCCGTTGACAGATTGAATACTTACATTCATCATTGCAGCTTTTTCCCAAGCGTAGGCACCACAACGATCGCAAGCCCCCTTTGGAACTCTGTCTAAAATTGTTTTCTTTAATTTACAGTTACCGCACATGAAAAATCTCTTGTTTGTGGTGATACATTTGGTTTTGTGTTTCTCTTTGAAGCAACGTTCACTCAAACTATACCATGTATATTTACACTGTTGAAACACAAAAAAATTTCCAGTATTATAATCAAAATTTAAAAAATATTGTACCAACAAGTGAGGAAATCAACTTTTAATACCAGCTCATTCTGATACCAAATCGTTTTACGGGTTGCGCTTGTAAGTTGAGCTGTGCTCGACAAGACTACGTTGACACTTCCGTATCTTACTGTCGGTTGCCATGTAACATTTGACAGATGTATGCAGCTCTTTTGCATTTAGTGGCAGCATGTTGAACTACTAGAGCACAATGGCTCATGCAATTTGGCAATAATGTTTTCCCTCCATTTGACTCAACGTAAAACAATCTAATGCTGGTGAACGCACTGCTTCACTATCGAATTGATTGTTTTACACAGAATCAAATGGAGGAAAAACATTATTGCCAAATTGCCTAGCCGCCACTGCTACAGCATGCCTCGTTCACATTTTTGTCGGAAGAGTTCAATATGCACACTACAAAGCTGGTTTTAAAGCCAGTTTCCTTGATTTAAATCTGAAGCGGAGCAAAATGAGCTTGCAAAATAATTCCAGCGGTTAGGGTTAAGAATTACGAGGGTCATCCAAAAAGTAAGTTTTGCCATCTTATAACTCCAAAAGAGCAATAAAAAAAACCCAAAGCCATGGTTTCGTTGTTACATCCTCAGCTTTTCAAAATTTCAACAATTTTCAAATCGGTTCACTAAATTGCAAGGAAATTGACTTTTTGTGAGGGTACCTCTTGTCGCCGCATGCCCACCTCTGAACACTTTGCACTGTGTCGATCGAGCACTCAGTGCTCCATCGGTTATCGTTCAAATTAAAATCGCCTCATGTTTTATTTATTTATTCACTTATTTATTAAATTTAAAGGCATTAAATTTTTTAATTTTAATTTTTTTTTTTTTTTTTTAATTTTTTACAGGCATCCCCCCCTCTCTCCCACCCTCTCTTTCTATGCCAAAGTTTTATTTTTAAAAAGCCTTACCTCACTTTTCAACAAAGTCACCATTTTTATCCAAACCTTAATGATTCTGCACCACTAATTTCTTGATGCCATTTTGGTAAAACTGTTTGTTTTGAGCTTTGAACCATTCATCCACGGCATTCTTGACCTGATTATTGTAGGAAAAATGTTGTCCTACAAGACCTTGCTTTAGTAGTTGAAACAGGTGAAAATCACAGGGGGCCAAATCTGGAGAGTAGGGAGGTGGGGAAAATTTTTAAATTTCCCAAGTGAATGAGGCCAGTAAAGCTTCAGTTTGTTTTGCTGTATGAGGTCTAGCGTTGTCGTGCAGAATTAAGATCCGCAGGTTATGAGGTTAATAATCCGGATCGTTTCTGTTTTATTGCTGATCTTAACTGATTAAGCACATGACAGTATCTATCTGCATTAACTGTCGATCCCTTTTCTAAGTAATCAACCAATAACACACCTGGCGAGTCCAGTAGCCAGTGGCTAGTAGAGTATGCCAACGGACATGAAGGTGGGCACGCGGCGACAAGAGGTACCCTCACAAAAAGTCGATTTTCTTGCGATCTATTTAACCAATTTTCAAAAACTTGGGCTTTTTAAAAAGCTGAAGATATAACAAACAAAACCTTGGCTTTGAATTTTTTCGATCGCTCTTATTTTTGGAGTTATGAGATGGCAAAACTTACTTTTTGGATGACCCTCGTAAAATTAGAAAAATTTTGTTAAAACAAATACCTACAAATATTAAACCAAGGAATTTTAAGACACTGAAAATATTGGTAGTTATCTCTGGAATTCATTCTAATTAACCCTTTCCTTCACTGTTTCTCATCTGAGGTTCATAATTCACAGTTTCTTAGGTTTAATAAAAACACTAATCTTCTAATACAAATGTTCAAAAAGTGTTTGTGCAGTTTTTGAACTTTCAGTTTGTTTGAAATGATTTTTTAAAACTTATGATCGAGACGTTTGACAATTTCAAGTTGAAGGGTTTTTGTAAAAGTCTACTGAAAGTCTAATGAATCTGCAAAATGAAGTAGATGAAACATATTTGAACCACTTATTTTGGAACATGCCTGCATAAACAAAATAAAGTTTTGAAGGAAACGAGAGAAAGTGTTCAGTTTTTTGAAAAGAACTTGTTCTGTTTGTTCTTCTGTTTGTTTGTTTGAGAGTTTTGATTGATGAAAAATTATGTGCACTTATAAAAGCACCGCTAAACAAACAGATTGTTCTGTTGATTAAAATTAATAAATGAAAGATTTCTGTGTTTTTTTCTAATTTTTCTCAGAACTTGGTTTTGGTTATGTCGGTACGTTTCAAAATAAGTAAGTCACTTCTTCTGGTTTTTTGATTACTAAGGTAGAAATTATTTATTACAAGAGTTTTGTCATGTTGAGTTGAGCAAATTTCTAAAATTAAGGACCAATTCAAGAAAGTAAGTCAGTAACTTACATCAAAACAAACATATGCCTTAGTTTCTACTTTGAATGTTGTCGTCATTTTGTTTTCTAGCTCTTCTTTCTTCTCCAATTTATCGAAATACTCCTCTTGAGCCGCAACATCAGCAGCAGCAACCAGCGAAGAATTTCTTGACTTCAGATTTAAAAGACGTTCAAATTCCGCAGACTTTGTTGCCAACTCAGCTTTTGGTTTCTCTAGGATTTTTGCAGAATGAATGAGAGTAAAATTAAACAAAAATTGATCAAATAGAGCTCATTAGTATGATAGACCAAACATTTAAAATGAAGAAACAGAGGAGAAGGGGATCAAACCTAAAAATAAGCTTAGTGTATATTATACCAGCTACTCTAGGCACCGACATCATTTCGCATTGTAGAGGTTAGTTGGTATTTAAGCTAGTTTAAATGGGGCAGTTGGAAGGGTCTGAAATGCTGTGTTTTTTATAAAGAAAATGAAAGTATGTACTTGATGAGCTGAGAACAAATGTGCCTTTGGTTTCTAATTAAGTCCCATTGATCCAAAGATGAGATTTTGACCCAAAATACATTGTTTTAAATGGAAATTCTGCGTAGGGACATTACTACACATGCGATTTTTTACAACTTTACACATGTGTATCTCCAAAACCGAGACACTAATGAAAAAACCAAAGGCACCATTGATCTCAGCTCATCAAGTGCTATTGTTTTCTTTACATAAAACACAAAATTTCAGACCCTTGCAACTACCCCATTGTATTTAGAGAATCATAATGGTTGTTGAATGAGAAAAGAAGTACGGTAAAAATGACTGACAAAAAATGACTGGTGAGTAGTATCGTTCAAAGCTTAAGCGATGAGCTTGAGGAGTGAGGGAGTTAGGACAGTTATAGGCCGGGCGACAAAAATTGAAAGATCAAGGGCTCAAAAGATTTGCAAGGAAACAAACTTCCCCCTCCACCATTCACATTGCACTGCCCACTGCCTCATGAAACTCTGCCGAGCAAAGAGTGGGAGGTCGGGATAGATAAGAGAGTTCAGCGAAATATCTCCTTCACCAAGCGAATAAGAAAGGGAAGGCAAGCCAGCAAATGAGTCCCACCTCTAATTTTAAACTTAAATTTACACAGCTCACAGACGGCTTTTTCAACAACAAAAATTGTGGATCTCCTTGAAATACCCTGAGGAATCATCACAACAAATTTGAGGGAAATTGCTTTGACCAATTTACAGGAATATAGGAAATGGATTTTGGAGGGGCGTTAGCTCTATATGTATTTATGATTAGCTTACCATTACAGATTCAGCATACTTGGCAATGCTGCAACGTTGCACTAAGTAGGATTATCGGCAACGCTGCGATGTTAAGCTAGACAGTAAAATATTCTAGTTTTATTTAAGGAAATCACGTGTGTTCTCCTTAATGCCCCTAATAAATGTGTTATTATTTAATTACACAAAATGCTATTTTTAGTAATATAATAACGAAGACCCAAACCGAACGTAACACTTATTAGCTAATATTTTTATCTTTGATCCCATTCTCTTCCGTTTCTTTGTAGTAGTAGTTAGTACAATATTAAAACCTGCACAATACATGTTTTAAGGGCCAAAGTAGGACTGCAAATGTAGACATGCCTACACATTCAAAACATCATGCTACGCACATGTAGTAGTTCATACTTCTTACGTACAGAAAGAGTCCATTAGTAGCAATACACACTAATGCTCCAGTGCTATTGGCAATTTGTTCTCTCAATAAAATTGGGATGAAAATGATAGCCATATGAAAAAATATTTACAGTGTTTCCAAGTTTGTCATGAGAGCTTCGTCCATCTGCTGTCTGGCGCTTCAAAATTTCCGAAAGCTATTTATGTATTTTGGCTCCTTTGGAACTGCCAAAGTACGTAATTTAACTTTTAAATTTTGATCAATTATGATACGCAGATTTTTGCAGACCCGTGCATATTTACCTTGATTGTTTTAAAATTCCTGACTTTTAGAATAATAAGAATCACAAAGAAATTTTAAACTTAGATCTCTAAATTGTGTATTGGCATTCATCACACTCCAAACATTGAATGCCAAATTTCATAAAAAATACAAACCTTCTGGCTCTTTGAACTTTTCTAAAGACTTTCTTGCTTTCGGTGCCACTACTGGATTCAACATTGGTCCGTGCTTCTTCACATATGCCAGCGCTTTATCCTGGAGAAAGATAGAAATTTTGGGATTTAACAGCATTTTCAAAGCATAATTTTTAAACAAAGAGGCTGAAAAACAATGATGAAAACTTCTTTATGAATACAGATACATTTTATGAAGGACAAGTTTTTAGCTGGAACTTATCAGAGAGAAAAATAATGATTATTTGAAAAACCAAGTTTATTAGGTGAACAGGAAGTGCTTGATCAATTTGATCGACAACTTTTTCGTTGAACGAAAAGGCATATTCTTGTCAACTTTTGACTATCTGCTGCAAGTTCACTTGGCAAGCGAAGCTAGTTTGTCTGATAAGTGCTGTTCGTTGGGACCATTCCATTGGGTTCATTGGGATTCGTGTTTTTGCATCTTGTTTTTTTGTGTTTAGTTGCCATTGTGGCGTTTGTTTCTCTTTTCTTAAGGCAATTCTTTGCGTATAGTAAGGATGTCTACCACCAGAGCGCTACCGTTTGATCAATAACAAATTACAGGCCGAAAGTAATTTATATTTATGAAAACGGAGTGTCAAATACTAGATAATCATCTAAAGAACGTCTCTGCAAAATATCTCATCAATAACTTAAAAAATAAAGCTGAAAGTACCAAAAAAGGAGATATTTTGCAGAGACGTTCTTCAGATGCTTGTCTAGTAACTGACACTCTGTTTTCTCAAATATAAATTACTTTCGGCCTATAATTTGACATTAATCAAACAGTAGCGCTCTGGTGGCAGAAATCGGCACTAAATGCTGAGGAATCACCTTAAATCTTGATTTTTGTTTGAATTCGAATTATTTCCAATTTTCTATTAATTATTTTATTTTGTTATCCTAATTGGACAAAACCAAGTACCCGCTCATAAATTTTTTGCAACAAGCGGTTTTTATTCTTCTAATAATTTATTTTGTCTGGTTTATTAAAATATTATCGTTTGTTTTTCTTTTGTTTTTTGGAAGATTAAATCTTTGTTATTATTATACAAGTAACAAGCAGTGTTGCAATTTTTTTGATAGTTATACGATTTTTCCAGTTTTCATGGAAAATTTGGTAATTTATTGGAGAATTTAGAAACATTGATTCGAGACTCGAGACGCATCAAAAAATAATTTCCGGCCTTTGTTCCATTGAATAACTTACTTTAGCCTTTTCACGATGATTTTTTGGTAGAAAACTTTTGACAGCACTGAGAAGAGAAGCTGGCGAAGCATTTGATCCAGTCCCAAGTCCTTTTAAAGCGGCTGAATTAGGATCTGTTTGTCTGTTCAAGAGAGTAATTTCAGGATCAAATGAAAAACTTAATTCGAGATCGACTTTTTTTCCCGAACACGGTTTTGATTCGGATTCTTGAGAGAGTTTCATCTTTTTCAAAGGCGGTGTCTCAATATTGTCCTCTATGGTAGCTTTGCTTCTGTCTTTTTTAAGAGCTAGAAAATCTTCATAAGTAAAGTTCTGTGAAAAGTTAAAGAGAAGAATATAAGAACAAATAAACTGTAGGAAGTACCCTATGAACACTTTCTCACATCAAGTTTGACCTGGGATAAACCTCCAGACCCCCCTTCAAGATACTAAAGCTCTGTAGGTTAAATATTCACTGAGTTACAGTGTTTTGAAAATGACTGTTAAGCTGACCCCTCCAGGATTTTTAGCATGTTTTTCAAGAAAAAGGAGAGTTAAAAATCAAAAGTTTTCGAGATCATGAAGGGAAGAAGAGAAGAAAACAAATCGGCAGCCTAACACAGTGTCAAAGGACGGCAAAATGCAAGCATCACAAGCAAGTCGAAACCCGTTTCACTTCAATGCACATCCCATGTTTGACCAACTTGTCAATCACGCCAGTCAAAATTCTCTTGACCATTCTCCCAATTTTTTTCGTGATGAGTGCGCAGTTATAAGAAATGAACAACACCATGTCATGCGTTATTGTTTTTGGCGTAGATTGTCAGTCAAGGACACTTTTAGGGAAATAGAAGAAGTGTATGGAGACGATTGTTTGGACAGAAGCAGTGTTAGTCGGTGGTTTAATTCTTTTTCCGAGGGTCGCGAATCAGCGGAGTGTCTCGCGAAATCAGGCTGACCGTCCACCAGTTCCACGGACAAACTAATTGGCACCGTTGCAGCAATTATTCAAGAGAATTGTCATTTATCAGTTCAAAAGCTAGAAGAGTTACTCGATATGTCGAAAAATTTGGTGCATCTTTTGATTTCGTAACTCTTTTTTTTCTTGAAAAACATGCTAAAAATCCTGGAGGGGTCAGCTCTACGAGTCATTTCAAAACGCTGTAACTCAGTGAATATTTAACCTACAGAGCTGAATTTGGTCTTGATTTGTAGGTAATTACTAGGACAATTGCCTCCTACAAATCGTCTTTTGATAACTGCTTTCGTTTGCCCTCCAGACTAAAGTGTGCAGTATTTTGGGACACCCCTTGTACAATAAAGAAATTTGGTTGACACGACAGCTAGTCGGCATTTCTCCATGAGCCCGCATTATAAGAAAATTCTCATTTAGGCAAAGCCGTGTATTAGTCTGAAGTGCAGTAACATAATGTTAAGTGGCACAAAAATCTTCCTTAATCCCTTGTGAACAAGTTTCAGTCACTTGTAGGACATTTTGATCAACCATACTAGAGAAATTCGGATTTAGCGACAGCTGGTCGGCGTTTCCCCATAAGCTTCAATGTTAAAAAAATCGCTTCTTGGGCAAAGCCACCCTTAGTGTAAACATAGGGGTCGCCGTTTCCGGTGAATTGCTTCCGGACTGACCTGTTTACTTAGATCATGGACTGTCTTGGAGCTTAGGGAGGCCACCTGCGATTCTCAAATTCATTGAGATGAGTATCGCTGATTGCCTACCTTCAGGTGTTGTTTGTCATTCTTTTTGTCCCTGTCTGTACATCCGAACAGTAACAAAGCAATGATAAATAATTTATTAACCATAAAAGCTGAACTAGAAATATTTGGTTTCGGAGAAAATACAAAAATGGAACATGAGTTTCAGATTTTTCACCTTTTCTTTCTTCACAGTAGGTTTCTGGACGTTCTCAAAATCAATCATTTCCCCACTTGAAACACTGAAATAAATAAATAAATAATTAAAAAGGAAAAAAAGATTAAATAAATAAGCATAACAGATTGGTAAATAATGAAGGTTTGGGTTTTAAAACTACCGTATTTACTCATGTATAATACGCATCAAAAACACACTTTTCGTAGCTTAAGAATCCGGGTGCGTATTATCTAAAGGTGTTAAAAGTCCATTTTCGACTTCCTCCATCTATGAGTCCTTTTCGTTCCGTAACTAAACGATACCGGGATAATTTTCATCCAAAGATAAAAAATGCGACTATTTGATAATTTTGCGATATAATTATAGACTTTACGCGATAAGATAAAATGCAGAATGACTCGCAGCTTTCAATCAGCAAGATAAGACAAGTCTGGAGACTCTGACTGCTTCCATAATGGAGGGCGAGAGGACAATGAGTCTGATAAGGAGTCAAATGCCGGCAACTCGGGTTCTGATGAAGAAGAAGAAGGCCACCCCGCCACTCCATCGACTGAGTCAGACGAAGCCGACGATCGTCGATCTGTCTTGAACAATAGTTACCCCTGGTTTCATGATAGCTGAAAATTTCTCAGAGGATGGCACCTTATCAATATGATACTCACTTTGAACTAGATTTCTTGGGAATTGTTTTAGCTGAGCTACCCTCTTTCACTTTCGTTTCAAGTTTAGTTGATCCATTTGTTTTGTCAGAGGTATCAGTAAATATTCGGGAGATCCGCTTAGACTTTTGAGCAAACGATGAAGGAGAGGTTGAGCTATCTTTCGAGAAAACATCCATGAATTTCATAGGGCCATTACTGCTTGACCTACAAATACCAAAATTAGAACATAGTCAAAAGAGAGAAACCTATACTGCCGTGCTAAGGAAGGACGTTGTAAGCGACATGTGTTACTTAGGCTGTTTTTGCAATGTAGCTGAGGGTCGATCAGTTTAACTTCCATCTTAAACCTCCAATGCCTTGAATGGTATGTCCTTTCAAGGATTCTGGCATTAAATAATGAACGGTCAGCCTTTCCTAAATGCTTGGACGGGCAGAGAGCCTTTGCTGAGGCGGGCTGAGTGACCAGGTTTAACAATAATAAACTCCTGAAGGGCAAAAACGCGTGTAACGAAGGGGATACCTGATGCCTAAAAACTGGAAAAAGCTGGTGAAAATGTAAAAAAAACAAGTCAGAAACAGGTTTGAGTTGTGACAAACGGTGCCTACTAACACCTCAGAAAATTTCGTTTTTTTCTGTTTTTCCGTTTGAGAAATATTTTGACTTTTAGGGTGTAATGAACGGGACATTTGAGTTCCTCCCAGATGTCCCGTTTGTTATACCCTAAAAGTCAAGGCCTATAATTTGACATTAATCAAACAGTAGCGCTCTGGTGGCAGAAATCGGCACTAAATGCTGAGGAATCACCTTAAATCTTGATTTTTGTTTGAATTCGAATTATTCTCCAATTTTCTATTAATTATTTTATTTTGTTATCCTAATTGGACAGAACCAAGTACCCGCTCATAAATTTTTTGCAGCAAGCGGTTTTTAATCTTCTAATAATTTATAACATTAAAACATACATTCAAGTGCCAATTCCAATAAACTTTGAAAACCCTGAAAACTGCAAAATTCTTTAAAATTGATAGAGAAATGGAAGAATGAAAATTTCCACCAGGATACTTTCTTTTTCTTTGGAAAGTCATAGCACAGAATAATACAACCAGAACGGAAACTCTGTCGGATTTTGAAGCAAATTCATTTCGTGTCCACCATGTTAGGATATAGGATGTTTACATCTGGATTCGCGCGCGAAAAAAAAAATATAGGATATGATCCACAAAATTTTCATTCTGAAATGCCAATAGAATAAAAGTGAGGCCGGAAACTTAAGATTTCTTTCCAGAATTTACAGAAATAAAAGAGTTTCAACACAAATCACACACATCCCCCATGTTGGGATATAGGACCACAGTGTTGCCTGTTGGTGCCGTTAAATTCTAAACTTGCTTCCATTGGCTCTTATGGGAGTTTCCGTTCTGATTGTACATATTATTCTGTGGTCATAGTGCTTGCAAAACATTCAACAAGACCTATTTTGAAAGATTTCTGGGAATTAGAGCAGGAACTTAAAATGATCACTTTCACTAGTTTTAACTTTACGAGTTTAAGTAGCAAGATACTTTTTTAATTAAATTGATAATTGATAGCAAGTTTTGATACTTACGAGGGAGCGTTCTGTGCCATATTTGCCAAACGAGTCTCAAAAAATGTAGGTTGATTTTCAGCTTCTTTTTTCTTTGATGTATTTTCAACAGAAGAGAGAGGTTTATTCGAGTCAGAATTCATTAGACTATTAATTATTGCTCGATCTTTTGCCACCATTGTTAAATTTCTTTTTGCAGGTTGTAAAGAGCCTGCTGATTCATTGAAAAATACCTAGAAAGAAAAATAAATTGCTGTTTTAAAAAATGCTGGCACTGCGGCTTTGTCCAAATGTAAACATCAAGAAGATCTGCCTAACTTAATTTGCTGTTGTAAAATGTCATAAAAATTTAAAACTGAGAATCACTTCATCAAAACAAAAATTTCTGAAGCAGAATTTCAATTTCAATGATGGTCAAGCAAATAAAAGCTTTTAATAACCTAACAAGTAGATTTCCAAAGTTTTCAGTGTCACCATCAGGGCTTTGGACCCTGCAGGCTAATCCTGCTCGAGATTGGACAAGACAAGACGGGGTAGACGGTCGGCCTTTCCTAAATGCTTGGACAGGCAGAGAGCCTTTGTTAGGGCGAGTTGAGTGACCAGGTTTAACAATAATAAACTCCTGAAGGGCCAAAACACGCGTAACGAACGGGACACCTGGCGCATAAAAACTGGAAAAAGCTGGTGAAAATGTAGAAAAGACCAGTCAAAAACAGGCTTAAATTGTGACACCCAGGTCCACCCCTGGGTTAGGTGGATGGATACAGGGCTAAATAAAAAATAGTATGAAAGGGCAACATAGGCTAGAAATTTTTATTGACTTTCTTTGAGTCTCGAAATGGAATTGAGAAACTTGGGGCCCATCATTATTTTGAAATCTTTACACAAAGATGCTTAAATTACGATCGGAAAATATGGCAATGAAGCCATTCATCCTAATTTTCTTATAACAGAAAATGATCAAAACTTAGGATGTATAATCAGGAGGCTCAGGGGCTCTCATTATTTGAAAAATACCTAGATTTGATCAATGCTATTCTTGGAATCGGCGATTAAAATCTCAGAAACAGCAAAAGCAAAATGTTTGGTGAATGAGAAATATAGCGGATGTCACCTCTAATGCAGTGTGTTTTTGGGCTTGGCCTGATGGCTACCACTACTTACGATAGATACATAGCTGAATAATACTCACTCCTTTTTTCGGATTTCGGGAATTTTTTTCAACTTTGGAAAAGGATGTTGGTATTCGTTGAGAGAACTTTTTATACTCTGAGTTGAGATGGTAAATACACGTTTTGCAAATATGGACATTGACAAAAGCATTGCAAACTTCGCCATTCTTCTTCCTGAAAATAAAGCATCCGATGAAAAGGTAGATTGAATGTTCTACAGATTATATCGGCCTAGATTAGCATAAAGGGCTAAATCGTTTATTTGGGCTAAACTGGATCGGTTTACTTTCAGAGTATATTGTCTCTCTCTTTTTTCTTTTTTTTAATGTGAAATATTATAAAGAAAAAGGCGAAAATAAGGGAAATATTAGCATTTAAAGGATTGTGGTTGAGGCCTGAGGGTCAAGTAGCAGTCATGCTGGAAAAGCGATTGACATAAAAGGAACAACTCTCATTTGTGCTGAGTTAAATGCATGAACGAAGTGCTTTTTCAAGAGGTTTATTAAAAAATTTCTTGCAAAATAATTGACTGTAAACTAGAAAACATTTTTGAAAATAGAGACATGAATTTGCTTTTGTCGAAATTTGAGACTTTTGTCCTAGAGAGTGCCATATGAAGCAGGACCCTTTCGAGTATTAGGTTCTGACAAGTAGCAAAGCCTGCTTCCAAACTGCATTAAAACGCATTGCAGAGAGAAGTTGCTTAGCGCAGAGTTTTGACTCGTTACTATTCAACCGCTCAACAATGCACTTTAATGCAGTTCGGAAAGAGGCACCGCTACTCATTCGAACCCGATATTCAAAATGGTCCAGCTCTACCAAATCAGTGAGCTATTCAAATTATTTAATAACAAGAGCTTAAAATTTAATCAGTACGTATTTATTTTTGATTGTTTTTTCTATGCTTTGTTAATAATTTGACCAGTACCAACCCTGATTAAGGCTATGTCGTACTAAAAAATTAAATAAATAAAGTGAATTTAGAATCATTTATAAGTCTTTTAATATTTTCCTTACAATAAGGCTCTTGCAAACTTTTGCTACAGAGGATTGAGGAGTTGGTTCTTGCATAAAAATCTGTAAAATGACAATGGGTACCCTAAAAATGACGAAATTCACTCTCAGAATCGGGCTTAATGGCGGAGAGACGCAGGTGTCATGGGAGATTCCCATCTAATTTGAGACATTTCTCCGTGTTTCCATAGAAAAAGTGACAAATTAGACAGGAATCTCCCAAAGTACCTGTGTTGAACCGCCATCACAATCTTGCCGTTGTAGCAGTTATGTGAGTTTGTAACTAAATTTTAGACTTTCTAATTTTTAGACTTTTTTTTTCATCTTTTTTTTTTTTTTTCCTTTCTTTTTTTTAAGCACGATTTTCTCTGGTTTTTACATTAGGTTGGACTATTCGTTTGCTCACAGCAAAAGTTTGCAAGAGCCTCATTCCTTATGTTCACAAGATGACAGTGAGGAGCTGTGGCATAATAGATGAAGGAGGTGGTACGGCTTGTCTTGACTGACACCATTTTAGGGGTGATAACTCTCACCAGGCATTTTACAAAAAATTCATGATTTTCGTAAAAGAGAAGCAAAAAAAGAAAGGTCATCATAATTCAGAAAATTGCAAACTGTTGACGTTTTCTGATCAACAACTCAAAATAACGGCGAGAGTGAATTCAAGGGAGGTGATTACGGAGGATCGGATTGTTATCGTAAACGAATCGAGTACATTATAACCTTATGGGTGGCTTTACTGATCGAATCATTTTGAGCCCCTCATAATGATTACGATTTGATCCTCCGTAATCACCTCCAAGGGTGAAACAATGAAAAAAATTAATTTTGCCAATGATTACAGGTTGACACATCCTGCGCATCTGAAACAAGCTAAACTAAAGTGCAAGGCATACCAAGGAACTTACACTGATTTACAGGTTCCATAGTCTTTTGAAGTTCCCCAAACAATTACCTGATCAGGTGATCTGATAGTGAGAGCAGCTTCATCTTTATTACTCCTGCGAAGAAGAGACAAAAATAAGTCACCACAGCCAGGAGAGAAGTTCTTAATCTACACATTTGATATTAAGTTTTCAATCAAAAGGAAAATATGAAGCTCAATCCAAGGTCCATTAGTAAAAGTTCAAAATTCTTTACCACAAAATTGGGCTGTGCCTGCTAAGTACTGAGAGCCAAAACAAAATTCTTGATTTAGAAACAAAATCAGAGACCTAAAAAAGCCCAGTCCCTGTGGATTTCATGAGATTTCAATAGGTTAGATTTGAAGAGCATATGACGGGCGTTTATTGATAGTAAAAATAATGATAAAAAATCCAAGCAAATTAAATCCTGCATGGTAAAATAATCTATTTAAAAAAAAACCAAAAAGATGCAATGAGGTAAGACTTTAATTCATAAAAAAAATTATGAAAAAGAACATGATAAAAAATAGCATACTGTTTACTGGATTTTCCTACTATAACAGAGAACACCTCTGATGGAGCTCGCCTCTTAAATGCATCTATTTACTTTTCAAAAATATTAGTTTATCATGCGTGCTTTTGCTTGCTTGAATTTTTATTCTTAAGTTAGTCTTTGCAAGCAAAGATGGGTGCTCTAGACCAGTGGTTCCCAGCCGGAGGTCTGCAGGGCTTCTCCGGTGAATTTTAAAATTTTTTAAAGCGCTCATCGTAATTCTTGCTGAATTCTCCACAGCATTGAAGTCTTCAATCGCTTTACAGCAAAAGTTAGCTAAAGCCCCATTGCCAAGAAGAAACAGAAGAGTTTTGATCTTTAAAGGATTCTGAAATGACATAAGTTGGAGAGCAATTAAATTTGAGAGGAGAGGACAAAGAAATAAAACTTACCTGTTATCAAGGGGAGATGGATTCAAAATACCAATAGCTGTTGCTATACCAATTTTCGAAAGATCAGTATGACATTTGCTGAATAGAAACAAACTGAATGACTTTAAACCGCTGTGTAAGTCGCTCAAAGATAGTATCGTGTACAGAGTGCCCTGAAATGAAAATCATCAACAAGAGTAAATTGATTGACTGTTGAGGATACAACTTTTCTGCTGTGATATAGGTGACTAGCAACACCAAAGCCCTAGCTACTTTCCTTTAGGATATATGTAGCTCGTACAAAAAAACTTTCATGATCCTCCCTCCCTCCCTCCTTCTCACCCTCTTTCACTATTTCTGTTTTTCATTCTGGAGCCATACTTTTAGTAAGGAAGATGGCAACGAATAATGAGTCAAAAAAATTTCTCTTCAAGTTATAAACTGAGCTGCCGAGGCCGAATGCTTGCTCCCCATTTTGTCCCTCTCAGGACAAAAATAAGATATTCTACCACATATCTTCGTACAGTTGTGTGTGCATATAATCACTCAATAACTCTAATTTTTTTTGGGATTTTAGTATTGAAACTAAAGTGGATCAAAACAGCACCTCTGAGTACATTCAAATAGATAATGCTTTTTAGCTTGTAAATGAATAATCAAACTGGAGGAGGAACCCTAAAACTTGCAATACATGTTATCCTTTACTCAATGATTCTGTTAACTATTTGTATTATGCACACACTTCAAATTTGACTTGTACCAAGCCTTTTATGAAGGTAAATTGTAAGAAATAAATACATATTCTATTCTATTCTGAAATAGACTCAAAGGAGGAGTGCTAATAAGGCCAGTTTTTGGCCCCAAAAACAGTCAAAATAGAATATGGTCTAAAAGTTTTTGTAAAATGGCTCTACTTTCTCTTAAAGGCTTAGGTATATTTTTAGGTTTGAGTAGTGTTTACAGGTTATTTTAACTTTAAATGGCGTACTGTACTACCTCAAAATGGGACAGTTTTGTGTTTTTCACAGAAAAAGCCCTCGTTTTCGTTAAATTATTGAATATTTAGATGTGAGCCGGACGTAGTTCGGTTTTCTCCTTTATATATGTTATTAGGCTACTAAAATGAGTAACATACTGAAATATAGTCACCAAACTATGTGCGAATAGTACTTAAAAAACAACTCTTCTGATTTTGCGAAAATGGAAAACTCGAAGGAATTCAATTAATATCCATGAGGTAATGCTTATATTGCAACCTGGCCACCCGTGAAACCATAACATACATACAACAGGTTCCCAAGATCAAATATTGCAATTATTGTACATAAATTCATAAATTTTGTTCAAGTTTTCCATTTTCATGAAATCAGAGAAGCTGATACTTGAGTATGAGCCAGACACAGTTCGGTGACTATATTTCAGTATGTAACATATTTTTAGTAGCCTAATAACATATCAAAAGGAGAAAACTAAACTTTGTCCGGCTCACATTTAAATATTCAATAATTTAATGAAAAATATGGCTTTTTTCGTGAAAAACACACAACCGACCCACTGTAAGGTGATCAAATACGCCAATAAAGTTCAAATAACCCATAAACACCACCCAAACCTAAAAATATATGCCTTTCAGAGTAAGTAAAGCCATTTTACACAAACTGATAAACCATTTTCAATTTTGACCATTTTTTGGGCCAAAAACCGGCCTTAATGACACCCCTCCTTTTCAAATTTCAAAATTTGGAGATACCATCCTATGAATGGAAAGGGGCAGATTAACTGTAGTCCTAAGCTAAAACTTGATGCAGACTTGAAATAGCTCCGGCACCAAACCAGCTTAGAAAACTTTTCAGAGTTCATGAAAACTTTAACTTAAAATAAAGAGGAGAGGATTAATAAATCGTTTCTAGAATTTTAACCTGGGAGCACTTTCCCATCAGCACTGCATTATGCAGGTCCTTTGGGAAGTAAAGATAGGACAACCAACTCTTCTCAATGTTCACAGGCTGAGCAAGATATAGGTATGTATGTTTGAATGAGATAAATCCAATGATTAAACCTTTGAAGATGCCTTGGAGCTTTTCGATACCACGATACCAGCGGTGAACCAATCCTTTTTGTCAAAGTCCTTTTTGAGTAAATACCTACTCAATTCATGGACAGGTACAGGAGTGCGACCAGCTGCTCTCTCTTGTAAGGTAATTGAAGAAAACAACGGATTCCTGAACAAACAAAGAGCACGGAGTAATGATCAACTATTTTGAGGGAACATGTTTTTATCTTCAATGATGAGGCCTCTTGAATGATGATTTTACCAAAACAAAGTACAGAGGGTGTAAAACAAGAGACCACGCACTAGCCGATCGGGTGGTGGACGATTTCATTTTCAGGGACTCAACAAAATAACATGGGGAACAACATCCAACGGCTCCTAAGTGGATTGCTGACCAACAACCAAAACATGGATGCTTCGTTCTGATTGACTACTGACCTAAACATCTTTGCTCCACGTAGGAGCCGTTGGACGTTGCTTTGTTGCGACCCTGAAAAAAAAGTGTAGCTCATTAGTCTGTACCCACTTTCATAATTTATTGCTAAAAAGCTTCTAAGTTTTCATTTCACCAATTGTCAGTTTTTTACAAGTTTACCTGCTACGAGTAATCGAAAAATGCTCATTTGATTTTATGGTGAAAAACTATTTGAAAACTATTTTCAACCTAAATTATGATTATTTACTTACACGAGTCTCATTCTAAAAATCGGATCGACGAAGACATTTATGTCTGCAGGAGATGAGGTCTTAACTGCAGGAGTTGTTTTGACTACATTTGCTTTTTGAGACCATGATTTTGTCACACTATTGCTTTTGGAACTGAATGAATCGGAACTTGAAATTTTCTTCTTCAGATTTTTTACCAGCGCCACATTATTTTCTCCAAATTCATCGTCTGAAGAGTCAAATGTGTTGTTTTCATGGACAAAACTCCGCTCTGCAGTTTTCACATCTTTATCAGATTTCCGGCTTCTAGCAGACTCATCTTTCTTTTCAACAGGTTTCTTCTTATCATTTTCCAGCATAGACTGACTGAACCCATCGCTCTCCGTCAAAAATTTTGCTAGAAGTTGTAAATCATCTGTAAAAAACAAAGCTTTAGATAGAATCTGGGTGTTTATGCACTCTGCCAGTATACAGAAACATACTCAGCTTCCATACTCAGATAGGGCACCTGATTGGTTAGGAGCAGTGAGAAGCTGCGATGTTTTCATGAAAACAATAGAAGTGTCAAATTCAATCTTTTTTGGGACAAGCTATAGGACATATTAAAATTTTCTAACAAATGTTCGTCTTTTTTTTTTTTTTTAAGCGCTTTATTGAAAAATAATTTTTGTGCTGACAAAGATATTTACACTACCTAACTGGTCAGCCCCACAATTGGGGCTATCGACCTACAGAGACATTTTATTGACACTTGAATAATAATTTTTTTTTTTTTTTTTCCAATTTGAAATTAAAGATAAGTAGTTTAAACATCCTACGTACTTACAATTATTACTGCCGTAAATTCCAATAGCTTAAAATTCTGCACTATATATTTCATTTAAAAGAAACAAAGAGGCAATGGAATTCCCCCTTCTTTTCTTAAAATTATTTTTTCTTTTTTCTTCTCTAACCTATGTCCTCCCCCTTCCCAACCCTGGATGGTGGCACTCCCATTTTATTTTTAACAATTTTGTGCTACCGATTTTTTTTTCTACTATGTTTTTCATGTTTTGTTTGTGAGAAATCTACTTCTTTTCCCCTCATAGAAAATAGCCACTTTTTTAGTTGCATTTTAACACTTTGATAAGTTTCTAATTGCGTCAGCTCTTCAGGCACTTATTCCCATATTACTGGGACAAGGAATACCTCATTTTATAGATTCAGGCTTGGTCAAAATATTATTGACAGGGCCGCCAGAGACGAATTTGCGTTTCGGCGCAAGTGCAGAAACTGCGAAGAGACGCAGACACGTCTTTGCGCAGCAAGCCGCAAGATCTGTCATCAGCCTTCTATGGTGAAACCAGAGACAACATCTAACAGTGACCATGCACTATCTATCTTGCCCATGTTTGCGTGCGGTGGCAACTTTTCTTTACTGGTTCTCAACAGAACACCGCAAACATGGACTATACGTTGACTAATGAGAAAAGTTGTTGAGGTTCTTGCCTGGTGAAATCGAAGCACCGAAATTGCATCAGTCAACGTATGGTCCATGATGGATGATGCTCTCTCAAGCTCCCTATATTAAATCCTGATGAGTTCCGAAAAATAAGTCAGCCACCGTGCACACGGCTAGAGCATGGTCTCTATTACATATTGTCTTTGGGTGAAGCAAGCTCTGATAGGCATCTTAACAACACAGCCAAGACAGTTGCAGCCGTTAAGAGCATAACCGAAATTTATGAAAATTAGCTACAGAGGCAAACTCTAAAAATTCGGGGAGAAACTGATGGCAAAAACGAATTTGTATGGTGCGACAGGTCACATGCTTAAATACCCACGAAAGGATGTATTAGAATAAGGACAAAAAGCTGACCCAATTGTTATACTTTACCTGCCATTCTGAGTTATATAGTTGCTTTTGAAATGCAAAATGAATGGTTGATTTCAAGAGACTCTTGGGACAAAGGTCCTCCAGTCAATAGAACCAAAGTACTTAGTAGCCAGGGGTGCGTAAAACGGCAGGATACCTGGAGCAACCACTGCACTGATGGATCGAGTAGCTGGGGAACAATGAAAAGTGGAACAAGAAAATCGAAACCAGAAAATTTACAGATTTTATCACATCCATTAAAATAGATGGACTTGCATGGACTTGAACACTGCTTGACGCGGCCTTACAAAACATAACCAAATTTTTGTTTTGTTTTGTTTACTAGTTTGAATTGGCGGCAAGTTTTTTTTATCTAGCCAACAGGCTTGCGGAAGGGGGATTTTCGATTTTCCCCGAAAGATTCTCACAACTGTTCTCAACAAAGCCTGGAATTTTCCCCGAAACTATTTAGCCCGAAAGAATATGTATGGAATCCTTTCCATAACTCTAGATAAAAAAAAAATTCTAATATGCCCGAAACTATTTTGCCTGAAAGATTTACATACACCGAAAGAGTTTATTCCGAATTCCCTCACGAAGGTTGGTATTTTCCATTTTCCCCGAAAACCGAGCATCGCTGATAGAGCCGTATTCAGCGCAGCGCGTCATTTGAAATCACGCGCACTCACAATATTCAGCGCAAGTGTTATGTAGAGTTTTCTCAAACTATTCTGTGCTAACAATAAGAGCTTAAATTTTTCTCGTGGAAATTGCTACAAGTATATGATTACACTGTGCAACAAAATTTGGGTTTTTCTCTGTCCCCTTGACGAAACCTATTTTTCTCGATCCCATGGGTGTTAAAACAAAGAAAAATCGCCATCAGAACCCCACATCTTGAGCGGGAGGGCTATAAAGCCGCCATCTTTGAATTTTCGCCCATTTTGCAATCCTTTGATCGATTTTTCCAATTTTTCGGCACGAAAATCAATCGAACAAAAAAATCTAATTAATGCATCTGAAAGAGCATCAAATTTGCTACAAATTCATGTAATCAGATTCATTTTATCATATTTTTTTCTTTGGAATAATTACGCATATTCCGGAAAATTACCCTCAAAAATTGCCCAAAAAAATTGACTTTTCCTCAGTTTTTTCCTTGTATATTCAGATCCAGGAATTCAATGTCAAATCCGTTTACGTAGTCTTTAAGCGCATACAATTTGCTACAAAACCACTGCAATAGTCATCATTTATACAATTATTTGGCGTCGTCAGGTGCCATACAATGAGTGCTCTAAAAACGTCAATTTTTGCGATTTTTCTCCTCATATAGACTGTACCATTCAAACCCAAATCGCCCCTCGTCAATCCTATGAGAAAAATGCACCGATTTTTTTTTGAAAATTGAAAATATGGCTGATGGAAAACAATAATTGAACACATTGGAACCCTCTACTTTCCGAAAAACTCAAGAGTTTGAGAGAAAATCATATTTTTATATACTTCTAAAGAACTTGCAATTTTCGCCTATTTTCTCTCGCTTTTTAATGCGGTGTTACCTACCACGCCCGAATGAGCAAAGTTTCGCAATGATTGAGCAGAGCTAGACTTTGAATTTTTCGTTTTCCTCAGTGAAATACCGTATCCTAATGGTTTAAATTTGATGGCAAAGAAGGCATTTCATGTATTGGGTAATCGGAAGTTGTGTAATGCTCAAAGATTAGGTGGCCCTGAAAAGGGCTGTTTCGGAGGGGAAAAGAGGTTGCTTCATCTTCCACAAGGAATGGGCTGAGAATAAACCAATTTCATTTTTTCAGGGACGATGGATCTATGCGTGGGGAGTTTGAAAATGCTCACTTTTTTGTTTTAGCCTCCCTAGAACCGGGGGGGGGGGGGGGGGGGGTGTGGTGGTCAAAGGAAAAACAATTTTTTGGTCATAACTTTTGAAATAAGCTTAAAGATATCATTTTTTTTTTTTTTTTTCAAACAAAGGATCATTTAAACGCCTGCGTCTTTTGATTTTAACATGTGTAACAAATTGTAAAAACTTCAATTTTCATCAAGATATTGCCTCAAAAATCTGATTTTTTCCAATACTCAATTTCATGTTGGATTTACTATTTCTTCATAACTGACGAAGGAATTTAATTCTGCGACCAGAAAGCCCACAATTTCCAATTCTCATCATATTCGGTTCCTCCTTACGGAGAAATTATTTTTAATTATTATTTAAATTATTTTTAATTATTATAAGGCAAAACATAGCTCTTTCTGACACTTAAAAACTTTTTAAATGCCAATGATGGCTGCCTCGCAGATAGAGATTGACTTTAACACTTCATGATGCGAAGAAGACAAATTTCTCGAAATCGATCTCGTGGACTCGTTTTAACCGGGAAGACAAGAGATTTCTTTTGGGCGATTTTGCTTTTTCCCATTCGATCCGAATTTGAGAATTGGAAAAAATCAGATTTTTGAGGCAATATCTTGATGAAAATTGAAGTTTTTACAATTTGTTACACATGTTAAAATCAAAAGACGCAGGCGTTTAAATGATCCTTTGTTTGAAAAAAAAAAAAAAAAATGATATCTTTAAGCTTATTTCAAAAGTTATGACCAAAAAATTGTTTTTCCTTTGACCACCACACCCCCCCCCCCCCCCCCCCGGTTCTAGGGAGGCTAAAACAAAAAAGTGAGCATTTTCAAACTCCCCACGCATAGATCCATCGTCCCTGAAAAAATGAAATTGGTTTATTCTCAGCCCATTCCTTGTGGAAGATGAAGCAACCTCTTTTCCCCTCCGAAACAGCCCTTTTCAGGGCCACCTAATCTTTGAGCATTACACAACTTCCGATTACCCAATACATGAAATGCCTTCTTTGCCATCAAATTTAAACCATTAGGATACGGTATTTCACTGAGGAAAACGAAAAATTCAAAGTCTAGCTCTGCTCAATCATTGCGAAACTTTGCTCATTCGGGCGTGGTAGGTAACACCGCATTAAAAAGCGAGAGAAAATAGGCGAAAATTGCAAGTTCTTTAGAAGTATATAAAAATATGATTTTCTCTCAAACTCTTGAGTTTTTCGGAAAGTAGAGGGTTCCAATGTGTTCAATTATTGTTTTCCATCAGCCATATTTTCAATTTTCAAAAAAAAATCGGTGCATTTTTCTCATAGGATTGACGAGGGGCGATTTGGGTTTGAATGGTACAGTCTATATGAGGAGAAAAATCGCAAAAATTGACGTTTTTAGAGCACTCATTGTATGGCACCTGACGACGCCAAATAATTGTATAAATGATGACTATTGCAGTGGTTTTGTAGCAAATTGTATGCGCTTAAAGACTACGTAAACGGATTTGACATTGAATTCCTGGATCTGAATATACAAGGAAAAAACTGAGGAAAAGTCAATTTTTTTGGGCAATTTTTGAGGGTAATTTTCCGGAATATGCGTAATTATTCCAAAGAAAAAAATATGATAAAATGAATCTGATTACATGAATTTGTAGCAAATTTGATGCTCTTTCAGATGCATTAATTAGATTTTTTTGTTCGATTGATTTTCGTGCCGAAAAATTGGAAAAATCGATCAAAGGTTTGCAAAATGGGCGAAAATTCAAAGATGGCGGCTTTATAGCCCTCCCGCTCAAGATGTGGGGTTCTGATGGCGATTTTCCTTTGTTTTAACACCCATGGGATCGAGAAAAATAGGTTTCGTCAGGGGGACAGACAGGCTGTTGCACAGTGTTATTGAATACCTGCATTCTAAAGAGGGATTTTCTTTAAGCAATCATTATTCTCACTGTCAGTAATTTTTGTAGGTAGGTCTCAAAAATGATGAATGGAATTTTATTGTTTATTTATCTTTTCGCACTAAAAAAAAAAAAAGAAAAGAAATTATAATAATGATAGAAATGAAGTGCGAGTGATTAGGAGTAATTTTTCACTTATAGATACCTAATCCCAACACGTATCAATCTTCTAAGTATATGTCAATCCTTTACAAATATCGAATACTTGATATACGTCTAATTTTTGACAAATATCAAACTCTCGACAAGTGTTGAGCCCTCGACAAATGTCCAATCTTCGATTAGTATCGAATCCTCGATGTGCGTCTAATCCTCGACAAATATCCAACTCTCAACAAACGTTGAATCTCTGACAAGTATCGAATCCTGAACAAGTATCAAATCATCGACAAGTGACGAATCCATCATACGTGTCTAATCCTCGACAAATATTGAACTCTCAACAAATGTCGAACTCTCGACATCCTGGAGCCTATGTTTTATGGGTTGAAAGGGTAAACAATTGCTTTAGTCAATTGGGATAAATAGATAGAAGAGAAAGAAATATTGAAAAGGCGTAGAAGTGAGCTTTTAAGAAACGTGTATTGAACAATGAGATGATAGAAAAAATGTTACATAACCTAGCCGGGACAATCCCCAGCTTCACAGCTGATTCGGTGTTGCCAACTTGGCACTTTAGATACCACACATTCTCCTACGCTAAATTGAGGCTAGACAAATGAAATTTTATTTATAATAATGCTAAGTTAAGCAATGGTCAACAAACAAGATTCGCTCCTTTAAAAATCAAACACCTTGAGTAATAAAGGAAGGGGAGGTTCTACGTTGTCGATATCACATTTTAAGGGAATGATAATAAAAATCGAAAAATTGAATGAAAATTAATCAGTCTTTAATCAAACTATATTGACACATAAAGGTACCTTCAAAATGAACAGATTAGCTTATGGCATCCAAATTGCACCCAATAAATTTCATAGAATATTTGATCAAATCTTAAAAAACTTAACAGGTTTTGCAAAATATTTTGACGATATTGTTTCATACGGCAAAACCTTAGAAGAATTACGAAAGCAACATTTAATTGGTTGCTTCAAAACTTTACGCAAACACAATATTCATTTGAACAGGGATAAATGCCAACGGTTTGCCACTTCAATGACTACCTTGGTTTAAGAATTAGTGCCAAAGGTATCACCAAAAGCCCCAGCAAAGTTGAAAGTATCCTGAATGCTCCTAGACCCAAATCATGTGATGAAGTATGTCAGTTCTTAGGGCTGATCACGTACCACGCTAAGTTTAACCCTGAGGCATCCTCGCAACCTCTCAGAGAACTTTTACGCAAAAACCAAAAATTTGTCTGGTTCATACACTGTGAAAAAGCCTTCTTGAAATTGAAAAAAGAAGTTATTAGCAACAGAGTGCTTGTTCCATTTAACCCCAACTTACCATCATGTATTGCTTCAGACACAAGTCCTGTAGGTGTGTCCGGAGTATTATCATTAACAGAATAGAACAACTGTTGGTGATATTGATCTTTGCCACGTTGGCAGTGATGCTCTCAGTTGTTTGGCTGGCGGTACTGTCATTAACCAGGTTAGAGGTTAGTGTCAAGGTCGCTGACCGCCCACTCTTTCTGAAGCACTTTAATACAATGTTGTTCATCAGGCAATCACCTTTATAAATCCATTCTAACCTTCTTTATTTTCCATGAGCCCCGTTTAGTTATTCATTAGAACTTTAGTTAAAATCTATCAGGGTTATGGGCCTAGGTTAAAAATCCCCACAAACATGTTTCTCTGCTTCAAATTTGCTGCCGGCCGGAGTGCGTGGGACGTAACTTAAATGATAAAGATTGTGTAATGTTTTCCAGAACCGTGTGGTCGGTTTTTTGTATAGTTCTCAGTACATCTATTTTAAACTTTTGAAATAAAAAAAAAATGTCTGACAACAGAGACATGTCTGACATCAATTAAACGATATTGAGAAGCCATTGGATGATGAGATGCAAGCTTGCCTCTTGCTCAGGGGCTTGCCAGAGTCATTCAAACAATTCAAAATGGCTTTAGAGAACTCAGGGGCTCAACTGACGGCAGATCTGGTTTTAACGAAGTTAACCGAAATTGCCGAGAAGGAAAGGGGAGAAGTGGCGTTTGCTTCCAATTTTTGTAAGAAGCTTAACGCAAATTGAGGCTTTAACCCTCAACGTTATCGCTGCAAAAAGTTTGGCCATTTTGCCCGTAACTGCCCTGAAGTTCCCAATACAGATTCTAACAACAGCACAAAGAAACCCAACAGGTTAACTCTAGAAACAGTGTGTTGCATAGTGCTTGTTGCACTGCAAGCCTGATAGTTGGTTCACTGCAAGCCTGCTGGCTTGTCCAACCTGTATTCATTCATTGTATTGTAGTCTGGGGAGCCGGCACCCAGCTTATAACAAATGTGTAATTATAAAGTAATAAAAAAGTACCTTTTATTCTTACCCAAGTATTTTATTCCTTAACTTAATTATATCCACTCAACCACAACATGGCGCAGTCGGTGAAGTTTAAAAGTTCGTTCGAAATGTCGCGATCTGCGTAATTCTAATCGCAGCACGAAAATAGGCCACTTTTGCACGGCCCTCAATCACATGTTCGTCTAGTCATATCGGTACTCACACGTTTTACTCTTTTATCTCTATGTGTTTCCTTTTATTAATCGGAAATCTCAAGTTATTTTATGAATTCAACACATCTTGTAAATTTCGGAAAGTCGAATCCTCAGAAGTCCTACTCAGTGCTCTTCCTACCATACCTCAATTCTAACCTCCATCCTATCTTCAAAGAGCAGCCATTCAATGGAATTGAAAACGCCAACTAGCCTCAATGCTAGCAATCTTCCCGAAAGCTGGCGTAAATTTAAAAGTGGCTGGCACAACTATGCAATCGCATGCGAACTTTCCAAAAAAGATGTAACAGTTCAAGTTGCCATTTTCCTGAACATCCTCAAAGAAGAGGGTCAAGACCTGCTTGATGGGCTAGAATTGCAAGAAGCAGAGAAAAACACTGTAGAAAAGCTAATTAAAGCTCTTGATGAGCATTCAAAACCTAAAACCAACATATCATTCTCTAGATATTTATTCAATTCTCGAAAACAACAAGAATTTAAATACTTTGAAGATTTTTACGGCAGTTTGAAAAAATTGGCCGAACCGTGTGATTTCAAAGACTTGAAACAATCACTAATCAAAGATCAAGTTCTCCTTGGAAGTAACAATCAACCTCTGCGTGAACGTCTCTTAGGGGAAGATATGGATCTGTCTAAAGTTGTAAAAATTTGTCAAGCAGCGGAGTCAGGCAAGAAACAAGCGGAACAAATAACCAATGGTCCAGCGGAAGTCCACTCGCTTCTTCAAAACACTCATTCAAAACAGTTTGTACAACCAATTGTGAATCAACCTTTTAGTAATAATCAATACTTTGCATTTAGCTATGACTCTGATGAGGAAGAGAGAGTTACGGATTTGGTCAATCCTAGTAATCCAACAAATAGAGTTGTAACTAAACCGGTTATTGAACCAAATTCTGCAAATGTAGGTAATTTAGAAAATTCAATCAATCTAGGTAATAATTTACAAACAGCGGATAATGATACCCCTGAAGTAATTAATTTAGAAAATTCTATCAATCTAGATGACTTTGAAGATGCTTCGGAAGCCACTTTAACTTCCGACACTGATAGTGACTTTCTAGGCTATACCTCTGAAGCTGTTGACGAATCAATTAAAGCAAGTACGAGTATTAACGTTCCATCCGATCCCAAAGACATTGTCAAAGCGACAAAATCACAATATCAGTTAAGAAGCAAAGCAATAGGAAGAGGGAGGAGCCTTGGAGCAAGTAGCAAGGAGTAGAGTATCTTTAGGTCTTATCATTTTAAATTGTTCCTAAATTCTCATGTAATACTCACTCAAATCAAACGCAGAAAGCGTATTCATCCAATTATCTGTTTCTAAATTTTAATGTGATTCTTAAATCAAACGCAGGAAGCGTATTCATGTATTTATCTGTTCCTAAATTTTAATGTAATACTTACTCAAATCAAACGCAGGAAGCGTATTTATCTATTTATCTGTCATTAAATTTTAATGTGATTCTTAAATCAAACGCAGGAAGCGTATTCATGTAATTATCTGTTTCTAAATTTTAATGGGATTCTTAAATCAAACGCTGGAAGCGTATATTCATGTATTTATCTGTGATTCTCAAATCAAACGCTGGAAGCGTATATTCATGTATTTATCTGTTTCTAAATTTCAATGTGATTCCTAAATCAAACACTGGAAGCGTATTTATCTGTGTATAAATTTTAATGTGTAAATTCCTTAAATTAAGCAAAGCGTTAACTTATTTGACGTTAACTTATTTGAAAAAAAAGGAAAGGTGTTGCATAGTGCTTGTTGCACTGCAAGCCTGATAGTTGGTTCACTGCAAGCCTGCTGGGCTGGCTTGTCCAACCTGTATTCATTCATTGTATTGTAGTCTGGGGAGCCGGCACCCAGCTTATAACAAACGTGTAATTATAAAGTAATAAAAAAGTACCTTTTATTCTTACCCAAGTATTTTATTCCTTAACTTAATTATATCCACTCAACCACAACACAGTGTGTATGAATGAATGATTACCACGCAGTGAATCCACATCTTTGCCCACGTTGTTTGGTTTTGTTGAAATATGTATTTAATCAAGATACTAGTTAAGTTGGTATTGAATGATGTAAGACAGAGAAGTTTTTCCCTGTCAAGATGTACTGTAAATACTGTGAATAAAGTAATATGGCGTGATTGGCGTTTTCCCAATACTTAATCCGAAAGTTATTAATTAATATTTCCACTGTCTAAAATATGTTGAAATATCTTTAAAGTCTCAAAGCTGAACAGGTTATGACCCCAGTTTCGCGATCGTAATTCGTGCGTTTGATTGTCTGTTCTTTGTCGGTGGTGATAAGTATCTGATATGCCAGGCCTATGTCGGTCGCCATGCCGTCCCGTTGAACTCGAACTCGGTTCGGAATATAATCCAGAATATATTCTACAGAAATAAATATAATTCTGTAATGGTACAATAACTTGTAAGTCCTCACAAGAACAAATAACGCAGATGCCACTAGCTGCCTCAGACAGCCTGTCTACTTCAAACGTTCAAGCTGCTGGAACCATGTCAACTGCTGCAACTGCTGGAACTTATGTTTCAACCTCTACCGTCCCCAACATTGAAAAATTGCTTGGTCAGGAAAACTATTACTCATGGAAATTTGCGATGAGAATGACTCTTCTGCTCGAAGGTCTTTTCGACATTGTCGACGGTACAGAACCTAAAACAGAAGCCAACGAGGATAAAGACGTACCGGCTTACGCCAAAATCAGCCTTTGTGTTGAAACATCCTGTTATGTTCATGTTTAGAATGCTAAAAGTGCGAAGGAAGCCAGGGATAGCCTTCAATTAGTCTTCGAAGGGTCTTCGATGAACACCATTTTTAACCTGACTCATCGTCTATTTAATTCAAAGCAATCTAACTTCAACTCAATGGATGATTATGTCCGAGACCTACTTGAAACATACCAAAAATTGCTTCAAATTGGTGAGAAAATTGAATATAAATATCTTTCATTTGCTTTATTAAATGGTGTTGACAGCGATTATGAATCTCTTGTCATGATGTTGCGGAGAACAGAGCCTTGCTCGAAGAAAGTTCTCGGCATGCCTCGAGAAATGCAGAAGAAAAGGAAGGAGCAGCATTACCCTCCAGAACATTTGGTAAGAAGAAACCTTGGAAGAAGAAGCCTACTAATTCACATGGAATTGTGTGCTATGAATGTGAAACTCCAGGCCATAAATCAGAAATTCTACTGGTTTCAATAACAACAGGAAAGATGAAAAAAAGACTGGTGTTTCATTCTTAACTGCTTCATCTATTCAAAAATTTGCGGCAGACGGTTGGTTTATCGATTCTGGGGTAAGCGATAAACATATGTCTTGTTCCAAAGATCATTTTTTGAATTTTACTCCCGATTTAAATGGTCAAAGAATCAAGACAGCTAATAATTAGACTATTGTATCAGAAGGATACGGGGACTGTGAAGTCTTGTTAGAAAACTCTTCTGAAACTACTAAAATTTAAGATGTTTTATATGTTCCCAATTTAATGGTTAATCTTCTATCAGTAAGTAAACTTACTCAAAAGAATTTATGTGTCACATTTACTAACATTAGCAGAAGCAGCAATATCATGGGAATGCAAAAAGCAAACCACTACGTCTGTTTCCACGACCGAAGCAGAATGTATTTCTTTATCTTTCGCAGCTAAACAAGCTATGTTTTTGTAGTACCTCTTAGAAGAATTTCTTGGAAGAACAGGACCGATCAACAACAACTTTGGTGACAACCAAAGTGCTCAAAATCGCAGAGAATCCAATTTTGAGAAACCGCACAAAGCATATCGACATCAAGTATCATTTTCTACGAGATCAAGTTTCAGTCGGAAAAATCTCACTCAGTTATTTACCAACAGAAGTAATGGTGGCCGATATTCTTACAAAACCTTTTTGTGTTCCCAAGCATAAGTTTTGTGTTAAAAAATTAGGTCTGCAATAATCTCAACTTTAAGTTTTTATGCCAAATCAAATTTTTATTTTAAGTTTAAATTGTTTTTGAAATTGATAACTCTAGCAAGTGCGTGATAAAACCTAACCGCAAAATCTTCAAACTTCAAACAAATGGATTTGCCAAAAATGTTCATCTCAGCATGTATCTAAAATCACTGTCAAATCTCCTCTTCTTAGCATACCACTGAGTAATAAGACAACCAGATCCACAACCTTAGCTTCAGATGGTAAATCCACACCTGTCGCAGCAAAGTCAAGTAAGATAACCTCTACTGCAAAAACCAAATCTGGTGATAAGAATGGACTTAAATATGATGGAATATCTGAAAGTTCATCACAAATTTTTCCTGTCCACCTATCAGTTACTCGTTGCCCTCAGAAATCAATAACTAGCTCTACATCCTGCTCAAGTGATGCCGCAAATCCCCCTATTAGCGGCCTTGTTCCACCAAATATCGTGGACGGCAGTCCTTCTTCTGCTTTACCACCCTCTAGAGTTTGCAACTCCCATTGCTCTGACAAACTCATGGAAGTCCTTAAATTGGTGGATCACCAAGCAACCCAGATCAAAGTTTTAAACTCGAGAATTGATAAATTATACAGTCGTGGCCATTTTGACAAGCAACAACCATGCCCTAGCGATACAAGACCTGGCTCCTCGGATGCAGTAAGCAACTCAAAGTCTCCTGAGCTTTGTAATGTGGATGTTCCTGGAAGCCAACCGATCAACCTCTGTGCTGATAATTTCGGTCTCGATCTATCTAAGGAGCTCCGTAATGAAAACAACATGAAGGTCCACTCCGATGTCAAGCAAAATGGCACTTCTTAATTATTTTTATGTAAATTAGTCTGTTGCCAAACACTTATTTTAGATTGTTTTTTGTATCAAACAGTTGCCCTTTATTGAAATTATTGTTTGTGTATAATTTTATCTGTGATAAATTCAGTAGTTTTTAGATCGTTGTACAAATTTTTCTTAATTGTCAAATGTTCCTATTTATTCAATTTGTTATTTTTTATTAACCCCATAACAGATTGAAGGGGAGGATTGATACAAGCTGGCAATCTGTCATGTTTTATTTAAGGCAGTTTGGCAACGTTGGTTCACCAGCTGTCAAGCTGCTGACGGTCTGTCGTCCGCTGGGTTATCTCTCTCTATCATCATGTAGCACTCAAAACAAATTAAGTCAATCTTATTTTATCGTTTTTTATTTAATTAATCCCAAAGTCTTTTCCATTTGTCTTCCGAACCCAACAGTATTTAAATAACTTTAAAAGCAAGTATTACTTGCTCCTCATAAAACTAAGTTCCTTTGACTTAAAAATCGAAACATCAAACCTCTTTGATCTTTTTAAAAATGTAATCTCGTTGGGACACCAATAGGCCCGTTTTGAAAGTATGACCCAGCAGCATCAAAGTAGAGAACATACGCGTCAGCTTTAAACTTGATATTGGCATGGATGTCAACACAATGCCGTGGAGTATCTACAGACAACTAGAAACCAAAGCAACACTGGAGCCACTGACCAAATTCATCTTAATACTTAAAACTTCAGTTTTTCCCACCTATTTTGAGAAATAATTAAATTTCCGCATTCATTTTACACTTTTTAACAATCAATTTTTTATACATTCCGATTCATGCTGCGTAACTTCTCGTAAAAGTTACGTTACGTGTTTAACCTCAAACCGGCCAAACCAGCAAAGCAGCGATCTATTTTACAAATTGCTCCCTTAATTATAACCGACTTGAACTCAAAAACTTTACTACTTTACGCACTCATTTAACATTTTAATTCCTCTTTCACTATTATTTTCTTATATACTTTGATACAAGCTGCAAAATTACACGCAAATTTTGCTACTCGTTTAACCTTAAACCGACAAAACCAGTGAATCAGTAAAAGCCATGATCTGTTTATGAAGTGCTTTTCATTCTTATAAAATTGGCTTGAACTCACTCAATTCTACTTTATTACTGCGATATTTTATCAGTCTACATTTGCTTTTCTCATACTGTCAAGTGTCACCGTTATTATGATCCTCTCTCTCATTGATCCCAGTCTAAGTCTCTCTTCCTCTATTGAACAACGGTCTCTTACCATCTTCAAACACTGTTTAAATTCAACATGTCAAAAGAAACCAAATGTTGTCTTTGCCCAGCAAAGGGGCGGTTAGATGAATCAAAAGCAAAAAAATGCATCCGATCCCAGGCACTTTATCATGAGTCTTGTGCAACTCGTGCAGGACCAACTGCCCATCTGAAATTCATGTAGATTCTCGTAAATCTCTAATAGTATTAGATCACTTTTTTCAAGACATTATTTTGTCAGTTTACATTGATTTGAGCTTGTATTTTTGCTAAGATGTTGGCTCGCCTTTCTGTGCTGCGGAAGAGAGCTCTTATCAAATGCCTCACTTGCTCTGCTTTAAATTCTTCGGCGAGAGGTCCTTTGCCATCAGCCCATCTCTCATCGATCTGTTGAAGAGTTCCACCCAGTATTTTGTTTAGTTCTAAAAATGTACTCCATTTCTTGATGAGTCGATAGACTTCTTTTGAATTCTGCAATAGGGCATGAAAAGAATAAGATGTAAGCAAGAGATATTAAAAAAAAAAAAAAATACCATTTGCATTTTGCAGAATGACTTTTCTTCAAATACACTTAAACAGTAATTGAGAAGATAGAGAATAGTTATTCGAGTAAGAAATTTTAAAGACATGAAAACATAACAAGAGGACACATTACACACACTACAGAGGAAATTTTAAATGCATAAAACGTGGTAGAACCACAGAATACTCTAATCAGAACGAAAACTCTAATTCATTTTGAATCATTCTTTGCTTCAGGTATATTCCGGCCCACCATGTTGGAAAAAGAGCATTCCCAGCAATCTTGGGCAAGTGGCCGGGTTGTAATTGGTTGCGCGTCAAATTTGATTGTAAATAAACCTGAAAAAGCTTGTCTGCCATCTTGAGAAGTGAGCAAACACGGTTGCCAGTTTGTGCTAGTAAATTCCAAATCTTGTTTCCTCCTATAAGAGTTTCCGCCGTTCTGACTGTAGTATTTTGTGGTAGAACCAAAATCCACCATTCAGCGGAGGGATCGGTGTGCTCGCTTGTTGTAGGGGTATTGGTATTGGCATTGTAACATGTAGGAGTTCTCTACAGTTCTTAGGGTCTTAGGCCCAATGAATTAGACGAGAGGTGTAAACAAAATCTGGTGCATGTATTACCTAAATCAAATCAACAGGATAAAGCTCCGCAGTTACAAAAGGTCAACTCAAACGGCTGACAGCAATGTCCCTACAATGTCCAGATAGCAAATCCAAAGATCACCTCAACAGTTGCAACCCTAAGCAACAAGCTAAAACCAAACTCTTAAAAGATCCGTGGATAAGATCTATCTTAACGGATGCCTCTCTGATGAGTGCTGTCAGTACATCTTTAACAGTTCCTAAAACTCCGAGGGGAATCCCAACATCATGCCACCATACTGATAATACAGCTCATAGACCTTAAGGACGTTACAAGAGTAAACATCAACAAAGCCTTAAATCATGCCATCAACGCTTGCCAGTGACCTAAATAGGTCTTAGCGTGGACTAGATATCTAGTCCACGCTGGATACTCAGAAACTGCAAATTTAAAACAACCACACCACGCAATGTTTAGATGACTGTTGGCGGTAACCATCTAAATACAACTCTGACCAACAGTGCAGCCGGACGTCAATTTCTAATATTGTGGGTATGGGTGACACTTTGTCATTACTGTATCTGGCTAGTCAAAGGTGCATCCAGCTTTCTCTGGCCTGGCAGGCACCCCACATTGCGATGGTTGGTTTTGAGCAATCAGTATTCGCATCATTTGGGGATGAGTGAGAGCCTCCAGCATTTCTCTGAGTTGCTCTAGGAGGTTGAAACATACGTGTCTTTGGATTTAATGATTTAAGTATCCCCGCGTTGCACTCAAATTTCAATTAATTAGTTTTTATTTTTTCATTATGACAGTCAAAGTCTTTTCTCTTTGAATTTCTCTTCCTCGAATGATGAGTTATTTTTAATCCTGTTTTTCTTTAAACCAAATGTAAAACGTATTTCATTCCTCTTCAGAAAAGATTTCTGTACCAACACCCATTCTTGATTAGATCCTTAAATTTCAAAATGTGTTGAGGTAAACACCCCAGTAGCCGCCACCACTAAAACTTGCAGCAGTACCCAGCACCTATTTTTCACAATGTGAAAAATATTAGTTTAGAGGCAATTTTGGCGTTTTGCAAATTTCCTTCGAACGTTTTACATTTGAAGTCTCAGAAAAAAACCACCCAAAACACCAGTATTGCCACCAAACTAATACTTTGCACATTGTAAAAAATGAGTGCCAGATACTGGTGCAAATTTTAGGGGTGCCGGCTACTGGAATGTTTACCTTGCTCCAAATTAATCATAAAATAAACTCTGACAACGTACCGGAAATACTAGGGGTAGATCTTCGATGATAATATTGAAAATTGTGACTAATTTTGTGGCGACATCCGCTGCAATGTCATCCAAAGCTAGAATGCATTTGATCAATTCTTCTACAAAGGCACTGGAAATTGATTCTGAAACAATAAAACATTGAAGTTTTAGATTGGAAGGGATTTTATTTCAACCTGCCACCAAAGGCAAATGGAACAGACAAACCTAAATCACAGCCAAAATTTTGTCTCAAACTGAAAATAAAGTCATAGTTGATGGGGTAGGTATATTTGGTATATGGGCAGGTATATATAGGTAACTTTTTGCTCCTCACACTTAAGATGATGCCAGGCGAGATTTGAGGATCTTTCAATCCTTAGATAGTGCCGCAAGTTACTTTCCGAAATGTCATCTCTTTTGGGTAATTTGAATGAGGTAACAGTTGATCAAGTTAATTAGCGGGACCTCACTGTGTGCTTCCATTTTTTATAGATTTTTTGTAGCATCAGTCACTTAGGAAAAACAATTAGGACAGGTTGAAATTTTTGAAGCAGTAAAAAATAATTTGAGACTTAATATCAGTGAAAAATGGTCTACTTACATTACTTAAACCAGCGACAATTTTGAAAATATGATACAAATTTCCATTAGTGAAATGGCGCCATTCCTGCATGGTACAGTGGGTGTGTATCATCACACAGGTAACTTAGGAACTCAATGGACTTGGGTGAGTTCATGCTGTAAATTGCAAGAAGTCAGCCGATGCTTCTTGAAAATTTCGAATCTTCATCTTCAACAGGGTCGGGGCCCTGGCCCCCACAGTGAAAGTTAGAACTCATTTCTCGGACACCTTATATAATATACTGCGCCACAGAGCAACATTTATGACTGGTTTTTGTGATGTTATCGTGAAGGACATGCATAAAAAATTTATTGTTTGATTCAAATCCGCCATTTTCTAGCTCTCTCATAAGACCCTCACTAGAGCCATTTCTCTCTAAGTTTCTGAGTCGGAAAATTTGGCATTTCTGGCTGATAGTATACATTATAATATCAATGTTTGCAACATACAACTCAAACCTCAATATTCAATACTCTTCTGTTCAGTTGTTCAATGCCCTTCTTAAATCTTCAAAGAGACTTTTCAAAGACATGACGATAATAGTTTTTTCAGTGAGTTAAAAAAGTATTTACGAGGGTCGACTCAAAAGTAAGTATCATGTTTATTTTAAAAAACCATCAACACTGGAGAAAATCTGTAAGAAGTGTTCCAAGCGTCATATTTTCAGCTTCAAACTCTTTTTTTGGATTTCCAATAACTTCCAAAAAAAACAAAAGGCAGGAATTTTACCGCGACCATTTCCCATCACAGTAAGCCCAACATTTTACACAATCGAAGCAATCTTTATTGAGACATGAGAAATGAATATTGTTTAAGAGATCATAGAAGAGGTAAAAAAATTGTAAAAACCTAATAAAGTTGCATCTAACTTCACTTTTTGACATAGTTTCCAGCTTTACCCAAACATTTTTTATACCTTGGCATTGGTTTCCTTATTCCATCAAAAATAAAAGAACTCTTTATTCTGGTTTTGGATTCAAATGTTGACTGTGTTTTTGATGTGGGCATTGCTTATGAAATTTTGACCATCGAGATAGAACTTAAATTGAGAGAAAAGATGGAAGTCACTGGATGTAAGGTCTGGTGAGAGGGGGGAGATTTCCCACTTAAATGAACGGTGGCAGTGCAACCGAAAACTTGGTCAAACATTTGGATTCGAAACCATGATAAAGAGTTCATTTATTTCTGATGGAATAAAGAAATCGGTGCCAGGAATAAAAAAATGTCTAAACAAAGCAGAAGACTATGCCAAAAAAAATAAAGTTACACACCATTTCATCAGTTTATCAAAATCTTTTGACCTCTTCTGTGATCTCTTAAACAATATTCATTTCCCATAACTGAATAACAACTGCTTCGACAAGGTAAAATTTTTGGCCCACTGTGACAGGAGATGGTCTCGGTAAATTCGCCGCCCTCTGTTTAATTTTGTAGATATTGACAATCTAAAAAGAGGGTTTTAAAGCTGAAAATATGACACGGCAAACATTTCTTACAGATTTTCTCTGGCGTAGATAGTTTTTTTTTCTTAAAAAAAAAACAAAAACTTGATACTTACTTTCGATGCAACCGTTGTAATTAACAAGGCCTTCTATGAGATAGGGGAGGTCCTTGGGCCATGATTTATTCTCAAAAAGAATTTTAATTAAAAAAATAAAGTAAGTAAACCTTAAACTTTTTAAGTTTTTACATTGATAAGTACCATGGCCATTTAAATGTAGCCCAAACGTATAAATAAAAAATTCTTATTATTATTTATTACTTTTAATTACTATTTAATGCCAGAAATGGGTTCTACAGGTCTTCATACAGCGAAGTATTTCATTGAAAAGTCAGGGGGAAATCTGATATGAGCCGCCTTCAACACGAAAGAACAAAAAAAGACAGCATGAACAAAGGGTCATGTGAGAGTGAGTGAGACAGAAGATGGCATACCAACGAACCAAAAACATAGGGGTCTTTCATGAAAACATCAGGTGAACATCTTTCTGTGATGCAGTCACTAAAAAAGCATAAATTATTATTCGGTTCTGTTAAAGATTTCAAGTTCGGAGCTATTCGGGAGACAACAAAACCATTTCTAGCCAATCAGGACTGTTAAGTTATCCTTTATGCCCCCACCTTGTGGAAAGGGTACAGATTCTGAGGTTAGGGTGCAGCACAGTATCTGTTTCATCCATCATTGCGTGAGATAAAAAGATGCAGAACCTTTGGTTTTCACCAAAATTGTCACCCAAACCGAATAATTAAAGTTACTAAGACAGCCTAAGCTTTGCCTACGTGAATCCAATAAAGCTTTACTCACTCATTAGTTTTGTATATGTTGATACAGGGAGAACTTGCTGCCAAACTGACTGCAACAATTTCAATTGCCTCAGACACTGTCTGATTGATTTCTCAATTGAAATTGGGAATACTGGACTAGATCCTAGAGTAATTAAACCTGAAAGACAAAAGAAGAAGAATAATCATTAAAACATGAGGTAGTAGCGGAGGTGGTGATGGTGGTAATCATAGTAGAAAGTAGACTAGTGGCAGGAGTGAAGCCCCGTAACCAAAACCATTTCTTAAAGTTCATCATTTTCAATTTCAGTTTTTTTTTTTTTTTTCATTTGCAGTTTTTTTTTGTCTATTTGTGACAACAGTTCTCTTGAATTTAAGTTTACCAGAACGCACAGAACAATTTTCACGTCTGCTGTCCTACCCCCATTAAAACTGGACAGAAAGTTCAAAAGATGACCGACGAAAGTTTATTACCCGTACCTGAGTCTTTGATTATTGCAATTATTTGCTTCTTGTGAGTCTGCAATTGTTCCGAAAGGATTGACAGACCAGTTTTTCGTAGAGGCTGAACAAGGTCGACAATTGTGACTAGATGTGAATCAAGAGATTCTGGAAATTTTGGTTTGAGTTCAAAGACAAGGAAAACAGCCATGTGCGTCAAATAGAAGCAATTGTTGAAAAATAAGGCTGGAAAAAAGGAGAGAAAAGAAATGCAAGTTAGAGCAAATAAAAGGAGAATAGACTGTTTCAGTAGAGCGATCATATCGGTTACCGTCAGAGGACCTTTGGTTCCAAAGAAGCCTTGATTCAATGTATTTTTCCATAAGCGCATTTCTGAACAGTAATTTAGGCTATAAAGTCAAACAATAATATTAATGCGATTTTGAATTCTACATCCTCGAAAATGCTTGATTATACCTAGTTCCACAACTAGAACTGCCACAAGCCACAATCAACAAGATATTACATATTAAACGATGTACGTGGAGGTTGGAATCATCCAAATATTATTGTTGTTAATGAGGAATGGGCGAGATTTCGGGTGATTCCAACCTCAAAATGCATCGTATAAACTGAAATATCTTGTTGATTTTGGCAGTATTGGTTGTGGAAGCGGGCATAATTAAGCATTTTTAGGACATAGAGATAGAGTTCACAATCACAAAAAGATTGCATTGGTTGTTTGATTTAATAGCATAAATGTTTGTTCAAATATGCGCTTATGAGGAAAATACATAGAATCAGAGTTTGTTTGGAACCAGAGGTCCTTGGACAGCTATCAATATGATGTATTGCTCTACTGAAACAGTCTATAAGAGTAAACAGGGCAACTGCGCTCCAAAATTGTACCCTATTTCTATTTGGCAAAAGACTAAGTTTTCAAGCCCTGGCCATCACTAACGCAATTGGATGGTCATGGTTAGAGTGCCAAATACCCACATAAAATAAATCAAAATACTTGGTACATTGGATTCCAACCCAAGAGGGTTGATTTAATATTTTCCCCTAAATTCAATAAGGTGCAGCTATAGAATTCACCGCAGCGTTGCTTTAGAGTAGAAATTGTTAAGGACAGCAATAATTTCAATGTAACTATCAAATATTATGATACATAGTTCTGTAATTTTTGTTGTATCAGCACAATTTCATCATGAATTCTCTAACTCCACCTGTCTGTTTACTCTATTAGCTGTACTTGTACTTTCCATCAAAATTTCTTTGATTCCTTCTCTTTCATTATATCTGCTACTTTTGAATGTGTCTGTCTCAACCAATTTTGATGTACAAACAAATGAGCAAATAAATAATCAAATAAATGAATAAAAGTTCTAGTAATTTATTAGCGCATTCAACCACAAAACTAACCTGCTTGTTGAGGAATGGATCGAAGTAATTTGGCATGATAAATAGGAACAACATCTGCATACATGCTGATGATATTTCTCGCAGCAGAGAACAATTTAACAGCATGTAAGACACTCGTAGCTTCAGTGATATCTACCATGATTGCTTTTAGTAATTCAATAAGTTCTACGGTGGATTTACTGACATTGCATGCCGGGAATTGAAAAGAGTTATCACAAATATCGATAAATTGGTGGAGCGAATTTTCATTCAATTTTGAAACAGAGGAATCATTGGTTAAATCTTGAGGAGAGACATGTATCATGTGGTGTAAATCCTTCTTCATAATATCGCGTGCTTTGCTTAGATAAACTTGACTCGTTTTATTGCTAAATAGCTCATCAGCATTGCTAGCAAAATTTGATAAAGCTGTTGTTTTATTTGATAGAAATCCTGCAAACAAATAAAATAGATGAGTCAACAAACTACATATTTCTTGAGATCGGGAGCCATTTTGTCTAAAAAATTTGTTTTAAAAAAACTTTAACTTAAAATTCCAAAAATAGAGCTTGCAGAGAAGAGCTCTGTAGCCAGTATGTCAAGCTGTGAAGAGGCTGTGCAATACATGAGTTTTTCTAAACAACTTATGAGGACTAACAAATTTACAAAAGCAGGTGAGATACATTTGATGTCACTCTGCTTTATCTTTATAATTCAATTTTTTTTATAATTTCATCTAGCATCCCAGTAGAAAAAAAAAAAAAAAAAAAAAAAAACGTGCTAGATACATTCGATAATGCTTGGATTGAAAGTTACACAAAAACATTTCCTCCAGGTTGGAGTAAAAGTAATTTTCTCTTGAATTGGTTGCACACATTAGATGATTTTTTTTTTTTTTTAAAAGGGTTAAAAAAAAAAAAAAAAAAATACAACAATGAAATGGTATGATGGTTTTTACATTAAATATTTAGATTGGATTTAGATTAAGATGGCACATGTAGATGCGATGCAGAAATTGAGGAAAAGCCAAATCGAGAAAAACCAGAAAAAGTTCCTTACATTCTTTAATTGCTAGACATCATACGCTGTACATCAGCATAGTCTAAGAGCCAGCTACGTCTCAAGATAAAGATTTTGCATATGACCCATACTGCGTGGGTTGAAGTACCTACTGGACCCCCTGAGTGCGTAAAGCCCTGGTCAGATCCCTGTAGTGATACCTTTGGGCCCACTCCCCCCCCCCCCCAATAGAAAATAAATTTAAATTAAAGATACCATCATGGGATTCTATTTCATAGAATACCATAGCAGAACCTTGGTCATAGAAAGTACAGTTTAAAGGATACTCCCAACACCAGAACTGCATAAAATAACTTTAAAATAACTCAAGATATTTTCTTAAAAATAGGACATCCATTTTATGATAAAATATTTTTTAGGAAAAAACTGCCAAAGAACTGGAATTTTCATTACCCATTTTCCTGAGCGATGCTTCGAATGACAAGATTTGCCTCATGAAAGTTTCATAGCATTCATAGTCTTTTTGTTTCAACGGAATCGAGTCTGAGACACAATTTTTTATGAAGAGATCGCAAAACTGTTCGGCAATTATATCATCAATTTTTGAGGTGAACATTTTTTCATCATCTACAGGAATGTTCAAATTTTCTGACAGGAACTGAAAAACTTTTAATAAATTTTCCATCTTCTCAAACACTTTCTGCAAGACTTGGCCTTCTGATTGGACAACTAACTGAGCCCCTTTGTTCATGGAGATACTGACAGAATGTGAAGATGTCATGATCGGTATAAGGATTCTCTTCAATAATTTATCGCAAAATTGCGACAAAATCAATGGCAATTCATCATAATTATTCAGAGCAATCAAGAGGTCGCTACATTTTAACTTATCGGAAATGCATAAGATGACTTGATAATTTTTTAGGCTAAAGTCTCTCTCACTCCAATAGATATATTCCGAGTAAACACGTAAATTGTCTGACGCATAATCTTGCCATTGATCTTGAATCTCTTTTTTGATGGCAGTCAATATTTCCAGATGTTCAAATTCTTCTGAAAGTTCATCTAAAAACTCAGAGACTTCCTTAAGTTTGAGGACGGCTTCTTTCCGACTTTCTCTGTAGTGAGTATCCGGATTGGATTTGAGGATCCTATGCATGTACAGCAATTTGTTCAGTATGTCCAACATCATCTTGGATTGTTTATATACCTCGCTTAGAGTCACAATTTCATTCAAACATTCAGTGACTTCGGTTTTCACCTGATGACAATTAATGAGCAGAATAATTAAAAATTTAAAAAGTAAAATATAGAAAATTAACGGGAAGTACATGAAATGGACAGTTTTGCATGTAAGGTTATAATTTTTTGAGTTTCATTCATAATTTTTTTTCCTAATTGATTACTCCAACTTTTTTTTTTTAAAATAAAACTGGAACGTATTTGAGAGGTCCTAGAGCAAACAGATCCTATATTTGATAAAAGTTAACATTTTTACAGATATTTTACGGACATTTTTTCTTAAGGGTGGCGGAAATTAAGACATCTACCTTAACTGAAATGAGAAAAAATTCTGGCTATTTTAAATGCCATGAAAAAAAGGGGGTCTTAATCGTCTTGAAAAGTAAGATAGAAACAATGCAACCGACCTGAGAGTCAATTTTTTGACTTAGAACTTCCATTTCATCGTGCAAAGCAATAGCTTCTGTTGTTAAATCTTTGTCATCTTGTAGAAGTGGAATGAATTGAACATACTCCCGTTTCACTAAATCGTTAACTTTCAATTTCAATTGGTAAATTTCCTCTTTGATCTGAAATATTTTGTCTTTCAGTTCATCCATCTCAATTTTACCTGTAAGCAAAGAGCCTTTGATCAATGAAAATTTTACAGTGATGACAGTTAAGCCAAAAAAATAATCACATAGTTAATTAGAGTTTCCTCGAGGATTGAGGATTAAGACCTTTTAAGAATGGCTTTCAGAATTTTATGGCAGTCAAGAGACAGAGGAAGCAAAACAGGGACAGCTTTTTCTGCTCAAGCTTCCTGTTAACAGAATCCGTCAGCACTCTTGAAACGCTGAAGCTCTCTCCGCAAACCATCATCCATGAAAGATTATAGCAGTCCTTGAATCTTCAGGCTTTTCATGCTGCTTGAATTCAGACTTGGATCCATGCCGACCTTTAAACGCAAATCTGACAATTTTTTCTTGTTTTCGAGGCACAAATGGCAACAGTAAGTACTTGTTACGTCCCAGATATTTAAAAGAGCTGATCGAGACTGTTGACTTCCACGCCAATTCACGCCTCGAAAATATCACAAAACAAACCCAGGATTTTACGTGCGAAGGTTGACTTATGCTGCATTAGTGTATCATTCGGACATAAAAAAAAAAAATTTGCCTTTTGACTGTAAATGATGTTGTCTAACATCATCATCAATCATAATACAAACTAGATTTTTGTTTTTTAAAATTAAGGTTCATGGTTCAGTTCGGTTCAACATTTTTCAGCGGTTCGGTTTTCGGATTCGTTCACTGTTCAGCTCCCTTGTGAAAAGTAGGTGCTTCCCTCAAACCCTCCTTTCCCACCGAAACTATTTCTAGCTGGACCAATACTTCATTACTTTTCTCAGAGTCAACAAACGTTCTCATTATCATTTTTTGAAAACCGCGAGGATAAAGTGCAGTAATTTTACATTTGCCTAATGTCACTGAATTCAGCTCTTTATATTCATATCTTTTTATGAGCGAGGATGGAGCGGGGAAAAGGTGGAATAGAGGGAAATGGGGGAAGAGGGGGTCAGTGGAAATCGCCGTTCTGAGTTACCTTTTTTTTGGGGAAGGGGGTGACACCCAACATTTTGGGCCCCCCCCTAAAAAGCCCCTAGCGACGTCACTGTTTCCGGCTTTACTCTCGAGTGTTTCAGCTTGGAACTTCCAGGTTATCTTCCTGAAGTATGCTCGCAGATGCTGACGTTCCTCAAATTTGTGTTTTTAGCGTGAATTCGTCAATTTGAGCCAAGCACTTTTCACTTCTAGAGCAGCGCAATGTGGTGTCCACAGTTGGAAGTAATCAACCCTGGAATCATCTTAAGACAACGACACCATTGTGAGGTGGCTTATGGGTTGAAGCCCGTGGTTGAAGCACAGGACCAATTTTGCAAAAATAATTTCCAGGGGTTCTGAAAAATGATGTAGATACATGAATTACTCTTTGAGAGTGATTCGTATTAGAAAATAAATTTACTCACCGGCAGTTGCCAAAATCTCTGACAGATAATTGCTCATAGTGTTAGAAGTCTTTGATTTTTCTATTAATTAACGAGAAACTTGCAAAACTAAATGCGATACCAAGGATGATAATTTGATTATAAATGATAATTTGTAAATAAACACAGATGTAAACAAAGAAGGCCTATCTAGCGCCAACGGTGTCCCACGTGTCCCAGTCCCATCAAAAGTCCCAGCGGTCCAACAGCGGTGGCAGCGGAGAATCCAGCGAAGAGAAAAGAAACGGTTTGCTGCAAGGATTGCTGGATCGCTGCTGAGCAGCGGATGCTGCCAATGGCCATCAAACGGCTTTTGATGAGAAAGCAAAATACGACTTTTTTTTCGTATCATCCGCAATCCGCCTCTGATAGTCTGATCCGCATTCAGCAACACTTGACACATGTAAAAATAAAAACTGTTGTCGTCTTGTCGTTCCCTCTGCTTCATGTAATTTCTCTTTTCCTTTTTTTCTGTTTCCTCTCATGATCCCTGCTATCATTCAGGGATAAGTAACTTAAAAACACAACCCTCTTACGTTTCATTTATTAATTTCCTCCCCTATGCGTACCCGATGTGTTACAGACGTTATTGTTATTGTTGTTAAGTATTTTACTTTCTTGCTCTCTCCGTAGGGGTATTTCTCTCTCCGTGTCATTAATTTTATCTGAAGTGTTTGAATAACTACTTATTCGTTTCATCATGGGGAAGGCCGTCCTTGCTGAAGAATCTTTGTTAAACTATTTGACGAATTTATCGAAGGGCACAACAGGATTCATACCAGGGCTTATCGTTGGACAGGTTTGTGGATTCCTTACTTTAAAGCTATTCAGGTTTTTGTTAGAACTCATTTCCCGAAAGAAGGCCGATGACAGATCATGTGACTCGCTGTGCAAAGACGTGTTTCCGTTCTTGCACATGCGCAAAAACGCTAACTCGTCTCTGCGCAGTAAATAAACCTATCAGCCAACTTTCGTGAAATGACCTCTAGCAATCCCATCATAGACAGTTTCGTCATCTTGGAAATAGTTGCACGGTGAAATAGCACCGAGTCTCTTAGAGCTGACTCTGTCAGCTTGAAGCTATGACCCGTTGAAGAAGGATTGAGGCCATGATGCGTAGCATCAGAAGACCGTCCGGTATGAAAGGTTTGAACTGAAAACTCGCGCACTTTGACTCAGAGAAACTAAATTACTTATGGAAAGTAGGTCCTGCTAAATCCAAATCACGAGCTGTATAGAATGGCGAGTTTAGACTTAAGTAACATTTAAACATGTCGTACGATCTCGGCGGTGCCATGGAACGGTTGCCTTAGCGTTGTACAGAGAACTAAAAATCTCAATTTAAGATTTTTCCTTTTGGGAGCCAATTCCCTCAAGGCCAGTGCCAGGTCCTTTGCGTCATCTCATCAACGACTTGCAGAACAAAGTTGGACAATTCTAGAAAGAGAGACGGGATTAAAATCTGAAGGTAGTACCTATCAGTCTTGATTATAACCCCTGTTAGAGGTTGTTTGATATCGCTTCGATTCTGATTGCTAGCTTTGTTATCTTGCACAGAATCCAGTGTTATCGTCCGTGGGTAAACATCGACCCCGTTCACTGCGCAAATCAACAAAACTTTTTGCCACCTAGTAGACTCGGTTATTTAACGTAATTAGTGAATAGTAAAGGATTTATACTATTTATGGTGATTAACCGAATGTATTACACAGCACAGAGCGCTACTTATTTCTGGGGGGTTAATAGCGGCTTCAAAGTTTTCACGTGGATATTCAAATTGAAGCAAACCTGCTTAGAAGATGCAATATCGTCCTGCCGCGTTTGTAAACAAAGAGCTGCTGTCAGAACCGGAGCTATCTGCAACGGCCTCTAGAAGTCTTTCCAAGTAACTTCAAACTTGAATATCTTCTGTTTAAGTGTGTTTATTGGCTGTCATGCTGGAACTGAAGATGAAATCTGTGCTCTGGGTAGTGAACAATGAACTGTTACTTTTCGAGTTACCCTTAACCATCTCTATGAGCTCTGAAAAGATAATTCTAATTAGACTGTGAATATCACAATAATTTGCAGCCCATTGTCTGCTGAAATTTTTCAGAAGTCAGCCCATGTTTCGTTCTAACTGACATTTGTGTACTTTTCTTATAGTTTACCCATTATCTAAACATATCTATTCTATGGCACTTTTTTAGACTGTCGGTGACAACGACTGTGTGCTGCATTTAATGAGAACTCCTCTCCATGAAACTCAGGACAACGACTCAGCCCCAGTGAAAATTGGATCATTGGCCAAGATAAGTAAACTTCAAGAATCATGGATGGCTGACCATGCCAAATGTGTAAGCAGGGGCTGTTGTAACATAACTTAATCTATGATCACAAGCTGACTGTTAAAATAAAAGATCCAAGAATGGTGCTGACTATTGTCACGTTGCTTTTTAGAGAAATTCTTGGAAAATCCAAGTGCTTATGAAGCAATAGCAAGGAGACAGGGTTAGGCAAAAGTTATGCATTTCCTCCTCTAATTTTTTTCTAATTGATGCGTAGATATATGACTCGCCCCTTTCTTTATCATCAATGTGGACTAGCCTGAGAAGGCTATGTTTTACTTCAATTAAGGCAGAGAGACTGACTCAAAACTTTCAAATGGCAACCCTTATCCTGTGACTCAAGTTACTTTCACAGCTTTTGATCCTGTATATAGTACCATTAATTGCTAAACCAAAAGCATTTTATAATTTGAATGAAATTAAAAATATTTAAGCAAAATTGTGGGAGGTCAGCACCTCTGCAATTTATAAGGATTTTTTAAGCCAACAACCATCAAAGTTGGTTGAGAACTGAAAACGTAACAATTTACAGCAAGTTTGGCCGTTTGTTGAATGACTGCAAGTGAGATGTGTCCCGTCTTGAGTAAACTTGGAAGTTACGATGTATCCTGCAAGTAGTGGTCTTCAGTATCAGTTTTCAGTGGTCTTTTGTTTTCAGAAAGGTGTGGTGGATCGGCTTTTGTATCTTTCTTTCGGCTTTGTCAAAGTTAAAGAAAACAGACTAATTTTTTTTCCAATCCGCTGCCCATCGATCCAGCAAACTGTTTCTTTTCTTTCCAACGAGGCCTGAGGGACTGCCAGCGGTCTCAGCGGCCTCAGAAGACTGCTGGGAACAGATGGATAGACGTTCTTTGTCTACTTCTATGTTTACAAATCGTGAACCCTAACTTCTTCAAGCCTAAATCATACGAATTGACAGAAACGCTTCAATGGACAGATAGATCCCAGCAGTCCCAGCTAATTTCTCGCTGGACTAGTGCAGTGGATGGGGAAAAAAACACATCTAACCAATTTCAAAAGTTGCTGCTTGATATTTTTGGAATTCACATCTGGTTTTAGAATACGAAGTAACTCACTTTTATCTTTTGTTACAAACTTCTTTTAATGGGCCTTATTTTCAGGTAACTCGTATGCTACCAGGCGGAATGTGGGTGCTCGGTTTATTTGTCATTGGTCCAGATGACATATTCTTGGATGCTGTCGCTCAAAATAAACTACGCTCAACATTAGTCCAGGTTCAAAAAATGCTGTCTACTGATAAATTTTTGTATGGCACCAGTCCTAGTTCAGAAAAAATTGTGCTGCAATTTGCAAGAAATTCTTTAAGGTAAATATCTCTGTCTCTTGCAGGCTTCATTTTGTTTCTTAATTTAATACAGAGAAAGTTCTTATGTGTGGAACCTCAGTCCTGCCCGGAAAAAAATTCCACTTAGTGAAAGTTCCACTTGGGAAATTGCGGTCAAAGTATGGGAGGTTTCATGGTGCTGAATAAAAACTCCACTTCGCGAGATATTCCACTTAGAGGAAGTTCCACACAACGAACTTTCACTGTACGCTACTGAAAGAGATCATATTTTCTATTAGGTCAAATTATTTACTCACTCAAATCTACATATCGATTCTTCAGAATGCAACAAAACTCTTTTTGGTGACACATGAAGTGAATCTTTGTGTGTAGATCCGGATACGACCCATAGTTCTTCATGGAGGTGGTGACTGTTGTACAGCAATACAGTGCGCTATGCAGTGGGAATGAAATACAGTGAAAGTTCATTCTGTGGAATCTCGGTCCTGCCGGAAAAAAAATTCCACTTAGCGAAAGTTTCTCTTAGGAAATTGCAGTCAGAGTATGGGAGGTTTCACTGTGCTAAAAAGAAATTTCTCTTGGGGAGATATTCCACTTAGAGGACGTTTCACTCAAGGAACTTTCACTGTACCCATTATTTTGGAAAAAAAAAGGACAACATAAAACAAATGTTTGAAGTTTGAAAAAAGATTAGTTTTCAGGTTTAATCTTCAAAAATAAAAATAGACAGATTTATAGATAGAAGCAACTTAACCTGAGATGGCTATCTTTTCAAATGGATGAAGTCATAGAGAAAGAGAATAATGTCATTTTGTTTTGTTCTTTGTAGGTATTCTTGTAAAAGCTTTGACTTAAGTAATACTAGCTCCAATCCGAAGCCTGTTGAATGGAGATTCATCTCTCACCCAACCCGATGGCACCAGCTAAGATGTCATTTTAATTTGGATAGTGTTGATTCTATCCATTTCACTCCAGATAGCTCAAAGCAGACTCTTCAAAACCAGTTTGATGTAAGCGGCTTTTAATGAGTCTTATTTTCCTTTTTTCCTCGCTCTTCTTCAGTAATCAAGTTTTTATCAATTTTTTTATTTTTTATTCATTGGGCTGATCGTTTACTTTTACGTTAGACAGATAGTTAAGACTGTCTTTGAGTCCTGCTATTTTTCTAGAATTCTAAGACTTGAATTTTTTTATGGTAACCTTAGTTAAATTGCGTGTTTCCAACAACTACCCATGAGTAGCCATTGTGAAGCTATAGTTAATGGGAAATTTGATTATGGTTACCATAGCAACAGGAAAAGTCTTACAATGCTTGACTAGTAGCATCACTCATAGATAGTCTTAACCATCGGTTTAGCATAAGAGTAAACGATTAGCCTGCAGATACTCTTCCCAGTGGAGGCTTCATCATTTCATCCTGATAGTCCTACACTTTTTTCTCTTGGAGGCGTAGCAAGGCTATTCTGAGTTTCAGATTTTTTGCTAATTGCTGCTCACCGATTAATCTTGATGTATCCTCAGACATAGACACATGCCTGTCAAGTTTCAAAACTCAGAATGCATGGGCGTGAGTACTATCCATCTGTTAAGGTGATTCTTCAGCGTTTAGTGCCGATTTCTGCCATCAGAGTGCTACCGTTTGATTTATGTCAAATTACAGGCCGAAAGTAATTTATATTTAAGAAAACGGAGTGTCAATTACTAGATAAACATCTGAAGAACATCTCTGCAAAAGTCTTGTCATTAACTTAAAAAATAAGGCTGAAAGTACCAAAAATGGAATATCGCAAATCGATTCGTGTATCGAAGTGTGATAATTCATTTTTTGGTACTTTCAGCCTTATTTTTCAAGTTATTGACAAGGTATTTTGCAGAGATGTTCTTCAGATGTTTATCTAGTATCTGACACACCGTTTTCTTAAATATAAATTGCTTTCGGCCTGTAATTTGACATTAATCGAACGGTAGCACTCTGGTGGCAGAAATAAGCACTCAACGCTGAAGAATCACCTTAATCTTTCTCCTTCAATGAGCTATACATTTATCTAGAGTGTCAATCTATTGGGTAACCTGCGTAACCACCATGGGGGATTTTTAGATTATAAAGGTTTAAGCAAGTAATTTCTCCATTTACTCCCGTGTATTTTGGTGCCGCGGCGGCTACTGGATCGAAACATGTTCAGCCTCTGTTCATTGCATCAAAATACATGGGAATAAACGGAAAAATTACACGTTTAAACATAACCTAAAAATCTCTTTTGATGGTTAGGCAGGTTAACCATTAGACTGCCACTCTAGAGAAATGTATCGCTCAGTGGTCCTCTTCTTACCTCTCAAATATTTTTGTATAAGTTCAAACGAAAATTTTAAAGCACCAAACGATGAACGTAGATCTTCAGAATCAAATTCCTATTTTTATAAATACACTTGTAGTTTGCCTGATTTGACATTTTTGATTCTAAACTGCAAGAGCTTGTAAAATGAAGTAATAGGTTCTAGTTTATTCTTTAGTTTACTCTTCTGTCTAGAAAAAGTCAAGATCAAAAGGAAGTTAAGGTTGTTCCTGACAAAACTTTTCCAGTTGACAATCCAATGGATCTGTCACTTTTTGTGGGAATGTCCAGTTTCTGGCATTTTAAACTGAAACCGAAGGGAAATTGCAAAATCCAAGAACATTGGCACTGGTGAATAATTTTTTTGGATATTTTGAGCCCTAAGTGAACATTATTGGTTGAGGAATTAAAGGTGTAGCATTGAAAATTCATTTTGTCATAAGCCTCAATGAGTGGGAGTGAGGCAGATAGACATCGTATCACTCGCATTCCCTTGCATTCAAGAAGCTTTTTATGAAATGAATTTCCAGTATTACAGCTTTAATTATCAACCTAAGCTCATGACAAAATGAATTTCCAGTATTGCTTTAATTATCAACCAATTTTGTTCATGTGGGGCTCACAAAACCCCAAAAAAAATTTCTCAGGTGCTAACGTTCTTGGACTTTGCATTTTTTTCTTTGGTTTCAGTTTAAAATGCCAAAAACTCAACGTTCCCTAGAAGTGACTAGTGGTGCTATTCATCTGATTGAAGTCTAGAAAAGTTTCATCTTGGAATCACACCTGGAATGTCTCTGCCTTTCTCATACATTCTAAATTGCAGGTTGTCTGAAATGTTGTTTCTTCTTGTTATTTCTTCTAGAAAGTCATTCAAGCTGTTTCTGATTGCTTGGATAATTCAATATACCTTATCAGTGGCCAAATGAAATCTGACTCAATACTGTTGAAAGACTTTAATGGAAGTAATATTGATTCGTCTAAATTTTCGGAAAGCAAACCTGGACCTCTATTGAGAAATGGTGGACTTATCCTATCCTCTCCACTTGTAGATATTTACCAAGTAAGTGTTTCTGTCAAGGTAATTCCAGAGGCTCAGCAATTTCAATTCAATTGTGGTTCGATATAGTGCCTAAATCTGACTATGTTTTGAATATTTCAGAAACATGTGTTTCTTTGAAGTAACATTCCAACTTTTCTGAGGAAATCAAAACATTGTCAGATCTTCAAAGCATCATATCAAACGTTAATAGGTAGAAACTATTATTTCAAACTGTACAAAGTGCTGTGAAAGAATGTCTGTAATATTTACCAATTAACTGAGTCAAACGCCTAGGTTTCAATTCAAGCTTTTCGGCTTATGAGAAGTTTTGTGTTTCATAATTTCCTGCTTAACTTTTGAGTGGTTCAGCTTAAAACTTTCAGGATATTTTACTTAAGTATGCTGGCAGATGCTGATGTTCCTCAAATGTGTGCTTTTACGTAAATTTATCAATTTTAGCCAAAAACTGTTGACTTTTTGAGCAGTGCAATCTGGTGTCCACTGTTCGAACTAATTGTTCCTGGAATCATTGTAAAATTGATATAGTGCTACTTGACCACTTTATGCTAAACTTCGTTGTTATCTTCTTGTAATAGAAGGGTGACCCTGCGCGGCCAAAGAGAACTTTGCTCTTACATCCTTTACGTCTATTACTTGATCTTTTTACTCTGTTTTTTTTTTTGGTTTATAATTTTATGGTAAATTTTTCAATATCGTTGACCAGGTTGAAGTAACTCCCCAAATCACCACAGTTGGCCAAAAGATAAAGAAAGCACTTTAAACTGTTTTGTTAGTTACCATCACTTTTTTTCGTCTTTTTTGTAGGATTTTGGGAAAACCACTAGGAGTAAATCTTATAACAGCTGTAAGAGTCAAGAATTAAAATTAACTGGAGTTTTAGAAAGTCATATTTATCTTCATGAAAATGCGACCATTGGTGAAGGAATCAAGGTATGTCATCCTTCCTTTTTTTTGTCTAAATAGGAACTACTTTTAGATTCACCATTCAATAAGTTGTTATCATTTCTAGTGAGTAAAATAAGTTCATTTTAGTGAATGGAATGAAATGTAAGTAAAAGAAACTACAGTAGAATCTTGATTATCCGGATATTTTGGTTATCCAGAGTTTCCGGCTGGTCCCGCCGAAATCCCCATACTTTTTTCAATGTGTTTTTTTTTCCAATTATCCGGTTTTCGGTTGTCCAAAATTTCGATTATCCGGGCAGAATTTGCGGTCCTACAACAAATTTAACCAAATTTCTCCTTAATATTGCTTGAAAAAAAAAAAATAAATAACCAGAAAATGCGATGTCCAAACTTTATTCGAATCAAGTCAGAAAAAATGGATTTTATAAAGACGGTACGTGGCAACATTGCGCTTTTGGCACACATGCGACGGAGAGTGGCAGCCAGACACGGCGGGCGGATGATGGCGCGCTGACAGAGTCAACTTTATCTTTTGAGGAAATCGCGGCAACCTACGCCCCCTCCTCCACCTCGGCGCAAGATGACTCGCTATCAGCGGACGAAGACGAGAATGATGACGTTCGGACGAAATGCCGCTGAGAAAGGGATTTTGAGTCAGGTCACCAACTTAGAATCTTTCATGTTCAGGTCACTATCATTCGAACCCAAAAGGCAAACGACGTTTGATTCTTTTGTCATCAAAAATTAATGAAAGTTTTATTTTTCATGTATGCCTCATTCTTATCTATGACTCATTTGTCTCCCCTGCCGTCCTAAAAATGGGTAGCTACGCATTTACGCGGCAGGAATAACCGTACACAGTTTGCATAACTTTGCCTTTGAAGGGGCGTCTCAGAGAAATCTTTGCTGACTGCATTTCACAGCGTCTAGGTCGCGTTTCTCGGCGAATTTCGATTAATCAGATTTTTGATTATCCGGATTAAATTTTCGGTCCGGCGAAATCCGGATAATCAAAATTCTACTGTATTTTAATGGAACTTCTCCGAGACCGTACTCAAAGTCACCTAACTATAATTATTTCTAAACCACTTGGAGCGCAAAAATTGTTCATCCAAATTTAGTTTTGAATGGCACTTCTCTTATTCCCTACACTTTCTTTTATGTCTTTAACTTTTCTTTGGTTGTTTAGATTTTGAAAGAGGACATCTTGCGCTCCCTATTCTCTCGTTTTGAGATGCACTATGAAACGCTGATTGAGGAAGAGGCTGCTGTCTCTTCTGATGGTAATCATCTTATTTTTGATGTTCTTCATTTTTATTTACAAGTCTAAGCTTTCACAAACTTGGAAAATCAAGTTTATAATTGAGTTCTTCAGTACAATGGCAGATAATACGGAGAGTATGCTTGAGCTCTAAAGTCCTGATTTCAGATTGTGGTTGAGTGAAACTCTGATGAGGAAAACAAGGTTTTCTTAATTATCAAACAATCGAGAGCGTGTAGTCGAATTGTCAGACAATTAAGAGAAGCCAATCCAACGCTTCATACTCAGTAATAACCTTTTGAAATCAGGTTTTTTTTAGTATGTGCACACCCCAACAAGCTATAGTGATGAAGAGGATTTGTAGGGCATGATATTGAAACTTCCCTGAGGCAGCCATGATCCAAATCTCTTATGGACGTTTTTCACACAGGCTCCGTTTGTTTGCCTCACTTTTTTTAACCTTTAAATTTTTAAAAAAAAAAATTGTAACAAATACATTTGGAATTGGTTATAAAAGAAAGTGCTAGTGTTTTAGAGTGACTATCTGGCCACAGAAATTGAAATAACTGTTTCTTCTGGAAGGATTTGCACGATTAAGAAACTGATACTTAACAGAAATGCTGGAAAAACCAATTTTTACTGGATTAGTTACAACTTTTGATTTAAGGTCAAAAAAAGTGAGGCAAACAAACCAAATTCAGATCGCCCATGGCGTAACATTTTGAGATAGAACTTATAACATGTATGGCCCAGGCCCCCTCTATTGCTATAACTCGTCGGCACACCCACTGTTTTATCCACTTTATGGAAGAACTCATCGATTGCTTTCAGATGGAACTGATGATTTCACTGATTAATCTTTAGCCAGACTTGTATTCTTCACTTTGTAGAAATATGACTGTTATAAAAAAAACACAGTTTTCACCTTATGGAAACTGGATATTTAAAATTAAAAAGTGTATCTTCAAATGATTCTGAGCAAAATTTCACGCAGTACCTACAGGACAATCCTCAAAATTGAGAAATTTTGAATTGGCTGCTTCCAAATAAAAAATACTGATTAGTGAAGATGATTCACATGGTTGTCAAATCTATTCAAAATTCAGAATATACTTGATCGGCTGTTCGTAATACTAGACTTTCCGACAGCCAATCTAATATATTCTGAAATGTTCGTAGACTTGACAACCATGTGACTCACCTCCACCAATCAACAATTTCCATTTTAATCCAGTCTGTTCAAGAGTCCCTGTTTGTAGACAGTTAAGACAAGTGTAACCATGGGCGCCTCTATTGAATGTATTTTTGCACATTTGTTTACATTCTAAGGGCTGCTGTTGTGTTTTGGTCCAAAGCAAAGATTACAGTGACGTAGAATCTCTAACAGTGTAATCTTTCACTGCCTTTGCTGATCAACATCTATTTACGCTGTTAAAGATTCTTTTGAGCATTATAGACATCCTTGAGATGCATCATGATTAAAATTATCAAGTTCATTGACACATTGACACAACTCTTTTACGTGTAAAATATCATCGGACCTCTTTGTTTGTAAACAAATGTATGTTACAAATGTAAAATGTGCAAAAATGCATCCAACAGCGGTTCCTGCAGAGCCTAAAAGTCATGACCAATCAGAGGTTGACTACCCTCTTGTCTTAACTCTTTAATTACAGGGACTCCTGTCCAAAACATTTTGGTTTCAAGGATCACCCTGTAGGAATATTTATAGAACCTTTTTACCCAATGAGCTGAAAGTGATAGAGAGGCTGATACGTGTTTTAAGTCCTATCCTAAAGTGTGACAGCATGGGAAATCTGAATTTGGTTTGTTTGCCTCACCATTTTTAACCTAAAGTCAAAAATTGTAATTAATCTGGTGGAAATTCGTTCTAAACGCAAGTGTTTAAGAGTGGCTATCTGGACACAGAATTTTAATACAACTATCCAGGTGGGAAAATTTTGCATATTTCTGTTTTGTCACTTCCATAAAAGATCTCAATCATGGCTGCCTCTGTGAAGTTTCAATATCACGCCCCACAAATCCTCTCTATCGCTATAGCTCGTTGGTTCCAGCAGAACCTAAAACTGATGACCAGTTTGAGGTTAACTACCCTCTTGTCATAACTCTCTACATACAGGGACTCCAGTCTATTCAAAATATTTTGGTTTCAAGGATCCCCCTGTAGGAATTTTTATGGAACCATTTTTACCTATGAGCTGAGCCTAAAGTTCACTCCTCTCTGCTTTCCAGTACTGTAATGAAACAATTTTCTAAGACCTGTTCTTTTCTACTTTCCAGGAACCATCTTCCATGAGCCGCCTAGACGAGTTATGATATCATTATATAACTCAGATATTAAATTTTATGACTATTTGTTTCCGGGAGAAGGTGTTTCTGAAATCCTTCAATCCTTGCAAGAGTTTCTGGACCTAAAAGTTGATACTTCCCATATAAACAAGAACTTTGAGGGCAAAGCAGGTGAGTTGCGTAGTGGAATCACACCAAGTTAAATTGAAATATTGCATAGAAGTTAGAACAAGATGTATTGGACTAATAGAGAAAAAACGAGAAATAAAATGAAACTAAATTTATAATAGATAGCCAATCTGGAAATTAAAATTACCGTATTTACCCGTGTACAATACGCCCCTGAAGATAATACGCACCCCAGATTTTCAAGAGGTTAAAAATGCAAAAAATAAACACCTATAGATAATACGCACAGACTTTATTGAAGGAAACTCAAGAAAGTAGTCGATAAATACAAATTCAGCCCTTTGTTGCACAGTGAACACGTGCATTATCTTTTGCTTACTATTGTTCAAGACAGATCGGCGATTGTCAGCTTCGACGGACTCAGACAGCGACTGCTCAGTTGATGGAGTGGCAGGATCGCCTTCTTCTTTTTCTTCATCAGAACCCAAGTCGCCGGCATTTGACTCTTTATCAGACTCATCGTCCTCTGGCCCTCCTCGCATTATTTCATGGAAGCAGTCCGAGTCTCTTGTCTTATCTTATCTTGCTGATTGAAATCAGCGAGTCATTCGTATTTTATTTTATCGTGTAAAGTCTATATAATTTTATCGCGAAATTATCAGATAGTCGCAGTTTTTATCTTCGGATGAAAATTATCCTGGTATCACATGGTTACCAAATGAAAAGGACTCTTACATGAAGGAAGTTGAAAATTGACATTTAACACCTTTAGATAATGCGCACTCGGATTTTTGGGCTTTGAAAAGCGTGTTTTTGATGCGTATTATACACGGCTAAATTCGGTAGGTAAGACTTTTTTAAAAAAAAATTGTAGGCCTTTGGATCCTCTCGATCATCTTCAGTGGCAACAGCAAGTAAAAGTTACAAACAAGTAAAAGTCCAGAAACAATAAAAGCAATAAAAACAACTTCTTAACTTTTACTTGTTGCCACTGTTAATGATCGAGAGGATCGGAAGGCTTATGGCTTTTATACAAGTCTTACTTTTAATTACAAGATTGACTATCGATTATAAATTTAGTTCCATTTTTTTTCTTGTTTTTTTTCTTTTTTACAGCAAGTTAAGTTTTAATCAATGCTTGTAGGTGAGAAACTAAGAAGGGAATCCAAAGAAATTGCGGTCAGATTTCAGCAAGTTTTGGTGCTGCTTGTGTTCTGCTGAGAAGCAATCGGTTTTAAATTAATGATCAGAATGCATGCAATCTGATTCAACGGAGGCCAAAAAGTAGAGATTGGGTGGTGGGATACCTTTCGGTGGAAGCAGGGCTGTGGACCGATCCAGGTTCAGGACCGCGGACCCTGTTAGGACAGGTTCAGCACGGGTTCTTCCTCCGACATAATTCATGAAAGATCGCAAGTGAATTTACAATCACAATTATATCACAAGATGTCCTATATTTTGTCCTTGTCTTTCTCACGGTCTCTTATGAGTTATGGGCGTATCACTGCCATGACACTCAATCATCCTAACCTCTCATTGTATCGAAGCTTGCTCAAGGTATAACACAAGGTGCAATGGTGCCGATTAGCCCATTTTCCAGAATTTTGTGTCCATAAGAAACTGAGTGAGACAAGGACAAAACATAGGAATTTCTTTGATATAACTGAGACTGTAAATAAATGCGTGATGTTTCGAAAATTTTGTTGAAATGTGATCATACTTTAAGGTACGTGGAATGCAATGGTGTAGTAAAATCTGAGAAAACTTCTTGTTTACTAGCACGACTTTGCATTTGAAAATTTGGATCCTGTTTCTTATGGGAAAACCCACCAGAGCAAGTGAGTTGGAGTATTTGTTTGGATCCAATTTTTCTTTTTTTTTTTTTGTGACGTTGCACTAAACAGGTCTATCGAAAAAATGCTCTTTTACAAAAGAATTGTAGTGTGTTTCAGCACATCCCTATCTTTGATGCTGTAAACATTATTCAAATAATTATTTTTGTCTTCTGTGACTCAGAATTGATAAGCAAAACCATTCAAATTGCTCTGTCAGTAGAGTTCTAAACACCTTTAAAACCAGTAAAGCAAAAACTATAATTCTTAGTTTTTTATCAAAAATTTAAACAATTGGCAATCTAGGATCATTAACAAAAATCCCATCATTTTTTTTTCTTACGTTGTTAAAAACAACGTTTTGTTTTTGTTCCAAGCAATCCAAGCCATGTGTTATTCTAACATACCTTCTGTTAAAAACTCACACTCAAGCAAATGACTAAGTTGCGTTTTAGTAAGTTTCCATCCACCATGTAATTTTTCTATCTTCTTTTTTTTTACCACTCTTGGTTCTTAGAATTTCTCTTGGTTTTACTGTAGTTTTAAAAAGATCATCATAGCTCTGGAACGTGAAACACTCAATGACCAATTTTACTTTTTACTGATTTTCAGGAAGTTTGTTTGATTCTGATGAAAGGCTATCTGATCTTGTCGCTCATGGCTCCAAAAGTACTCAAAAGTTCAACGTGTCAAGTTTACAAATTGCTGGCTTGATGATTGTATTCTCTGGTCTACTAATTGCAATTATTGCGCAGTTATATTTTAAGCACTAAATTATTTTTGAGCAAGAAAGAATTAAAATCACCTTGTTGCTGGGAAGGGAATTATGTTCATTGTCTTTGTTTGTATATTGATTTTTTAACTTGTTAATTCTGTATGAAACGCTGACACGATGAAGTCGATTCATTTTTTGATCTTCCAAAGAGTTGAGTTCGCAATCTCCTATATTCCTCCGCTGGCCTGTGAATGAATCTGTCAAAAATAAGAGGATTCTCTTGTATACTACAAGCTTGATACAAGAAGGAAAAAGTTTTAAGCAAGAAGCTAATTCAAACAAAGTGGGACAAATTGGTATGTTACATTTATCGACCTCTAGATTGTACCAAAAATGTGACTCAATTACCATTTGTCAAAAACTCCTTAAAATAATTATTTGTTCGAATTATGTCCGTATTATGTTGATGAGATCTTGAGGATAAAATATTGACGCCTCTTTTGTTTCATGTGAAGCTACTGCTTATTTGTGTTTTTTTTTTTAATTTTTCCATCTAAAACCTCACAATGACACCATTAAAAATTCAACATTTTTTGAGTTATGAATGAAGAGTTATCATTTTCAATATTATTGTCATGGAATGATTTATGTAGGTATGTTTATCAATTATCACCCTTAAATTTCAACTGATTCTGATTGTCACCCACTGATGCAAATATTGATCAACTACAAAATGTTAAGTAAAGTGCCGAAATATTTTATTTCGTCTGCAAAAATATACAGCTTCTAGTTTGTATAATTCGGTAAAGAAAATGTTAATTCTGTGAGTTTATTTGGGATTGGATCACGATTGGAACAGGTTGTATGAAAAGAATTGATTCTTCTCTCTTAATCTTCAATACTTGGTATCAGCTGTTCCTGTTGATCTGATCAATGACCACAGATAACTAGTTTTAAAGGAATTATTATTTAAAATTCACCCATCAAAGGCGCATCCAAAAACTTGTCTCTCTCTTTCTTGCTCCATAAGAATGAACAAGTTAGAAAGAGAGAAGCAAAATCCTGGATGCGATACTGTTGTTCAGTCAGACTGTTGCACTGTCAGAGTGCAGTTGTAATTTGCTTCACAAATTTTGAAGAACTGTCAGTTAAATGACAATAATGAATCCTTCTAAGCAGGGCTTTGAACTGGCGTCAATTTTGGTTTGGTTAGGTTCGCGGTTCCAAATTCATGATTAAAACAGGTTTACGGTTTGGTTCAAGGTCATAGGAACAAAGAGTTTTGTTTGAATTGGTTCAACTTTGAAAGTATTATTTCACTTTTTCAGCTGTTTTTGTTGGAAATTTGTTCGCTTTCAACTTTGAAAGTGGTGAAATCAATTTGCTGTCGCGGGTACAGTATTGTCAAGGATACGTATTCATTTTGTATTAGTTTTCCAACTGTTTTCAATATCCATTACTATCTCGAATCATATAATCAGACTCTGATTCTAAGAGTATAAAAACTTGATTCCCTTTTGAGAAATTTTCAAACAAGTTCACTCATTTTGATTTGGTTTAGGTTGCAGTTCAAGGCATTTTCTGCTGAACAGTTTGCAGATCGGAAATTCGGCTGTTCCAAGTAGGCGTCTTTTTTTATCTATTTGCAGTCCACATTATTTTACATTGAGTCTTATGGAAGACTGTACAATAATTTTTTTTTTTTTTTTTTTGTGGCTTTCTGGGTTTTTTTGGGCACAAATCGTCGAAAAAAGTGGTTTCGAGAATAATTTGACAGTAACAAAAAAATTTGGTTACAATCGTCTACATAGGGCTACAAGCCTCTACGTATGTGGACAATAATTGTGATATATCGCTTACAGTGGTTTGTACTCCGCAAACCACGCGGAACTCTTTAAGACTCTGCGTGGACGACTGCGGACATAAAAAAAGGCGGCTAGTGGTTTTTGGTTCTTGGTCTGGTTCAGTTCAAAGCCCTGCTTCTAAGCTTCTTTTCTCCTGTTCGTGGAAGCTTTGTAAATAGTTTATAAACATAAGTTGAAAATTACAAATAGATGGCTTTTTGCAGAAAGAAACCTAATTTTGTTGATTTCTTTTTAGTTTCATTTAGCATTAGGCCTTCAAATCTGGATGGTCAGTCCTTGAAAAGGATTTGCCCTCTCTTTTTTCCAACTTTAAAGGGTTCAATAATGATTAAGTGATTGGAGTTTTTTGTACCTAAGTTAAAGTTTCTGTGAGTGTAACTCAAGTAATATTTCTTACTTTATAGGCATGTTTGTTTGTTATTTTATTATTTTCGTCTTGCAGTACAACTGCATTCACCAATTTGTGCCAGTGCTGCAGATTTGTGCATAATTAATGACATTTTTCAATTCACCGATGATTCCACCATTTGAGAAAAGATTACACATTTCAATTCAGTGTATGACTGTACTGTACGAAAAAACACTAATCTGTAATCTTTTCTCAACTGTTGATGACTTTAAAAAACTTGTGATTATTTTAATAGTTTAACAGCGATTGCGTTAATTGAGAAAAGATTACAGATCAGATTATTCTCGTGCAGCACAATCATACACTGAACTGAACTGAAATCTTTTCTCAACCCGTGGAATCATCAATGAATTGAAAAATACCATTAATTATACGCAAAATGGCAGCTCTGATCTGTACACCTACTCTTACTTTCTTACTTCTATGCTCAATTGCAATAGGATATTAAGAGTCCTTCGTTCATTTTGTTCTTAGTTTTAACTTTTAGCTTTCATTCAAAGGTTGAGGTTCTTTCGAACAATATTTTCACTGCCATAAACTCTTGATCTTGGTAACAAATTTGCTCAGGACTAAGTTCTAGTTTTAACTAAAGACCCTGCTCAGTGCTCATTCCTAAAGGTGATTCCAGGGTCGATAAGTTCGAACTGTGGACACCACAGCTTGCTGCTTAAAAAGTCAACAGTTTTTGATTGAAAATGATGAATTCACACAAAAATTACAAACTTGAGGAACATCGGCACCTGCAAGCTTACTTTTGGAAGATACCATGAAAGTTTCAAGCTGAATCACTCAAAGTAAAGCCGGGATATCAGAAGTACAAAAATTTCCATCAGCCTCAATGAGTGCGAGAGGTAGATAGATATAGAATCACTCGCTCTCACTCGCACTCACTTAGCTTATGGCGAAATGAATTTCCAATACTACGGCTTTTTCTTGATCAATTTTGCTCGTTTTGGGCTCAAAAAATTATGCAGGTGCGGACCTTCTTGGATGTTGTGTTTTTTCTTTGTGATCAATTTAAAATGCCAAAAACACAACTTTTCCCAAAAGCGACTAGTAGTGTCATTCATCGGATTGAAATCTGGAAAAGTTTTGCCAGGAATCACCTTAAGGGCAATGACACCCTGTAGATTTTTGATGGAAGTAGAAGACATCATTCATATTGTCTTGTCACTCGGCACTACTTCGTAGCTCTCACGACAACAAATCTATGCACCCTAATTCTCAGCCCATCTCAAACTTAAAGGTGGTATGAAAATGTAATTTTGAGTATTGTAGGCTGTAAAAACAAAGTCGTATGATTCCGTTGTCTCTTTATACCACCTTCCTTCACTCCCTTCATACCGCTTTTCTATTGTCTCTACCAATGAGCTGTAACATTAGAGTGGCAGCGGGCTGGTCCACCTTGTGCCTCACAGGGTTGAAGGAATCCCGGGAAAATGCGGAATTTGGATGGCAGATTCCAAGGTTTGAGGTTAAATTTTGTAGATCGTTTCCGGTGATGCCCGAGTTTGTTTACGGAACGACAGAAACGGACCTACAAAATTTAACCTCAAAATCGATTTTTACGGCAAGATGGCGGCGCCCTAGGTGACAACAATAGACTAGCGAAACGTTCCTTGATGTGCCACTCTAAAGTTATAGCTCATTGGTCTCTCTTTACCTGTTCCAATTCATCTAAGGTGATTCCAGGCAAAACTTTTCCATCATTTCTATCTAATGGGTAGCGCCACTAGTCGCTTTATGGAAATGTTGAGTTTCTGTCATTTTAAATTGGAACCAAAGAATAAACGCAAAATCCACAACGTTAACTACTTAAAAATTACTTTTTTTTTATTTTTTGAGCCCTAAATGAACTAAATTGGTTGAGGATTAAATCTGTTATATTGGAAATTCATTTCGTCATAAACTTAGTGAGTGCGAGTGAGGCTGACAGACAAAGTATCACTCACACTCCCTCGCCTTCACAAACTGTACGGCAAAATTATTTTTCAATGCTGCGGGCATTTAGTTCTAAACCAATTTTGTTCATTTATGCATTTAGTGCTCAATAAATCCAAAAAAAAAGTCATCGGTGCCACAGTTCCTCTTAAGCATTCAATGGCAAAAATATACAGCAGCAAGATAAATTTTTTTGATAATTTTTTTTTCAAACATAAAAAATTGTAGCCCAGGAGGCGAAGCTTTTTGAGACCCGTGTTTACCAGAAAAATAGTCTTATCACATGACTTCAAAAATCGGCCCTACAGTTTCCTGAAGTTAAACCTGGAACACCCTGTATATTCATATTCACACGTTTATTCTACAATGTATTCCATTTTAAGTTTGGTTGCCTATAAACCGTCCCGTTATTGGAACTCCCTTTGGCTCCAGTTCAAAATGCTGAAAACTTGACATTCCTCAAAAGCGACTAGTGGCGATGTCCACTGAATTGAAATCCGGAAAAATTTTGCCTGGAATCACCTGAAATTTTTGCATTTCTTCTGGTTGTCTACATGACCACCAACAGAGTGCCGTAATAATAAGTAAGAATATTTGTCAGCATTCCCAAAACATCCATCCATGGAATCTCTTTTTATTATTTTTGCAGCACTCAATTTTTCGTCCACCTTTTTCCCCAACTTTTGCAAGTGACACAGTATTGAACGTAACAAAAGAATACCTCTCAAGCTAAGCACAGAAATTTACGCAAGTGTCAGATGAATAGGGTTTTTAGTAGCACCCATTTGCATTCAAACTACAAAATGGCTCTGTTGCAAACTTATCCAGCAACATTATAGAGGGCCAATCTCTTAGTAAAATTGCTTGAAAATAACCATAAGAGCGCCAGGAAAAAAAAACCAAAACTGACCCACCAACTTAATAAATGCGATTAACAGAATTTCAAGATGGCCTTCAAAAGAGCGGGTAATAAGTCCCATCTAATTACAGCTTTCTCTATAATGAATCACTTTTCTCTGCATAGAGAGCTGCAATTAGATGTAATTACAGCTTTCTCTATAATGAATCACTTTTCTCTGCATAGAGAGCTGCAATTAGATGGAACTCCCCCATTGTCTTTTGTTAAACGCATTTATAGAGTTTGCGAGTCAATTTTTGAATTTTCGGATGCTCTCAACATTTTCAAGTGATTTTACATAGGAATAGACCCTCCATAACGCTGTAGCAAAAGCAACAATTTGCAACAGACTCATTTTCAATGTAGTTAGCCTCTAGTTTCCTCCGAAGGAATATACCAACAACAAGCAACGAAAATGGAGGAGTGTTTGACGTCAAAGAAGATCGAGTTATTTCTTGGTACAAAATCAACCCATGAACGAATGATGAAAAAAAAAATCAATTGGGAAAATTTAAAAGCCATAAAGATTTATTGGAATAAAATTCAAAGAACTTAAGAACATGCATAGCCCATGAATTTTCGAATGCAATAACTCAAGTCAACGTGGATTAGTGTAAAGGGGCAAAAGCCCATTTTGGCAACTTTAGGTCACTTCATACCTTTAACTGCATTTATTTCCTTTCACTTTCTCTTTTTTTTTTTTTGCATTTTTCCTAGAAATATTGTGAAATTTAGCGTTTTATGTTCAGAGGAACTCAAAAAGTAAGCTAATCCAGTTTTGCCCAAAGCGGGCTTCAGCTCCAGTGTAAATATCACCTACTAATATCCCTTTGTTTCTTTTCAAGGCATTTTAAAGTTAGTGTAATAACTGTTAAGATAGAGTTTATTTTTCACATTTTATAATTTGTTATTTTGTTTTACGTGTATTGAACAAATACATTTATTTTGAAATTGTAACTTTAAGCTTTAGAGAAGCGTTTTCATTCATACCTTCATATTAATGACTTAAGTGCAAAACTAACCATCAGCATTTTCAATGATTCTCAGTTAATTTGTTAACCACTAGTTTTAGAAAACTCACTTGAAATTTGAAAGTGCCATGATCAAAATTAATGGATAACAATGAAAATCATACAAGTATTGCTATTTTTTCTGTTTAAGCCATTATTTAATCAATCTACATTTTTCTCTCTTATGGAAGGTTGATACTTAAAATACTGATACCTATTAAGTTTTACGCTTGAGCCATCATTATTAGCACTTACTTCTCAACTTTTCTCTTTTGACAAAATAATTTACTCTTGGTGCTGAAAAATAGGGAGCGTTCTAGAATTTCCCGGTGAGCTTCCTTGGGTACCCGGTGAAGCTCCAAGTTGTTCATTTATTCTCCGATTTTGTTTCTGATAACCCGGTGCGGTTTATCGGAGCGTTCTTCAACTGAGATGAAAGTCATCAGAACTCTTCCCTGCGGTACCCCGACTTTATCAGAGTAAGAACTCCGATAAAAACTAACTTCAAAGAAGTAAACAACCTATTTCTAGGTGTTCATGTGGGTGTTTTGGAAGATATTGAAATGTAAACAGACACTTTAAGCAATAACATGGTGCGCCTGTGATCGTTCGAAAATTCATCGAAGGACTGCTGGGCTTCATCAAAACATTATCGGCTGTATCGTAAACACTCCCCGGAAATTCTGATGCATTTCCCTGGGTTATAGGATCCGAGACTTCTAGAACGCTCCCATAGAGAGGCTGGCCTAGCCAGCATGGGCAGCTTATTTTTGGGAAAGAATAGTAGAATCATACTTGATTTCAATGATAGGAAATCATGTTCTGAAAAAATTTCTAGAACAACCGGCTTTAAAAGTATCAATGAAAAGAAACACATTTTTACATTGATCTCAACGAGGCTCTTGCTAACTTTTGCTAAAAGCAATTGAATAGTAACCCTTCACTGCACAGTGTGACACCGGTGTCACATGATGTAAAAAGCCCTAAGTACATCAGACATTTTAATGTTTATTTTGACTTACTTCAAATTATATCATCAGAGTCACATCAAAAGAAAACATAAAAACAGGCTCAACAATTTTTGAAAAGACTACCTGCACTCATTAAAATGCATTTAATAATGGAAATCATGGGGGGGGGGATTTGCCCCCGTATCCAATTCAACCCCAATTCCATTATTTTTACCAAGCTTTTGGCATTTGCTTTTTGAAAAATCCAATCAAACTAAAAAAAAAAAAAAAAAATATTTCTTTATCCGTCATTTCTTGCGGTGTTATAGCACGTGTAAAAAACAAGTAAAAATTGAGAAAAACGAGAATTTTTGCCAAAAAACTGTCCAATTATTTTTTTTTTTTTTGCAATTTTTCCCACATATTTGACCACCTAGTGAATTAAAAAAATCCATTTTTGGTTGAAAAAAAAAATCTCATGCAATGAAGGGGTGAATTCTTGAGTATAATTCCAGCAAAAATTACAGTGAGGACATTAAAAATTTATGAAACTTAATTACAGACTCACTAAATGACTTGAAGTTTAAGGCGTAATGGCGGAGCAACAAAAGTACCACAAGAGATTCCTATCTAATTTGATGCTTTTCTCTGTCTGTTTCTACAGAAAGAGTGAGAAATTAGACAGGAATCCCCCATGACACCTGCATAGCTCCGCCATTTAAGAGCAAAGATACAGCAAGAGCCCCATTTGGAACCTCACTAATCCTCCGGGCTGTCCTCAAAGTCATTGCTTTTACCTTTTCCAAACGAGCACCATTCCGAAATATTTTTCAAGTTAATGATTCATTGCACTATCCAGATAAGTAATAATATAAAATAGGAACAATGTCTGTGTTGCAAACCTTAATCAATTTTGATTTGTGAACAGTGACGAGAAAAAAAAACGAAACAAAACAAAATCAAGGTCCCCACTTTCAAAGTCAGCTCATTCCATAAAAATTAAAAACTGTGATGATGCCTGTATCCTGTATGATGTTCTTGCAATTCAGAGGTGGATCCAAAAATTTATTTGTCCGTTTCTCTCTCTCTCTCTCCTGCATTAGGAAAGGACAGAGATAGGGGCTAAAATCACCTGATGGGCCCCCTCTGCTATCCTTCTCTACAACACGCATTCAAATGGGAGGAGAGAGAGACAGACAAGTTCCTGGATCCGCTAATGATTCATCATAAGTTGTAATAGCCTGACTGCTCAACATCGACGGCAACTAAAAATCCTGGCTTCACACTTGACTTGCTAAAGTTTTGAATAAAAATGGAATGAATTGAAACATTGCAAAGAACAAGATGCATTGTATTAAGAGAAAAAATTAGACAAATTAAATTAAGTCACCTTTAAGTAAATTAAGTAAATTAAGTCACCTTAGTCACGTGACTAAGGTGATCAATTAGTGGTCATTTACCGGATTTTATGGAGTTCTTTTGTGAAATAAGGATCATCAGCACCTGTAGATAGATCTAACAAAGATATCTGCAAAGTTTATAAGAACGTAACTATGGGAATTGGCACTGTAGCTGCTCAATCTCTCTTATGGCACTATGATAAGGCGAATTCCCATAGTTACTTCCTTATTTTGCAGATTCGAGCATCCAAACTTTGCAGGTATCTTTGTTAGATCTACCTACAAGTGCTGACGATCCTTGTTTTACAAAAAAAAACTCCATGAAATCCAGTATAAGATCATTAATCGATCACCTTGGTCACGTGACATGGAATCACCTTAAATTCATAATTAAAGCCAATCTTGTATTAAAAATTCAACAACATAATTACACTCTGCCACTGATGATGATCTTTTGGATAGAAAGGTCTTTGACTTCGACTTTTATGTACATCAGTTTAATTTTTTATACAACATTGGCTTTTATTATGAATTTAGTTTCATTCGTCTCATTTTTTCTTTTAAAAATGGAATGAGCCGTATTTAAAAAAGAGCACCTTAATTGGAAACTGAGAAAAGTTTGAAGAGGATATTCCTATGCACTATCTACCACTGTGATTAATAGCATTGATAAAACGAAAAGTGCCAGAAAAAGTGTGCGCTGATGAAAAATATAAGTCAGAACTGGAAACTATCATATGCATTTAAGATAAAAGTGGAACATATTCGGCAGAAGGGAACTCCTTGACATTAGGTGAAAATGAAGGGCACAGGTTGATAAAAACAGTGAGAACAAGAAATCTAAAATTAGATAGGTAGATAGATAGATAGATAGATAGATGAATAGATAGTTAGGTAGGTGATAGATAAATAGATAGAGATAAATGGATAGATAGATATATAGATAGAAAGATTGATGGATAGTTTGGTAGATAGATAGATATATAGAACAATCAATGATTGACGGTGGGGAAAAATGATGTACATTGGAAAAATCAAAATTAAAGATTACAAGGGAATCTTACAGAATTATGAACAAAGGAAGGAATTGAGATCCGTAAAATCTCAAGGCAAAGGATTTATAAGGATGAAAAAACTACAATTTTTAAAACCTCGTCTTCTTGTTGAATACAGTTTATAAGGAACGGGTATCAGAAACTAGAATCAGTTTCTTTCTGGACTCTTCAATTGCTGTCTTCAGAAACTTTTCAAACAAGAGTTTAAATTTTAATTATAAACTTATATTTAAAACCACTAAGCAGTGCTTCAAAGTGAGGGTCAGTTCCTTTCTGCTGAATAAATATAACTTTTGGCAATTTAAAAATTAATGCAATTTGCTTAGTTCCATTCTTTTTCCTTTCTTTCTATCCTTCAAAGTGATTTTAGAAGCTTGAGAACTCAGAAGCAGTACGGCTGTCCAAAAAAAAAAAAAACGGAGTGCAATGGTAAGCTACAAGATTTTTAAATACTGCCCTAAAATCCCATACAATGTCTTAGTGACTTGAAAAAGAAAAATTAAACAGAAAAAAATTCAAAAAACAAACAAAATAAGCATAGCGAGTGTATAAAACGATACCTAATGGTAAATTAGATACCTCACATCATGAGTGTGAACCAATAAGCAAAGGAGAAAAGTATGTAGTTGTAAGATCTAACTTTTTCACTCCATTTTTTTTTGAACAAGCAGAAACCTCCGATGGAGCTATCGCTAACTTTTGATACGAGCAGCTTAGTAGTCATGATGGAAGCATAGATGGACGTATAAAAATGGAAGCCGATCAATTCTGACCGCCATATTTCACGTCAATGTACACGGTACCGTGCTTTGTACTGAGTGGTGGGGGTTGTACCTTGCGCATTAATTTGTCGTTCATGAAATTGTTATGTCATCAACGAACAAGAATCCGTGATCGGCCTCCGCCTCTATACTTTCATGTTAAATAGATAGTTCTTCAATAAAATCCAGCTAAAATCACGATGAGCGCGGTAAAAACTTAACAAAATTCACTCATACACTCATAAAATGACTTTAAGGTTTATGTATAATGGCAGAGCTATGCAGGTAACGTGGAGATTCCTATCTAATTTGAGGCTTTCTTCTGTGTGTTTCTGTAGAGGAGAAAGTTAAGTCAGACAGTTAGTTAAGTCATTACAGTCATGACACCTGCGTAGCTCCGTCAATACGCCTTAAACTTTAAAGTAGTTTTGTGAGTTTGAGAGTGAATTTTTTAGCCCTTTGACAGCTAGGTTATTTTTCACATTTCAACATTTTTATCCAGTAGTTCAAACATTTCTCGATCGATAGAGCACCAACAGTAATAGATTCACTTTCACTGTAACATTGCTACAGCATGATTTTTGAATCAAGTCAGGATTTCTAGTATACTCCATAGTTCTATGAAGAGGTTTCTCCATGGCGAGTACACTCCTCCATAGCAGTCAGAGGGTTAATACGCTCATAGTGATTTTTGCTGGATTTTACACAAAAATCAACTATTAAATTGCTTGTATCAAAAGTTAGCATAAGTGCCATTGGGTAGAGAAAAATGGAGTCGAATTTCTGAATTAGAAAATTCTGACTCAGTTATTGCAGTAGGTAGGTACCGTGAGACGACGGCTTATAATATTAGAGTCTGAAACTTTTCTGCATTGACTAGAAAAGACATACGTGATACTGAACGTACAATAATAGGAGATAAATAGACGACAAAGAACAAGAACAGAAAAAAATTAAAACAAAAACTATTTACAATTACAACGCAAAACTATCACAGTCGTGTTAATAATACTTGCAGGAGTTAGAATTTCATAATTTCACGCAATCTAGTACAAATTAGTTAAGATCTAAATCATAAAAATAACTGTTCTTTGCCAAATTAAAATTAATAGAGTACTAATAGGGTGCACAGGCTTGAATTCTGTCAAAAACATCACCAATCCCTCATAATAAGAAACCACGATCAAAGACTGAGAGATATTTTTATTACAAGGGTGCCAACATTATTTCGTTGCTTTCTTTTATCTTATTTTGACCTTGATGCACATTGGTGGGAATTTCTAGGAAGAACCAATTCGCTGAAATCTTCAAAAAACCTAAATAGTAATAATAGTGTACATTTTAATGTTTTACAAAGTTTAATACTTAATACAAATTAAAAATGTCAATAGCTTATTTGATACAAATGGAGGGCTTCAAGCAGAAAAGAAACCAATTACTATTGACTTCGTAGGCCATTGGTTCTTTTCTGCGAAGAGACCATTTAACCCTTTCACAGGAAGTGGTGCACATGTGTACTAGTTTATGTAACATGGGATTTAATGGAATTTAAATGGACATTTTGCAAAAAATTGTGTGACCCATCAAAATTCTTAGAAAATTGTCCTCTTTTGAACAGGTCCAAAAAAATCTCAAAAAAAGTCAAATCCCAAAATGCGTGCATGAAAGGGGTAAATGGTGGATGGATTGCAGTGAGCTTTAATTCAGAGTTTGATCAAGGAGACTAAAGTGGCTAAGAAAAACCATGAACAGATTTACAGTCAAAGAAGACTAAGAAGTTGTAAGTGCAAAAAATCAATTATATACTATACATGATTAACGGAAGACAGGAGAGAAGAGAACTATGATACTGATTCAAAATAAAAACAATTAACTTAAAAGTACAACAGAACCAAGTTTGGTGAGCTGAGACTCATCGGATGATTTACATCACAAATGGATCTCTTGCTGCCTTACTATAAGTGATTGAATATGTAGTCAATTTCTGAGTGCAATCCAGCAAAAATCACAATGAGCTCATTAAAAAATTACAAAATAAGCTGTGTTGCTTTGCTATCAGTGTTGATATTCCTTAGACCAATCACAAAGAAGCGCTAAATTTGAGTGACTTTACCCTAATGACCACTTGGCGCCCGACAAACAAACCGTCATTACTCCGTCATCGGCAATGGCCAAATAGTTGACGAGCTCCAGAGTTGGTAAATGTTGATGGCCATCGCCCGATGTAACAGCATTGCCACATTGTGAAATTAAATTAATAATTAAATTAGGCTCCGCCCCTTCCGATGGCCATCGGAAAAGCAAAAAACAAGCAACACCTGTCCATGGCCATCAAATGGCTTTTGATGACAAAGCAAACCACGGCTATTCACTCACAGACTCACAAAATTACTTTTAGATTTAAGGCATAATGGCAGAGTTTTACACAGGTATCATAGGAGATTCCTATCTAATGCGTTCCTTTACAGGGAGTTACAAATTAGACAGGAAACCCCCGTGACATTTGCGTAGCTCCGCTATTTAAGAGCAAAGATGGTGGAGCTATGCAGGTATCATAGGAGATTCCTGTCTAATTTGTTTATCTCTCTAAATAAACACACAGAGGAAAGACTGAAATTAGATAGGAATCTCCCAGGGTACCTGCCTAGCCCTGTCTTTATACATTTAATTTTAAAGCCATTTTATGAGTCTGAGTGAATTTTGTGATTTTTTCGTACTCATCTTTCGCTGGTTTTCACACAAGAATCAACCATTTATTTATTTCATTTCTGGTACGTTCTGCCTAGAGGCTGTGGTACAAGTCAAGAAAGACTAATTAACTAACAAAACTAATTAAAAACAATTCAATTGCTTCAAGCAAAAGTTCGCAAGAGCCCCATTTAGAATCAAACAAAAACTTTTGATCAGAATATGGCTTGAATCATGAAGCTGTAAACAATTTGAGTTCAACAAAAATAAGAACAAATACTTAATCAGACTACATTACAGGTGGGACAGGTAAGAAAACATACTAGATAACAAGGAGTAATAAATAAAAATTCATCTAATTGCAAACAATGAAATAAATAACCTCATTGAAAGGATATTCATCACATGACTAGCTCAAATATCACAGCAAACATTTTCATTGGTGATTCTCTCTCTTCTTCTTAATATTGGTACGTAACCAGCTGAAAATGAGTCAGCCAGAATGGGTCAGTGGCACACATCATGAAAATAGAATATAAAATACCATAGTCTGAAAGAGAATGGGGCTCTTGCTAACTTTTGCTATAAGCAATTGAATAGTTAATCCTAGCCTAAAAGCCAGTGAAAATGATGTTGAGCACGTTAAAAAATCATAAATTTCACCCGCAGACTCACAAAATGAATTAGGCGTAATGGCGGAGCTATGCAGGCACCATGAGAGATTCCTATCTAATCTGAGACTTTTCTCTGTCTGTCTCTGTAGAGAGCGTGACAATTTAGACAGAAATCCTCCACCACAGTGGACCAGTGTTGTCAGATTAGGGTGAAAAAGCTGTACGCTTTACATTGATTTAAATGGGGATGATACGGCTTTTTACCCTCGATGTGGCAACACTGCAGTGGATCAAGTCATTAAAGGGGTCGGACATGGAATATATGACTAAAAATGCAAATTTGAATGTTTTAACAGTCGAAATAAAAACTGTAAAGGGTGATTTTGGCGGGGAATTTTACGATAAAATCAATTAAATTACTTTCAAACTTGTAAGTTGCGTATTAACAAAGAAATACGCATTTAAAATCGCCACGCTATGTCCAGACTCTCTCATTGATTTGTTCCACTGTGCAGCTTAGCTCCGCTATCTCAGAGCAAAGATGGCAGAGCTCTCAAACTAGATAGGGATCCCCCATGATACCTGCGTAGTTTTACCACAATGCCTTTAACTTTGAAATCATTTTGAGAGTCTACAAGTGAATTTTGTGATTTTTTAGAATATTCATCAGTATGTTTGCTGGTTTCTACCCAAGAATTACCTAATCAATCGCATTTAGCAAAATAGAAAGAGCCCCATTTGCCGTTGAAGACCATAAATGAGAAGTTCTTCCCTTTTAATGGGGCTGTTGCACACTTTTGCTACAAGCGATTTAATAATCAATTCTGTTGTAAAAACCTCCTGAAAAAAAACAATGGCAGCACTAAAAACTTCCGAAATCCACTCCTAAACTCAATAAACGCATTTATTTGCGCAAGTGTAATGGTGGCATAGGGCAGTAATAATGAGAGACTCCTATCTTGATTTCGTCACTCTCTCTATACTAATAAGGATGATCCACAGAGTAATTAGTCAGCAGAGAAGTGATCCACATCCGATGAATGGTACCATGACATCTAGTGACATGGGTGTCAAATGAAATTTGTCTCTTAATGGTCACTTCTTGATAGAGTTACAGTATTGTTAGATGGGAATTTCCCATTATTACTACCCTAAGCCACCATTACGCTTGCGCAAATAAAAGCGTTTATTGAGTTTAGGAGTGGACTTTAGAAGTATTTAGTGCTGCCATTGTTATTTTTGGAGGTTTTTACACTAAAACCGACTATGAAAACTCGTAAAGCAAAAGTGTGCAACAGCCCCATTCACTATACAAAATTAAACAGTAAATCTTTCTAGAAATCAGTAGTCCATCAGTTCTAAAAAAAAAAAAAAGAATGGCAACTAATGAAGAGAATAAAAACTCATCGCATTCCACTGCAAGAGGAAAAACAAGTGTAAAAAGACTAGGAAAATTGTGCAGGCATAGCTTTAGATTAAACCTAGGTCAACTGGTTGTTGTCATCACAACCTTGGAGAGCTTATCTAATAACAAACTTTGAATAAAGTGAATAAAGACGTAGAGAACAAAACCGTTAAAAAAATAATAATAACCTCCTCGAACTACAAGGGTGAACATGATTTTTAGGGTGCGATTCCGAGAAAATTCTAAAACTCACAACTTCTCCAGTCAGGGGCTATCTATTTCATTAATTTATCAAGGTGATTGAACAGAACCAACTGCAGAACGTGTCTGGCAGAGAATTGAGCATAGGAAATTTTTCCAGATTGCACCCTCATTATTTTTTAGGAAATGTTTAACACCAGTGCAGAGAGTATTTTCTAAATTTGATTTAGTTTACCATGTATTGGAGACCCAAATGAGTATAACAAAGAGTTATTCGTTAGTATTACTTAATAATATTAATGGTATTAATAATGATAAAAGTTAGAGCTGGACGAGTAGTGAATTTTGATTCCGGGTAGTTACTTTCCAAGATATAGAACTTACCTTTTGACTTTAAGTTGGAGCAGTTGCAATTCTTAAATAGTCTTACTGTTTTCATCACTAAAAACAGTCAAATTCAACTTCTTCCAAAACCAAACTTAATTTATATCACTTAATACTTATTACTGATTATTTGCGATTAATCCATCAATTCGCTTCAAAACAGACACAGCTACATAAATAAGGCCTTCAAACTAAATACTCAACATTTTTCAACTTCCAGTAGTTTTCTTCATTAGCTTACTGACTGGAATTTCCAGTAATGTCTAAATACTCGTCCAGCACTGATACATAATAATAATGATAATATTTTAACTTACTAAATTTAGAAACAAAACCTCATTACTTGAGTGAAGAAGAGGTGTCAAAGAGTCTTAGTTTTAAACCCTGAAACTAATCAACCATTGGAGCTATCTCATTGAAGCTTTCCAAAGACCAATAGACTTCCATTGACATTGCTCAGTATAACACCTTTTAAGATTTCTTAAATAAGTGGGGCAACTTTTGAAAACAAATTTTAACAACCAGATAATGAGTACCTAAATTTTAACAGACAACTGTAAAGAAAGAAATAGTTTATCTTAATTACTGACTGACTGGTTGTACAGATAAGTTAATTTATAAATATGGCAGTGTTTGGCAAATATTTTTCTTGAATAAGGGGAAAAAAAACACACAAAATAGCTTCTCTGAAATTTTTTGAGTGTTATCATCACATTATTCTTGTGTGTCAGTCGCAAAATTTTTTAGTTTCTATCTACTTGTAAATAGATGATTGGATTGATTGTTAATGCAAAAATAACAATTTATTGACAGGAATTACGATAGAATAAGTTGTGAATAGTTTCAGAAAAGCTATTCTATGAGGTTATTCAAGAATTATATTTGCTGAACACTGATCTACAGGAAACAAAAAAATAAAATTTAAAAAAAATTACCCAAAATTGTGCTGTTGCAACAATGGAGACGTAGCCCTGAGAAACATTCACAGATCCCTGGTGAAAACGATCAGTAAAAAACCTTACGAATCTCAATAGGGCTCTTGCTATTTATTGTTAAACGCAATTGAATAGTTCATTCTTGCGTAAAAACCAGCAAAAATGACAATAAATACACTGAAGAGTCACGAAATTCACTCACGGACGCACAAAATTACTTAAAAGTTAAAGGCGTAATAGTAGAGCTACACAAGTACATACAGTGAAAGTTCATTGTGTGGAACCTCTGTCCTACCCTGAAAAAAATTCCACTTGGTGAAAGTTCCACTCAGGAAACTCCGGTCAGAGTATGATAGGTTTCACCGTGCTGAAAAAAAATTCAACTTGGCAAGATTTTCCACTTAGAGGACATTCCACAGAACAAACTTTCACAATACCATGGTACTATGCTTATCTAATTTGAGACTTTCCTCTGTGTGTTTCTATAGAGAGAGAGAGAGACCATTTAGATTGGCATCTCCAATGACACCTGCATAACTCCGCCATCTTTGCTCTTAAATGGCAAGGCTACACAAACGTCATGGGGGGTTCCTGTCTAATTAATCTTTTTCTCTATAGAAATACACAGAGGAAATTCTCAAGTTAGATAAGAATCTTCCATGATCCCTGCGTAGCTCCACCATTACGCCTTATACTTTAAAGTCATTTTGTGAGTCTATGAGTGAATTTTGTAGTTTTTTAATGTGCTCATTGTAATTTCCGCTGGGTTATATTTGGAATTCAACTATTTGATTGTTTGTATCAAACGTTACGAAGAGCCCTATTTAGAATGACAGTTCCATGACTGATGTTTGACAATATCAATAGCTGACATCTATTAACCCTAGTCCTCCTGACCAGGACCTCGGAGGCCCTATAGACAGTTTTAGATCAAAGTCAACGGTTAGCCAACAATCACAACAATACACTCATCGGTCGTAATCAGTTGTGACAAAACTCGCGTAGCGTTCCAAACTATCTCACTCACTCTCCTGTGACCCCCATGTATACCCATCTCTTCCTAGTTACAAAATTTGTAGGTGTACACAACAGCCTTATTTTACAACATATTATTATCAAAATCGCATTAAAATTTCCTAGAGGAATTCATTTCTGCCAAAAAATTTCACGAAAGATGTCTCTGTAGACGATTTTTGAAATTAGAGTGAGATAGCAGTACATGGGGGTTACGTGAGAGCAAGAGAGACAGTTAGTCATTGTTTGGAACACTCATCACCGGATGACATCATCACCAATTCATCACTAAAATCGTCTATAGTTGCTTCAAAGTTTTGCCACTTAGCTTGACAAGTAATTAATAGATTGTGCTTCACTAATGAATAAGAGGCCTAAAAATACCTTGAGAAACAAAATTACCATGAAATTTTGAGGGGGAAAAAAATATTCAAAGGAACAGGACCTGAACCTTCACCACCGCCTCAAGAAAGCCGAAGAGCAGTGCCTTCAAGAGGATTTTGTCAAAAATCTTTAATTTTTGAAATCGGAAATGTAATAGGGAGAAAAAACACAGTCCATGCAAGAAAAACCACAGGAAGGATGAGCAATTATGATCGGTAGCTGTTTGATCCTCACGCACAGTGGTACAAGTTTGTGATTTTTGGATTTTTCATGTGCTTCCATTGTTTTTGGGGAGAAACCAAAAGAAAAATAACTTTTTACTTGTAACACACCCCACCATTTGAAACAATAGGTTTGAAACCAAAATGATGTATCAACGGTCAAAACCCATTTACAAATTTTGTTCTAATAGCTCAGGAATGAGAGGTTTTAGTGATGTGGTTTGGAGTAATTGTGGCAAAGATCGTTTTCTGCATCTATGCATAGTTTCCAGCGTTTTACAATCAAGATTATTCTGAAGAAAAATTTTAAGAGGACCAATATCATACGTACTTAGAAGTATGTTTATACTAATAATCACCAAAAAAAGATAGACATATGAAATCCTGTTGGTAAAACCACAATATTTTAAATGTACGGCCTAAAAAGCCCTGGTCAGGAGTTCATGTAGAAAAAAAAATAGTAATGACAGCGAGGGTTAATCCTCAATTGATAAACTGGTCCCTGAACTAAGAATTAAATCAGTTGAAATTTTTCTGATTGTTTGAGCAACACAGTCAACTAACTGATAACTCTACAGTGATTATTTTCACCAGGGATAGAACAGAGGAAGCTGATTAGTTACCAAGAGATTGCTACGGACACTTCACTTTTACAACAGCGTCTTCAAGAAAAGTCGGACTAAACTATATGATCAGTACTGAAAGAGACCTACAATTAAAGAACGGAAGAATTTGTTGGACTCTAAAATTTGAGAAATTTTCAAACATTCGTTGAAACTGAAGTCGATTTGTAAGTCGATAAAGCTATTAAAGCACTCTCCGGTTCGGAGTCCTTCGGATGCTAGGAGCATAAATACGGAGCTTCACTAGGAGAGTCTGCATCGGGGACATCTAGCCAGTTGTAGAGCGGCCATTCACAGCATAGAATAAACTTTAAGAAAGGAGGAACTTCTTCATAAACTCCAGGAGGTATTGGTATCAGAGGAGAAGTAGCTAGTTTATATTGGTGATACTTGCTGTTCCTACAAAAATCAATAGAGAAGTGAGAGTCAACTCAAGACTTGTGCATGAATAGGAGAAAACAAAAGTTGTTAACATGACCTAAGTAAACAGGATAGTCTGGTAGCGATTTATTACCAGAAATGGTGACCTCTATGTTTGCACTATGATGGCTTCAGTAAACAGGTGATTTTCTTAACATTGAAGCTTACACACACAAGTCAATTAAAGTAGGAACTAAGCCGACACAAACCTTTTTTATTCGCCTAGTTCAATTGTTTCACGCGCACTGTATTTTTGGCCATTCAATTTGTAGTTGTTTCAATATTGAAGCTTATGGAGAAATGCCAACTAGCTGTTGTTTAAACTGAATTTCTTTACAGCAGGGGATAAAAATGCCCAGCAAGCGGCTAAAACTTATTCACAAGAGTTTTAGAAAAAATTTCATGTAACTTATGGGACTTTTTTATCAAACGCAGTTGAAATATTCCGTTTAAACGACATTCGCACATAGTACCTCCATAAGCCACAATGGTAAGGAATCATCGTCTTTGCCATAGCGCGAAGCTTATAAGTATGGTCACATTATGCGTGGAGGCATGGCATTTGACAGGTTGCGTCCCATAGAGACACTCGACACTCTATTTGAATTTTTGTTGGGTCAATTTTCTAGGAGACTTCTTTTGACAGCTTCGTACAAAACTGCAATCTTGCAAATAAAGTAACTTTTATTTGTATTAGAACTCATCCTGTATAAATATTGATTGAGTGTAGTAAGAAGGGAGTGCAGAGGGTCTGAAATATAAAAAGAAAACCTTCAACAATGGAGCAAAAATTCACTTACCCTTTATACTTGTAGTCAGATGTTCGTTCTAGCATTGGAATACCAGATAAAAATAGGATTATGAATGTGGTAAATATGGGGCTCAAAACAGCAATGAATTCTGCACCTCTCACAACATTCAAAGATATGACAAAAATACCCCACCACAGTAGTATTTCACCAAAATAATTTGGATGACGAGACATACTCCAGAGACCTGAAATCATACAAAGGAGAGAACTTGAAAAGCTGAATCATCAAGTGAAAAATAAAACTTGAGTCTTTGGGTAACATGAGCTCATGTTTAAACACTAGAGTGGCGAGAGTCTACAACAAGCTTCCGAAGGAGATACAAAATCCTGCATTTTTGTTGACAGCAATAAAGTGAGAAAAAATATTTCACGTTGATCCCTTAGCATCATCTCTAGATAGTTTTTGAATAAAAATTAAATTTTTGCCATTTACACACGCAACAAGTAATGGATTAGTTACAATCTCAAAAGTTCAAAAGTTGCGACACAGGCCACAGCGCACAGCAAGTCATTAGCCAGCAATGAAAGGGTCACTTCGTGCTGTGAGCCAATCAGCATGCGAGTCTCGACTTACTTTCCCGTTTACTGAGCGCGCTTGCCACTTCAGAGAGTGCAGTTGCGGTTGATGTACAAATGATGCAATGTTGCCATATCCGTGTGGTTGAATAGAAGCAAACCAAATTGTTTGTTTATTTGAAACCAAAGAAACAAACAAACAAATAATGAAAGAAAGATAGAAAAAAAGAAACTTACCATCATCGCACCACTTTCCTTTATTTGATGTTTCTTGACGAAATGCAAATTTTTGTAAATCAGCATAGGTTTCTATGATTAGTCCAACAAAAAACATTCCTGTTCCAACTGAATCAAAAGTTGACATTGTTTTTGGAGTTCTTGGAAAAGAATTATGCGGAGCATTGATAATAATTACGGGTAAACTGCCAACAAAAACCCATATGGCCTGAAAATGAAGTAAAGACACAGATTTTATTTTTTAATTAATCACATATTTGAAAGAAATAAAAATAAAAAAATAAAAAAAAGGGGAGGGCCCCCAAAAGCCCCTCAACTGGGGGGGGGGGGGGGGGGGGGGGGGGGGTATTGACCTATACCCCCACTCTTGTTACCAATATCAGGGGTATAATTTCAGGTCTTGTCTGGGAGGGGAAAAAAGATAGCCTTCTTTTGTTTTGTTTTTTTTTTTTGTTTTTTCTTGGTTCTAAATGCCCCGCCCCTAGAAGCTTCCCTGGATTTGCCCCTGGAGAGGGAAAGTAGTGAAAATCACCAAAAATTGAGCTTTCCTTGCTAAAAATCTACAGATTCAGGCAGCAGGCTGCATATTATTCTTATAGGTGGTCTATCTTTTGAGTTTTCATTCAGATAGAAACCCTCACAGCTTTGCAGAAATTCACAGGTAACTTTTGAGCTATCGTGCGCACATCCTGTGGTGATTGAAGAGTTTCTATCGGAATGCCTAATCCAAAGATAAACACTACCTATAAGCATACAATCACTAATTCAACTATTCAATAAAATTCCCTTGGCAATTAAGAATGTATTCAAAGGTGGCGAAATAGTGTTTTTTCTTCCATGCTTGAATCACTCTTACTTGCCAGGGCTTATCTAGAGTCATTTCTCAATCAAGCTGCGTAAAAACCATATTTAAACTTACCTACATTAGAAATTGTTGATTCATTAATTTTTCTCATAGCTTACAAGTCATATATTTTGTTTCTCCTGATATGTATCATAGCCGTATAGGCTCTATCTACAAATAAATAAATAAATACAACATACTAGATATGATCCTTCATATTCACTCTCCTGGGGGCTGTTTCTGCTCTCTTGGACGAGACGAGACAAAATAATGGGAATCGATCATAGTCATTGGTTTAAACGGCGTCATAGGACAACTTTTGAGTCATCCGAGTCGTTCATTTCAGACCAAATGACTCCAAATTAACCCATTGCCATGCCATTTTTTTCAAAAATTACCGTAAAAACTTCATGCAACCTGTAAAATTATTCATAGGTGGGTAGCGTCAGTTGCCAAGGACATTCTCATCCAATACACGTGGTGCTAATTAGTGGAAACACGGTAGAACAGTACAGCGACTGCGCCGACGAGCCCGCTCGTCAACGCTGCCGTTGCCCGGGGCGTGCTTGACGAAACGTTTCGTCACGGCATGGCAATGGGTTAATAACGTGACGCCGTTTAAACAATTGGGATTGGTTGATTCCCACCATTACGTCTCGTCTCGTCCAAAAGAGCAGAATCAGCTCCCAGGGAACGGATATCAACTCATAAAAAAACCTAGGATTGCCCTGCGGCTTTGTTAAATACTAGGATAAAGTGTGGTAAAAGGAAAGGGTGAAAGAAAGCAAGAGGAATTACACCTACTTGGAAAGTCCAGAAAACAGCAAATCTGATAATATTACTGCGCCTATCTTCAAACCTTGGGTCCCGACCGATGACCAGGATTCTATAGAACAAGTATAGAGAAAGACGAGCTCCCCAAATGCACACAAACAAGGTTACCATGGATTGCCGACTATCATGCGTCTGCAATAAGAAAAGAAACAAGTTGAAAAAAAACCAGAACGACTCTTGAAAGCAACGGTTGAACAAGTACACTTTCGGAGGTGAGCCTGACGGTTGGATAGCTCTCTGCAGGAGAGAAACAAATTTCCTGAGTCTATAGAAGGGAACCAAATTGTCTGTATCTGCAGAAGGGAACCAACTGTTATGGGTTCCCATGACCTTTAAATAACGAGCACTTTGAAGATGATTACCATGTAGCAACAGCCAATTTTTACAATTCTCGACCAATAGTATCACTCTAAGACTGTCTTTAACAGTTGATTCAACAATGAAGTCAATGATCTGCCTGCCCGGTTTGGAACGTCTCCCATAAACATAGCTACACCAAGTTTTTGGTCTTACTACTTTACTTCCATTTATGGACCTTAACATCTGAGGACCAACATATAATAATATATATGGTGTTGCCGGGTTTGATCTGCAGGTTTTCAAAAAATAAATATACAAGGTATATTAAGCTGCAGTATATGGCTCTCACGTACGTTTGCATTGCAGACCTGCTCAGTGTAAACAGTCAAATCTCAAAACTTAAGGTGCGTAAACTCTAACCCACAGGGTAATAAGTTATCAGAGAAATAGTAAGGAATGCGTTACCTGGCCTAGATAATATGTGGAGAGCGCAACAATAATAAAATTGACCCCTCCTGCAATATCGGTAATTTTGTCAAACCGGAGAGCAGTGGCGATAGCGAAGAAGATTATCTGCATGAGCACAATGATTATTGCACTGGTGGCGAAGTGCCATTTGTCAAGGATTTCAATGGTCATTATTTCTGGGCTAACTTCCGTCAACAGAAGTGACGATCAACTAAACGTCTTCAGTCAGCATTGGAGAGCATTCAGAGATCTCCTCACAGCTAGATTAATGCATTTTCAGAGGTCTGGAGAATGACCATCTTACTTGAGAACGGACATATCTGGCGTGGGGCTTGAATCCTACAAGAAGAGAGAAAAATTCTTAGAAGTAAGTAACTGGTAAAACTTTACATTGATGTTGAATGCAGTTATAAATATTCTGCATTATTAGAGGAAATGATAAGCGGAAAAGATGTCAACTTCGGTAAAATTTGCTAAGGACTGAATAGTAACATTAACATAACCTACGGTAACACTTATTAAACAAAACGCGTCACAACTAAATAAGTTTTATTTGAAAAGTATTCAATGAGTCTTCAGACGTGATAGGTAGGAGATGCAATTCGACTCTCGGATAAATTAATGAAACTCGGGAGAAAATTACGACGTAGTTTTGTTGAAAAACTGAAAAAGATTGGTCGTAACAGCACTAGTAACTATCGATTGCTTCCATCACTGATAACAACAAGAAAACAACAGCTGACATTTCCGTGGATACTAGAGAGGAGATGCAAACAAAATATCGGCCACTAGTTCAAGGGCAAATCCTGAATGTAAAAGTTTCCAACCCTGGAGTAATCTCTACCAAGAACCAACACTACCAACCCCAGAAAACAGAGTTCAAGGAAAGAGGAAATAATTATTTCCCCTCTCCTATCCTTCTCTTCTTCCAAATACGATTTCTTTTTCTGCTTTTACTCGTCTTCTTTTATCAGCCCTTTCTTCAGCTTTATCACTATGTCTTATCCCTAATCAGTTACGAAAATTCAAATTGCATTGCAATATTCGTAAAACTCATCAACGCCAGATAGAAGAGGGATCCAGCAGATAATGATGGCAAGTGCGGCGTTTTAGAATTTATCCGTTTACTGCGCATCCGTGCTAAGAAGATTATATATTTTTTTTAGTTTAGTTTAGTGTTTAGTTTATTTATTTATCGAGAAACAATTTCACAAAAAGAGTAGAGCTTAACATAAATATTTCATATCTCCCACTAAGCTAGCTTGTGTTGGGAGGTACAGCCAAAATGATTAATACTAAAAATTACAAAGTAGCTAACAATAAATTAAATTAAATACTATCCTGTGATTTAGTAAATCTATCTATGTATATTGAAAAGTACTGCTAATTCACATCTTTCCTGCGTCGAGACGTAATAAAGGGATGAATCCTAGAATGCTACTAAGATCTGCAGTGGTTAAGTAAATCCACTAAAATCAGACGATTCCCGGCAAAAGTTCAGCTTATACGAAGATGACCTCAGGATTGTCTCAGAATGGCCCGAAGGCCAAAAATTATTATTGTGATCCCTTCAAATATTCTGTGGATAATTTTAGTGTCCGGAGATTATGCTGACGATGATATCTGATAATACAGATGATTATGATCTTCGCCAATTTACTATAAAATTGAGGATGCACCGGAAGAGCCGATGAGACGTTTTTGGAGCCGTTTGCCATGTTGGCGTGAAAGCTCCCGAGATGAGCAGTTCTGCTCGTAAGTATATTTCCCCATTTGAAATAACAATGGGGATGCCTGGAAGAGCAGAAGGTAAGTTTTCAGAGCTCTTTTCCATTTTGACGTTAGGAGGCCCTCATAATCAAAAGTATATTTAGATCTACCTTGCTCGTGAATCATGATGATGAACTTTAATTGTCCCTTGAACAATTGAACACGTGTATTGCGGCTGTCCCAAATTTTGAACTGCATCTGAGATAGATACACTCATAGAAAATCCCATCGAATCTAAAAGTAATTTCGTCTTCTGGGACTTCTCGCTTTTAAAAGTCAAAGTTAAAAGTGAGTTGGGGGGTGTTTCCGGTAAAAGGTTAAAAACACCGGAAATGCGGTAATAATATCGATGGCTGATCGCGGTCTGTTCCGGTTCAATTCTCAGTTTCCTTTGCACCATTCCATCCGTTCCATCCCTCGGCGCGGGAACTGGAGGAAAGTGAACTTGTGTAGAAAAAAAAAAAAATCTGCCTTCCATTTTCAGCGCCCCCCGAGAATCCAACGTGCTTGCAGAAATTGTTGGTGCATTCATGTGTTAACTAATTAAGTATTGTGTTTTAAGATAAATAAGTGTGATCACCATGGCTCAAGGAAAATTAAATGATCTAGCAGGGAAGTTTTCCAAAGGACCGAGTAAAGGTGTAGGTATAGGATTGAAAATAGCTGGCGTTTTCGGAGCTGCTGCTTATGGAGTTAGTCAATCTATGTTCACCGGTAATTATTAATACTTTGCTTCTTTAAGATTCTGCTTCTTATCATGATTTTAGGCTTTCGAAATTTCTGATCTCTATGTACTGAGCAGTTCCCTCGAATCGTATTTCCATTGAAATGCCCTCATCTCAGAGGAACAACATGACCTGTGAAGATAACCTCACAGTCAGCTAGATAAGTAACTCTGGTGTTTCAACCTGAAGCAGAGGTAGCTTCTGGTGTCTGCAAAGTAACTCTTTATCTACCCCTGAAGAATCTCTTACCTCATGATACTCTGGATCTGCCTCAAATTTGGCCTCTATTGCCTTGTCTTGTGGTGTAGGAATGGTTACTGCGGCGGCAGAACTGAGTAATCTGATGTAAATGTTGCGAAATGATTGTTGAAGAAACCTAGCCTCTCATTGCACCTTCCTTGTTTCTGTGTAATGTAGCAACCAAGCTTCGAAGTTGTGCTGTGTCCCTTAATTTTGACTCCTTGGTTCTGGTGACCGCCTCCTCACTTAGCGCAATGCTGAAGCCTTGGTTTGTAGACTTTATAGGATTGCTCCCTCTGATGCAATATTCAAGTGAACCTCATGAGGGTAACTTCACGATCACTCGATCAAATTGTATGTCACTAGACCAGGGACTACGGACTTATTTGAAGGTTATAAAGTCCAATAGATGTGACTCCTTTTTGTTACTCAGCGTTTGAAGGCGGAGGGGGGGGGGGATTTCAAAAACACCCCTGGTGTGGAATAGTACATCATACCTTTAGAGATGGAGTTGAAACACTTTGTTGCAGTCGCTAAGAGTGGTTCTTTGTTTCAAGGAGTAACTTTTTGACTGTAGTCACAAAAATGCAGTAGCATACTTACCTGTTATCAAAACAATGCAAATCCACTGATAGCCTCAGAGTTTATTGAGTTGAGAGTGCTCTACGGTAATGGTCGTTTTGCAAAAGATGGCAGATGATAGCTTGTCTGGTTTTGTAGATTTGTCTGTGCCGGCGCTTCAAAGTCATTGTGCAGATACCCATTCTTGCTCAATGCACAGTAAATAAGCCAATCTGTCATCTACCAACTCTTGTAACATAACCGCTATGGACAATGATTTCACCCGGTAGATTATAATGGTCTCGATTATAGTCGTCTAGTCAAGGACGTTATATCATATGGACGGTCCGCTCCTATTCTCCGCCGTGGTGGGAGATTATATTCCGCTCCATGCGACGGGCGGGCAACGAGTGCGGGGGCTTGGTGCTCCACGCATGGATGCAGATAGTACAGCAGCATATGTTGGAATGCTTGCCGCGCTATCTTTTTTCGTGCTTTTCTCATTTCCAGTTGATTTTACCAAAAAAATGGTAAGATTCGAAATTAAAGCTGAGGAATGATTTATTCCACTGCCACTTGTAATCGTCTTTGCTTGTATACACTTAATTGCCTCAGTGAGATTTGAATTGTCATGATTTTGGAGCATCTGATGCAAATCGGAGCGGCAAATCCACGTTTGCCTGAGTTTTTGAGCCGTGGGGTGAAAAAACGGTAACAGTCAATTTCGAATGGGATGGCAATGATAGCTTGTCGTTTGCGTAGATTTGTTTGTCGTGCGATCTTTAAAGTCATTTGCAGATACCCATTCTTGTCAAGCACAGTAATAGCCAATCTGTCATCTACCAACTCTTGTAACATAACCGCTATGGACAATGATTTCACCCAGTAGATTATAATGGTCTCGATTATACCTGTTCACTTTGATGATGTTATCACCAGGTTGTCCTGGATTATTTATAAGCTTTAAGCTGGTTAATCTTACCTCTTGGTTATTGGGTTTTTCTACCCTATTCAATCGGGCTGTGGCAAACTTTTGCCACAGGCCATAAAAGGGTTCGTTTAAATGTTAAAACCTCCAAACATCATGATGGTTGCGCCAAAAACTTGCAAAATCAGTCCTACACTCATGGAGTGCTTTCAAATGAGCCTATAGTTGGTTTTGGGAATGAAGAATGGAACATTCCCATTTTTTAATACTTAATGGCACTCCATCAAGAAGTGGCCAATAAGATATGACTTTCCTTTCTACCTGTATCAAGGTAGAGGTCGTTTCAGAGGTGTTGGCCGCTGACAGCTCTTTGTTAACTTGCACAGTAGGCTGGTTCCATGCCCATCGCGCAGGCAGGGCGTTGGTGAGCCGTGGGGACCGCACTCCCAAACTTCAGCCGGTGCAGCGGACGGAAATATGTCCGTCCGTGCATGTAAACAAAGAGCTGTCAGCGGCCAACACTTCTGAAACGAGCTTCTACATACTATTAACTGGCTGTTTATCTCTACTTTGGTGGTTAGTTATTCTGTAAAGTTTCCTTCCCAGCATAGAAAGAGTAACAAAATTAAGATGGAAATCTCTCATGATTAGTGCCCTACACCGCCATTACAATCGCATATTTGAAAGCATTTTATAATTTATGGCGTGGATTTCATAAGTTTTTAGTGAAATCATTGTTATTTTGGCAGATTTTTACATCTGAATGAATCCTTACATCGCCTGTAGCCAAAGCTTGAAACAGCTCCATTCCGGTCTATGTCACAACCCTCCAAGACATCATATTGTAATTGGATCAAGTTGATTGCTGCCAATGCTCATCTCATGGGTCCAAAGTTTGTATTCCTATTGATGTGCGCCTTTGTTTTTTTTTTATTTCCAGTGGAAGGTGGTCATCGAGCTATACTTTTCAGTAGGATAGGTGGCATTCAAAAAGAAGTGTATGCTGAAGGTCTGCATTTTCGATTGCCTTGGTTCCAATACCCAATTATATATGACATCAGGTAATTCATACTACATTGATCTAATTAATAAGCTCCAATATTTCAAAGACTTTGGTTGTTTTTTTGTTGTCTGAAGAAAGTGATGAATGGGGTTCTTGCAAACTTTTGCTGTGAGCAAATGGACAGTCCAATCTGCTGCAAAAACCTGCAAAAATCACAAAAATCTCAGTAAGAAAGTCTAAAATTCAGTAATAAACTCTCCAAACTGCTGTTACGGCAAGATCATAATGGCGGTTCAATGCAGGTTACATCAGAAATTCAGGTAGACTCCTCTGCAGAGAGCCGTGAGATTTTTTAGGGATGACATAAACACCGTAAACCGCTGCTGCAAGTTCGCAGTCCTGATGTGGAAAGAGCTGTGAGATTTTTCTCTGGATTTTTGGGATGACAGTGATGACAGAACTCAACGAAAACCGCATTTTGCAAAGTGGGGGTTTTCTACGGTGCCTTCGTTTTATTTACTTTCTTTTTGACTCTGGATTACTAAAATAGTATGCTTGTCTTAAATTAAGTATATTCTAACTAAAATACGATGATTATTTTGTGTTATTTTACATCTAGCTGCTGCTGTTAATCATGGATGAAAATGTACTTACTGTTACGAAGTACCTACATATATTTGAATTTGAATTTATTTATTTGAAACCAATTTAACAAAAAAAGTAAAGAAAGGAAAGTTTCCCCTGCCACGAGCTAGCTTGAGTAGCAGGTTCACTAAAACATAAATTAACAGCAAAGAAATAATAATGAAGTAAAGATAACAAAAATTATATATATAAAGCTGTCGTCCCTCCTAAATGTTTTTTCTATTTCCCGAAAATTGGCCGAAGCGATTTCCCTCAAATTTGACACGATGTTTCCTTAGGGTATTTAGAAAAAATCTGTCCGAACAGTTTTCTAAAAAGTTGTCTGTGAGCGCCGAAAATTGAATTTTAAAATAAGAGTGAAAACTCATTTTCGCACGACGCACGGACAGCGAGGTGACGCGATGCTCCGCGCCATCGCCTGAGCTGGATTCTCTGATCTGCCCCTCCCCTCCACTCTACGCTCGGCAGAGTCTCACCTTATCAGTTGACGAGTCAGTGCAGCGAGAGCGGTGAAGGGGGGAGGTTCGTTCGTCGCTCATCTCTTGCGCACTGATTACTTCGCTCTTTCTCTAAAATTTTTCTGTCGCTCGCCCTTACCCGCAACCTTCTCTCTCATTCCTTACGGACGCTCGCGCTCATCTCTCTCGACTAACGCACTCCCATTCTTCGTATTAACCATTCGTTTGCCTTTCTTCTTCTTTCCTCTCTTTCATTTATTCTTTAAATTTATCATTTCGACTTATATCACTCGGGATCGTTGAATAACTTTTCCAATATTTGCAGTATGCTCTTGATTTAATTTTTTTTTTTTTTTTTTTTTTTTTTTTTTTTTTTTTTAAAGAAAACATTCTTAGCGCATTGTGCATTTATTTTTTCCGTGGATTGTCACCGTTATATGTAACCTTTAAGCACTCGCTTCTCTTTTAATTCCTCTTCGATTTTCAACGCTTTTATTTTGGTATCCTCCGCGTCTTATTAGTTCTTTTTACGCATTGCCCGGCAATATCTTTTTTTTTTATTTATTTAATACAATCTAAATTTAAGCAAATAAAATACTACTCTGTTGTATTTTAATTATCATTTTATTCTAAATTAAGTAAATTATATACGTTTCTCAAGTGTGAGAAGTTTTATAACATAATATCTAATAAAAAAAAAAAAAAAAAAATTTAATACAAGAAAGTGCAAGCGCTTTGCGCTCACATTTTTACATTTTAATCTCTTTAATTCCCAGCACCAATTCTCCGTTTCATTTTTTTCATTTTTTACCAACTACCAACTAGCCCGTAACCCTAGAATGCTGGCCGTGGAGGGCGCCCGTAGGGTGCTTGGAACGGCTAGTATGAAATAAAATTAAAATCGCAATGAAAATTATAAATTATTAAAAAAAAAAAATTCCAAATTTTCATGTGTGAATTCCATTGTGAATTCAGTGGTGATAGCAATTGTTTGTAAATTTTCCTAACACACATTAGAAAGGAAAATAATTACATGACGATTTGAGAATTTACAGGTTTTTTGTCTTCCCTAAAAAAATCTCACTATCATTCCTTATTGTAAGTAAAATTCTGAAGATTGTCAAAATTAAGAGTAGTGTGCGTGATTTTAACTCCCGACCTCAAAATTAAAACTTTTTTCCTCTGAAACTCTCAATCACTAGAGCCACGCTAACCTGTTCTGAAAGTTGCTGGAATTATAATTTATAGGGCAACTCAATGGCACTTGGTAGTTCAGACTTCCGCTGCTAGGTGTCACACCTGTTTATGACCACCGTTGTGACCACATCACCGAAGTTTCTGTCATCAGTGTCATCCCAACTTTTTTTCACGGCTCTCTGCGTATCGTAAAAACCCAGAAATTCCTATCTAGTTTGTCTTTTTCTCTATGAAAACTCAAAGATATGTCTGAAATTAGATAGGAATTTCTTATGATACCTGCGTCTCTCCGCCATTAAGTCCGACTCTGATAGTGAATTTCCTGATTTTGCAGTGTACTTATCATCATTTTTACAAGTTTTTATGCAAGATTCAACTCTTTAATCCCCTGTAGCAAAAGTTTGCAAGAGCCCCATTCATTTTGTTGCTCCAGTTAGCCTTTTATATTCTAATGTAATAATTAAACCTTATTTCAGATCACGCCCTCGAAAAATTTCCTCGCCAACAGGTTCCAAAGATTTACAGATGGTAAATATTTCTTTAAGAGTTCTTTCTAGGCCAGACTCTGCTGAATTGCCCACAATGTACCGGCAGCTTGGTCTAGATTATGATGAAAAAGTACTACCATCGATATGTAATGAAGTTCTCAAGTCTGTCGTCGCCAAATTTAACGCTTCACAACTAATCACGCAGAGACAGCAAGTAAGTGTGATTCTTTTTGAATTGAACTTAATTTGATTTTTGGGATTTTCGCAGTTCCTTGGTAGAGCTTGTTTCAGAAGTGTAGGCGCACCTAGAAAATAATCTTTGGCAAATTTTCAATTTTCATTCCATCAAATCAAAACAAAACTTGCCTCTGACTTTGAACTTTTGAATTTAAAGCATTCCTCAATGAAATATCAATGCTCAAATTCAATTAAATTTTCATTTTGCAACATGAGAAATAATGTTGAAAAATTCCAAAGATTATCAGTCTGGGTGCGCATGCACTTCTGAAACGATTTCAAGTCAATTTTATCCTTAGTGAGTCAGGAAATTCTGAGTACCTATTGGGATTTTACAAGCTGCTTTGACTTGTCCAAAACAGATCAAGATGCATCTGGACACTGATTACGTATCTGTCCAATCAACTCAAAAAGCGATAGTAACAAGGAAAGCTCATAAAACTTCCTCTCAAATGGAGAAAAAATAACAATAAGTTGAAGGCCTTTGTGAAACAAATTTGAAAATGTGCCAGTTATGACGTGAATATGTAGATTGCACAGTAAATATAGGTCCGCACCAGTGTATTCAATCGTAAATTATGTTTTTCACTTTACCAGACTGTGGACTAGCTACACGGACCGTAAAGAGAAAGATATCCTTAAAATTCTAAATTTTCAATGGTAGCAATGGCATGCTAATGGTCTACTTCTAGAAACTAGTCACTGGATGTCCTAGACTATTATGCAATTGCCAGTCTCTTGCCAAATGCAAGTTTTTTCAAATCGCTGGAAATTTTTGCAACTTTAAAGTTATTTTAATTCATGCTTTGTAGGTAAAAAAAAGTTTAAAAATACCAAAGCTCCTGTTATCTAGCACTAAGAAAATATAAGAAACAAAAGGTGCGTTACAAATCCATTAGGAAGAACGAATGCATCATTTTGATTTGTGGTTTCCAGGTTTCTTTACTAGTCCGAAGAGAATTAATCGAAAGAGCCCGTGACTTCAACATCATCCTTGATGATGTTTCCATCACAGAACTGAGCTTTGGGAAAGAATATACAGCAGCTGTGGAAGCAAAACAGGTGACTCTTTGTTATCATCTTTATTTATCCATCGGATACTGTTTGATCTTACATGTCCCATGGAGTTGTGAGCTCTTCAGTGCAATGAGATGAATAAAAGACAAAAGGAGACATAGATTAGATCAAATTTAACTGTTGGCAATTTTTCCTAAAGCCTGTGCCACTCCGTAACTAACAAGTTCAGGTTTGTTCCGGTGTGGCCACCCTTCTGCCTGGTGCATCTTAGTGCTTTTGTCCAGTTGAAATCAATATAGGTTGTGTCGTCTCCCTGAAAATGTGAAAGCCAAGGAAGTCTCCAGCTCCGAGTCACAGTCGAAATTGAAATTTGGACCTCTTTTGGAGAGAGCAATAGTCTAGTTTACTTGAAAGATTTTAATCCAGGTTAGCTGATCAACACCATTGTATTTGAATTCGAGCCAGGCTTCTCCTTCTTCTTCTTCTCTGTGTTTGTTTACATTTTTGGTAAAAATTGCGGCGACGCTCGGTGCATTACGGATAGGTATGGCTGGCTAAGACGCTTGATTATTGCTCGTTTTAGTGACATCGATGCCGCATCAACTTGAGTTTGAAACTTTGCGGTGTTTATTTGCAAATTGTTACCCGAGTTCACCAACTAGAGTTAAGTAAATTGAGCCTTTAAGGCCTGTATGGTATCCTTTAGTGGAAAGTGATTCCTCCTCAGTTAAAAGTGAGAGCTTTCGTTTGTTTATTTTAAGCCTTTAAGCAGAACCCTGGACATCTCTAAACTTTTTCAGAATTTCATTTAAACCAAAATGTGTTCAGTTATTTTAATTACCCCAGAATTCGTATTCAAGGCATTGGTAGCAACAACAGCACTTTTCTAAAGTCGTGATTTGTTATTGTAGCATTTAAAAATTCATTTTGTCTTTACTCTGCAGCAACAAAACTTTTTTTTATTTTCATTATTTTTTTATTCTTAACTCCAGCTCAAGAATCATTACGACCTAGCCGTTGAAAAAGGTGTTTGTCTTTAGATTTTAGTTTTTTCTTTTACCTGAAGCATCTGCATAACAAACCATGGTGATTGGGTGATGGAACTTGACTACCACTGCAACTACTACTAAACTGCTGTTCTGTTGAAAGATTAACAAAGCAGTATATTATCTAATTTATTCAAGTTTGTTTTTATTTTCAAATTTGTGAAACCGAAATACCGAAATTTCATCAGTCAATGTATGGACCATGTTGGATGGTGCTCCCTCATACTCCCTGTGATAATTCCTGTTGAGCTCCAAAAAAAAAGTTAGCCACTGCGCGCACGGCTAGTGCATGGTCTATATTATATATTGTCTCTGGTGTTTTATTCCTTGTGTCAATAAAAAGTTATGAAGACCTTTCTGAGGTCCATCAGTGGGCAATTACCCTTGCCTCAACCCCTTTGAAGTTTTAGTATGTATTGCTCATTTCAAATACATTGGGCTTTCAGAAAACTGATTGTCTAAATGCTTCAAATGGCTGTAGAGGTTTTTGCATTTTTAGTAAGCTACGTTTTGACCATCAAATTTGAAAAGAGACTCAAAATTAGGTTGGAATATATCTATTTTCACAAAGTTTTTGAGTCTTTTTATTGTCTTGATAGGAGGTCAAAAATGGTTGAAATCCAGATTTGACCCCGTATTGAAACAATAAAAAAAAAAAAAAAATGTGAAAATACATCTATTCCAACCTAATTTTGTGTCTTTTTTTGATCGCAATAGTCTAAATTTAGCGAATTTAACTTGAAACCCTTTATAGTTGCTTAAAGGATTAGAGCAATTTGTCATCGGAAACCCAATATACTTTAAATAGACAAAACACTGAAACTTCAACAGGGTTGAGGAAAGGGTAATTTCTCTCCGATGAACCTCAGAATGGAACCTTTCACTTTGTATCGATCTAAGGAATGGAGAAAACTCACCGAAGCCAACTTTCAATCACTTTCGATTTTTTCGGGACACCCCAGAAATCATATTAAGTCAATTTCTAGTTGTATCCTTGGAGTATTTCAGATTCCACAATTAATCTGAATCAACAAAGAATCATTTTGAACTCGGACCACTGAGTTTTTCCTCACACAAGTAACTGATATGGGTCTGAATTAAATCCTATAATGCTTCCGTCAGAAACTCTTCAAGATCTTATCTTTGGTTTGTGTATCTTTTGAGAATTCAGCAATCAAGTGTATTACTTCTGACAAAGACTATCCTGAAAATCCCATTTACAAGATCATAGGTAACGCCAAAAACCAATGTTTAAAGATGTGTGGTTGATCAAATTTAAAAAACTGTTTAAAAGGTTTCTCTTTTTTGTGTTTCTAAGAATTTCTCAATCCTTTATTCTAATTAATTTAAAGAGTCAAGTGTGAAGTAATTTTTAAAAAAAACATTAATTGCTCTGAGAATTCAATTACGTTAACTTGTCACTCTTAAATATTATAATTAATAAGTAATGATGAAAATGCCAGTGCAAAAATTGCTGCTACAAAAAATCCATTTCAATGCCCATGAGAACGGATTTGGTCCAAAGTTACTCTGGCTCAGATTGATTTGTTATCACACGAGCTGAATTTGATTAACGTTGTTTGAATTTTCAACAGGGAAAAAATAAAGCAAGGTTTCTATAATGAATACAGTATTGTAGAGAAATTGAAAAAGCCGATTGTTGGAACAACAAAACGGATGAAAGTGTGGGTATGAATTTTCATATTTTGCTTCTAATCTCCAATCTTCAACTAATTCTGTCCCCTTTCTAACTATGTACGATGTTTGAGGTGTAAAAAGAGATGATTTATTTTCTGTTGCTTATGTAGCAGGTTACTTTTTACCTGATGCATACAAAGTCCTTGCCAATGTTTCATGGAATGAACCCTTTGGGTTCTTTTTAATCCCGTGATGTTTGCAATTAGAAAAATCAAGGTTTGAGTGAGACCATTTGATGTTGACTCAGCTAGTTTGGTGCAATCCATACGCTTTTCGTCTTGTAAAACTCCTTGGTAACTGCTCAATGTGTATTATTCTTCGAGACTTGTTAGCTCTCACACCTTTTGCTGCAACAATTTGTGTTTTGCTCCTTCACCCAGTTCTTTGGAAGACTCCTCAAATTACTAGGGGTAACAGGGTGTCCAGGAGTCTAGAAAACAAACTGGGAAAATTTTTGCTGTCCTTCATTTTTGTGATTTTTTAATGCCCGATCTCCAACCTCGCCTCATAGAGAAAACGATATCTTGAAAATCGGTTTCTGTGCATTGGAGGACTTTACAAGAAATACATTAAGCTCAATTTTTATGTCCTTGCAATGACGTGTGCAAAAGTGGTACTACGTCAAAGTTGGAGTTTTTGTAAATTGTTTTGAATATGGAGCTGTTGCACACTTTTGCTGAAAGCGATTGGATAGCGGATTCTGGTGTAAAAACCTTCAAAAATAACGATGGCAGCACTGAAAACTTCCAAGATCCACTCCTAAACTCAATAAACGCTTTTATTTGCGGGAGCGTGATGGTGGCTTAGGGCAATAATAATGGGAGATTTCCATCTAACAATACTGTAACTCCATCAAGAAGTGACCAATAAGAGATGACTTTCATTTGACACCGGTGTCACTAGTTGTCACGGTACCATTCATCAGATGTGGATCACTACTCTGATGATTAATTAGGTACTCTGTGAATCATCCTTGTCAGTATAGAGAGAGTGACGAAATTAAGATAGGAATCTCCCATCATTACTGCCCTCTGCTACCATTGCGCCCTCTCAAATATAAGCGTTTGTTGAGTTAAAGAGTGGATTTTGGAAGTATTTAGCGCTACCATCGTTATTTTAGGAGGTTTTTATACCGCAGTCGACTATTAAAGCGCGTTTAGCAAAAGTGTGCAACAGCCCCATTAGACCATTTTTGTAAATAATTTGTTGACTCATCATAATTTGGAGCAGTCGGTTCTAATATGAAGATAATCAGTCACAGAGTACTTGAGGTAGCAGAGTCTATAGCGAATCACTCAAAATTCACTCGCTAACCTGCCCATAACATATCTCTTACTATGATGTAATCAGAATGGGAGAACTGACACTTGCATGTGTGTCGCTAGAAACTGCTGATAAACATCGCTCTGCCAGCAATGTTTACAATCATCTGGGAAAAGCAGTCATTCTACGTCATCATTACATTGATTGGTGTGCTTTTGAAAACGATTTTCTATCTTTTTTTCAAACCTTTCGGCTTCTTTTGAAATTAAGTTGCAAACTCCATTTGTCATCTCTCATCTCTTGCTTCAAAGATTTTGCTCCTTCTTTTGGATGCTATGCTATCACCTTTTCTTTTTCATTGCTGTTGTGTGAGTCAAGTTTTTTTGTCAATCAGTTGTTTGATCAGCCGTTTGTCAGTTGTTTGGGTAGTCAGGCAGTGTGAGAGTTAAGTTCATCTTGTGAGTTTTCCTTAGGTGTATTACGGTGTGTAGGGAAGGATGTTTAAATCTTCATTGGAGATCTTACTGTATAGCAGAGATTAGTTTTCTTTTTTGGAAGAGCAATGCATAGTTTGACTTTATGAAGCGACAGTTTGCAAATAACTTCTTACTTCAACTTGAGTTATTTGTCCAAGTTAAACCCTGTATTCTCCTTCACAATTCTGTTTCAAAAGGAAGATAATTTCTCTAGGTATCCAAGTAGAAAAAACCTGTAAAGATTTTTGGGTTTTTTTTATAAGAAGAAATTTGTGAAAATTCAGCTTGCCTTGAAAATTCAGTTTCTGTTCCAATGATGGTAAAATTTGAGGATTGACAAATTTTATCTTGCCTGAATCTGGCCTCTCTATTTATTGGGAAACAACTTTAAAAATGCCCTTTTCGTTGCAGGGTCTTCAATTGTGAATCCACTAGGTGATGAAAGCGAGAACGCTGGTGTGGCGGAAACAGCATTATCTGCTGCCAAAAGAATTTCTCAATAGTTGCAACTCTTTCTTGCATTTTGTTAAGACGGTGATTGATGTTCAATCATAAATTGTTCTACCCTCCGTCGCAAACATTTTGCAGTGACTATCGGAGCTTTTCGCTGGTTGATGTTCAATCATAAATTGTTCTACTCTTTGTAGCAAACATTTTGTAGTAACTATCGGAGCAGTTCGCCTCTTTCAAATTTCATGAGATGTTTCTGTGCTTCTTAGTGTGAATATTCTTTAGGAAAATTTACTCCCTACTTATCTTTCTAAATGATTATGAATATTCATTGTTGCATGAAACTGCGCGATTTCTTTCAAGTGTGAATTAGTAATTACTCAAATAATTTTGAGGAAGGAAATATGTCAAGAGCGCGGAGATCTGCAAACTGTTTTCCATTTTTTCTACTTCAAGCTTTCTTTGGTTTTGCAGTACGTAATCTTGAGAAAAATGAACATACTTTCTTACTAGGGTTTTCCTCTATTTTCAAATGTTCTAAACTCTTGAACCGGCTCTTTTAAAATTGGTTTACTTTTTTATCGTTATCTCTTTCACTTTTACTTCCACTGCTTCCTTTATTTATCTGTTTCTTGATCTCTGTTTTCTCAAATTTTCCTTTTAAAGTAGTTTCCTCACTTTGTTTCGCATACCATTCTTTCTAGTACTAACATTGATTTGACAAAACCATAAAATTATATGATGTGTACTGTCAGGGACAATAAGAATGTCAGACAACTTTTTAGCATTTTGCTTAGGTAGACCACCTGCAGCGCTCAAATTCATCGAGATGCATGTTGTGGGTAGCCTACCTCCAGGAATCGCCGGACGTTCTTTTTGCCTCTGACGTTTGTGCCATATTTTTGGCTCCCTTGTACAAAAAAATCAATTCAATAAATAAATAGATAAATAAAGAAATAAATAAATGAATAAATATTTATCTATATCTAGTCACTGCGATTGTGATCCCGAGCAGGACTACAGTTGCGGTAGTTTTATATACAGTCCTGATTGTGGTCCCAAACTGAAAATTTCAAAAGGACGTGTCTCCGAATTCATTCGACCATTTTCGCCTAAACCTGTGAGGTTAGTTTCGATAAGGTTTGGCTATTGACAGGTTAGGTAAGGTTGCAGGTAAAAATTATGGTTTCCTTTTTTGGGGACCCGATTTGGAACCGTTTATAAAAATACCGTGATTTTGGTCCACTGAAGTAGCTCGGGACCACAATTGCGGCGACTGTGTTGCATCTATAAGTAAATAGATGGATAGCTAGATGGATTAGTAAATAAATGAATTAATAAATAAGTAAATTAGTAAATTAATAAAATGAAAGCCAAAGGAAGTAGTCTTTTAAGTTCTCAAGCCAAGAAACCTTGTCTCCCATTGATGCATTTTCAAAAAAACTGCCGTTAAATGGAGAAATCGTAATTATAATTCTAACGTCTCACACTATATCCCTCATTAGTTTTGATATCCCGTTTTTCCTCGAAATGGGGCTGTTACACACTTTTGTTGTAAGCAATTTAAGGATTGATTTATATGTAAAAACCTGCACAAATAACGATGGTAGCTCTAAAAACTCATAAAATGCTTTTAAATGGGTAGTGGCAGCGTGTGGCACTATCAGTGGGAGACTCTCATCTATTAATGCTGTAACTCTGTCAAGTAGTGACCATTAAGAAATGACTTTCCTTTGACACTGATGTCACGGTACCATTAATCAGATGTGGATCACTACTCTGGCGCCTAATTACTTTGTGAATCTTCCTTGACAGCATAGAGAGAGTTACGAAATTAAGATGGGGATCTTACACTTTTAGTGCCATTCGCCGCCACTACGCTCGCACATTTAAAAGCATTTCATGAGTTAAAGAGTGGATCTTGTGAGTTATTAGTGCAGCTATCGTTATTTTTGGAGGTTTCTCTATTTGAATCAGCACTTAAAACGATTTCAGCAAAAGTGTGCAACAGCCCCATTAAAAAATGATCAAATATAAAGAGCGAAGACGCAAGAAAACTGTTTAATTAAATGAACAAAAATGAATCAATTACTTGTAAGCATGACTTGTCCGGCAGCATTTAGAAAACATTTAAGCTTTCATCTTCAGCAGATGACAGCTTTTCAATTGAGTTTTGATTTTGATCAAATAATTTATAACTCTGTAGACTCAGTAGAAGTGAATGTCAGCTTTAGGTCTGCGCCACAAAACTTTTACTCTGTTACCACTTTATCTCTTTTGATATTTTAAAAAGGAAATGATCAAATTGGGGTTGTAAATTATAGACATCACTGAGTAAAATGTAACATCTGAATTTCCCTATTATCTTCCTATTGATATCTCCATAGCTTTCAAGTAAAATCCTAAAATTTGTCCTCCTCTTCATTGCTGAAACTTTTCCATTACAATACCTTCTGGTGGACAGGCGGTTTACTGCCTATCTAAATCATGTCAGTAGTTACTGTTCCTCAATTTGTTCAAATACTTCAATAGAGCTCTTGCCAAGTTTTTCAACTATCAATGAAATGGACGTTCCATTCTGATGTAAAATGCTGCTGAAATAACGATGAAACTATTAATAAGGTCTTAAAGTCTCTCTTGGCAGAGAAAACTTCAGCTCAAAGCTCAGATGAATTACCTGTGTATGTAAGTACGCACTATGTACATTTTGCACCCCCAAAAAACAAACATAACCTCCCAATTGGAACAGGTTATGATAAGATTGTTGTATTTGGTTTTTGAAGCAGTAAATTTGAAGGTCCTATAGAAACGTTTGAGTTAAGTGTTATCTGAGAGGAGTGAGTTTTAGACGTTTATTTGATCTCATTGTTATTTTCCCAGAGTTTTACTTCAGAATTGATATTCCATTTGCCTGTAGGAAAACCTTGCACAAGCTCCATCGGAAACATCAATGCTGTGTATGCACCAGCCTCTGCACATAAATTGTTTTACCATTTTTAAAGTATTATTTGTTTTTGTAACGCCTTTAATATTTTTAACTCCCTGACTGAAATAGAATTTCTCATGATATGTATTTGATTCACTAACAAGTGCGATACATTTTGACTAACCATCACTTATTCTGTAATAATGAAAAAATTGATTTTGGTTTTTTTTTTTTTTTTTCAGTCGCCTGAGCTTCTTGTAGTGCATTATTAAATTATTGCTTGGACGCAAACTAAGCACAGAAGATTAGTAGGATTGGAGTTCTTGATTTTGAATTATCTTCAGACTAAGCATAGTTACTTTTTTATTTTTATTTCACTTAATTTTAATTTTGCATTTGTTGTCCTCCCTTTTGTTTTATAAGTACAGTTAATTATTTTGTAAAGAAAAAAAAGAAGAAAAAAATCAAAATATACATGTACCTATTTCTTTTTAAATTGTGTCTTTTATTTAATCTAATAATTTACCGATCCTTGTATCCTAAAATCTCTTGTGGTTGGTGAATCTGCTTGGTTCAAGAAAGAGCTAGAATCTCACCAGTTGTTAAGGTCTATTGAACCCTTTCATACCTGTAAATACGTTTTATTCAGGAACAGATTTTTAACCATCATAGCCAATCTGAGCAAAATTTTCCCATGTACAGCAATTAACATATCATATTTTCATTTTCTCTATAAGATCCTATGTTGTTCAGATGTACATTGAAATGTACACTAGGTTTGTAAGGGTTAAAAGTGTATCAGGCTTTGTGAGACAAACTGCCAAAAATGTAATTTGCATTGACAGCGTTTTTCTTAAATGTTCAGGTTTCATCAGCTATTGATAGTCTCCTATCACTGTATTTTGAATTTCTTATTTTGTATTCTTCTTCTCTTCACTCATCTTTGCATCAAAGTTCTTTTAAAGTTTGGATAAATAAATGGGGCTGTTGCACATTTTTGCTTCAGGCAATTTAAGGGTCTATTCAGAGGTGGAAACCTCCAAAAGTAACAATGGTAGCACTTTCACTCCTAAAATCATGAAACGCTTTTGAATTCGTGATCGTAATGGCAACGTTGTGCACTAATGATGGGGGATTCTCGTCTATTAATACTGTCACTCCATCAAGAAGTGGCCAATAAGAGATGGTTTACTTTTGGCAGGCCTCACGGTATCATTGATTGGTTGTTAATCTCTCCTCCGGTGACTAAGTATAGTTACTCTGCGATTCCATGTTCCCAGCAGAGAAAGAACGACAAAATTAAGATGAGAATCTCACATTATAATATCGCCCAACGCCGCCATTATGATGGTGCGTTTAAAATTATTTTTTGAGTTTAGCAGTGAATTTCATAAGTTTTACAGCGGTAGCATTGTTATTTTTTGAGATTTTTACAGCACCATCGGCCTTAAAATGGCCCGTAGGAAAAGTGCGCAACAGACTCATTATGAGGCCATTTCTAAAAAGGGCCCATAAAACAAGAGATGCGCTCTCCAGACAAAAGTCTTTATTAGGTATAACACAAATCTGATTTTTTCAGAAAGAGAGCACTCCCGTTGTTTAGTGGAACTTTTCCGGAAAGGACCTCAATAGCACCTTATTTGATTGAGAGGTTTAGAAAGTAAGGAGGGTGTCTTTTAAGTGCCCCCCCCCCTTGTGAACTTGATAGAACTGAGGAATTGAAATATCCTTGAAATTAGGGCGACTCCTCAGCATTTACTTCCAGTTTCTTCCTTGGACAAATTTGTTTGGTCATATCTATCAAAGAAGCACAAGTTAATTCTAATCTTTCAACGTTTCTCTACTCTTTTCTGTTTTTGAAAGGAAAATGAAGGAATAAAACTACTTCTAAAAATGTTACCATTTTTCTTCCGTTCAGAAGAATTGTCAAAAATCTTCTCGAAAATCAATGCATTTTTTCTTCTAGGTACTCTTCTTTAAGAATAAGAATTGCATGAGGAAATTTTGAAACGGAATCAACTTTTGCCTCTTTGTCAGAAGATCGACACTGTGTGACCTTAACATGAGAAAATAACTGAGGATACAGGTTTGTGGTGCATAACTAAGAAATTTAAATTAAAAATGAAGCATGTAAGTATGGTATTAAAGTTCCTCTGCATTGCAAATTGCTAGATTCAATGGATTGGCTTTTTTCCATATTTTCAGCTTCTTTTTCAGTTAATTCTGGGAGCTACTTTTCGACTTCGGCATTATTGAATCTATCTCAAGGTGCTATCATCTCAATTTCTTGAAATACTGAGAACACTTTTCATAATTATGCAGCGGCTGTATTGCAAATACTCTTCGCATGAACTGGGGTAAATTTTGGAAATGAGCGTTTTGGGTTGGTTGGAGCGAGGCGGGACAGATCTTTAAAAAATGGCAGAGACAGCCTTGACGATGAAATGGAGTTTTCAAGGTGCGAGGATGTAAGTAGGTACATTTTTAAGCTATATTATTTTAAGTGTTACCTATTGATAAATCTTTACTGGAGAAGATTGATTAATTACTGATTTGAATAAAGAAAAGAGAGAGAGTCGGACGTACCGTTCGAGACTTCATTTTATTATTATATAACAGCTGTTCGCGTCAGAGACAAAAAGAGAGCTTGACAGGCAAGTGTGCCAACCAACTCATATAGTACTACGTACTACCAACTTAACATTTATATATACATGTCGAGGATATAACAATTCTCCCAGCACATTTAAAAATAATTAACAAATGATAAGTACATAAAAAAAAAACAAATTGACTAGAAAAAAGTAATTTCAACTTCTGGGTCTTTTTTACAAGGGGTGGACTCGCTTGGTGAGTATGGGCGTCTGGGTTTGCGTTCTCTTGTGGATCTTCTGACTTCATTAGGTCTCGCAGTTGGAGTGAGGTTTGTTGAAGACCTGGGTTTAACTTGCGTTGATTTCGAACGAGCAGCGGCAGGGTGATACAGAGGAATATCAGCGAATGATGCAGTTGGTGTAGAGAATATTTGAGGAGAATCATCTGTTGATGAAGCATGTGGAAGCTGCTGATCTTTAGAGAGAGACTGCGGAATTTTCTGCTTAGGAGTTGCTGATTTCGGTTTAAGTAGCTCGGACGAAGAAGGCTGCGACAAGTGGGAAACTGTTTGTCGAACAGGAGCTAATGAAGAATTGGAAGTCTGTGGAGAGAGAACAGTTTGTTGAGCAGGAGTTAATGAAGGATTGGAAGTCTGTGGAGAGAGAACAGTTTGTTGAGCAGGAGTTAACGAAGGATTGGAAGTCTGTGGAGAGAGAACAGTTTGTTGAGCAGGAGTTAACGGAGAATTGGAGACAGTCTGCGGAAGAGTTTTGCTTGACGAAGCAATTTGTGGAGACAAAGGCAAAAGTCTGGAATGTGAAGGAGAAGATACAATAGACGGAGGCGAAGCTCGTTGAGAATCAGGCTGAGATACAGGACGATTTGTCGATTGCATTTCGGGATGAGTCCGAGCAGGCGCGTAGTGCCTTAAATTGTAGTTTTCAGTATTGCTGAGGTTACGATCTTCTTCACTTCCTTCCTCCTCATCAGCAAAACGAACTTGCTTTGGATGAGACAGTAACTGATCAATATGTCTTTTGTGACATACACCGTTGTGATCAATAGAATAGTGCAGTTTTCCCCATTTGGCCATGACAGTGCCTGGGAGCCAGCGACATCGACCACTGTAGTTGCGGAACATGACACGGCTGCCCACTTCAAAGGTGCGGAGCTTGGGACCATGGTGTTGGCTTCGTACTTCTGAAGTACTGTCGGTAACTGTAACAATTGGTGAGACTTGGTCTATTCTAGTTTTGATTATACGACCGAAGAATAGGAAAGATGGAGGTTGTCCTGTGGATGGGTGCGGAGCCCTGTGGTATCTCTGCAAAAAAGCATCGATACACTTTTGGAGTGACTTCTGAGTAGGGTTCATAGTTTTGATGGCGTTTTTAATTGTTTGCACAAAACGTTCCGCTTGACCGTTGGTTGCGGGGTGGTAGGGTGCAGTACGTTTGTGGTACCTTACCCCCTGCATTCTAAGGAAATCTATGAACTCATCTGACGTGAATTGCTTCCCATTGTCAGAAACTACAGTATCCGGAACTCCGTAAAGAGAGAATAGATGATGAAGATGTTCACATGTTGTTTCTGATGTCATTGAGGATGTCACGATTGCTCTTGACCATTTTGAGAAGGCGTCAACTATGACAAGTAAATATTTCCCTAAAATAGGACCTGCGTAGTCCAAGTGAATACGGAACCATGGTTCATTCGGATATTCCCAAAGGTGAGTATTTTCCTTGGGCGGCATTTTGGCATGCTCTAGACAAGTTAGACAGTTTTTCGCGACACTTTCTATGTCCTGATCAATTTTTGGCCAATAGATAAGCGACCTGGCGATGCCTTTCATCTTAGTTATTCCGATGTGGCCAAGATGCAATTCAAAGAGAAGCCTCTTCTTGAGTTTTTCTGGAATGACGACCCGATGGCCAAGCATCAGGCAACCGTTTGAAATTGAGTAGTCAGATTCTCTGCCCTTATAACCTAGTTCAGTTAGTTTCTTACCTTCTTGCAGGGCTTGTAGCAGTGGTGCTAATTTGGAATCGGTTATTGTTTCAGAGGCGATCTCTTTGGCAGTGACGGGTAGTTGAAGAGTTTGCTGCTGAACAAATGAGTCGAAATCGTCCGAAATTTGTTGCTGCTTGAACATTGACCCGTTAACTGAGCTGCTGGCATTATGCTGATTGCCCATGCTTGGCAGGCGGGACAAATAGTCAGCATTCTGATGATCCTCTGAACGTTTGTGCTTAATATCATAGACAAAATTAGATAGGAATGACGCATAATTGGCGCAACGAGATAGCGTAAATTTAGGCAACAATGCATTGGGCGCAAAGATATGCGACAAGGGTTTGTTGTCTACGTAAATAGTAAACTTTCGGCCATAAAGATACTGAAAGAACCGTTTTATACCCCACACAACCGCAAGGGCTTCTCGATCTATTTGTGGATACGCTTTCTCTGTTTGATTTAGGGCTTTACTAGCATACCCAATAGGCCTTTCACTACCATCTGGCATCACATGAGATAAAACAGCGCCAAGCCCAACTGGGCTGGCATCGGTTGCAAGAACTATGGGCAGATTTGGGTGATATGGAATCAGAACTTGGTCTGATACTAGCAATTCTTTTAGCTTTTGGTAAGCATTGAGACCTTCTTTTGTCCACTGGAGTTTGCCTTTGATTTTCAGCATCTCCCTGAGTGGAAAGGTGATTGTAGAAAGGTGTGGGATAAATGAGTGATAGTAAACTACTTTACCGAGGAAAGATTGAAGCTCATCCGAGTTCATGGGTTGTGGAGCGTTTAGTATTGCACTGATGTGCTTGTCTAATTTATGGAGACCAGAACCATCAATGCGGTGACCAAGGAATTCTACACTTGTTAATAGGAATGCACACTTAGAGCGTTTCAGTTTTAATCCAGCTTTGAGGAGACGATCCAAGACTTGTTCCAGAATAAGAAAAAGTTTCTCGACAGAATCTGCAAAGAGTAATATATCATCGAAGAAATTTAACTGACCATTTATGTCTTGGAGAAGTTCTTCGAGACGTCGCTGCCATATTGCAGGGATACTAGCTACACCATATTGGGCACGAAGAGGACGGATGAGGCCGTGAGTGGGCGTGTTCAACGTCATAAGTTCACAAGTTGCTTCATCGCACGGGAGACTCATGAATGCATCTGAAATGTCCAACTTACAAAAGAATTTAGAGTCTTTTAATTTATTGAACAGATCTTCAATCTTTGGGATTGGATATTCTTCGATAACTAATTGAGGGTTTAGTGTGTACTTATAGTCCCCTGTTATGCGAAGTTTGTCATTCTTTACGACAAGATGCGTTGGGGAAGCCCATTGAGAGTGAGTGACTTTAGTGTAAAGTTTTGACTTTAATTTAGAGTCAATTTCACTGGCGAACCGGTCTCGTAGCGCAAGCGGTATTTCTCGGGCTCTTGCAAAAATCGGCCTAGCATCTGCTTTTAGATGCAATTGAGAAGGCGGACCTTCGAGGGTACCTGCTGTATCATTAAAAATTGGTTCATACCTTTTCAAAAGATTTTTAAGACGGTCGGCAGCACTAGAGCTTATTTCTGGAGGCAGATTAACATGTGAACTTTTTACTTGGTTCATTGGAGAAGGAAATAACTCATCAAGAGAAAGGAGATCTTTAAAATGAATGATCCACTCTCTTCCAAAAACACTATCGACATGACGGTCAACCACAAAAAGATTTAATACTTTTTTCCGTTTGCGGAAAGAAACTTTTACTGGAGCATAACCTAAACACTGGACCTTTTCCTTGGTGAAGCTGTAAAAGCAACGATTAGTACGCTGAAGCCCAACATTTGGGAAAGTTTCCTCGAACAAGGATATGTTAATAATGGAACAGGCGCCACCAGTATCTAATTCCATTTTTAGCGGTGTGTCATTAATGAGGACACTTAAATAACAAGGCGGAGGTGGTTGATTTATGTCATGATGGTTGATCACCGTAGCAATTTTGTTGACTGAAAAAGGGAGAGTTTCAGAGTCAGGTTGAAGAAATTCTGAACTTATCTCTTCAGCATAAGGAGAGGAACCATTTTCTTCCATACTGGCATAGGACTTGATTGTGCTATTTTTAGTCATGCATATTTGGGCAAGATGCCCTCGACGTTTGCAATGGCCACACTGATAATTTCTGTACTTGCATGTTCTACGATTGTGGGTACCACCGCAAGATAAGCATGAATCTTTAGAGCTGGCAGGATTTGAGAGTTTGTCAGAATTAGAACTGAAAGAGGATTTGCGTTTAAATTTGTTACCTGAGGAGGAGCGACTTAGACTGCGGGCACGAGAGTTGTGTAAATTTGATTTTTTGATCCTTGGACGGCTATCTGAAAATTTATTTACAGCAACTGTAGCGGCTGCTTCAGATTTAGGCTTCAACTGGTTGGACGCTTCCCTAGAGGCTTCTAAGTCTGTTGCAATTTTGAGAGCACATTCAAAGGTTGCTGGCTGCTTGCAGACAATTTCATTACGAATATCGTCACGGCTGATTCCATGCATAAATTGTACTGTAAGAGAGAAATCTAGGAAATTTTCAAATTGACAAAAGCGAGCAGCAGCTTTGAGACGAGTTGCAAATTCGACAACTGATTCATCTGGTTTTTGCAATAGTTTTCTAAAATTGATAATTTCGCTGAATTTATTTCTGGTTTTAGAGTAATAACTCTGTAGAGTGGAAGTGATTTGTTCGAATGAAAGAGATTCCACTGGAGTAGGGTAGGAAATGTTGGTGAGAACAGTGTTGAGTTGACCTCCCATATGCACTCGGAGGTGCGAAGCCCATGTGCTATCAGGCAGTTTGCAAAGTTCGAGTTGCAGTTTAAAACGGTTGAAATATTCTTCAACAGTTTCGACATTTTCTTGATATGCACTGAAAGAAAACCTGGTTTGAGGTGTTACCTGCTGGGACTGAATTTGAAGTTGAACAAGTTGAGAGACCACATTGGTTAAAGCATTAAGTTTGTCCTCGATTGAGGCGTTGGACGGTATCACAGAAGAAGTTCCACTGGTTTGACTCGGAGTTGCGGCAGGATCTGTTTCAGGCATGACGATATTTTCGCGAGATCACTATTCGAAAAGTGAATTTCGGAAAAACTTGAGCGTGCAGCGTGAGAACCGTGGGGTTAACGCGGATGCCGAGCGTATTCGAACACACGAGAATCACGAGATTCGATTAGCGAATACTGCCGCACTTCGCGAAAATCGGAGGATTGCCGAGACAATGGGTTCTTTTAACTCGTCGCCATTGATAAATCTTTACTGGAGAAGATTGATTAATTACTGATTTGAATAAAGAAAAGAGAGAGAGTCGGACGTACCGTTCGAGACTTCATTTTATTATTATATAACAGCTGTTCGCGTCAGAGACAAAAAGAGAGCTTGACAGGCAAGTGTGCCAACCAACTCATATAGTACTACGTACTACCAACTTAACATTTATATATACATGTCGAGGATATAACACCTATTTTTTTTTTTTTTTTTTAAGTAATATGCAGATTGTTAGTCCTTGCCTTCGAGCTGTTGTGACAGACTTTAATAATCAATTACTTATGAGTAAAATTTTTTCCCCGGCAATGCAGCGATTTGACTACTGGGCGGCGCGACGCGTGGGTCAAAAATGGTGTGTGAGTGTTTGTATGGGAGGGGGGGGATTGAAATTGGTGTTGTAATTTTTTGTTTGACAATTCGAAAAGTGTCTTGGCCTAGACGTTTTAGAAAGGGGGGCAGGGAAGGGGCCAGAGCCCCCTTTGCATTATGACACGACGCGACGCCGACGTGCGCGTCGTAATTTGATGCGTTCTTATAATGTTTGCTGTCACTGAAACGCTCTCCCCTATTTCGCATGGAGAAATTACGCTCGGTCACCATAAGAGTCGACTTGGGATGAAGCGGAAATGGATTCTCTCATCCTTCAATCGAGAATCAGCACCCAGAATTTGTTACGGAAGCGCGAACTGTCACTGCCGCGCCGTCGCTCGATACTTCCATCAAAATGATAACTTCTTTGAAGGGTCAAGAAACCACGTGGGGTTGTCTTTGTGGAAGATGTGCAGGCGCTTTGAAGGGACCGCGGTCCGATCAAAGTGGTGGCTTTCTAAACTCGATTAATAAGTAAGTAAAAAATACTGCAGGGTATTTCAGTCGTAATGTAACTCAAGGTCGTATTCGGAGAAAAGCTATTATTGAGCGGCGCCGGCGCGCAAGCGTTTAATTTTGTGCATTTCTAGCATAGTTACCGTCTTTTATCACCTCTCGCCGTGTGTTCGCATGTAGTGTCACTATTTTTAAGTAGTTGCAGCGCAGTTTTCCTTTCGTCTGACGTATTTCAGGAAGAGCGATACAATTTTCTTTTGAACATTTTCCGAAATTCGTCGAATCAACAATACTCGTGCGAAGTTTTCAACCGGCTTCGATGAAAACCTGCTGAAGAATGCGGCGCTAACTCTCATCAAACTCACTGCTGATGGAGGTAGATTTAGATTTATGAGTTCATTATCATTAGATAGCATGGGGTCTCGGAACAACGAGATCGAGAGACTGTGTCGAGTTTGTGCTTGCGAAAAGTCCAACATTCAGCTATTCAGTGAAGATGGCAAGAAACACAAGCTTATCAGTAAAATCAAGAAGTATTTATCAATAGCGGTAAGTTGTGTCAATGTATTCTTATCACTCGTCCGTCCAACATAACCTCCAACTTTTATGATGTGTTTATTTCAATACTTGAATATTGATATGAGCATTTACTATGTATGAATTAATTATTGAAGATTATTAAACCTTTTATATTAATTGTAATTTAAAAAGAAACTTCCTAATGCTAAGTTAATTATTTCTTTTTTATGTACTTATGTCGTGATTATGATTTATGAACTTACTTTTAGGTGAGAATCTTTCTTCGATTGTTTTCATTCATCCATGGCCTTTTAGGTTTCTCTTAACAACACTGTGTTTCAGAGTGTTTCAGCTCAAAACTTTCAGGATATCTTCCGGAAGTACAGATGCCGATGTTCCTCAAATTTGTACTTTTTGCGTAAAAATCAATTTTAGCCAAAAACTGTTTACTTTCTAAGCAGTGCGAAGAGATGTCTACGGTGCAAACTAACTGACACTCAAATTACCTTATACATACTATATTTCACCATGAGTTTTTCCCTCTTTGCGAATCATCTCAACCACCGATGCATCCCAATGCTTTTTCCAACCTGATCAAAATGAATTTGTTTACCCACTTTAACACTGATTATGACTCCGAATCTTTCATTTCTGTGAGTCCTGCTTCTTTCTCTTCTGACAATGAGTTTTTCTGCTTTCTAGATTGACACAGATGATACTCTGCCTCATGGGATTTGTTACGGATGTGCAAAGAAATTGGACAGTATCCACCGATTTGTTCGAAATGCCCAAGAAGCTCAAGATAACCTTCATGATCTCGTAAGATACGAAAAATACCACGCACAGCCAGATAGTTCCGGCAGTTTGCTGCATTCTATTTTAACCAGAGTCAGTGTCCATTTTTCCATTTCAACCTCATTTTTTAGACCAACCAAATTTATTTTGAGCATCTTTCATGGGTCCAAATCTCATTTGTTCCAAGGGCTATTTTTTTGTTAAAAATCAATTAAAATAACTGACGATACACATTGAAGGCAGTTCAGGCTTCTGTTTATTGGGACCAATACATATTGGTTGATACAGGGGGGTGGCGAAGGGGCGATCACCCCTCCCTATCAGCCTACAAAAGAGAAAAAGATGGAAGAAGAAGCAAAAAATTACAAAAGGGGTCACTAAGTAGCGAAAATCTCAAGTCCCCCCCCCCGTTCACGAGGGCTGGATCCGCCACTGTGTTGGTAACCTGTCCCTTAATGGAATTTCACAAGTTTCAGTTTAAATAAAACTGAATTTCTGTTCTTGCATAATTTGAATCATTGAATTCAAATTCGGTGAAGTTCTTGATCAGGCTGAGTAAACTTTAATAGGTGGATACATTTTTTTACCTGATTTCCTTGGATTGGTTGTACGTATTTATGAGACAAGTAACTTACGTATTTATCATGTGACTAGTGCCCAAATGCACAAATTATTTTCCGGTATAGTTTTTTCTACACTTACTTAGTGTTGGACCTGAAGATGGATCAACTATGGCCACTGTCTCGTAATTACGTACAACCAATCCAAGGAAATCAGGTAAAAACATGTATCCACCGATTGAAGTCATTCAGTAGCGTCATTTTCGGGGGGGGGGGGGGAGGGGGGCAACTCCCCCCCCCAAGGGTCGGCCAAAAGTGAAAAAGTGATGACTTTTTTTTTTTTTTTTTTTTTTGGAGAAGAAAAACGTTTTGAACTACAAGGACGTGGCAAAATCCTTATGGTAAATGGCCAGCGGTCAAACTTAAAAAATGTGGCATCATTTTTTTCGTCTCGTCGTCCTGATCAAAAAGTCTCACGGGCGCAAAAAATTATTATCGCTGGTTTTCGAGATAATCGAGCTTAAAGTTTGACTAAATCTTGATCGCCAGGGTCTAATTTGCTCAAGAATCGAGCGTGCGCCCTACCTACGAAGCGGCTCACCGCCGACTGGCGATGGCCGCCGCTACTTAAGGTCCATATATACAAGGTCTGGCTGGTAGCTTTTGGCTCCCCTCGTTGGTCCAAAGTTTGGGAGCCACTTCTCCATTTGAAACCATTGATCCAAGAGGGCGGCGAACTCGGGAAGAATGTTAAAGTAAATGGGGGTATGGGTTCCCAAACATTGGATTTCCCGAGTTGGCGCTACTGGCCAGACCTTATATTTATGGACCTTGGCCGCTACTATTGCTCACACTCTGTCCGGAGTTGACGCCTTCCTTTCTCCCACTCCGAGTGGAGTGTGAGCAATAGTAGCGACGGCCATCGCCAGTCGGCTGTGAGCCGCTTCGTAGGTAGGACGCACGCTCGACTCTTGAGCAAATTAGACCCTGGTGATCGAGATTTACTCAAACTTTAAGCTCGATTATCTCAAAAACCAGCGATAATAATTTTTTGTGCCCGTGAGACTTTTTGATCAGGACGACGAGACAAAAAAAATGATGCCACATTTATTAAGTTTGACCGTAGGCCATTTCCCATAAGGATTGTGCCACGTACTTTGGTAGTCATTAACGAGTTTTGTTAAATAAATATGCAGGGCTGTAGAGTGTCTAAAATAATATTGATGAGAAAAAAAAAAAAAAGAGGTCATCACATTTTTGCCCCCCCCACCCCCCCCCCAAGCCGAACCCGAAATGACGCCCCTGAAGTCATAGAATTCAATTGAAAAATACCCTCTAAGATGCGGTGGAAATGCCACCTTGAATTTTTCTTCTTGTTTTACTTGATTGAAACTCTGAAAGCTAATGTTCCTTAGTATAAATGCCTTGACGGTAACCTGTGACTTTATAAATGAAAAGACCTGGCACACTCCTCATGGGTAATGGTTCCAGATAGATTTTTGATGTAATTAGCATCGCTTGATTCAGCAGATCTTTGTTCACATTTTTCACATAATGTTTTTTTCTGTGTGGGAATTACTTTCGGGTGATTGAAATTTTGCTCTTGAGAATTTGACCCCCTTACCTATTTAGCAATTTGAAAGCTGCAGTGATAGACAAATAATTATTCTGCTCTTCATGGCTCTTGAATTTTTCTTTTATAGGGTCACAATGCAGAAGAAAAAAATGGAACAAAAGAAAATGTGGAAAATCAGTTGGAAGTGACCGAAATGGAGGTGGTAATAGACCCAATGCTCTTTCTTTGTCCTGAAGATGGAGACCTAGAAGAAAAGCATGAAAGAGAGAGGTGAATATAATATCTTCTCGTCTTTGCATTGAATGCTCCAAGCAGAGACAAATAGAGACCCTGCACATAGCCTCCGACAGGTGTCCACTTTTCCAGCTCAATTTTGGTCAGAACTCATCGGAACAACAGCCAACAGTCGCCTACATACTGTTGATGAACGTGTGGTTTGCATTCGCCAAGCTAAGCCTGTTCCCGTTTCTGGGACTGTGGACCAATCACAGTGTTTTGTTGAGCTCACTACTCAACAGTAGGTCAAGGTAGCTGTTTATCGTTGCAGCGGGTGACTCCTGAAAGAAACTGTGCGCACTAAACATCCTTTGATTTACCAAATCTTGCTTTGCATTGAAGCCACGTTGTCATGTCTGCCTCAAGAAAGGTTCATCATTAGTCTCAGATTGCTGATGATTTCCGATGAGCGGACTCCTTCAATGCTGACAAGAAGAGGAATTTGTGTCCAAAGATGTTTCATAAAAGACAAATGGGGCTCTTGTGAACGTTTGCTTTAAGCGATTGAATAGTTAACTCAAGAGTAAAATCCAGCAAAAATTATGATATGAGCGCATTAAAAAATTACAAAATTTACTCACAGACTCACAAAATAGCTTTAAAATTTAAGGCATAATGGTGGAGCTACACGTATGCACCATGGGAGATTCCTATCTAACTGAAGGCTTTCCTCTGTGAGTTTCTATTGAGAGAGCGACAAATTAGATAGGAATCCTTCATGACTTCTGCGTAGCTTTGCTATCTTTACTCTCAAATGGCAAAGCTATGCAGGTGCGGTGGGGATTAATGTCTAATTTGTCGCTCTCTCAATAGAAACTCACAGAGGAAAGCCTTCAGTTAGATAAGAATCTCCCGTGGTACGTGCGTAGCTCCACCTCTATGCCTTAAACTTTAAAGTCATTTTGTGCGTCTGTGAGTGAATTTTGTCATTTTTTAACGTGGTCTTAGTAATTTTTACTGGAGTTTATACCAGAATCAACTATTCAATCGCTTAAAGCAATAGTTAGCAAAAGCCCCATTGTATTTTAACTGAGACTATAATGTGTCTGCTTAGATTAAAAGCACTGCTCTTACTAATCAAGGGTCACCTGTTAATGGTACCTAAATATGAATTATTCGTGCCCTAAAAGCTTGAGTCTTTGCTTGAAAACCTGGCACTAACCTTATGGAAAATGGCTTCCGACAGAGTTTTGATCTCATAATATAGCAGGGTTGATGTAGAACTAAAGTTTTCACAGACTCATATCAATCATATTATATTTTTTGGAGATTTTTGCGGTTTTATCGCAGTGAATGAATGAGGGAGCAGGGCCTGCTCCCTCATTCATCGCCCTCAGCAGGCGTGTGTACTTTGCCCAGAGGTGCTGTTCTGTGTATTTAATGGCATATTTCAATTCACCGATGATTTCATAGGTTGAGAAAAGATTACACAGTTCACTTTAGAGTATGACTTTAATGTATGAAAATACTCGCATCTGTAATCTTTTTTCAATCGGTGAAGTTCTCGATGACTTTCAAAAACTTCCATTTATTTTATTAATATAAAAGCAAGTGCACCAATTAGAAAAGATGACAGATGCAAGTATTTGCGTGCATTACAGTCATACACTGAACCGAACTGTGTAATCTTTTTTTAACCGGTTGAATCATCGGTGAAATGACAAAATGCACACGAACGGCAGTACTGGCTTTTCTGTTTCATGCAGGGAGGTTACGCTGCGAATGGCAAAACAACATCCATTCTCAAATACTCTATAGAGGAATTAATTCAGACTCGAGGGTGCAGTTGTTTTTTCAAATTTAATTTTAGCTGTGAAAAAGGTGGGTAAACATCTAAACAATGAAGTTGCAAATTAATAAAGATCCTACCGAAGGGTTGAATTCCTCTTTGCTGTCTTAAGTCTTCTCATTTTTTCCCCTCTAATTTTTACAGCACTATTCAGATGAACAACCATTTTACTGACCCAAAAGATCGTGTCAAACCGTATCGATGTTCAATTTGTCCAAGAGGCTTCAACACAGAAATAGGTTTGCAGAATCACCTGTGGAGTCATTTACCCTCTACTAATAGAGTTCTAACCAAAACTAAACTTAATAGAATGTAAGTGCAACACACACTATTTTTGTAATTCTTTAAAATTACTTTGGGGCTTTTTTTTTGTAATAATAACAATAAAAAATTAATCGGAGTTACATAGATGTATAGAGAAACGAAGCAAAAATAGAGAGTGGAGTAATATTTCGTATGAGAAAATAGAGAAAAAACAAAAATATATATATTTAGAGCACTTTACCTCCTGGAGTGCTCTAGATACTTCCTTCCCAATTTTGATAGTCCCTTACAGGTCACCGTTACTCTTCTCTTTCCTATCCTTTGTTTTTGAGAATACTTAGATTGTCTTTCCTACCCCTTCTTTTTTTATGCAGTCCAGTCGTTCGCTGTGAGATATCAGCATAACGAACCACCGTGTTTGGGCAGCTGGACTTTACTACAACTACTACTACCACCACCACTCATTTTCCAAACAGATAAACGAGTAAAGAAATAAATAAATTTACAGATTGATAAATTGATAAATTGATAAATTGTTAAATAAATAGATAAATAGATAAATAAAGAAATACATAAATGAATGAATAAATAAATTTAAAAAAATTTTGAATTATTTGATCTTCAAAGTTTCTGCCAGAATAAATTTATAATCAAAACATGATGGACTTGGAATTGATTTTTGGCTCTTATTTGAAAAAAAAATCAAAAAAGGGCTAACTATTCACTCTGGCAGTACATATTTCCGAAGAATAAATTCCCTGAAATTAAAAAACACAAATTTGTATTGACAGGACTGAAAAGGGCTGTGTTTACTCATCAAATGGAGTCCTGCGTACAGCTACGTCTGCAGACTTAACATCCTCAAATCAAACGGAATTAACTTGTCCGATTTGCGGTAAATTCATTTCTACCAAGGGAAATCTCAAGGTGCACTTGGAAACGCATCGACCGAAAGGGAAGTACGACTGTGATATTTGTGGGAGAATGTAAGTAGCAAATTATTTAGTTTTTATTAGAGGTGTTCGATTAGCCGACCCGAGTTTCGAGTTTTCCGTTACTCCGAAGTGCTACTCGAACAAAAAAAAAATTGAAGTAATTTTTGAGTTTTATTTTTTTTAATTTGTTTTTAAAAAAAAAAATCTTTTGTCCGTTGCAAAAAAATCGTCCGTAGTTCACTGTAAATCAGCTGGCTGATTCTTTTCAGTTAAGAAGTCTTTATATTTAGCTATTGTTTTGCATTTGTATCGTTATCGTCTCGTTTGGTTTTTGCCATGCAAATCAGCAAGTGCCAAACTGAGATAAATTGGTGAGGAAACAACAGTGAGGCTAAAGCGAGAAGATTACAACATGTTTATGATTTTGTGATTAAAAAAAAATCCGTCTTTAGAGCTGACACTAGTTACTGGTACTCAAATCATTCAATGAGGGTTGACTACAGTAAGTTTGAGAGGCGATCCAGAAGGGGTTTTCTCCTTAAAGAAAAATTCAATGATTTTTTTTATATGAATTTCCACTTTTTTTCCTTTCAATCTCTTGAAAGCTCTGTGTTATCAATACATCTGTTCATGGTCCGTGGCGCCTTGATAAGTCCTTGAATATCCTTGATTTTTTGTTTTGTTTTTCACATGCTTAAATATCCTTGAATTTTGATGAATTCGTCAAATGTACTTGAAAAACCTTGAAAATGACTGGCTTCAACTCGTTATATCTTGCCATTTCATTGATAATTTTGTTTGCGTACCTGAGGAACCTCTTGTCGTTTTGGTTACAAAGTCATGAGAAAGAATGTAGGAGTTAGCATGACCTTTTTTCTTTCTTTTATTTCTTTGTGCACTGATCCCCTCTGGTTGGTGCACTCTCATGTGAGAAACACCGTGTGTTTTTTCTGCTGCTGGAAAATTGTTGTAAAAAATACTACATTTTTGCCTGTCGGAAGTCCTTGAAATCCTGTAAAAAGTCCTTGAAAATCCTTGACTTTTCTTTTAAAAATCTGCCATGAACTATGCTGTAAGAAATATATTTTTACTTTTCTTTTTGTTGATTGTCTTTCTTTATAAATTTTGTTTCAGTTTTAAAACGCAGTCAAACTTAACTCGACATAAAGAGTATCATGAAAATGTACAGTATCCTTGTAAGGTTTGTGGTCGTGTCTATCCTACCAACAGTACATTAAGAGCACATAGCATCACTCACAGTAATTTACGGCCCCATAAATGTCCTCTATGTGATAAAACCTTCAAGAGGAATCAAGATTTAAAGGTATGTTGATTTTACATTGTCGGAACAATATTTTAGTTTTTCAGGGGAAAGTTTTAATTAATTTCACTTGCGTGTTGGTTTGGCAAAAGGCTGAATTATTTTCTCCTCTCCTCTGGTCTTTGAACCGTTAAAGAAATTGAGCACATTTTTGCAACAGTGCTGCCATTTTTTTTTTTTTTTTGAAAAATAATGTTTCCTTGAGCGCCTTTAATCGAGAATGTTAGGAAAATTAGCACCGCAGTGTAGGAATGCTTGACTCCCCAATTAATTTGATGGAGTGAATATTGATTTGTGTTGGCAACCTGGTTGCAAAAGGGCTATTCTGCACGGTTTCCATCCTATGCATTTGCTTCATTTTTTTTTGTTTTCATGTTTCAGTTTCACATAAACCAACACACAGGTGCTCGGCCATACCAGTGTCCTTATTGTCCCAAAGCTTTCGCAAGCTCTGGAAATTGTTTCTCTCATCGAAAGCGAATGCACTCAGACGAGGTGGAGCGTGATCGAGAGATGGCAGGAGTTGAGTCAGAGAAAGATACCTAGTCTGTTTTTGTATTTCATCATCTCATTCTCTCTATTTTTTTTTACTAAGTTCTACAAAGTTTCATTTTATGTTTACCTTACGTTTTTCCTTGATTCCTTTTATTATTTAGTCCGTCTAAGGGCCGCTTTTAAGACTGTCTGTTAAATGTGTAGCAGGTGGATGTTCTTGTTAAGCGGGCAGATTCAGTGGCGTAGATAAGGCCCCCGCGGACCCCGCCAGGCGGGTGGGCCCCAAGGCTGTGAGGGCCCCTGAAGACCGACGATGTTGGGGCCCCGGGCTAGGGTGATTCTTATTTTTCAAAAATGAGTATTTTTTGTGCGAACGGTGGATTTTTTATTCTTTGTGGTCTAAAAAATTGACCCAATAACAAGCATTTTGAAAAAAATTGACTCTAAGTGGCCCCTCATAGGCAAAAAGGGCGTAAGTACCAAATATGAATTTTTGGGTGTTTTAATAGTCAATTATGGTGTCAAATAGCCACTTTTTGTTCCTACCGGACTGAAATTTTCATTATTTTTGGCTTATCTGCAGTCCTAATGCCTCAAAAGTCCATTTTAAGATATGCGTAAAATGCTCTCGCCGCGCTTTAGTCCAGGCAATGGGTGATTATTGGAAGAACAAATTCCCATCAAAGGTTTTTTGGGCTTAATCGCTTCGTCTTGGTGTCAGTAATGACCACCTAAAACTCCCCATGCCTAGGTGCTGTGCTAAATTCAGGGGAGGGGGGGGCCAAAATCGATTATTTCGATATATATCGAAAACGATGCAAGGTATCAAAAAAATTGATACGTGTTTTTTGTTTCTGAGGTAATTTCCAACAAGATAGATCTTCTGTGTTTTTACGCTCTGACGACGTGTAAGCTCTCAAAAACACGATTTAAGTTTTCGGCGATTTTCAGGAAAATTGATACTACCCCGTGGCAACGCTCATTTAACACAATGTTATTTTTAATGATTTCGATCGCCTTACCGTAGCATTTAGAGTGCTCCGATTTTTATAAAATTAGGTTTCCGGGGGTTTTTTAGGTTTCTAATTTCATTTTTTGACTCCAAATTTCCTTAAAACGTGATTCAGACAAGCTTTTTGAGCTTTTATCTAAAAAGCTGTATTTTGTGACTTTTAGGTGGTCATTACTGACACCATCAAGACGAAGCGATTAAGCCCAAAAAACCTTTGATGGGAATTTGTTCTTCCAATAATCACCCATTGCCTGGACTAAAGCGCGGCGAGAGCATTTTACGCATATCTTAAAATGGACTTTTGAGGCTTTTGAGGCACTTTTGAGGACTGCAGATAAGCCAAAAATAATGAAAATTGTAGCCCTGTAAGACCAAAAAGTGGCTATTTTACACCATAATTGACTATTAAAACACCCAAAAATTCATATTTGGTACTTACGCCCTTTTTGCCTATGAGGGGCCACTTAGAGTCAATTTTTTTCAAAATGCTTGTTATGGGTCAATTTTTTAGACCACAAAGAACAAAAAATCCACCATTCGCACAAAAAATACTCATTTTTGAAAAATAAGAATCACCCTATACCCCGGGCCTGATGAAAGGAAAAACTTGTCAAAGTAAAGAAAGGAAAGTTTTTTCATTATTGAAATAGCATTCCTCCTTCGTTTTTTGTTTGTAAGTATCTTCCGTCTTCCAACACTGTTTAAGCGTTTTCTTACGGAAATACTTTTCCAGAAAAAAGTCGCGAGTTTTAAGTTCTTCGATACGAAAACAAGAAGAAGGAAGGAAATAAAACCGATAACTATAAGCATGAATTGTGTGAGCATTCTTAGATGAATATTGCCTGAAGTTACGGTTGAGAAAATCTAATCTCCAAAATTTGTCGGGGAAACACCCCAGATCTCAGGTCCTACGCGGGGGGGGGGGGGCTGAACCCCCTATCTTGGAGTGACAGTAGAGGGGCCCCTAAAAATAATTGGCGGGAGGGCCCCGGAATCCTTGTCTACGCCACTGGGCAGATTGCGAAATTAAGACTCTCAGTTCATCGTATAACTGCCACTTAAAATAGAGGGTAGATTCTCTGCCTGTTAAAATTTAGGAGGTGGATGTTCAGGCATTTGGACCAATCAGAGCGGGCGTTGAGTGCCGATGAAAGCCGAGAGTTCCGGAAGTGCCGAATCAGCCAAGGCGCCATTTGCTACCTTAAGGTCATGTCCAAGGCACTACCATCCCCGCTCAGTAGAGCGCGGAGCGAAGGTCATTCGATAGTCGGCTCTGATTGGCTGAATCCTGTTGAATCGCTGAGATTATGCATATCGGCTGGCACAGTGCTGACAGACAGTTGACCAGCGGTCGTAAAAGAGAACTGCTTGTTAAACCGTCTGTTAAGCATAACTATCCGTCAGTTTAACATCCATATTTCATGAATATCTTAAAAGGGGTCCTAATGCTCTTTTGAACCAGTCATTCATTTCAAGTTTTTCAATGTTTCTAGTCATTTTTCAACCTTATTAATTTACCATATTATTCTCCTTTTATTGATTGTTTTTTGATCAAAAGACAGAAGATGCTTGTCAACTGTCTTAGTTTCTCCTATTTATTTTATTGTTCCACAAAATTACTTCCCAAATCTAACAAGGAATTTCTTGTTATAGTCAGTTGAGTTTGGGAAGTTATTCATTTCCACTAAGAGGATGCCAAAATCATTTTCAGGAAATGAGTCAACTGAATTGGTCTGTTGTAAACTTGTACCATAGCATTTTTTCAAGCTGATTTTATATATAAGTGTCACTAAAATAACTATGAACTCACTTAAATTTTCCAAATCTTCTCTCAAAAGTCAAAAGGAAAAGAAAATGGTCTTTTGATATTGAATATAACAATCTGTCATATCTCTGGATACTTGTGCAGCCCTGCATACAGGCACAATGTTTGCAAATTTTGTGGCAGGATGGTTGCTGTCAACAATGTACAGTGAGTGCTGTATTTTTCTGTGTACAATAAGCTCGAAGACATTATGGAAGAAGACTGGCCCCTAGCGGCGGGAATTGAAGCTGGTTACTGCCTTGGCTGGGCTTCCCCGCTGAGGGATATGGACCAAATTAACATTGCGGCTTATGGAGCCAAGACATAAAACTGTTTCAAAAGAATGCCAATTACTTCTAGTTTTCAAAAGTACCTAGTCATTATATGCAGCTTATGTCAAAGTTGAAGTTGACGAACTTAAACGAAAGTTTTGGTCGATTTATTCACTAGATATTAAGGGTAGAAAGTATGGCAGAGGGGTTATGCTTGCTAAAGTCAACAATGACCAACTGATCATTAAATTCGATTTTGAAAGAACTGACGCCTTAAATTGATCCAAATTTTCAGCTTAATTGTTTACTATACTGTACTATCAGTCAATTAAAGAATGGGTTTAAAATGTATGTGCTCAGCCGCTAGACGCATGAGGAGCTACACATTTTAGTCCCATTCTTTAATTGACTGCTGGTACAACATATGTGAGACTCGACACTGTTATTCGCAAAAATTATTGACTAAAATAGGTTTGAAGAGCGAGGCTTCATAAGAGCCAATGTTAAATTGGTTCATACCCCCACGAGGAGAAGTGCCCTGCCCATCAGCCCATCCCATGACCAGCTTCACTTTTCCCCCGTGCAAAGCGATAGCAGAGACCAGTCTTCTTCTATAATGTCTTTGAATATGCAACTCAGATTTTGAGTGAGCGAAAAAAAAGAAAAATTTCACGAAGATTGATGGCACTTTTTTGTGAACAGTTTTTGAAAAAATCTCAAGTTTGCGAGGGCTGGATCTACCAATGTATTAGGCTTTGTTCTATTTCTTTTTGTAGTGGAATTTTTGAAATTTCAAGTGTGCTCAGTGTTATTTTTGTGTCTTTTTACAATCATTGCCTACAAACGCTGTTGCAAAAGTATGCAAGGCTTATTGGTCAAGATTAGTCAGATTTTGTTTGCCTTACGTCTGCTTTGATTCCTGTCCTTTTTATATAGTGTGCCATATGAAGTTCATAATTTTTATTAAATACTAACTATTGCTTTCAGTGGTGGTCCGAGGGCTCAGAAGTGAGGGGCTTGAAAAAATGATAAAGACTTTTTTCCCCCTTCTCAGTTTTCTTGAGCCCTACTCTATCTAAAATTGGGGGGGGGCATTAGGTGTTAGACCTTTGTTTTTACCTTTTTTTTAGTCGCCTTTTCTAAAGAAGTGGGGGGAGCCTCCAAAGCTCTCTCCTCCTCTTGGACCGCCACTGGCTTTCTATCTGTTTTCTGTTGTCCTTTCTGAACAGAGTTTGGCAAATGGGATTCGATCACCAACGTTGAATTGCCAGTTACTTTTTGCTTGCGTGCTCTAGGTATTTCCTTCCCAAACTTGAGAGTCCCTGGCAGGTCGCCGTTACTCTCCTCTTTCCTATCCTTTGTTTTAAGAATACTTTGATTGTCTTTCCTACCCCTTCTTTTTTTATGCAGTCCAGTCGTTCGCTGTGAAATATCAGCATAAGGAACCATGTGTTTGGGCGGCTGGACTTCAATACTACTGCTACTTATTTATTTACTTATTTATTTATTAAAAAATTGGTGCATCGAGCCAATTGTGGCTATCATATAAGTCATATTATATCAACATCAGTCGATGGTTTTCAAACCATTTCTAAAGTGTGATCCAGAACTATTTCTTTCAAAAATCAAGGGCAATAATATTTAATCATACTATAAATTAACCAAAAAAAAAGGGTTGACTTTTGAAAGTAAATCTAGATTACATTTAAATTGGAGTTTGAAAACTGTCCTATTTCCGATCACAAAATGTATTTGGACAGTCAGCTTGATTACGAAAAGTAATTGCCGGTTCAACCTCGATAATTGACTCCTGTTTGCCTAACTCTCACCCTGAATACTTTTCTCCCTCAAAAGGAACACTTATTTCTCCAAAAGTGAATTTTCTGTTGATTACCCTTTACTTACAACAGATATATTTAAACCTCTCCTTCCCCTCCCCGGTCTCCTGACCTTTTCTATATTTATGAAACTAAGGTGGTTTGGAGCTTTGTTAATTTACTCATACTGTTGCTCTGATTAGTCTGATTCTTTCCTCTGTTCTTAACATCAGAGTTGTACGAACAGGGTAGTCCTCAAGTCCCTGGAGTACCATTATTCGGGATTTGTAAATTTGTTGAATTGTATTTGAACGGTAATCAGAGTAGATTTTTAACAAATCAAGGATGACCTCAACTTTTGTTATAAGCAAGTAAACAGGCTCATGGGAAAACGTCCGATGTCCAAAATATTTTTATTGAAAAAACAAATATATAAAAAATAAAAAAATTAGCCAATAAAAATTAAAGAAAACTGCCAAGACAAGAGAAACAGGAGCAAGAAGCCAAGGAACAAGTCTGATCAGGACTTATACAGACGCAGCATCTTCTTTAGAGTCATGTACGTTCACTAAGTCAAGTATAAAAAAAATGGACAACGGGCGTTTTCGCATGAGCCCGTCCAATTGAATTTTTGATTCTTGCTTAAAAACCAGCAAAAATTACGATGAGCATGATGAAAAATTACAATATTCACTCGTAGACTTACAAAATGACTTTGAAGTTTAAGACGCAACGACAGAGCTACACAGGTATCATGGGAGATTCCTATCTAATTCGAGGCTTTTCTCTGTGTATTTCAATAGAGCGAGTGACACATTGGACAGGCATTTTCCCATGACACTTGTATAGCTCCGCCATCTTTGCTCTCAAATGGCAGAGCTACGCAGGAGTACCGAGGGATTCTAATTTGTCACTCGCTCTATTGAAATACACAGAGGAAAGTCACACATTAGATAGGAATCTCCCATGGCACCTGCGTAGCTATGTTATTATGCTTACTTTTCACTTTTTACTTTCTTACAATAACTAACAAAGTTAGACATTTTGAAAGTATTGCAATGGCGCAGATGTCTGTCTGTCTGCATCCCAGCGTGACTTTTGAACCAATTGTCCATAAGCATCTAAACTTTGTAGAGAAGTTGCTTTTATCATTCCCCTGGGGGGGCTTTTTTTGTTTTTTATCAAATTTTAAATTGAAGGCAAGTTATGAATAGTAAAAGATTTCCATTAAAATCAATGGGAAAATGGGTAAGATGGAAAAATTGGAATGTTTCAAATAAAGCTATTTGAATTTTGATGAAAATTTGCTAAAACATTCTGTAACCAGCCCACTGTAAAATTAACTCCTTAAAATGATTCCAGGGTTGATTAGTTCCAACTGTGGACACCACGTCGCGCTGCTCATAAAGTCAACAGTTTTTTGCTAAATTTGACAAAATCACGCTAAAAATACCAATTTGAAGAATGTTAGCACCTGCGAGCATACTTCAGGAAGATACATTGAAAGTTTCAGGCTGAAACACTCAAAAATAAAGCTGAAAATTATGAAATACGAAACTTCCCGTAAGCCGCAATGAGTGCGAGTGAGGCAGATAGACGTATCATCACTCACGCTTACTCTCACTCACTAAGCTTATGGCAAAACGAATTTCATAATTTACGGCTTTAATATCAAACCAATTTTGCTCATTTTGGGCTCAAAAAATCCATACAAATTTTTTGCAGGTGCTGACATTATTGGATTTTGCGTTTTATCTATGGTTTCAGTTTAAAACGCCAAAAACACGACTTTTCCAAAAAGCGACTAGTGGCGCCATCCATCGGATTGAAATCTGGAAAAGTTTCGCCTGGAATCATCTTAAAGAGACCCCAGAGCAATAAAGGGGGGTCTGAGGGGGAAGGGGTTCTCCCAGACTAATTTTGCTGTGAGAAAGTGTTCGTGGGGAATTGTCTACAGTTTATTTTTACTTTTTTTGTGAGTCTAAGAATACATTTTGTCATTTTTTAACATGCTCATCGTAATTTTTGCTGGATTTTACTCTAGAATCAACTATTCAATCGCTTATAGCAAAAGTTAGCAATGAGCTTTAGAGATTTTTAGTTTGTCTACTGCCCATTGTAAGACTGTTGCCAGTGAAGATGCAACTTTCACTTGTGGTTGGCTGGGTAGTCTTTGGTGAAGCTCCATTCATTTTGTGAAATGAATTAACTCAAGCAGAGCTGCTGTTTTTTGTATAATTAATGAAATATTTCAATTCATCGATTTCACCGGTTGAGGAAAGATTACACAGTTCAGTTCAGTGTATGACTGTAATGCTTGAAAATACTCTGATCTGTAATCTTTTCTCAATTGGTGGAAACGCCATTAATTAATTACAATATCCGCAACTTTTTTAAAGTCATTGACGACTTCAGTGATTGAGGAAAGATTACTATTTTCACGCATTACACAGTCATACACTGAACTGAACTGTATAATCTTTTCTCAACTGGTGGAATCATCGGTGATTTGAAAAATACCATTAATTATCCTTAAAATGACAGCTTTGAACTCAAGATCTCTGTCCGATTCTTTTCGCTGTTAATATTCAAGATGATAACTTGAATGCGCTCTTGATCTCTTTTCTTCTTTTTCTCTCTTGAAGAATAAAATTGAAAAATTCAGTGAATTGAAAAAATGTGGCTACTTATGTTGTGTTTGCTCAGTTACATATTTTTGTAATTACTTTAGTACTCTGTAGATATCAATAGTAAATATGTACATTTTTATTTTTTGAAGAGAAGAAATTAGCATTTTTCAGTACAAAAATCCCTCTTTTACTGGTGTGCTTGTATACGCCTTAATATAACTGATGCACACAACAAACAATGATAATTAATGATTACTGTCAAGTACGAAGTAGTATTTGTTATCTGTCTCAAATGTGTCGCAATCCATTTTCAAACTTTTGCATGTTTTTTCTCTTATGGCTTTATTCTAATTGGCCATTTTAAAGTTTCAGTCTGTGAACTTCTTCAAGAGCTTTATGAACGAATTTGTTTGTTCCTAAGTGTATATTATTAGCGACCCTTAGCCTGTTTGGTACAAGTCATGTTTGTTCCATCTAATTTCCGTAACATTTTTTACAATGACGTTCCAAGTTTTTTCATTTGTTGAATTGATTTGTCTCGATGTTAAATTTTTCATATTGTGATCAACTCTTTGCAATGTCGTAAAGACTACACGGAAACGGTCATTCAAGGGGCTTTGAAATTTATTTGTTCAACCTCATTACTGAGCCACCGAGAGATCTCATTATAGAGCCACCTAAAGTTCCTCCGAGAAAGGCCCCAACTGAAAGTACGATTAAGAAGAAAATTAAAATAATTAAGGAGCCCATAATCCTATTGTTTTCCTTGCGCACCCTAAATTTTCTAGGGAGCCCTGCCTCATTGACCTTCTACAAAATTATTCATGACTTTTTATTTGTGTTCCTTGATTGTTTGCTAGTCTTTAGCATCATATTTTTGCTGCTAAAATGAAACCCCATCATTAATTTTCCTCTTTTGCAAAGGAATGATTATCACTGCTTAAGCCTCAGAGTTTTTGTAAAATGATTTTAAAATTATCTGTAAACCGATTTTTTAATAATGAAATGGGGCTCTCGCTAATTTTTGCTGTTTAGAATTGAATAGTTGATTCTTGAGTAAGATCTAGGGATAAATACAATGATGCCTTTAAATGGCTTTTGACTGATTTACCACTCACTCTGTAGAAACACACTAAGAAAAGCCTCAAATTAGATAGGAATCTCCCATGGTACCTGCGTAGCTCCGCCATTACGCCTTTAACTTCCAAGTCATTTTGTGAGTTTTGAGTGAATTTCGTAAATTTTAATGAGCTCATCGATAATTTTTGCTGGATTTTACTCAAGAATTAGCAATTCAATCGCTGATAGCAGTGATAGCAAAAGTCAGCAAGAGCCAAATTGTCAGTTTCTTTCCATTGTCAGTTTGTAAACCTTTGTTTGAATCATGAAATGTAATGTTGAGACTGAACTCTCTAGTTTATTGTAGTTTACTCATAAAGCATTGAAAATCAGGTTATTGATTTCTTATTTTTTTGCTTTTCCTGAATCCTGTGTAACACAGTAAAACCCAACTCATCCCTTTAAAAGAAAAAAAAATAATAAGTTAATATATTTTCTCTGCGGTCCCGTCAATATTGGAAGATTTGGTTTCGTTAGGTTGGCTGGATTATAAAGAGAGAAGTGCTGGTTGGTTACAAAAAGGAGGGAATGAATCAGCAACAATCAACACGCTCGATCTTTATGCTTTAACGACGCAGTATGTCCGGTCATTATGAACACAAAATCAGGTTTATTAGAACATTTTGCATCTAGACTTTTTAAATTTAGTCCTCTTGTAGGGGAGCAACAAAGTTTTGAAAATGTGTGGGTATCAAACTTTGAACTTTGATATATCGAACATGAAAAAATGTATCAAACTTTAGTCTGTGTCAAAAGTCTTAGAATTTAACGTCCTTTCAAACGATGTACTTATCACATGATAGGGGTTGCTATAAGAAGAAATAAAGTTGACCCCCTTCTTCCCTACCCCCAGGCTGGGGAGTCATCAATAATAGCCTCAAAAAGTAGCCCCTTGACTTGGAAAAGAATGGCGAAAACCTTTTCTCAAAATATCAATTAGGAGAAAAGTTAGAGGGGGTGTTCGTTACTTTTGTCCACCACTGTATTTGCACGTCCATCTGACATCATTCGAAAGATCTTTAGATCTTTTTTAATAATCATCTAAAGTTTTTCACACTCATATTTAGGTTCAAGGTCCAGTACCTACTCTGTTAAAGTCAATCAAAAATAATCAATCAACTTCATGCCTTTACCAATTTTTTTCAATATTTTAAAATAGAAGAAAGAAACGTTTGAAAAGAACAGGCTTGGTCGTAATGTTCTTGTGCCTTGAAATCAACCCATATTTGAAAAACAGATTTTCTTATTTGAAGCGTTGAAATATATAATGAGGTCTGCGCCATCAGTTGTTGCAAAGATTGTGCATATCTTCTTGATTATCTAACATACCTACTGAGTGTGTTTACCAAAGCGGGTTTTTACTGGGAAAAATCATTCATTGAAGGAGAAAATTAATTGAAAAATTTCGTTCCACTGGATATCATGGGTAATCTGTTTGACAAAAAAACACTGCACAATCTTTGCAACGTCTAATGGCACTTACCTCAATATATATTTCAACGCTTCATTTGGTCACAAAGTTCACCGTGCTATCGGATTGACCTGTTCAAATAGACCTTGTGTGGGACTGTGAGGACGTAACATTATTTGAAGCCTTGAAACGAATAATGAGGTATGTGCCACATCAGTTGTTGCACAGATTGCGCATCTTCTTTTTGATCATGGGCGCCCGCAGAAAAATTTCCAAGGGGGGCAAAATTGTTGAGTCAAATAATAGTAATAATTTTGACGTGTTTAACATAATGGATAAAGGGACAGCAGACGGAAAACGGGCATCAAGGAAAATGTTTAATTCTACTATTCCTTGCAAAAAATGAGTTAAAATTACAAAGTAAACAAATAATGAAGTTTGTTAACTAAGTATTACTCCTTTGATTAACATTGCATTTCCTATTTTCCTTTCATTTTTTGCCGTGAAATTTTGACTTTTTTGAATTCCAGGGGGGAGGGCAAGTGCCCCCTCCTGCCCCCCGCTGCGGGCGCCCATGTTTTTGATTATCTGCAATACTCAATGTGTTTACCGAAGAGGTTATTTTCAGGAAAAAAAACATTAATTCAAGGAGATATTAAATTTGAAAATTTCATTTCATTTTTTGGACGTCTTGGGTAATCTTTTTGACAAAGAAACAACTGCACAATCTTTTGAAAATCTAATGGCGCATACCGCATCATATATTTCAACACTTCATTTGGTCCCAGTGTTGGAAATATTTAAAAAACGTCATGAATAGTAGGTACTTGGATGACTAGAATGAAATCCCAGGGCTCTCAAAAGATAACGTCAATGGAAAAATACCATTTTCTATTTTCGGACACATGAAAAGTAAATATCATTCTGGTCGAGGTTTCCCCTGACTATACTTTATTCTTGCGGCTCAGCATCAATCAAATTTTCACTTTAAATTTGCCGCCTTTAACTTAAATATGTCGACGCTAGCGCTAGCTCTCTACATCACTAGCGCTGATAGCGTGCTCAGCGGAAAAAAAGGAGAAACGTGATATGAAACGCTTGACTGTTTTGACCGTTTTGACTGTTTTGAGATTGTCATCAGATTGTCATCCAGTCATCGAACTCGGCCAGTGACGACGGGCGTTGTTGTTCTTGTTATCAATCGCAATGAGTTAATTAATTATTGTCAGTCGTGCTTTTTTAAGGGAGTCCCAATTTATATTTTTGCTCTCTCGTGTCTGCGAATCGAACAAATACCAATTCCCATCTATCAGTTATTATTTGCCCGATGCAATTTGTGGCATAAAAAATAATTTTCTCCCCGAATAAACCTGCGTGAATTTGATGTAATACCTGAAGGACGAAGTCTAGGTTATGTATCTCACGTGAGTCTGTTGTGTATAAATGGTATAAACTAGGAAAATTTCTCGGATAATAACTCGCTCTTTTCATCATTACATTTCTTATCTCGTATTCGTTTGAAATGTTGTTTGTTTCATTGCATCTTTTTGAGTATGTTCCCTAAGTCGGGGTCCAACCTTTCTTGTGCTTTTAGTTTGACTACTTAACCCTTGATCCCCCTATTATTTCAGTCTGTTTACACTTTCGGTTATTGCGAACTCTGATTTTAATTTCCACTGTTCCCTTGTACACCGATTGCCAGCCAAAGTGACAATATCATAATGGAAAATTCCGAGGAGCCTCCGAAACGAAGTAGAAAAACACATAATGGAGTTGTGCAGCCTCTACTCACAGGTATGTCAAATTATTTGTTAAAATTAACATAAAAACTGTATGCAATCAGTTGCATTCAGTGGTGTATAATGCAATTTGGCTGTTGTATTGTATCCATTTAAATAAGTAGGTACATGTAAAAGGTCAAATGCGAAGGTGCTCGCCAAACACCCAATGTTCCGATATTTTTTACGGGTTTAAATGGACGAACTGTAGCATTGCCAAATCGCACGCTACGCTACTGGTTGCATTATCTACAGTTCTTTCACTGAGGAAAATGTTGCTGCAGCTTCCATTCACGCTCTACAGTGACCAATTGGTACACTTGTGGTAATAATGTAGGTTTGTTTTCAGGATAGTGTCAGTATCAACGGTTACTTGACTGGTCAGAATTTTGAGGTGAAAGATCCTGTATCACCTCATCTAAAGGCTATTTAAGAGTGCCCCTCTTCCCCCTGATGAACTGCTTTACAGAAGCCTCTCTATAAGAGAAGAAGGATAACAGAATGTTACCATTCATTTGCCCCCAAAATGGCTCTAACTGGTGGGTAGAGTTTTTATAATTTGAGTAACAGGTTCTGATAAGTTGTGGTGCCTGCTTCTGAAATGCTTTGGTGAGCAGCTGGATAGGGTATAGTTTGTCAAAAGCGTTTTAAAGTGTATTAATTTATTTAACTACTATTATTAGGTATCTTTAGCAGGGATTTGGGCTCCCCCCCCCCCTCTTTTTAAACTTAAATGAATCTAAGGTGGAATATGCGATGCAATGGTTAGCCGAATCCATCTGGTTGAAAATAGAACGAATCCGTGATGGGATTAGCTTTTTCATCATTTTCATTTTTGAATTGTATCAGTATTTGACTGTAGGAAACTCAGTTTTTTTCGCAATGAAGTTTCTAATCTGGTGCAAGCCTGAAGCTTTCTCAAAATTGTTTTAATCATCTCTATTTGTCAGAATTTCTTTCTTCCATTTTTTTTTATTAAGATGAACACTTTTCCTGTAAAGTTGCAAGGGATTGCATCAGTTTACTCAGTGGTGGATCCTAGGGAAGGGGGGCACTGAGGGGGCTGTTGTCTCTCCTTAAGTCAAAATTTCACACTGATTTGAGGTCGTTTCACGAATGTCGGCTGATGACGGAATTTGTTTATTTTGCAATTTTGTGAATGTGCAAGACCGTAAGCACGTCTTTTCGCAGCGAGCCGCAAGATCGGCCTTCATTCGTGAAACAAGCTCTATCTGGGGATTTTCAAGGAAATGTTGAGATTTTCATTGTAGAAGTAGTTAGGTGTTAGCCAACACCCCCCCCCCCCTTGAAAGTTTGGATCTGCCAAGTGGCAGAGGAAAGCAGTGCTGCTTTCATCTCTGTTTGCACAGTTACTTACTGCTGAGCTGGCTAGTGTTGTGTTTCGTTGTTTCAGCAAAATTTGAATTCTATTGCCTCTGTTACAATGATAGAAACGCAAAATTGTCTACTTTATAAAATTAGTGTTGATTTTGCCTCTTGCCGTGTAGGCCCTTGAACCCTGGGTACTCGCCTTAGCAGGCATATCCTGCTTGTTTCATGGCATTCAAAAATGGTGAAGGATTTGAGTCAAACATATTGTTCTTTTGCTGTGACACTTGCAAAAGTTGGATAAATCAGTTTCCCTCCCCCCTCTTTACTCCAGCATTCAGCTTATTTTTCAAAATCTTGCAAATCGAGGTCCACCATCTCTAGAGATGAGCTGTGTGGGCAGGAAACACACCCAATTCAAGCATTTTTAAAATATACGCTTATAGTGTTCAGAAAATACACCTGCTCCTAATATTTTGCTTACTTACTGGGTTCGAGATAACAAGTTGAAACTTGGGGGTTGTTAGATTATTAGACTTTGCTCTAAAACCGCCTGTTTAGCCTCCTCAGCCGTAGTCCGCTTCTTTTTCTTCACTTTATCTCTCATGACTGAATCCTTTCTTAAACAGAGACTAACTTTTAACTAGAGGCAGACTGGCTCATCTGGGTTTCCCGGTCGGCTGGGCCATGAGAAGAATGTAAAGGGAGGAAAAAGAGGAAAGAAATGGAAAAGACATTAAGAAATGGAGAAGAAAGATGAATGACCTTACAGGATAGCCAAGCTTTATATTAAAGCCCAGGCCGTGTGTTCTGGTCTGAAAGGGGGGAAAAGGTGGAGTGGTTTCATAATAATCATAATCAATTTGTTGATCACTTAAAGTAAATGCACAGCTTCAGGTATCCGATTCAAATATTTTTCCCTCAAAGATTTCGAAATTCGATCAGAAAACTGTGTCTTAACGTTGCTAGGGGGCCAGCCTCCCCCCCTCAGACAATCTGATGTTGGAAAAAAATCCAATAATAATTGAGGGGGGTGGGGGAAATAGAGTGAAACAAAAAATAAAATAAAAAACATAGTTAAGTAATAGGCATGAATTTTTTTTTACTTTTGGTGATTAATAGAGAACATCGAGAGGGTAATCCGTTCAGAAGGTCCTTCTTTTCCTTTTTCCCATTATTTCGTGTTCTGCGGTGTTACTATTATTTGAATTTATAAGTAGAAAAAAATGAAATTGTTAGATTAGTTTTCTCTAATTGAGTAGATAGTTTTTTTTATTGCAAAGGAACATAAAATAACTTTGCGCGCTTGTTCATTTTCTTATCATTTGCGAGGTGGAGAAAGCCTGAAATCACGTCCTAGAGCAGCTATATTGGCAACATTTTCCGGGGGAGGACCTCCCGCAACTCCTCCTATCTGGGAGGTCCCCCCCTCCCCTAGTAAGATTTCTTAACTTGGCTTTTCTTAGAAAAAATGTCCATCTACGATTCTACGCCCATGGGATGCGCCTTCAATTTTTCCGTTAGACAGAAACGGTACACCGGATACAGTCGCGTATTACTACTACTTATTGTTGACTTCTTGTCAAGCGGTCAAAGCTTCGCTGACGACGATACCCAGTTTATACAGGGTGTATCAGAAACATGTGTCGTCCTTGTAACCACGTATTCTAGAGGTCAAAATATGACTATTTTTTCTTATTAACATGTGTCCGAAAATGCCCCCCTTTTGAGCTACAAGCCCCCCCCCCCCCAAAGTTTTAAAAATTATGGTTTTTTTGGAATATCGAGCATAATTATGAACTAAATGTCTTGAAAATCGGTGATCCGAGGTCATTTTACGTGTAGAATCCATTAATGACCTCGAGAAATTTAGAAATTAGGTCTGACTGTACTTTTCAGGCGATCTTATACCTTCAACGACACAAATTTTATGTTAAGGTAAACGCACCAGTGATTGGCACCTTAAGGATTTTTGCCCCTTTGAATTTTTATTTCTCCCAAAATATTGAAGGTATTCTTGATATGTTGGTTTCTATTGAAGATGTATACACTCTTCTGTGGAGAAAAAGGTCAAAATAAACATTTTTGAGCTTGAGTTTTATTTTATATGGCTTTTAATAGAAAAGGGCAAAATGCACCAGTGATTGGCACTCAAAATTTTGATGTGCAAGTAATTGGCAATTCATGTTCCAGTGATTGGCACACCAGTTTATTAATAACAACCCTTACATTTTCTTTGAATTATTGACTAATGTTGATAAGAATGGTAAAAAAAATAACAGATTTTGTTTCAAAATAGGCAGTGTTGCCATTTGTTTATTAATTAGAAAAAAAATGAATGAGAAATAAATGCTTGCAAACACAGAAAATTTTGGAAACTTAACTAAGTACGTTCAAAACAAATTATTATTTCCTCCGGAGATGAATCGATGGTTAGAGAGTTGGATATGATCGCCTGTACTCACAGTCGTTCTCGGACCCTCCCCCCACCCTCGGGGAGCCACGAAAACATCATAATGGCCCTCGTTTTACATCCGCGACCCTCACGGAGCCCATGTACCATACGAGGCGCTCTGAAAATCCACGTTTCCTAGAGTTCCCATAGTCCTGTTTTGGGGTGTAAAAACAGGTGTTAAAATGGTGTGAGGGCCTCCAGTGGGGGGTGAATAGTCACCCTGGAACAACCACAATTTTTTTTGGGGCCTCGGATAAATTTCAAACCAAATTTAATCACTATTCCCACCTTAATATGCTCCGTACGCATAAGGCACGCGCAAGGCTTCCTCCGGAGATGAATCGAGGGTGATGAGAGTTCGATATATCGATCGCCTGTACTCTCGGCCGTTCTCGGACCCTCCCTCCGCCTTCGGGGGGCCACGGAACCACCCAATTGCCCCCCCCAAGGATTTTCAATGTGGCCGAAAAATCAAGGCAGAGATTTTTTTGCCGTGCAGAATGCACGGGAAAAGAAAGAAGAAAAAAAAAAAAGTCATCCAAATTTTTGGAGGGCCTGCCGGGCCTCCCCCCTAATCAAGTCAGAGAGATAAAAATATTTGTTTAAGATTCACGGCCAAAAAAAAAAAAAAAAAAAAAAAAAAAAAAAAATGGTCATCCAATGGGCAATGGTCGCCCTCGGCGAGGGGCCCTCGCCCCCCCCCCCCCCAAGGAAAATCTGAAATGGCGCCCCTGAATATGAGTGTTGTCTGCAGTGTTACATTCCTCCCTTTTCCCCTCTTAGAACTTAATTTATCTTCTTTTGCCTTCCAATATTATCAGTTTCTAACCTAAAATTACTTGGTGCCAATCATTGGAACATGACGTGCAAGTAATTGGCAGTGACTACAAATCACTGCCAATCACTGGTTAAGGCCAAGTTTTGCTGTACCAGTCCTGGGCACAGTAATTTGTCACTCTAAAAATTAAAATTTTTGACTGAAATTTCATAGAAAGATGCAGAATTATGTCTAGAACCTGATAAAACTTGAATTTTCATCATTATTTTGAATTTAAAGCAAAAAAAAGCTTAGGACACGAGGTGCTTGCCCTTACGATTTTGATAAGAAATCCTCATTTTTGGCACACTGTCTGAGGTGCTTGTGTCCACTATTTTTTTCTCCTTCTTCCTTTATCCTTCCACCATTATGAATGTCTGTGGCTTTACCTATGATTCAGCTGTTGAACCTACATTTTTTTAATTCAAGAAATCATTAACAGAGGTCAATATAATCACTAAATTATTAGAGACTGCCAATCACTGGTACAGTGCCATTCACTGGTGCGTTTACCTTACGGATTGGAAACTTGAAAAATAAAAACTGAAATCACATGGGAAAAGCTCTTAGCAAGATATTTGGTCCTCTTTGTTTTGGTCGATACGACGCGCATTAAGCGAGATAATAGCTGCACGAGGTGGAAAAGTCAGCGCTTTCACTGTAGCGGGCGGGCGGGCGCGTACCTTGTGCAGCGATTATCTATAATAGCTTAATACGTGTCGTATCGACCAAAACAAAGAGGACCAAATATCTCTCCAAGAATTTTTCCCATCTGATTTCAGTTTTTATTTTTCAAATTTCCAATCCGTAACGTAAATTTTGTGCCGTTGAATGTATTCGATCGACTGAAAAGTACTGTCGACGAATTATAGATTGTCGCGAGATTTTTACACATTTTCAGTTATATGTGTGAGTTTGGGACTGATCTGGAACGGCTTCTCCCTCCCCTCCCACACTGGCCTCTCGCCTGCATGGTGTGAGAAGTATGAAGAGTGGCCAAGCCGGAACCTTTGAAGGCGAAACTTAATGTCTCGTGAAATCTCGCGACAATCTTTAATTCGTCGATGGTACAGTCAGACCTAATTTCTGAATTTCTCGAGGTCATTAATGCATTCTACAAGTAAAATGACCTCGAGTCTCCGATTTTCATGACATTTGGTTCATAATTATGGTCGATATTCCAAAAAAACCATACATTTTTTAAAACTTTGGGGGCTGTAGCTCAAAAGGGAGGCATTTTCGGACACATAATTATTATAGGAAGAAATAGTCTTATTTTGACTTGTAGGATACGTGGTTACAAGGACGACTCATGTTTCTGATACTCCCTGTGTACAATTGAGTACTCCCAAAAATTCGCGCTGTTCGACCGATGCGATGGAAACCGTGTACGTCTTACCTTTATAAATGCGCCTTCAATTTTTACGGTAGACTAAAACGGTACAGTCGCGTACGAATTGTTCACTACCTACTTTTCAATACACAGCACACTGGGTCACAGACTACCGTTTGACGAGAATAATTCATAGCTCGGTCAATGTGCATTGGAGGTATAGCGATAGAGAGGCTGATACATGTTATAAGTCCATCTCAAAGTATGGGCCATCTGAATCTGGTTTTTTGGCCTCATGTTTTTTAACCTTAAATAAAAAATTGTAATTAATCCAGGGGTAAATTGATTGTAAACAAAAGTGCAAGTGTTTCAGAGTGGCTATCTGATGGACACACAGATCTATTATCTATTAAAAAACCATTCAGGTAAGATAATTTTGCTTGTTTCTGTCATGTGTCAATTTCTTTATCGTGGAAATCCTTCCAAAAGAAACAGTCATATCATATCAATATCTGTGTCCAGATAGCCATTCTCTAAAACTTCCGCTTTCGTTTAGAACCAATTTAAAATCGATTTGTCACGACTTTCTTTTTAAGGTTATGAAATATGAGGCAAATAAATCGAGCCCGTGTAAAATGTTTGAACCCATTCACCCATTTTTGTTGAGCGTGTTATGTAATAACCCCTTGGTTGCCTCACGATGCATCGTGATGGGCCGGATGGGCGGCATTTGTCACTCCATCTGCGCCGGTCTCTACTTAGCACCTGTGCGCCAAAATTGTTGGCTAGTAGCTCTTTTATAATACTTGGTATCCGTAAATATCAATTAATCCCCCCCCCCCCCTCAAATATTTTTGTTTCGTGTTTGCGACCGTGGATAAGAAGAAGTGGACAGATGTCGGACCAGAATTGCAGTGGACCGGTTTTGAATGAGTCGGTGTTGCAGCGCTATTCGAAATGCGCCATTTCTTGTAGGTACGCATTGGTTTTATTAATTTATCAGTTATTTGACTAGACTTAACACTTTCCTGATCTACAACGCCTTTAATTCAGCGTATATTCTGAGAACATGAGAGGACCTGCGTTGGTTGACCGATGACCATTCTTAAAAAATGATTTTGGTGAGTTCGCTAAGACCATACCAGGAACATTTTTTCAGTAACTGTTTGCACATAAAATATGACTTGAATATATCATCATGAACCCCGTCTAAAGTCTGATGTTGGAAACGTGATTCCTTGTGTCAACGTTTCACCAACAACAAAGATGAGAGGTAAACTCGTGAGGTCAGTGTGTTGTCTGTTGTCGTTTTCAATTGAAAGTGTAAGAAGCGATAAAATCGACGACGACGACGACGCGAGTTCCGTCCTTCCGCTCCGGATAACCGCGGCTGACGATTTGAAGATTTTGTCGACCCGATCGGATATAAATATACACGTGTCAACGTGTGTTGCGGTGTGACATTTCTAAACACGCGTCCTCCACTAACTTTGTTGTGTCTACTTTTATGTATATGTATCTGTAGCTTCGTGAGCGTGAATAGGAGGTATAGTGGTGCTGTTTTGTTGTGTGCCAGTGGTTTGAACTAGGATGATTAAGTATGAAGAGAGATAAACTGAACACTGAACTTAGGATTTGAACAATTATATGAGGTTTATTAGAGGGTTGAGCATTCACGTGTGATGCACGCTAAGTGGTTGAGACAAGAGCAGGGCTGCCGCGAGCCGATTTCAAAAGATATGCACGATCGTATCCAGTCTAGTACGAATTTCAAGAAATAGTACGCCGCAAGATACGCTCGTCAGAATATTCGCAAATGAGACATTTTGCACAAATTATACGCAAATTACACGAAATTTTCCAATTTACACTCTAATTATGTGAATTTTCCAAATTATATGCAAATTATATGAATTTTCACTAATTTTCTAAGACCTGCAGCTGACTTCTCTGTACTCACTGTTCAGAGATAGTGATTTACTTATACAAACTTAGTTGAAATTTTTGGTGCATAGAGACGAAGATTTCGAAAAAGTACGCCGATTGTACGCATGATTCTAAATTATACGCAATTTTCTAGGATACGCGGGCCTGGTACCCAAAAATTGAAATTGTACGCGTTGGATAAACGACTTTCATACATCGTAACCCTATCCTAGGCCGAAGAAAATAATCTCCAGCATAATTTTTTGCTATTTTTTAACGAAAATTCGAGAATTTCGAAATTATACGCCGATTATACGCATAATTCTAAATTATACGCAATTTTCCGGGATACGCTATGTCTGGTATCCAAAACTCAAAATTATACGCGGAGGATACGATTATACGCGATATGGCAGCCCTGGACAAGAGTAAGGCTTGTTCCAAGTCAAAGGCTGGTTAGGACCCCTGCGGTGTGTTGAAATGAAGGTAGTGAACAATTTGTACGCGACTGTATACCGTTTTAGTCTACCGTAAAAATTGAAGGCGCATCCATAAAGGTAGGACACGGTTTCCGTCTTATCGGTCGAACAGCGCGAATTTTTGGAGTACTGATTGTGAGTAGTATACAGGGTGTATCAGAAACATATGTCGTCCTTGTAACCACGTATCCTAGAAGTCAAAATAAGACTATTTCTTCCTATAAACATGTGTCCGAAATACCTCCTTTTTGAGCTACAGCCCCCAAAGTTTTAAAAAATGTATGGTTTTTTTGGAATATCGAACATAATTATGAACCAAATGTCATGAAAATCGGTGTCTCGAGGTCATTTTACGTGTAGAATGCATTAATGACCTCGAGAAATTCAGAAATTAGGTCTGACTGTACTTTTCAGGCGATCGTATACCTTCAACGGCACAAAATTTACGTTACGGATTGGAAATTTGGAAAATAAATACTGAAATCAGATGGGAAAAATTCTTGGAGAGATATTTCGGTCCACTACATGTATCAGCCTCTCTGTCGCTATAGCTCGTTGATATGCATGTGCGAAACTCCCATGGTGAAAATCAGTCGCAAAAAGTAAACAAGAGCAAACAATTGTATTGAAAGCCTGCGTCGCGTCAATGCCGATAAGCTAGCCTAAATCAAAGTCGGCTCCTGCCTGGCTGAAAATGGAGGGAAATGCCTGTATCCAAACTTTTTCGTCCTTATGGAATTTAACATTGGGTTTTTCGTGAAGGTAATTTTTCTCGAAAACGATGCAGTAAAAAACTGTCTACAATATTGTCATAATTTCATGACAAATCGATTTAACAGAATTTTCTCAACAAATTGGTGGTCGCAAGTACCATTTTATTGCAAATTCGAAAAGATTGTCTCAGTTGAAAAATGTACATAGTGAGTTACTCAACACACGTCGAGCATGAAAAAATACTATTATTTGTACTTTTCAACAGAGACAATCTTTTCGAATTTGCAATAAAGTGGTACCTACGACCATCAATTTGTTGAGTAAGTTCTGCTAAATCGATTTAAAGGAATTGCGACAGTAAATTCTGCTTCGTTTTCGAAAAAAATTGCCTTACAGAAAAACCCCATGTTAATTTCCGTGAGGCCGAAAAAGTTTGGACACACGCAAAAGACGTAAAAAAAGAAACTAGCTTTAGAGCTTTTGAAAAAAATAAACGCCTTAAAAATGAAAGTCGAGGAACAATTTTTTATTTCGCCTCTATTTGTTTTGCTCTCATGTTTATCACACATTCGTCTTTGTTGGCTACTTGTTATTAGAGTGCAGTTAGTTTCGATTTGGTTATCGCGTGAAGTTGGATTAGTTTCGATTTGGTTATCGCGTGAAGTTGGATTTTAGAGTGTTTTTGTGATGATATACGCTTCATTTTTCTCTTTCCTTTTTCTTTTTATCTTAAGGTGATTCCAGGCGAAACTTTTCCAGATTTCAAGCCGATGGATAAGCCACTTGTGTCTTTTCGGAAAATTCGTGTTTTCGGCGTCTTCAACTGAACGCAAAATCCAATAACGTCAGCACCTGCAAAAAAATTTTATGGATTTTTTGAGCCCAATATGAGCAAAATTGGTTTAAAATTAAAGCCGTAAATGATGAAATTCGTTTCGCCATAAGCTTATTGAGAAAGAGTGAGCGCGAGTGATGGTAAGTCTATCTGCCTCGCTCGCACTCATTGCGGCTTACCGGAGGTTTCGTTTTTCATAATTTCCGGCTTTAGTTTTGAGTGTTTCAGCCTGAAACTTTCAGGGTATCTTCGTGCAGTATGCTCGCAGGTGCTGATGTTCCTCAAATTTGTATTTTTAGCGTGATTTTGTCAAATTTAGCAAAAAACTGTTGACTTTTTGAGCAGCGCGACGTGGTGTCCACAGTTGGAACTAATCGACCGAGGAATCACCTTAAGGTGATTCCATGGCAAACTCCCAAAAATTTTAATCCGATAGATGGCGTTATTACTTGTCGCTGGCTCCGAAAATAGCCGGTTTTTGACGGTTTTCGGTGGTTTTCTCCGAACAGACGAATAATAGACAAAAAATTGGAATGTCAGCACCTGCTTAATTGTTTGCTTGATTTTTTGAGCCATACACGGGCCAAATTGGTTCTAAAATAAAGGCGTATCTATGCAAAGAAAAAATCATGTGTAATTTGGAGTTGTATCAGCAAAGATTACAGGTGAAGCGGAAATCTGTAATCTTTACTGATACAACTCCAAATTTCGTTTGATTTTTTCTTTGCATAGTTACGCCTTTATTTTAGAATCAATTTGGCCCGTTTATGGCTCAAAAAATCAAGCAAAAAATTAAACAGGTGCTGACATTCCGATTTTTTGTCTATTCTTCGTCTGTTCAGAGAAAACATTCGAAAACCGTCAAAAAACGGCTATTTTCGGAGCCAGCGACACGTAACGCCATCTATCGGATTAAAATTTTTAAGTTTGCCATGGCATCACCTTAAGGTGATTCTAGGGTCGATTAGTTCCAACTGTGGACACCACGTCGCGCTGCTCCTAAAGTCAACAGTTTTGTACTTAATTTGACGATTTCACGCTAGAAACACAAATTTCAGGAACGTCAGCACCGGCGAGCATACTTCAGGAAGATACCCTGAAAGTTTCAGGCTGAAACACTCAAAAATAAAGCCGGAAATTATGAAAGACGAAACTTCCCGTAAGCCGCAATGAGTGCGAGTGATGCAGATAGACTTTAATCACTCGCGCTCACTCTCACTCACTAAGCTTATGGCAAAACGAATTTCATAATTTACGGCTTTAGTTTTATACCAATTTGGCTCATTTTGGACTCAAAAAATCCAGTAAAAAAAATTTGCATGTGCTGACGTTGTTGGATTTTGCGTTTCATCTACGGTTTCAGTTTAAAACGCCAAAAACACGACTTTTCCAAAAAGCTACTAGTGGCGCCATCCATCGGATTGAAATCTGGAAAAGTTTCGCCTGGACCCCCCCCCCCCCTTTGACAATTTTCGGACCCCGGACCCCCCACCCCCTCCCTTAGAAAAATTCCTGGCTACGCCATTGTGTAGCGTGAATATATTTAAAAGTATGTGGAATCCGATGATGTAATAAAATTTGAGAAAACTTGTTGTTTACTGTCACGAATTTTCATTTAAAAATTTGGATCTTGTTTCTTATGGGAAAACCCATGAGAGCAAGTGAGATGGGGCATTTGTTTGGTGGGGGGGGGAGGGTCCAGACCCCTTGAAACCCCCCCCCCCCCCCCCTTTTGGATACGCCACTGATATTCATTGAGTGGCTTTATAAAGCGGGCACTTTTACTATGGTTACCAAAGAAACAGCCAAGTTTTACAATTTTTGACCAATTATACATTGGTCCAAAATTGGTATATTGGAGTGATTCTATAGCATCCCACTTCATTTGGGCTTTGAAGTTAAACCCCCCGATGGTTTTTGGGGTTTTTGAAATAAAGGGGGTTCAGGCCCCCCCTAAAAATTGGTTCCGGTTTCCTGGGTTTTATTTTTGAAAATTTTAAAGTCTTTTGGGGTTTTTAAAAAACGGGGAAAAAACTTTCCCCCTGAAAAACGTTTATTTGCGCGACTTAATGGGGCTGGGAAATTTTTGTAAGCATTTTTTTTGTCATTCTTGTAAAAGTTCCCAAAAATAAGATTGGAACCCTTTCCTTTTCCTTTTTTTCCAACTCCCAAAAAACCCCAAAAAACCCCTTAATTTTGCGGAGGGGTTATTTTGGCTTTGGGCCAAAAAAGTTTGGGGAGGGAAACCCCCAACCTTTTTTGGGTCACCTCCCATTGGCAAGGTTGTTTTCACCCCGGGGGACAAAAAGATTTCAAAAAGGGGCCCGCGCCCCCGGGGGGGGTCCCACTTTTTTTTGGTTCAATTTTGGTCAATCAGAAAAAGGGCCAACTTTCGTAATGTTCCCGTGACCCTATTTTGCTTTCGGCCAAAAAACCTTTTTGTTTCCGGGAGGAAAATTACAGTTTTGTTGGGGGAACCTCCCTTTAAAATTACCCCCCAACCCCCTTTAGTCCCGAAAAAAAGGGTTTATTAGAAAAGTGGACAACCAGGAAACCAGGGGAAATTTTGGGATTTTTCCCGGTCACTATTTTCGTTATAAAAATAATTGAAACAGATTGTTTTTCCCCGAAAATTGAAGAATTCCGTGACCAGGACACTTTAAATTTAAAATTGGTCCCTTTTTTCCCCTTTTTTCCCCCTTTTTGAGGATTTAAAGTTTTGGTTTAAAATAACTTTAAATTCCCCCCAAAGAAACCATTACGTGGGGAAATAAAAGGGGGAATTGAGAAAGGAGGGAAAATTTGGAAGTTTCTGTGACCTTTTTTTTGGAGGACACCAAAATTTGGGTTTAAAGTTAAAAAGGGCAAAAATTGCCAAAACCCCTTGGGGCCCCCAATTCCAAACCCAAAATTCGTGGGCCGGGGGCACAAAATTTTGGGTCCCCCGCCTCCTTTTAAGTGATTTTAAAGGGTGAAAAAAACGGTTTAAAAAATTTTTAGGGCGCCCGAGGAATTTCCAACCGTAAATTTTTGCAAAAAAGGCCCGAAGGTGCGAAAAGGGGGGAAAATTTTTGTTTTTTTTTTAAAAAAATTTTTATTTTTTTAGGACAAGGTTCCCCGAAGGGGGTTATGTTTTAAACGGTTTTTTTTTTTTTACCTAAAGCCCCCAAGGCCACTACCCAAGGGGTTGGGTGGCTGGCTGGCGACAAAATTTGGCGGTTGGAACCCCCCCCCTTTTAAAAAATTTAATCCAAGGTAAAAAAACGTTTGGCCGGAACCTAGGCGCCCACCGGGGGAACCAAATTTTCCTAAACATTGTTTTACTCCTGTTATTTTTCCCTTGGCCCCACGGTTTTTTAATTTTTTTTTTTAAACATTTTATTTTTTAAAGGGAAAAATTTAAACCCCAAAAAAATTTGGAAAAGCTTTTAGACCCGGCCCTTCTTCTTTTTTTTCCCGGCCCAAAGATCGGCCGGCCCCCTTTGGAGCGAAAAAAGGGGTTTGAGGCGGGGCCTTTCCTTTGGCGATTTTGTTAAATACGCATATCTTTGTTAATACAAAACTTGGGAGATGTTTAAAAAGGGTTGTTATTGAATTTAAGGGTTTAAAATTTTTCTACAAAAATCGCCCTATATAGTTTGTTTTTTGACGGTGAAATCATTCAAATTTTCATTTTCTGTAATATATTCCATGTCCGACCCCTCCCATTGAATTACTCCACTGTGCTGCGTAATTTATTATAGGTACCTACAGACCTACTAGTCAATGTATCTAAAAGGCTTATTACCACCATAGATAAAACTCTTCGAAGACTGAGTTCTTGGGGAGTTTCCTCTCTGTCTAGACTACATAGTCGCGCTGTGAATTTAAGACTACTTAGCTCTTCTTTCGTTCTTTCGTTGAAATAATCGCACATTGGGGCTCAAATTTTCATTTTTAAGGCGTAACCATGGAGCGAGAGTGAGGATGTATGCCCTCCTCCCAGTGGTTGAAAAGTCGATTTGAAGTTGGTCGACATTTTTCATAACTATTTTTTTTTTTTCCGTCATTTTCATTTGCAACTTATTTATTTACTACCAGTATGAGTTTTATTTTGTGACAGTACATTCATACGCACCATGTATATTGTATACCAGTAAAAAGCATGGAAACACTCTTCAATAACATGTCTTTTTGACCCTATTCATGTTTCATTTTAATTTTTTGTAATTTTGTTTAAAGTAACTGGTCTCAAGCAAACTCCGAGACTTATATTTTCTCGGCTTAAACCCCTTTTTTTTTCTCCCAAAGTAATAATCGATCGCTATGTCGGAAAACAAACCCCGCGGAAACGGACATTTTTTTTTGCATGTTTTTCGACGCAAAACCGTTCATAACTCGGAAATTAATTAAAAAAAAAAAAAAAAAAAAAAAAAAAATCCGACTTTGACGTGGTTAAGTCTAAAAATAGGCAATGATAATAATAATAAGCTTGTACCTTTAACGGCACAAATTTTACGTTACGGATCAAAAATTTGAAAATTAATTACTTTAATCAGATGGGAAAAACTCTTTGAAAGAATTTTGGTCTGTTGAATTTTTTCGATACAACGCGTTTTAAGCGAAATAAGTGCTGCACAATGTGGAAAAGTCAGCGTTTTTATCATGGTGAACCGCAGTAAGTATATGCAATCAGCCTCTCACCTGCTTCTTCGCGGGCCGCCTCCCGTCAATCCCGTCATGTCATAGTAAAAACGCTGACGCCGCTGACTTTTCCACATTGTCCAGAAATTATCTCGCTTAAAACACATCGTATCGAAAAAATGCAAGTGACCCAAAATCTTTCTAAGGGTTTTTCCCATCTGATTTTAGAATTAATTTTCAACTTTTTAATCTGGAAAATAAAATTTATGCCGTGGGTAGAAGAACGCCTGAAAAGTACTGTTAGACTTAATTTCTGAATTTCTCGAGGTCAGCTATAAATTTCACTCTTATATTACCCCGCAGCACCAATTTTCATGACATTTGGCTCATAATTGTCGTCACTTTTCTAAAAAAGACCATACATTTTTTAAAAATTTGGGGTTGTAGCTCAAAAGGAGGGCATTTTTGGATCCATGTTAATAGGGGGGAAAATGCGTTATTTTTCCCTCCTAAATACGTAGTTGAAGTTTGTGCCTGCGGAGTTCAGTTACACCCTGTATATTATGACGTTCGCGTTAATTTGTTTAATGTCTGGAGGCCGTAAAAGTGTAAAAGAAACAATCTTAAACAAAATTGATCAATTAGTTATCAACTATGTATTTTCAGTCATAATTAATTTTAATTTCGTTCGATTACGGTAATTAGTGCATATAGATAGGTACGACGCTATAGCTCTTTAACGCATTTAGAACGTTGTAGAGACCGCGGATGACTTCTGATGGGATTGAAAAATTTTGGTGCTGAACTGAATCTATTGTGGGGGGGGGGGGGGGGCCTCTCAATTCGTATCTAGTATGAAACAGGTGGTTAAAGAAAGCTTCTATTAGAACTTTACTTGTCGTTTTCCAAAAATGGCATTCAAACACATTTGTCTGCGCTAATCGGATATAACGAATCAAAAAATCTTTCTCGGGACCTCATAAAATTTTAACAAAAATTTTATTCAATATAAGCTCTTAATTCTTGTTTTGTGACTAAGTTTAATTAATTAAAAGTTTTACCATTCCAAAGTTTTAAAATTTTATACACATAAATATTTTTATTTGCGTGCTTACTTTGGCACATTTTTTTTTTTTTTTTTTTTTTTTTTTTTTTTTTTAAAAAGTCGATTTAGTATCATGTTAAATCGAATAATTAAAAAAAATTGACCAATTTGTGTCTGTTTGAATGTTCTTACTTGAAGAGAAGTGCCAAATTTTAATCGTGGTATCAGGCATGTAGGTAGACCAATCAGAAATAATTGAGGTATTTTTATAGTTTCATAAATGCCGCTCGATGAGTCTAATTATTTTTCGTAGGTCTGATTAGTGATTATGACTCGTGAAGTGGCTTTATGATTTGTAGTCTAATACATCTTTTTGAACAATGTGTTTAGATAAGAGAGAGTGATTCGTATATTGAGCGTCCATACGCAGTAATCTGCCAATCTCTCCAATTATTGCATCATTTGCGCTGTAGTAAGCCTTAAGGGATCAATATTACGTATACCTATGTGTCACTTTTCTAACCAGTGGCGGTTCGTGGGCTCAAAAGGGGGGGGGGGGGCTTGAAAACTGTTCCCCGTAAAAGTGAGGGGGGCTTGAAGTGTGAAGACTTTTTTTACCTTTTTGAAGCACTTTTCCAAAAATAGGGGGTAGACTTGAGCCCCCCCCCCCCATACAGACCGCGCCACTGTTTCTAATGTTACATCAGCGAGCCGATCTTTGAAATCGTTGGATAAGACGGGTCAACTTATTAAATGGAGGATTACCATTGGTTTTTCTACCAGAGTTTATCGAAAGCATCCTCCGCTCCGCTTTACTAGCATATAAAGCTAAGTTATCGGCTGCTTGAAATAAGCCGATAGCTTATCGAATGTTGCGGAGGGATGCTTGGTTACAGTGCTCTACTTTTCGATAAACACTTTAGAGCTAGGGACCAATATAATAGCTGAGTCCATAATATATCCAATATACCAGCCTCGTCCAATGATCGTAAAAATCAGCCCGCAGAACCATAATTATCGTCAAAAGAAATAAACGACTTGTCTCTTGTATTCCCTAATAATTGTAACTGTGGTAAAACTACAGAGGATGTCCCAAAAGCTCCGAGTCTGATGATATAACTTTTAAACTTGACAAATTCGCGGTCTGATCTTGATTTCATTTAAAAGATCAATTCGTTTGTTTTTGTTTGAGACCACCGTGAGCACATTATTTGGTTAAAAATTTACGAACTTTTATTACAGTTTGTAAAGGGAAAAAAATTGACCGCCCATGGGATTTCTCGTAAAATTTACTCGTTGCGAAAAATAAAGGACTTAAGTACCCGATACCGATTCTTTTTCAGCAATAACCAAAACCACCAAAAATACTACTTTTGAACATCACTATTATTGTCGTCTGATTCAAAATGAGACCGATTATGCGCTCATTCCTTGATCACACTGACGAAAACATGCTTATCGCTAAGAGAGAATATTCGTTTTGGAATCCGCAGGGGGTCAACTTTTTTATTAACTGTCATATAACTTCCGTCAATTTTTTGCCAAATGTGCTTAACTTGCTCAATCAAAAGAAAATGAGTTGATCCTTCAAACGTAATCAATGTCAGATCGCTAGCTTTTTTTTCGTCTAGATGTTACAGAATCTGTCTCGGTACTTTCGGGACACCCTATGTTTATTAGTATATGTAGGGAATACCCTACCAACACTTTCTCATATCTTACTTAATCTAGAGGAGACCCCCGACCACCCCCCCCCCCCCTTTAGTATTCTCGGGGATACCCTCAGACCCCCTATAATATTCTGGAGGATACCTTCAGACCCTCAATAATATTCTGGGGAGACGTCCAGACCCCTATAATATTTTGGGGGAGACCCCCAGACCCTTCTTAAGGGGTCAATTTTACAGTAGGCTGATGGCAAAAACGTTTTTGCAAATTTTCATCAAAATTCAAACAGCTATGTATTTGAAATATTCCTATTTTTCCCTATGTTCGCCAATTCCTTGTTGATTCTAATGAAAACCTTTTTATTCTCCATAACTTGCTCATAATTTAAAATTTCGAAAAACCAAAAATCCCCTTCTGGGGAATGTTGAAAGCAAATTCTCTGCAAAATTTGGATCCTAATGGAGCATTGGTTCAAAAGTTATGCTAGGATACAGACAGCTACGCTATCGCAATACTTTCTCAATTTCTATAATTTCGTTAAATGTGAGAAAGTAGAAACAAATAACACAATAAAAGTAAAAGCAATACATCGGGACTCTGTTGTTAAAAATTTGGAAGTTTGGGGCTATGTTTGCGCTGAAAAAAAAAGACTGTTTAATCAACCGCGGACATTTCCTAGGTTGACTAACATTATTTTTTTTTTTAGTGTGTGAGGGTGGGAGACGGCACGCAGCCATTTGATTTGCACTGACAGTGAGTTCTTCGCAAAGCTAATATTACCGACGAGACATGCCGTATTCGAAAAACTTCAGCCTTTAATCGATTAATTTAAAAATAAATAATGAGACCTCTTAATAATGAGCATCGCTCGACGCGAGCGTCTTGATAGCTGCTTTGGCGGTCATTAACTTCGCACGCTTGTTTTTTTTTTCTTTCTTCTTCTTCTTCTTTTTCTTTAAAAAAATCACAGGTTCAGCTCAGATTGTCATACCATGCATCAAAGTAAATGCATGAATTAATTGGTCTCTCTTTCTTTTGACTATTCTAAAGAGCTTGATTCAAAATGGGGGTTTTTCTCCCCCCCACCGATGTTCCTGAAACTTTGTATTTTGATAGTACTTGATATAAGTAGTCTTTTTTTCAAATAAAGTTTTTCCAAAAATAATTAGGAGAGGAGTTACAGTGTTGCAAAGTTGCACCTTTCAAAAATTCATAACTTTCGCGTAAATCATCCGATTGAAACGCAGTTTTCACTAAAAGATGCGGATTGTAAAGCACTTTCATGCCATCCAAACTAAATTCAATTTCAATAATTTTTGACTTAGTTATCGTCATTTTTGTGATTTTTAGGCCACTCAAAATCTACTTAAAGTGAAATAAAAAAAAATGGTATTTTTTGATTTTGACCGGTTTGAAATATGTTATTCCTCTTTTAATTCTGCGTAAAATGAGCCCAAGCAGAATGCAGGGCGATTTTTTGTTCCGGAGTTATGCATTTTTTAGTAAGCGAAAAACGAGTTTTTTAGGGTACCCATGAGCGTTCGATAGAGAGGCTCAAGTCAAATAAATGGAAACGGTATTTTTTGATTTTGATCAAATTGAAATATGTTATTCCTACTTAAATTCTGCGTAAAATGAGCCCAAGCAGAATGTGGGGCGATTTTTAGTTGCGGAGCTATGCGCGTTTTAGTAAGCGAAAGTCGAGCGTTCTATGGAGTGGCTCAAAGACGTGGGTAGCCTGGGTAGCCTCAACCACTCGACTTTCGCTTACTAAAACGCGCATAGCTCCGCAACTAAAAATCGCCCCATATTCTGCTTGGGCTCATTTTACGCAGAATTTAAGTAGGAATAACATATTTCAATTTGATCAAAAAAAAAAAAAAAAAAAATGCAGTTTCCATTTATTTGACTTGAGCCTCTCTATCGAACGCTCATGGGTACCCTAAAAAACTCGTTTTTCGCTTACTAAAAAATGCATAACTCCGGAACAAAAAATCGCCCTGCATTCTGCTTGGGCTCATTTTACGCAGAATTTAAAGAGGAATAACATATTTTAAACCGGTTAAAATAAAAAAATACCATTTTTTTTTTATTTCGCTTTAAGTAGATTTTGAGTGGCCTAAAAATCACGAAAATGACGATAACTAAGTCAAAAATTATTGAAATTGAATTTCGTTTGAATGGCATGAAAGTGCTTTACAATCCACATCTTTTGGTGAAAACCGAGTTTCAATCGGATGATTTACGCGAAAGTTATGAATTTTTGAAAGGTTCAACTTTGCAACACTGTAACTCCTCCCCTAATTATTTTTGGAAAAACTTTATTTGAAAAAAAAGACTACTTATATCAAGTACTATCAAAATACAAAGTTTCAGGAACATCGGTGGGGGGGGGGGAGAAAAACCCCCATTTTGAATCAAGCTCTTTGTTTTTCATCTGTCCTTGTAAAAAAATGACCGGTTAAAGATTGTAATTTTTATTTTCTGGTTCATTGACTCAAGACTTGCAGTCTCACACTTTGCAATATAGCATCAGAATTTGTTACATTTATAAAATGGGCCCATGGCAATTTGCTTCTCGAAAAAATTTGGAATGAACAAATCATAGTTCTAAAATACAGGGTGGTCCAAAAGTCCCGGGACGGCTTCATAACTTTTGAACGGCTGCAGATAAAAAAAACCACACTTGGGGGATGTTTATAACTTAATAGGAACTATACGTTTTGGCGTACCCAAAAATTCCAAGGGGCTCCCGTAAAGGGGGGTTCCGCCCCCAATTCAACATTTTTAAATAGCAACCCCCATCTCGTGATACCTTGTTTGAAAAGGCATCAAATTCTAAGACTTTTGCGCAATCTGCAGGTCAATATCGTTTTTAGTTTTCGATATATCGAAGGTCAAAGTTCGATTTGGACACATTTTCAAAAAATCATTATTACTTTTGGAAAAGTTGGAATTTAAAAAAACTAGGAAACCAAAATACTCTAAAAAGCAAGTTCTTTTTAAAAAAAAGTACGGCTTGGCCACAACTGTAGTCAAAAGTAGGTTTTAGTGCCCCTAAAAGTTTTTGACATTTTGGCCCCTCTGGGGTGGATATCTCAAAACTTCCGGGGGACGACTCCTACCGGGTGATACATCGCGATAAAAAGGGCATAAGAAACTGAGCATTTTGGCGCAAATCGGAGGTCGATATCATTTTTCGCATTCGAGATATCGAACTTTAACAATCGATGCAAGTGTGGTATTTTTATCTGCAGCCGTTCAAAAGTTATGAAGCCGTCCCGGGACTTTTGGACCACCCTGTATAGTGATACTTATACTGTGAAAACATATGCCAAAAGAACGATGTAGTAAAGTCGATGCCTTCGGTATATGTTTAAAGGCCAAAATATCTCCTGTTTTCTTGTTCGGAAGCCTAAAAAAACGTCATTCGTCGGGGGTGTAGTTTTTCTGTGTTTTTTGGTTCTACAAGTTCAATTTTTTCCCGATATTTTTCCCTACATAAATTATTTCATTCGCAGTGCATCCAATTATTTAATTATAATAATCTATAAAAAGTGTTTTACCGAAGTTCAAGAGCTTCCTCACACGTGCTTCAATCGTATGCTCAGGAAATTTTCTTAAATTTCTGAGAAAAATGTGCGTTGGAAAAGCGTGCGTTTGGGTGGGGGGGGGGGGGGGGGACTAAGCATTCGGAAATGCGAGGAAGCTCGGACGCCCTTATTTCTCGCAACGTACTGTCTGAAGAAATGAAGTAAATTGAAGAATAGGAACAAATAAACTGTAGGGAACACATTAAACTTAATCTGGGGGGGGGGGGCAGACCCCCTTTAATATTCTGGGAAAACCTCCAGACTCCCCTATAATATTCTGGAGGAGATCCCGTACCTCCCTCCCTCAAAGGGTTAATTTTACAGTAGGCTGGTTGCAGAATGTTTTTGCAAATTTTAATCAAAATTCAAACAGCTGTTTTTGAAAATTTACCCATTTTCCCATTGATTTTAATGGAAACCTTTTATCCTCCATAACTTGCTTAACATGTAAAATGTTGAAAAAAATAAAAAAAGTCCCTCTGAAGAATGTTAAAAGCAACGTCTCTATGCAAAATTTTGATGTACAGGGTGTTTCACGTAACCTGCTCACTATGGTTTTCTTGAACGCGGGACGATGAAAAAATCGGGGAAAATCGGTTTTGGGGTAATTTGGACCTGAAGTTTCATTTAAAAATACCGTTACAACCCAAAATTTGGTTTTTGGGGGGTTTTCAGGGGGCAACCCCCCTAATTTCGAAAGTTTCAAAAGGCAACTTCTATCTTGTGATGCCTCATTTGAAAGGGCGTGAAGTTCTAAGACTTTTGGCTTAAACCGGAAGTCAATACCTTTTTTCGTGTTCGAGATATCGAAGGTCGAAGTTCGATTTTGGATCCATATTCGAAAATTCGTAATTCCTACATAAAGAGTCGTAAAACAGAAATCTGCGCAGGCAAAATACCCTACGAGATGAGTACTGTCAAGAAAAATATACGAATTTAGAATCAAACAAACCAGAAGTCGACTTTTAGGCACCTTAAAAGTTTTGGAGGGAAAACCCCGAGTCATCAAAATTTTCAAATGACAACCCCTATCTTTGAACATCTTATTCGAAAAGGCAGGCGTAAGAATTTATGCATTTTGGCGCAATCCAAAGTTCAATAGCGCTTTTCTTATTCGAAATACCGAAAATCGAAGTTCGATTAGGACCATTTTTCGACCCTGTTTAAAAATGGATCCAATCGGGAACATTTATTCAAAGCGCCGAAAAAGAAAGCATTTAACGCAAACCGGGAAGCCAATAGTCTTTTTTGCCGTTGAAATGAGGCAATCAAAGTTTAGTTTCGCTTGCCTCCTTTAAATTTGAATTGGGGGGGGTGACCCCGAAAAAAGGTATAGACTTCCGGTTTGCGCTGAAATGCTTATTTTTAAGAAACTTTCGACGAGTACACACGATAGACCGATTTTTACGGGTCGCGAAGGGCCTAACCTAACTTCGATTTACGGTATATCCAATAGTAAATGGACATTGAACTTTGGATTGCGCCGAAAGACAAACTTCACGCCTTTTCATAAATGTTCAAAAGGGGTTCCGTTGGAAAATGTTGATGAAGCGGGAATTTTCCCTCCAAAACTTTTACGTGCCTAAGAGTCGACTTCCGGTTTGTTGTTCTAAGTTCGTTTTCTTTTGAAATACTACTCGTCTCGGAGAGCATTTTGCTTCACAGATTAATGTTTTAACTGTTGTCTATAGGAGTTACGATTTCAAAACGGATTCTAATCGAACTTCGACTTCGGGTCGAACCGAAACATGACTCACTTCCTTTAAGCCAAAAGTCTTAGAACTTTGCCCTTTCAAATGAGGCTCACAAATTCGAGTTGCCCTGAAATTTCAAATGAGATGGTCAACGTAAAACCCCAAACCAATTCGGTTGTAACGGTATTTTTAAATGAAACTTCAGGTCCGAGTTACCCCAAAACCGATTTTTTCATCGTCCCGGGTTCAAGAAAACCATAGTGAGCAGGTTACGTGAAACACCCTGTATATGGACCATTGGTTCAATAGTTATGCCGGGATACAGACGAACAGACATCTGCGCCATCGCATTTTTCTCAATTTCTAACTTCGTTAGGGTGAGAAAGTAAAAAGCATGAAAGCTGGCTCGTGTCCTGTTAAGAGTTGGTGTCTCGTGTAGTCGTGTATACGACTCGTGTGCTCTTTGATGGCTGCTGGCATCGGAGTATATTTTATTCATGAGTTAAGCGTGCTTATTGTTAGTCTCATCAGATGTAGCTTTAGATTCAGAAACGGCTTTTAATGGTTCCTTATCTGAATGGCAGCAGCTTATCACATGACCTCACTCACCTCTGAAACGCACGAATCTCGTGCGGATTGCAGCGAAATTCATCTGCTCTATATTCAGCTTCGTCACCAGTGACCAATTTCATGATGACAGATGAGTCAACGTAAATATCAGTCCATTGCGTCTATACTCCTCATTCCATCATTTTTCAGCCAATTTCTTTTTCTTCGTTGCTCTCTTTTTAATGATCTGGGAACAAATGATGATAATAGTGTCCTCACCCAATATCAGCTATTTAGTACATATCGGAATCCGTGCGATTTTGAGGTTAGGTCACAGGGGTCGGAATTATACGCGGGCACTTATGGGAGTTACCCATGACACCGCGCACCGGTGTGAAAGGAAAGTCGTCTCTTATTGGTCACTTCTTGATGGAGTTGCAGCATTATTAGATGGGAATCTCCCAAGGTAATTTTATTCAACAGGTATCCCGCGTCACCTTTTGTGGTGCGAAAAAAAAAAGAAGCAAAATCCAATATGGCCGCGACTAAAGAAGAATACACTGAACATGACGTACAGGACATGACGACATGCTCAGCAGGAGTAGGTTTGTTATGGAGATGGATGGAAGAGTGGAGCTCACCATTTAGTGTTTTCTCTCGCTTCGTCGATTTTAGTGGATTTAACTATCTCTATGTGAATTCTTGTATACACCGACACAATTGTCCATTTTTTTCTTATTTTGTCGGCCATCTTGGATTCTGCTTTTGATTTTCGCGCCACTGAAGATGACGCGGGAAGCGAGTCGAGCATACCTATTAAATATAAGTACCTTGGGAATCTCCCATTATTACTATACCCTGCGCAACCATCCCCCCTGAAAACCCCCCAAAAACCAGCCAATACGCTCGCGCAAATAAAAGCGTTTATTGAGTTTAGGAGTGGATTTCGAAAGTTGTTAGTGCTGCCATCGTTATTTTTGGAAGTTTTCACTCCAGAATCGACTATTAAATCTCTTATAGCAAATGTTTCCAATAAGCCCCATCGGTCAAAAGTAATGAATACCGGGATCTCTCTGGTCACACTTTATGTCACTTTTGAAGGGGTTTGATACAATTCCATAGTGACAATCAGTGAAACTAAAGTGTAACAAATTGCCCCACAGACTGATAAAATATAAGCATAAATATAAATATGAAAAATATTTTTTCTTGGCTATTAGCGCTGCAGCTATAAATGTTCGCTGAGCGACGAATCAATATTAAATGCAGGCAGCTTTCGGCACGAAAAAGGTACCAACACGTACGATCTCTTTTGTAAGAGCCGCGTATTGTGCAATGACTGTCTGCACTCGGCATTCATAATAATTACAAAGTTAACTAGTTTCGAAAACTTCAACATGAAATCAATTTATTAAGTTTAAAACTCCAACTTCCTCTTGTAAACTGTGTCGTAGAGTTAAGTATATAGGCCCGATTTTTTACCCCCTTCCTCCCACTGCGGCTGGGGCTGGGGCCCGGCCCCGTCGAGTGTCGACGAAAATTCCATGGCTCATTTTATTGCCACTTCCTCTTCCGCGTAGTCTTCGAAACATTACTACTTGTTACAGTAACAATAAAAAGGAAGGCGAAAATGCCCTCTCTCTCCGGCCTAAAGGACTGGATGTACGTCCAGTGTTATATGTCTCTCAGCAGAGCATCGTTTAGCGTATATAATTAATGACATTTTTCCATCCACCGATGATTCCACTGGTCCAGAAAAGATTACACAGTCCAGTTCAGTGCGTGACTGTATTGCACGAAAATACTCTGATCTATAATCTTTTCTCAATCGGTGGAAACGCCGTTAATTAATTGAAATATCCGCAAGTTTTTAAAGTGATCGACGAATCCACCGGTTGAGAATGAGGAAAGATTACCGATGCGAGTGTTTTCGTGCGTTGCAGTCTTGCACGGAACTATGAACTGTGTAATCTTTTCTGAACTAGAGGAATCATCGGCAAATTGAAAAATGCGATTAATACGGCAGCTCTGAATTGTCATTTCCCCTTTCAGTCCACGATTTGGAGCCTTTTTGACTCGACTTTGAGCGTGGCATTTGGTCTGATGGATCTGTTAACGTACCTTTGCCAAAAAGGTGGAAGTAGAACTATTTCTTCTACAGTAACATGTCACGAGAAAACCGATTGAAACAACGAAAACTCCTAAAACTCTTCTCTCTGTTAGAGAACGCAAGTAACAATAAGTTGAGGGTTACTGCGAAACAACTTTGAAAATGCGAGAAAGGCGCGAAATTGCCGATTACGCATTAGTGTAGGTCCGCGCCATCAAAAACTTCAACAAATAACAATGTTATTAGAGGTATAATGACTAACGAAATCCACTGCTTAGCTCATAAAATACTCTTAAACGCATGACCGTAATGGTGATGTTGGATACTGATAATGGGATATTCCTATCTCAATTTCGTCACTCTTTCTCCGCTGCAGGAAGGAAGATTCATAGAAAGTAACTAGTCACCAGGGGAGTGATTAACAGCCGATCAAAAGGCTGTGACCACGGTATGCCAAAGGATGAGAGTCGTCTCTTATTAGCCACTTCTTGATGGAGTGACGGTATTGTTAGATGGGAATCTCCCATTATTAGTGTCCAACACCGCCACCATTACGATCGCGCGTTTAAAAGCATTTTATAAGTTCAGGAGTTCGATTTCGTAAATTTATAGTGCTACCATCATTACTTTCGGAGGTAGGTATTAACAACTGAATCAACCCTTAAACTTAGTTGTAAAGTTGTATAAGTTAAAAGTTGTGCATTTCCAAAATACCGCAGCGGTTAGTGCAGAATTACTAAGCCCAAAGTAATCTCTAGGTTAAGGGGTCTCTCCACCTGCGAATGTAAAAGCGCGAATAAACTGATTGAGCCAATGAGCTGCCTTGCAGTCGATAGGTCGAGTCTGATGTATCGATAACAAAGAAGCCCATTGGCTCAAGCAGTCAATTCGCGCTTTTAAATTCGCAGGTGGAGAGATTCCTATAGTGCCTGTTATCCCTCGAAGAACTTATGTAGGGAAGGTAGTTAACTGTTCGTACTCAGGGGAGTTGGAATTGCCTACACAATGAATTGAAGGCACCGGATGAACCTTATCTTATAAGTTTTTTCATCGATAAACGTGTTAATCTAAATAAATACTGAAACAATGTGAAATAGACTAGAGGAGAAAACCGAGCATACTCGCCACTCGGTCGTGTCCCGTAAAGGGTTACTTATTTACACCAATGCATGAAGCGCGCCGAGTCACATGAGCGGAGTAGTTCGGCGCGCTTTTCAAATGTTCCCTGAATCTCGGTAGCGCGCAACTTTGAACTGTCATACTTGGCGCCGATAGGGTGTCTTGTCAGTTACCAATCTTACGAATTTACGATGGAATTTTTACTTCGTGGTTAAGACTGAACGGACTGAACATAGCATGTTTTCAAATGTAGCTCACACGCACTCTTTTGATTCTTATTGTTTTACGCATTGCTTTTTGCTTTTAAAGTTTATCGAGTGCTTCTTTTTTCCCCCCAGATTTGTATCAAATCACGATGGCTTACGCGTACTGGAAGTCTGGTAAAATCAACGACTCGGCTGTATTTGATCTATTTTTCAGACAGAATCCTTTTCAGGGAGAATTCACCATATTTGCTGGTCTCGAAGAGTGTTTACGATTTCTTGAAGATTTTCACTATTCAGACAGTGGTAAGTCTCTTTTCCCTCAATAACTTTTTCCTTTCATTCAATTATTTCATTTCTTCGATTTTTAGAATGATATTCTCGTGTAATGCCCTTTCTTTGCCATAAATGATGAGGTGTGGAGGAATTTGTAAAATTGCTAAATTAACGGGACTGCAAGTTGCAACCCTAAAATCGTGTTTGAGATAGTGACGAAAATCGACATAGGTGATGTATGTGCTGGTGACGAAACGAATGGCTCAAACCATTGACAGATCCGCCAGCAATCTAGCAACAGTGTATTCCTCCCATTTGATTGCATGATAAATAATCGATTTGTCATGGGGCTCCAGCCCCTTCCAGAACCAATATCTAATTGATTTGTCACGATTTTTGCAAAACTTTAAAATTTATAGAAAATGAGGCGAACAAACGGAGCCCGTGTGAAAATGTCCGGAAGAGATTTCCATTATGTCTACCTCCTTTCTGTTTCAAAATCACGTCTCATAAAACCTTACAATGGAGCTGAAGCAAACTTTTGCAACAGGCCTATTAATAGTTGATAACGGGGCTAAACCCTGTAAAACTGATGGAAAGCGCACAAAAAAATCATCAAGTCCACTCCCAAACTCATAAAATGCTTTCAAACGCGATGCCGTAATGGCGGTGATTACCGCTTAAATCTTATGGCAACTGTATGCTTCTTCTTCTTCTTGTGTGGTGTTGCGAGAACACTACGTGAGGATGGAGCTTATTGAGATAGGGCCAATAGGGGAACCCAATGTAAAAGGTGGTAACCACCGCCGTTAGGGTCTCGCTCTCGCATTTGAAAGCAATTTGTGAGTTTAGGGGTGGATTTAGTAATTTTTTTGTCATTTTTTCGCCATTTTTACAGGGTTTTACCGCTCAACGGAGCTCTTGCAAACTTTTGCCACAGGGGATTGAAGAGTTAATTCTTGCATAAAAACCTGTTAAAATGACGATGAGCGCACTGAAAAATCACGAAATTCACTCTCAGAATTAGACTTAATGGCGGTTCGACGCAGGTATCATGGGAGATTCCTATCTAAATTGAGACAAATCTCTGTGTTTCCGTAGAGAAAGTGACAAATTAGACAGGAATCTCCCATGATACCTGCCATTACAATACGCGCCATTACGCCATTACGATCTTTCCGTTGGAGCGGTTTTGTGCGTTTATCACTGACTTTTAGACTTTTTCGGTGTGATTTTCGTGACTTTCGCTGGTTTTTACGTCAGACTGGACTATTCATTTCCTTACAGCAAAAGCTTGCAAGAGCCCCATTAAATATTAATAAGCCTGTTGCAAAAGTTTGAAACAGCTCGTTGGGAGAAAGTTCGATTTTTGAACATAGAGAGTTGGCAACTTTATAGTTGCGGCGGATGGCAGTGCAGGTGTCATCGATGAATTTGAGGAAACGGATTGCGGGGCTGTTTGTCTCTCATCTCGTCAACCTCTATCTAGGGGCGGATGCAGGAATTTGTCTGTCACTCTCTCTCTTCCCATTTAAACGCTTGCATTAGAAAGAGACGAAGATAAGGAATAAAAGTCACGTGATGGTCTCCTCTGCTATCCTTTTCTAACACACGTGTGCTAGGAGGAGAGAGAGAGACTTACTTATCCCTGTATCCGCCCTTGTCTATTTTTATAAACTTGTTCTATTTAAGGTTGCAGTCCTCTTTAACCCTTTTATACCTGGTGTACATTTCAATGCACATCTGAATAACATAAAACGTTATTGAGAAAATGAACATATGATGTGCATATCGTTTTACATGAACAAATGGAGCTGTTGCAAACTTTTGCTACAGGCTTATTAATAGTTGGTAATGGGGTAATACCCTGTAAAAATAACAATTAGCTCACTAAAAAATCACGAAATCCACTCCTAAACTCAGAAAATGCTTTTAAACGCGAGACCGTAATGGCGGCCGGGGCCGCGGTTTGCATTGGGGTTCCCTATCTTCAATCAGCGCCATCTACACGAGGTGTTCTCGCAACACCACACAAGAAGAAGAAGAAGCATACAATTGCCATAAGAAAACCGCGGCCTCGGCCGCCATTACGGTCTCGCATTTAAAAGCATTTTGTGAGTTTAGGAGTGGATTTCGTGATTTTTTAGTGTGCTAATCGTTATCTTTACAGGTTTTTATCCCATTTTCAACTATTATGAAGCCTGTAGCAAAAGTTTGCAACAGCTTTATTGTGCCCAGATCAGCTATGATGGCCAAAAATCCGTTCCTAAACAAAAAGTTTTTTCAGGTTTGAAAGGGTTAAGTAATATGAATCTGACATTTCCCCAAAACCCTCGTCGACTCTCAACTGTGCATATTTACGAGTTTTCACAATCAAAAGATTGAAATTCTTAATAATCGTTGTTTCAGACATAGAATATTTGAAAGCAACGTTACCAAAATCCACGGAACCGGATTTTTACGTGTTCTTGAAAGGTCTCACAGCGGAGTCCGTAACTTTGTATGCCATCGAAGAAGGTTCCGTCGTTTTTCCAAGGTGAGTATTTTCACGCTTGAGGCCTTCGTACACGCTCAAATGGATTTGATCAAACTGCAGATAATTACTAACCTGACATTTATAAAATTCAAACATAACCTTGACCAAGACACCTCCAAAAAGGGTTTATTGGTTTTTTGACTGTACATTGGTGAACAAATGACACATCATCCATCGTCAAATAACTCTTCATTTTGACGGACCGTCAAATTGCATAGTTTGACGAACGGAACATCAACTGAGCATGTAAAGCAAAGAAACGGTTGGCTCACCTGCCGTTTGTGATGGATTTTGGCTCACCGGGCCCGTAGCTAGCTCTCGACCGCGGGCAAAGGGGGGGGGGGGGGGGGCAAGTGAGCTTTAAGGGGGGCACCGGTTGGAAAAATGTGGTGATTTTTTTCTTTCTTTTTTTTCATTTTTTTTTCCTTCTCACTTTCCTTGCGCTCTCTACCACGTAGTGAGGAAGGGGTTTTTAGGAGTTACGACCATTATCTCCCCCTTTTAAGCCCTTTTAAGAAAAATCGGGAGGCTTATTTGCCCCCCCCCCCTGGAATGCCGCGCCTGTGCAGTGGTAAGGGCTCTAGAGAATTTCCCTCGGATTTTAGAACGTTTTGCAAATCTTGCATTTTTGAACTAAACGTAATTTGAGGCAATCCGTAAAATATTTCCTCTATTTCAGAAACGTACAGTGACTTAAAATTGAGGGAAGCCGCGTTGAATCTCCCAACTAAAGGGTTTGGAAGGCATTAACCTATTGCCAGGAGGGCTGGAGGTTCTCCCCCAGAAAATTTTGAAAATTTAACCACTATAGAAGACAATTTTAAGGACTTCAAACGACAGAAACCTAAAATATTTATTTTCTAATTTATCAGTATTATTGCGGAGGAGGAAAAAAATTCCGATTTATTAGATCCTATATACTAGTTCGAAAGAACCAATTAAACAGTCAACTCAGGTTAAATGTTCAAAAGTTAAACCTTAGCACTAAAAAAAAAACAAAAAAAAAAAAACACGGCACTCCGAAACTAAAGAAAGAGGGTAAGATCCAGTGGCGGATCCAGGGGGCACGGGCACGTCCCCCCCCCCCCCCCGAGAAGCCTCAAATGTTGCCTTATTTCAACAGGAAACAGCCCAAAATTTCATTTTGCAACGCTTCAAAGTGAAAAATTCGTAAGGGTACCCCTTCCCCCCTCCCAGAAAAGTTTTCTGGGTCCTCTACTGCCCCTGCCCATACTAGAGGCTTAATGTATGTAACTAATTAATACAACAAAGTTGCCTCTTCATATTTCTTTACGCTCAAAAGTACTCGGAGCTTGTAAATAATTCTAGCCAACACCAACAAGCAACTCTAGTTTTTATTCGAGTCCAGAATCACGCTTTTTAAAATCAGTACGCATTTACAAAATTTTCCTGTTTGATCGTAACGTTTGAAATTTCAACAGGTGATTGATTCTCCTGTGAAGTTAGGTAATTGACAACAAAAAATCTGCAGGCTCAGGCTCCCCCTTAGCTCCGGGCCTGCGGCTCACCGATGCTATTTTGGCGATCCTAGTTTGAGCGTGTACGTAGGTCTTTATCAAATTAGAAAATGCAGCCCCCCCAACTAGACAACTCCCCCCCTCCTATTTGGTCACAGAGACTACATCACCATCATATTGACTTCGCTATATACTTCTGCGTGGCCCTGAAAACCGCACTATGACCTTCAAAAGAAAGTCCTCTCATCGAAACGGTCCTTGATAATGTTGTCCATTGTCTATCAAAGAGTTTTTTTAAGGCATACTTTCAAGTGGCAATGCTGTTAGACTCTGAAATACCTGAAAATTGCCAAAAAATTTAATACTTGTCGTGGAATGGAAGACTGAAAATTTCTACTAGGATAATTTCTTTTCAAAGTCATAGTACAATAGCGTTTGGTTAAGTTTCGATTTCATTCTCCTCTCCTGGTTATTTATCTACTTAATAATTTTAAACTGAAATCACCTCATTAATAGTCTTGTTATCTCTCTTTCAGGGTGCCCTTAATAAGGGTTGAAGGTCCTTTAATTATCGTTCAACTTTTAGAAACCACATTTCTCACCTTAGTCAATTTTGCTAGGTAAGTATTTCGACCCATTTGGACTCCGTATTTTTGCTTTAAAATTATTTCTTGAACTGAAGATTTTTTTTTTGTAGCTAGTTCATCTATAAGAATGCAAATCCTAATAATTATATATTTACATGTATCTGTTTTAATTCAGTTTTTCATTTTTTTTTTTTTTTTTTTTTTTTTTTTTTTTTTTTTTTTTTACTCCTTCCCCGTAGCAGTGCAAACAAAAATTGCATATCTTCTGCACTCGAAGGGCTACAACCCCATCTCAGTGGGCGGGACAGCTAATAGTATCAGATCAATTCTATCCGTCGTTTTTGAGATAACCGAGCATAACAAATTTCGCGCTGATATTGTTTCACGTCGAGTTTGCTCTGAAATCGAGCTTAAACCTACTCCTTGGCAGGGTTGCCGGGCGGGATTTTCGACAAATCTGCACAGTCTAGAAGACAAATCTGCACACTTACATACATTCAATGTTGCAATTATTTAGTTTTTCTGCTCAAACTCAAAGAGGTTGATCCAGCTCCCATAAGGAATGGGCTATCGGCAAAAAAATTTCATATTTTCAGAATCAATAGAACTCGTCAAGACGCGTTCAACGATGGCCAGTTTTTTAATTTTGGTCAACTGGTAAGGGGGGGAGGGGGGTCCAAAGTCAAAACCTTCAAAGTCCCATAACTTTCGCCCAAATCAATATTTTGACTTGTACTTTGCGCCAAAAGATTTGTCTTAAAAAGAGCTTTCGATTGATGTGTATGAAAATTAAATTATACAAATTTTAAACCAATTTTTTTCAATTTTTACAATTTTTCCAACTTGAAATTTTTGGTTTTTTGAGCCTGAAAAATACGCGCAACGGGTTGAGGAGAATAAAAAACTATGGGAATAAAAGTCAAAGCTATGCTCTTTTGAATGGCACAAACCGCGATCCGGGGAAATGCTCCGTTCAAAAGTTATAAGCGCCTAAAGTTGCGCACCTCCAAAATCACGGTGCGTTCAGTGCATGTTTTCAATGGCGCGTACCGATCTCGGGTGAGCGAGGGTGACGCGCGCCATTGAAAACATGCACTGAACGCACCGTGATTTCGGAGGTGCGCAACTTTAAGCGCTTATAACTTTTGAACGGAGCATTTCCTCGGATCGCGGTTTGTGCCATTCAAAAGAGCATAGCTTTGACTTTTATTCCCATAGTTTTTTATTCTCCTCAACCCGTTGCGCGTATTTTTCAGGCTCAAAAAACCAAAAATTTCAAGTTGGAAAAATTGTAAAAATTGAAAAAAATTGGTTTAAAATTTGTATAATTTAATTTTCATACACATCAATCGAAAGCTCTTTTTAAGACAAATCTTTTGGCGCAAAGTACAAGTCAAAATATTGATTTGGGCGAAAGTTATGGGACTTTGAAGGTTTTGACTTTGGACCCCCCTCCCCCCCCTTACCAGTTGACCAAAATTAAAAAACTGGCCATCGTTGAACGCGTCTTGACGAGTTCTATTGATTCTGAAAATATGAAATTTTTTTGCCGATAGCCCATTCCTTATGGGAGCTGGATCAACCTCTTTTACGTAAAAATTGAGTAAATTGGTGCAGATTTTTGTTACGATCATTCCGAAAATTCTGCACATCAGTCAACTCGTTTTGCAAATTGCAGACGTCACATTTAACTTTAATTTTTACTTTTATCGTGAATTTACAGTCTTATGGCCACAAATGCAGCTCGATACAGATTAGCCGCCGGTAGAAAAATAAAACTTTTGGAATTCGGTCTCAGGAGAGCACAAGGGCCGGATGGAGGTCTTTCAGCTTCTAAATACGCATACATAGGTAAGAATTTAAACAGACTTTTCCAATTTCCTGTCTCTTCGCCCCCCCCCCTTTCTCTAAAATTTTTGTATTGTGTTTTTTTTTTCCCTTCTTCACACCCAGTCAACTCGTTTTGCAAATTGCAAGAAATAACTTAAACACAATTTAGTTTTGGCCACTGCGACTAAATTACCACTAAAAAAAAACAACTTTTGGAATTCGGTCTAAGGAGAGCACAAGGGCCGGATGGAGGTCTTTTTTAAATACGTTATACATAGGTAAGTTTAAACGCGCTTTTTTCAAGTCTAGCGGGGTCTACGCTCTCTCCCCCATTGCTCCTATTGTTTTAGATTTGATTAGGTATTGGCGTTAGATTTTTTGTCTTCTTTTTAGTCCAGCCGTTTTAAATAAAGAAAACGAACCGAAAGGGTTTGGGCGCCCCTGGAGGTTACGTTAAAGCGAAGATCATGTTTTTGGGTGATTATTATGTGGTTATTTTTGTTTATCATTGTTATTGTTATTAACTATAACAATATATTGTTACAATTACATTATTATTATTATTACTTATTATTATTATAAGGTTTTCTGACTCCAGTTTGCCCAAATTACATAAGCGAGGCTATTACGCGTTCTGTTCTTTGTCACCCGCTAATTCGACAGCCATCTTGTAATTTTTTCAAACGCGTTCATTGAATTTGTGAGTGAATTTTGGAACTTTTTGATTCTCTCAACGTTATTGTCAAGTGATTTCTCCTGAGAATCGACCCTCCGCAGTCCGGCCATATCGCTGTTGCAAAAGTTTACAACAGACCCATCTTGATCGATGCATTAGACTCCATTTCCGTTCGATGCAACGAGCTATACATTTATCTGGAGTCCCTGTATATTAAAAGAGTCTCGCCGTACGGGGTATCGATTCTGATTGGCTGATGAATTTCAAACTGTTTCCTAAACAGTTCCAGGATGCGTTCTCTGAGCTATTTCTCCATTAGTCGACCGATGGAACGTCTCCTCGAAGGAGGCGAACCCAACCAATCAGGGGCTGAAAAATGTTTGGACCTCCGCGATTAGAGTGCACTAGTATACTCTACTCGCGATTATCCTCATTGATGCATGGTGCAGGGGTGTGCCGTGGTTCGCAGAGGGGGGAAAGAATGCAATCTTGCCGCCCTTCGCGAAATGCCGCCCTCAAAATTGTAAATTTGATTACTTTTTTTATATTTGTTTGCTTGTCACACTGACTTTTTTAACTTGTTTTTATGCTTTGGTGATTCATTTTGAAATTCAATAACTTTTTTTTTTTTTTTTTTTTTTTTTTTGGGTTGTTTACCCCGATTTTGCCGCCCGGGGCAAGGATACCCACTAAGGCCCCCCCTCCCTCACGGAATGCACGGATTGCACGCCCCTGCAGGCTGATTCTTCCTATTTCACGAGACGAGACGAGACGAGATAGGAAGAAACTATGAATCCCATTGGTTTAAATGGCGTCACGTGACAGATTTGAAGACATTCGACGGCAACGAGGAATCGATGGGATCCCAGTCATTCTTCTCCAAATTCATGACTCGCCGCCGTTGCCGCGGCCATCGAATGACTTTCAAATCTGTCACGTGACGCCATTTAAACCAATGGGATTCATCGTTTCTTCCTATCTCGTCTCGTCTCGTGAAATAGGGAGAATCAGCCTGCTGGTATGGTGCGTACCTACGAGGGGTTTAAACCAGTTCAAATCCCTCAGAAAGCAAACACCAGTCATCTACCGATGACCGCCGCTGACCGCTCTTGAGTGCCGAAAATTCCAAACATTTTTTGGCCCCAGAGTGGACGCGCGCCTCCTTCGCCTTCGCCTTCTTCATTCTTCGCGTGGCGATACTCTTTCGAGTACATATATCTAGAGTGGCAGTCTAATGTCTAATCTGCGTAAGCACCATGGAGGATTTTTAGGCTAGGTTTAAGCGTGTAATTTTGTCCATTTATTCCCTTGTATTTTGATGCAATAAACAGAGGCTGGAACACGTTTCGCTCCAGTGTGCGTCGCATCAAAATACGTGGGAATAAATGGAGAAAAATACACGCTCAAACCTTACCTAAAAACCCCTTATGGTGCTCACGCAGGTTACCCTTTAAGTACCTCTTTCAAACCTGAAAATACTTTTTGTTCAGGAACGAATTTTCGGCCATCATAGCTGAGCTGGACACAATTGTCTCATATAAAACTATAGGCATATCATATTTTCATTCTTTCCACAAGAGCCTATGTTATTCAGATGTATGTAAGTACATTGAAATATAATTTACACCTGGTATGAAAGAGTTAAAGTGCCACATTAGATAAATGTATAGCTCGTTGGTTCGATGCCGCACCACCGTGAAAAAAGGGAATGTAAGTAAATAATGCACATGAGCCTCCCGCTCCTCTCCAAAATCGTGACCGAGTCGTGTTTCGTGAAGGTCGCGAACTTTTCGACGACAAGCATGATAAAGTTAGGTGGTACCTCTCCGTGTCAACCTATCGATTGTTCCTCCTTGCACCTGGCATGGATTTGTATACCTCTTGCTCTAGTCAGGCAAGCCCCATCTTCATCGCCTCCCACCCCAACCTCCCACCCCCATCCCCCAATTTCCCCGGTGATAAAGTTTACGGCTTATGCTTTCTACTTTTTAATCACTTGATCCACGTTACACCCCCTCCCTCTTCATGTCCTCGGCAAATTCGCCAATTTGATTTATCGAGGTTTCAGCTCGTACAGTGGCGCAAACCGCTCAATTTTCAACCTGAAGCATTAACCCCCCCCCCCCCCCCCCCCCCAATCCCACAACTTCGGGCCTACCATATTTTCTTCACATAACAGTCTGAGCGCGGGGGTCTACCGACAACTGTTGCGCTTCCACTTCCGTTCTTGTTCCTTTGTCCCTGTCACGCGGCCGCGCCTGCCCCCCCCCCCTCTCATGCCCCGGGCCCCTCCTCCACTCCGAATTCGTTCCGAAATTATGTTAATGCATTATTGTATTAGCTATACTTTTTCGCCCGTTGCTTTGATTTGTGAAGTTCTGAATACAATGGGCCTTTATGGAACTCCAGTCTTGATGCCATAAAAATGTATACCAAGGCATTTTGTCAAACTAACCGATTTTTTAAACCTTGATCCATTTGATGAAAGATGGGGGTCTTCCGAATATGAAACACTTCGTCGTGTTTTCTATGGACACAGAATAATACATTCAGAATAATGGAAACTTCCATAAGAGCCAACGGAAACATTATTTTTTCGGCGGCCTACGAATTATGAAAAAAATTTCACTGTGATGTGAAATATACCATTAAATTGAACGAATTTTTCTCGTATGATTTGGTGTGCAAGTCAGTTTTTTCTAATTTCGATGAGGCTCCTTGTAAAATGTCGTCCCTAACATGAGAAAATTACTCAACTGAAATTTACTGCTTTCTTCGAGCTTCCGAGCGATAATTGCGCGGGAAAAGATTGCGGTCGGTATTTTGAAATAGTTAGCGCATTTTTTCGCTACATAGCGCGGAATTTCATGGAGATTTTTTTTTTTTTTCGAAGAATAGCTTTTTCTTCTTCTAACATTTTCATGTTTACAAATTTTCCTTTTTAAAAGTTTAATCATCAAGGCGCTTTAATTTTCCTACCATACCCAGCAGATACCTATATTTCCTTCATAGAGATTCTACCTGTAAAAATAAGAGTTAGATTTTGGACCTGTGACAACATTACTGTCGTTTGCACTTGATCAATATCATTATTGCCAGATGAGACTATCTGTCTTTGCCCATGTTTGCGCGCGATGGCAACTTTTTTTTTCAGGGTCTCAACAGAGCTCCGCAAATATGGACGAGTGCGACGAAATGTGTTAAATTATTTAAATTAGAGATAGAATACTGAAATTCACTCTATGCGAATAGGTGCAGGGTTGGTGAGTGCAATGCCACACAAATAATAAAAAAAAAAAAAAAAAATAATAAATAAATATCCATACGTTGATGATGAGAAAGGTCATTGAGATTTTTGCCTTGTGAAACCGAAGCACTGAAATCGCATCAGTCAATGTATGGTCCATGTTGGATGATGCTCCTTCATGCTCCCTTTGTTCATTCCTGTTGAGGCCTGAAAACTTGCCATCCGAAAAATTCAAAAATTGCCTTTTGAAGACCTCAAAAACCGAACTTTTTGGTTCAAAAACTGAACCAAAATGAGTAACTTTTGAATGTACACACAGAATTAAAATATAAAAAAATCTACTTACGTAAAAACATAAACAAAATTGTCATCACGATGGAAAAGCAAAATACGGCTATTAGATTTCATTTCAGAAGTGTAGGCTCACACGGAACAAAAACTACAGTGAAAATAACCATACGGATACCTGCTTTTGGCACCTGCTAGATGTTATGGTAATGTTACCAGAAGTATACTATGTTGACTAAGTACTAGGTGACGTTACCTGATTGCATGTCGAATTTACTCAAAGTATCGGTAAATTACATACTTCTGGTTAAGTTTCATAACATCTAGCAGGTGCCAAAATCAGGTATCCGTATGGTTATTTCCACCAATCTTTTTTTTCCGTGCAGCTTACCGTTAATCTTTGGCAAATTTTCAATTTTCATCCGTTCATATGAAAGAAAAACTTGCTTGCAACTTTGACCTTTTAATTTCGTAGTGTTCTTAAATAAATAGCCAAAGCTTAAATTAATTTTAATTTATTTTTAGTATGTAGAGTATAAGAGAAATGACTTTGTAAAATTCCAAAGATTAGGTGTACCCACACTTCTGAAAGGGCCTCTAACATTAATCTTGAATCAATTATTCATGCAATTGTTAATGGAACAAAGTTGGAAAACAAAATTATTCTTTTTGTTACTTTCAAGGTGGCTTTGATGGAACTAGCAATGTCTTAGCGGGTAAAATGTTCAACATTCCTGTTAAAGGCACGCACGCTCACGCGTACATAACATCATTCAATAATTTAACGGAGCTTCAAGTAAAAGTAAGTGCACTCAAGTTTATTTTTATTTTTTTTGTCAACATTCTTTTCTCTTTCAAGCTAAGTCGTAGTCTTTCCGCATGTTTTTCATTTTCTCAAACTTATTCTGTCTGTCTTTCAAAAACTTTTCACCTTATTTTTATTTTTTTATTTTGCTCATCTAATTACCACTCTTGAAGGAGGCCCAGATACAGTTCATTATTTCATTGAACAATACTATGGAATTTATTCTTTTTTGAAATTTCATAAACTTTTGCTGTGTAGCATTCCGTTACTGTTACCTCATTGCTTACTTATGCCGTGATGCAGAAAACAGTTTAATTAGCCAGAGAATGATGAAGAGAATCTCCTGTTCCCAGCAGAAATTTAATCTTGATTCATCTAAGTATATATTTATACATTTGTTGTATATTTATCCTTGTCATTCTTTTCTTTTATGTACAAAAAGTGTCTTTTTGATTCCCCGTTACTCAAATGAGCTGTATCATTCATTTTTATAGGCCCTCTCTCTCAGTTGGTTCAGTAAGTGTTCACTCTGCCCTGTTTCTTCTTTGCCTTGTAACGGTGCTGTAGTTAGATGTATTTTCCTATTCATTTCAACATTTCCTTTACATTCGATGGAATGAAAATTTGAAAGGGGGTTGTGTATTCCTTTCAAGAAACGGTACTAGTATATTGGTCGCAGAATCAGTGTCAGAATCCAGATTATTCCTAAACTCTTTCAAAGTTTCTAATCTGTACACTCATTTTTCTCTGGAGTTGCCCACTTTATGAATCCTGTTCTCCATCATATCAATGGTCCAATTGGTCCTAGTATCAGTCTAAGCGTTTTACTTGTTTTTTGTGTGAATGTCAATGCTGATTTTGTCTTTTCAAGAGTTGAGTGTTCTTTTGCTCATACACTTGTGAATGTGTTCTCTTTGTAGTGAAATTTTCCTGAATCTTGGACTTTTGGAATGGTTTTGTCCAGTGTTTTATGTGTTGATGTTGTCTTTTATGATTCCGTCACCTCAGTGTTTCTACCGGTTACTGTCCCATCTTTTCCTTAATTTCTCATTCTTTGAATTATATTTAAATGTAGTAAAGGCAATTAATTAAAGATTCAATCTTTTTCCATCCTTTCAAAATTTTTAATAAACTTATTCGTGAGAAGCTAAGTGTTAATGCAAATCAAAGAACATCCCCTAATTCTTCTGTTTTTAATAGTCGCATAAATTTAGATTTTTTTCTCTCTCCGACAAAGCTTGTCTTAGACCACATCAAGAGTTTAAAAGCATTGAACAAACACTCTTCAATTGATTCTGAGTTGCCTGTGAATACGCTGGAATAAGCCGTAAAATCAAGGTCTTCACTCTAACCCAACTCGGTCCCCCCCAATCTGACCCTTTTTATTAATTATCAAAAGATATAATTCGAATCAAAGTACTTGATTAATTTCATTTTTTCAAATGCATTGCAGCAATCTAACAATAATTTTTTTGTACGATCAAAAATATTTAATGAAATTATGTTTATAATAATAATACTAATAATAATGATAATGATGAAAATAATAATAATAATTGAGGGCTCTTTCCCAAGGTAGTGCAGCTTAAAGTTGTGAAAATTTTGTCCTGGGAGGACTCTAACCCCACCCCTAAGAAAGGGTCAGCTATTAATACCATTTATTTTTCCTCTTTATTTCGCACAACAGTTGCTAATCCTTATAGCTTAGAGTCACGGTCTGACCCCGCTGAGAGCGGTGAAAGAAAAATTAAATAATGACAATAATAATAATAATAGTAACTCCAAATAATGGAGCTGTTGCAAACTTCTGCCACAGGCTTTTTCATAGTTGATCAAGGGGTAAAACCCTATAAAATGCTGATAAGCGCACTAAAAATCACTAAATCTACTCCCAAACTCATAAAATGCTTTCAAACGAGAAACCGTAATGGCGGTGATTACTGCCTTATACATTGGGTTTCCCTGTGTCAATGAGCTCCATCCTCACGAGGTGTTCTTGCGACACCACACAAGAAGAAGAAGCATGCAATTTTCATAAGATTTAGGCGGTAATCACCCCTATTACGGTCTCACGCTTGAAAGTATTTTATGAGTTTAGGAGTGGATTTCGTGATTATATAGTGCGCTTATCATCATTTTAAAAGGGTTTTACCCCTTTAACAACTATGAATAAGCCTGTTGCAAAAGTTTACAGCAGCTCCATTCTTCCAGAATGCGTGATTTGTGAAACTACTGGATATAAAAGAAGAGAATGACATCACTAAATGAATCAAATCAAAGAATTTTTGAGTCTTTAACCCTCAGAGTCCCTAGCCGTAACCAGGAATTTGTCTTTCTCTGTCTTTACTCATTTGACTGCATGTGTTAGAAAAGGACGAAAAGTGGGGCTGTCATGTGACTTCAGCCCCTGTTTCTCTCCTTTTCTAATGAGCAAAGAAAGATAGACAAATTCCTAGCTACGGCTGTGCTGTCATGTGACGCCGTTCAAACCAATGAGGATGATCGATTCCCGCTATCTCGTCTCGTCTTGTCCAGAAGAGCAGAATCAGCCCCCTGTTGCACACTTTTGCAATACAGGGAAAAATAATTAACTCTCCAGGAAAATGTCTCAAGATAACTGATAGAAATAATAAAAGTCTTAAAGCTTCCTCTCTAATAGAGAAAAATAATAACAAGTTGAGGGTATAGGTTTGCGCCAGCGTTGCCTACTATACATTTATTAATTTTCATCACCAGAATGTAGACTAATTACACAGACCGTAAATGGAATGTTTTCCTTAAAACCCAAGACTTTTCAATGGTCATAATGGCACACAAACTACTCCCAAGTGCGAATCACCAGATATCTTACACTATTTAGCAATCACCAGTTTCCCGCCAAACACAAGCCTTTTCAAATCGATCAAAATTCCTGCAACTTTGAAATTGTTATAATTCACGATCCCATGGTAGAAAAAATTTTATAAAATTCTTTAAGCTTGTTTCATCTAGCACTTGAAGAAAATGAAATTAAAAAAAAGGTGCGCAACAGACCCATTGAGTTTAGCACTGAAGACTTAACTAAAGGAACACAACTACCTTTTTTTTAAACAGAAAGCTAAAAGTATATTTCGGTCTCATTTTATTTTTTATCTATTTTTTTTTCTTTTACTGGCAAAGAAATCGAAGGAGCTTATTATTCTCTTTCTCTTACTGTTAGTGTGTTCATTTATTCCCTCTCCTTTTTTCAACATTTTTTTTAATAGTCATCCGCATAGGCCGGTACAGGACTTTTCTATTTCTCTCTCCGGCCATTTGAACACATGTGTTTGAAAAGGATAGAAGAGGGGGCCATCACATGATTTTCGCCCCAATCTCTTCCTTTTCTAACACACACATTCAAATGGGAGGAGAGAGAGATAGAAAAGTCCTGTATCTGCCCATGGTCAGTCGTCACTTTAGTACCTGTTGTGGTTTCACTCACAATCAGCGAGACAGTTTAACCATTTTAAAAATTTGAAAACTCAGCCCTCATTATATACAATGTTTTAGTAGAGTGTTGTATCGTATCGATTGCTGTCCGAGGGTCTCTGGTTCCAAACAACTCTGGTTCAATGTAATTTCCACATAAGCGGATGTTTGAACGGAAATTTTGACTATTAAATCAAGAAATTTTGAATTTCTGGCTACTTACTAAAACAGTCTACGCTGTATCACTATAGACTGTTTTAGTAGAGCGATACATTGTATCGATTGCCGTTTGAGGGCCTCTACTCCAAACAAACTCTGATTCAATGTAATTTCCCCACAAGCGAACTTTTGAACGAAAATTTAGGGTATTAAATCAAACAATTATTGCGACCTTTTTGCGATTATGAATTCTATGTCCCCTAAAATGCTTAATTATGCCTGGTTCCTTGACTAAAACTGCCAAAATCATTATGATATTACTGATTAAACGTTGCATTTGAAGGTTAGAATCTCCCGAAATCCTGCATATTCCACAGCAACAATAATAACATTTTGGTGAATCCAACCTCCAAATGCATCATTTAATCTGTAATATCTTGTTGATTTTGGCAGATTTAGTCGAGGAACCAGGCATTACTAAGCATTTTTGAGGAAATAGAATTCATAATCGCAAAAAGGTCGCATTAATTGTTTGATTTAATAGCCTAAATTTCCGTTCAAAAATGCGCTTATGGGGAAAAAGCATTGAATCAAAGTTTGTTTGGAACCAGAGGCCCTTGGACGGCAATCGATAGATATATCGCTCTACTAAAACAGTCTATTACACCAGAAACAAACTTGATACCATTTAAAGTTGTTTTCTTGTAGCAAGACCGCGACAAAAAAAACTTTTTTAACATATCTTTAGAGTTTTTTGAGTTCTTTCCAAAAATCTTCATGATATTATCATAATTTTCGTATCCTCCAGCTTGGCTCACAAAATAAAATTACTGGATATAAAATGAAGTATATATTGACCCTCAGGTATTTAAGCAATTTCTCATCTTGTAATATGAAATTAGCTAGTGCTATCACTGGTATCACCACATCAAAATCGGTTAAAATGAACACATTGTGAATAAAGCAAAATAATAAGTAATCACTATTTCATTATCAAAGAAAAAAACATACCTGTGCCAGAAATAGTTGTAAATTGTGATGATGTACTCAAAATATAGAAATTTAAATTATTTTAGGTGTTGTTGGTTCTGATGATGGTAATAATGGACGTACCAGCAAACTCAAAAGTTTTGACAGTTAAAAATGCACCGGAAGCGCTGACGGTTGCTTTGGTTACTCGAGGATTTGTCACTTGCCTCGAATTCTTGACTCCCAAAAGTTTGTGTTTGCTAGTATCTTCAGATTCCTTAAACGTGAGAGTAATGAAATTGTCCAACCATCTTTGCAAGAAATTAAAAGAAAAAAAAAAACACTAACCCTTAAACTGAAACAAATTTTATGAAAAACCATTAAAAAATAAATTCTTCCACCTTCAAACTTAATATAAACTTATCTGTACTCTTCAAGGTCCAAGTTTTACTTTTCCTCATTTCTTCTACTGAATGCATGCGCTTCATTTAATTTTTTTTTTTTCTCTTACTTTCTCTCCACTTTGGATATTAAAATAGACATTATTGCTTAGATTGTTTGTTTCTGATTTAGTTGGTTCTGTTTCATGTCTTTTTTTCACAGTCGCACTCTGCTCCCTTCAGCTCAGCCAGCTGTTCTTTTTGATACCTTTAAGACTATTTTTGAAAGTAAACCAAATTGTTCAGTTTTATGCTGTATTACCTCCAAAATAGAAAATTTTTATGGAGTGTAAGACTAACATTCATTTTCTGTTTTGCATTTTCTAAAAATTCAAAATGCCCAGTATTCTCCCGGACTTGGTCCAAAATGTTTCATTTTCAGTCTATTTCAATGTGATTAAGTTCTACTAAGTTCATGAAAAACTTACCTACTTATTTATGTTATATTGATGCTCCCCAAATTTTTGTTTTCTGCCAGACACTTATAACTGCGCGGAAAGTTGTGATACGCTCTAAGAGTGTTTGTTCAGTGCTCTTGGCCTGAAGACAAAAAATTTAAAGTGAATATTATGCTTCAGCTATGTATGAGTGTTTTCTTTCAGAGCAAAATATGAAGCTAAAGCAAAATTCATTCTAGTCCACAAGTATCTGTGAAAATACTGGTAACTAAACTCAATCAGAAAGAAAAGTATCGTTTCCTTTGACCTTTGAAAAAAATGTTGAAGAATTCTGAAGTAAATTGTAATATTTACTGTTAGTTTCCAATTTTATTGAGCCAGTGAAATTGGACCAAATGATTTGAATCTTCAGTATGTTTGTGAACTTTCCTGTTCCCACCCCTCTTTCTCTCTATGAGATAAGTTTAGCGATATGTGTTCTTCTCACTGGTCTTCTTCTTCTTATCCTTTCATGTTTGTTTTGTTGCCAAAGTCACTGCAGACGTACTTCTCTGTGTTCCTGTTCTTCAGTCACGAGTTACCCTTTGAAATTTATTTACCTTGTTCACAACTCTTCCCTGTTCCCTCATTGTTTTGGTAGATTTAGATTTTTGTCTCTTTCAAAAGGTTTGTATCAGTGCTTTAGGCTTATTCCACGTGTTACATCTTGACAGTAAAAATTCGGGACATCAAAATTTGTCAGCATTTTAACACAGCTAGCTTCTCTCGTTCCACCAGTCATTTTAAGAAACTTGAAACTTTAAAATTTGCTGATTGTTTTAAGAAAAAAAAAAAAAATAGTATGTGGCATTAAGGTTGAAAATAGTTGTTTCCCCGATTATGGTGAGCAGTTCTTATTGTAAAATATTTGCTCTTTGCTTCTGGCATTGGTAGCGACTTTACGTCTATCTTCTTTTTGCTCTTTTGTTCACCTGAACGTGGTCCAGTTGGGGATTTCAAATTGCGGCTCTCATGAATATTTTTAAGATTTGAGCTTAACGGCTCAAAATGAGGCCACTCTTTGTATATCCGTACAGCGTACCCAAGCCATTTCCTTAGCCATCTGTGTTCTTTTCACGTTCCTCACAGCTATTAAGAGATACAAAGAAGTAGAAAAGATTATTCATTTTGAGGATAAAACTCTTAGAAATAACTTTTTTCAATCCCACATATGAAGAACTTTCTTTTTCTTATCAAGTTGATGAAAAGTTTTTGGGACAAATTTTTAGATTTTGTTATGATCAATAAGCTCTATAACGGTACCGGGGCCAGGGGCCTTCAAGAACAAAATTTTGAAGGTAATTTTGAAAGCATCATGGAAGCAGCCATGATGGAGATCTCTGATGGACAGTTTACTTTAGTGCTATTTGTTTGCCTCCTATTCTTTTAACCTTAAATTAAAAGTTGTGACAGATCCATTTTAATTTGGTTTGAAACAAAGGCATAAACGTCTAGAGGTGGCCCATCTGGACACAGAAATTGATATTACTATTTTTTTTTTGGGAAGGATCTAAGTGATGAAGAAACAAATCCCATGACTGAAACCTGCAAATTTTCTCACCAGAGGGCCGATCATTTACTTTATCGTTAAAACGATCGTTAAAACTGTCTGCGAGTGATGCTATTGGTCAAAAATTGTGAAACTTGGCTGTTGCTATGGTAATCATCGTTAAGAGTCTCGTTTTATAAATGCTATTCATGAGTAACCTTTAAAAAACGGACACTATAACGATGGTTACCATAGCAACGGCTAAGTTTTACAATATTCGACCCATAGAATCACTCATACACAGTCTTAACGATCGGTTTAACGATGAAGTAAATGATCGGCCCGATGGATAGATACTTAAATATGATTCCAGGGTCGATTAGTTTGAAGCGTGGACACAACGTTACGCTGCTCAAAAAGTAAACAGTTTCTGGCCGAAACTGACGAATTTACGCTAAAAGCACAAATTTGAGGAATGCCAGCACCTGCAAGCATACTTCAGAAAGAGACCCTGAAATTTTCAAGCTGAAGCACTCAAAAATAAAGCGGAAAATGATGAGATACAAAAATTCCCACTAGCCTCAATGAGTGCGAGTGAGGCATATAGACATATTAAAATTCTATGTCCAGATAGCCGTACTATGAAATACTTGCACTTTCATTCAGAACCAATTTCACTTGAATTAATTCTAATTTTTGATTTTATTTGAAAAAAGAAGAGGCAAACAAAGTGTCTATGCTTACCTACTTTGGGATAGGACTCAAAACATAGCATCACCTCTCTACAGTTTTAGCTTGTTGTTCATGATAGTTTCTATGTAAAGAGCCAAGGCAGACATGCTCTGAAACTTAATTTCATTTCATTCTTCAGCTTTTCACAATAATCTCATGTTTAGGCTATGGTTCTTTTCATTTTGATCTCCTCTGTTGTTGATATTTCTTGGGATCAGGGATCTGAAATTTCTTAGAGTCGGTATCTTAGGATGACCAGTTTCGCAAGGAAAATCTACACAGACAAAATTCTTACAAATGCGGCTCTTGCTAACTTTTGCTACTAACGATTGAATAGGTCCAGTTTGAGAAAAATTCAACGAAAATTACAATGAGGACATTAAAAAATTAAAAAATGTACTCAGATTCACAAAATAACTTGCAAGTTTAAGGCGTAATGGCAGAGCTACGGAGGCACCATGGAAGTTTTCGATCTAATTCGAGACTTTCCTGTGGATGTTTCTATGGAAAGAATGATAGACTAATCAGGAATTCCCTATGACACCTGCATAGCTCTGCCATTTAAGAGCAAAACAATCGGAGCTATGCTGGTATCATAGGAGATTCCTGTTTAATACGTCTCTCTTTCTCTGCAGAAACACGCAGAGGAAAGTCTCAAATTAGATAGGAATCTCCCATGGTACCTGCGTAGCTCTGCCATTACACCTTTAACTTTAAAATCATTTTTTAAGTCTATTAGTGAATTTGGTAATTTTTCAATGTGCTCATTGTCATTCTCACTGGTTTCTACGCAAGAAATAACCATTGAATCGCTCATAGCAAAAGTTAGTAAGAGTCCCATTGCAGTGGTTTTTGAACAGATTTCTGCAAATAAAAAAACTCCAAAACTATGATTTTTTCAATTTAAATTTTGTACTTCTCTTGTCTGAATCAGGGTGTTCCCATTCGTTTGTGTTTGGCTGTCTTTTGTCTCAAACATTCCTTGTTGTCTAGGCCCCCCCCCCCAATCAGTCTTCGTATTCTTTTGATTAAGTATTGAAAAGTTTGAAAGATCCTCTCAGATTCGTATTTCCATTTTGAGCAGTTGCAACTTTCTCATGAAAAAGCTCCAACGTTCAAAGCAGAGCTCAGATGATAGCTCACTTATTTCAAATAGTTTAGTCATTTATTTTTTTTTTCAGTAATTCTCTTGTTCTCTTGTACATACATTTAGCTTTGATTGCAATTTCTTGTTCCCTGTACCATTGTGTTTGTTGTACTCACAGAAAGTTACGTAACCGGATCATCAATTTTTACTTCTACTTAAATCTATCATCTTCCATTGTCTCCCAAAGCAAGCATTAAACCACAAAAAAACCGATTGAAGTTTAGTCTCCATGGTATGAATCAGTTTTCAATAATTTACATTTTCTATTTTTTTTTTTTTTAAATATTCCGAAACCTAACATAACTTTTTCTTAAACTCTAGCTGGCTGAGCGAAGGTATCTAAATATCTACGACCTTGTGATGAACGAACAGGTAGGCCTCTCTCTTTCCGTTTTCACATTTCAGCACTACAGTTAATATTCACAGCATATATTAGTGATGGGCGACTTGCTTGAAAATTTCAACTCATAAATCTCTTGACTGTCATCACTTCAAACAATGAGCTATCTGAAAGTAAGAAAGGAACATGAAATAAGTGGTAATGATAAAATCAAATTAGGGTTGCAAAGTGGTTCTATACTGGGTCAAAATCTCATTCATGTATGATTGAGCCGTAGGAATTCGAACAAAAAATTCAGTGAAAATTCAGGGAAAATCGAGTAACCTACCGGTACTTTTCCATGATTACCATCACGTTTTTTAGTAATGTGCCAAAGGTTTTTGCTGAATTACGCAAAATTTCTTTTATGGGGCCTAGAGCAGAAATGTGTTACCGACAGGATATCATTTTCAGCAACAAGTAACCAGCCTAACATGATCATTGCGCCCCTTTGAAACAATGTTGACTTGCTCTTTAATTTTTGAGGATAATGGAGGTAATGCCATGCATTTAAAGTTGTTAAAATCGAATTTGCTTATAATCTTGCCGTTTTTTTTATTCGTTACTTTAACTATGGTTACTTACTTGACATTAGGTAATTGACAGAAACCTCCTTTTGTGGTGAAAATCGTTTGTTGTGAAAAAAAATCTGAACTAATAAGCGGAACTCTGCTTGATAATGGATGACGTTGTTCAGAGCTGAACACCAGATAAAATATTACTTTTTTGCTACTTCAAAGACAAATGTTACCTATTTTGTGAAACTTACGGTTAACAGAACTTTTGTACCTGGGGAAATTATTTTTTGATGTTTTAATTTAGCAAAATGTGAATTAAGATTCAGAAAGGTCTTTTTCCGGCATTTTAGAGGGCTTTTCGAGTTCATTCCGTGATTTTAAGTTTTGAGACTGCAGATAGCGAGGTTCAGCTAAAAAAAAAATTCAGTAAAATTCAGCAAAAATAAGGATGCGCACTATAAAATCGTTCAAAAACTTCTCATTAACTCAGGAAATTACTTCCATTTCAAACAGCCTGTGCTACTTTAGACACTATTTACACCGGCATACTACTATTCAGACGGAACCTCCGTGTATACTTATGTAATCGACATCATAATCACAAAATGATGGAATTTACTTTTAAATACATTAAATATTGGCTGCACCTGCTGTCTTGTCTTTTCTGGCTCATCAAAGATTACATAATAGTACAAAAGATGTACGCATCGAAACAAAACATTCAAAAGTTTGTAAGTTCTGTTGATGTTTACATAATGCGATGGTTTCATCTATGTAGTTTTATGTTGGTGATAATTATGTCTAGAGTAGTGGGGGTTTGTTTGAAACGGAAGTGATTTCCTGAGTTCATGAGTGGAATTTGAAAGTTTTTAATATGTGCGCATCGTTATTTTCGCCGAATTTCACGTTAGAAACAATGTGTCATATTGCTGTAACAATAGTATTCAACAGACCCATTTTGAGGTGGTGCTGCCACTAATTTGTGATAAGGTCTCCTCTATTTACTTTCATACACAATCCATGCTATTGTTAACTACGACTAACCAAAACAAACATGAAAACTTGGCAACAATATGTAGTATCATTTGTTAGGTCTCCATCATTTGATGAAATTCTCTCCTAGCCTGAATTTGATCCTATCTTGATTCTGGACTGCAGTGAAATCCATTGACAATATTGACTGTGGAAAATTATTCAAATCAGTTCTGTACCCTCTCCCTCTTCATCCTTTTTTTTTTTTTTATGATTTTCTTTTTATTGCATCTGTATTTTGGATTTCATGCTTTCTGCTCAAACATGTTTTCTCTTATTTAATTTTTTGAGTGACAGTATCGTCCTCTGTGAGGCTTCTTTGTTGAGTGTCTTTCTACTTTTTCTATAGTAATTTTCGTGACAGGTTTTGTAAGGCATCAGACTCTCTTTCTCTTCCAATTTTCGCTCTTTTCAGTTTTTTTGTTGTTGTTTTTTTTCACTACTTTAGGAAATAGGTTCCAAAGAATTTAAGCAAAACTTGAATAATATTCAAAAATTTGAATTTGAATTAAAAAACTTGAACAAACAAATTTACGGAAGCGACATTTAATCATGTTTGACAACAGAGAAAAACTTTTTCCTTCTTTAACAGTATAGGGTTATTTTTTTAGCGTAATGTTTTCTTGCTCTAAGCTTTCATCGTTACTATTGTTTTTTTGTTACCGCTCCTTGTTATAGTAGTTTTTACTTTAGTATCTAAGCCCCAGTAGGTTTCTATCTTTGGACGGTCAAAGGAACCATTTTGGTTTTACGCGGAGGCAAGTGAAATTTTAAGAACTTGATTGAATTTGAATTAGTCTGAGGTACTAAAATTTTGAAATGACTTCATTGAAATCATAACATCTTGACTTTGCTCTGATTACCTGTGACTTGCAATATCTTCAACTCTATTTTAATTTTCAGTTGCCCATCACTAATCATTGCAAAGGTGGAAGTTTTGAAGAATCTTTTGCCTGCTCCATTCATGTATTCATCTTAACTCTCATTTTGCATGTGTTTGTTCAGCATGCACCATAAACAATAAAAATTCTACAGTAATACACTCAAGTTATTCATCAAAGTTTGTCTTCAAATTGTTAATACGCTCAGCCTCTGCTTTCCAATACTTTCATGCAGCTACTAAACATGAGGACTTGAGTAAATTTTTGTCTTTTTTATTTTATACACAGTGACTGCAAAGAAAAAGACCTACCCATAAAGTTTGACCCTTTTTCAAAAATTCATTGCTATTTCCTTGATAGAGTTTGGTAACGTTCTAGAATTCATTGGTTTGCTGCATCCATGCATAAAAGATTACATTCTCCTGTGATGTTTTATGTCTATTTTTATTAAGAAGTACTGCTATTCATAATCTTTTCTGCACCGAGACAAGAAAGGGATGAATTCTAGAAAGCTGCCGTTGTTTCAGAAGTGTAGGCGCAGCTCAACGACACTTTTTGGTGAATCTTCTATTTTCATTCCTCCTAATCAAAACAAAACTTGCCTCCACCTTTAACTTTTTGCTTTTGAAGTGTTCCTTAGAGAAAATCCAAAGCTCAAGTTTAATTTCATTCATTTCTATCATGCGTTATGAGAAATAAGGTTGGAAAATTCCAAAGATTATCTGTCTAGTTGCGGCAACAAGCTATAGCAATAGAAAGGATTTGTGGGGCATGATATTGAAACTTTGCAAAAGTAGCCATGATGGAAATCTCTTACGGACGTTTTTCTTACAGGCTCGGTTTCTTTGCCTCTTATTTTTTAACCTTTAAATTTTTAAAAAAAAATTGTGACGAACACTTTTGAAATTGGTTTTAAACAAATGTGCAAGTGTTTTGGACTGCATATCGGGACACAGAAAGTGATATAACTGTTTGTTCTGGAAGAATTTACGCGATAAAGAAACTGACGCTTGATGAAAACAAGCTAAATTTTCTCTCCTGGATAGTTGTATTAAAATTCTGTGTCCAGATAGCCATTCTCAAACACTTGCACTTTCGTTTAAAACCAATTTCCATTGGATTATTTACAACTTTTGATTTAAGATTAAAAAAAGTGAGGCAAACAAACCAGATTCAGATCGCCCATGCTGTCACCTTTTGAGATAGGACTTATAACATGTATCAGCGTCTCTATCGCTATAGCTCGTGGTGCGCCTACACTTCTGAAACAACCTCCAGCCTGAGGATTACGCCTAGAGACTTTATGCCTAAAAACGAAAAATTACTGTAGGTAACTAGTTTTTAAGAAACAAATCAGTAGTACTTTATTCACTCTATTTTGCTACGAATTTTGTAAATATTGATGTTGATAAAGTCTGGATAGGTTATTTTTTTACAGTCACCCTGACTAATATTTTGTGTATCAAAACCAACTCTGACTATATTCTTTGTCTGTTTTTGTTTTTAAGTTTTCTAAACCTAGGGAGAACAATGAACTGCCTCCCCCCCATTCTTTTCATTTCTTCATTAGTACACAAAAACAATGATAAGTTGATGTTCTTTCTGTAATTATTCCAGTTTGATGTCCTTTCTGTGCAAATATCATGCTGAATGGAGCTGCTGTAAACTTTTGCAACAGGCTTATTCATAGTTGTTAAAGGGGTAAAACCCTTTTAAAATGATGATAAGCGCACTATATAATCATGAAATCCACTCCCAAACTCTTAAAATGCTTTCAAACGTGAGACCGTAATGGCGGTGATTACTGCCTAAATCTTATGGCAATTGTATGCTTCTTCTTCTTCTTGTGTGTTGTCACGAGAACACCAGTTTAGAATGGAGCTTATTGAGATAGAGCGAAACCCAATGTGAAAGGGGATAATCACCACCATTATGATGTCGCGCTTGGAACTATGTTATGAGTTAGAGAGTGTATTTCGTGATTTTTTAGTGTGCTTATCACCATTTTTACAGGGGTTTACCCCATGATTATCTCTTAATAAGCCTGTAGCAAAAGTTTGCAACAGCTTTATTGTGCCTGCTGTAGTTCTGTCAAAATGCATAGTTTCTTTTATTTTTCCATTCATAGGAACAACTCACATTCTTCCTTGATGTTATTCCAATTGATGTTTTTGTCGAAGGATTTTGATGGACGAGGAATCATCCTTATAGAACTTCTCAAAAGTTTCTTTAGTCTTTACTTTCTTTGAAAGGAAAATTTCTGGCTTTGAGTCTTAAATGAATTCCCTTTTCTAAACCTAAATTTCCATAATCTACAATTTTTTTCCCCCGGCTCCAACTGCTTTCTTCAAACACTAGCCTACAGGCACTTTATTTGTTCAACATTTTGCTCCAGTGCATTTCTTTCCCTTTAGCAGTGCAGCCACATCATTATTTTAGTCTAGAAATATTCTTTCCTGTTAAATTCCCACTCCATGAGGCTCTTGCTAACTTTTTCTAATTTTCCTAAAAAATTACGCAATTCACTCACAGACTCACTGATGGGTGCTTGGGGGGGGGGGGGGGGGAGATTAGCACCTATATACCACTCATGTAAAACATGTCATCTTTAGGTACCAATTTCTCTCTTGCATTTGAAGCTAGGAAAATGAGACTTTGCAGGTGTGTTCTTTAGCCTTTCAAAAACAATGTGTACAACTTTTTTTGATTTTTGTAACTTTTTGCCATGATTGCCAAATTGTTAAAAAATAAGTAAAAAATGTTCATTTTTTTTGTTCTTTGTGTCTGTTTTAAAACACTATTATAAACATGACAACACAATAAAGTTGTTAACATTGTAGATAAGCATTTTACTAGCAGTTAAAAAAAAAAAAAAAAAAAAAAAAAAAAAAAAAAAAAAAAACAGCTTTCTAGAACCAAGGGTTCTCGAGTTATTGGTACCTATAGATAAAAATATTAAAGTTTTCAGGAGAGAAGATAGAAAATCATCCCCTCGGACAAAAAAGTGCAAAAATATTTGGAAGAAAAATTATTATAAAAGACATTTTGTAGTAATTCCGTCACTTTAAATTAAGCGAAACCCCACAAATAATACATGAAAATGCTCAGGAAAACGTAAAGAAAAAAAAAAAAAAAAAAAAAATGAACAAAGTTTGAAACAATTTTGATTTTTTGGTGCTAACCTCCCCTTAAAGTCATTTTGTGAGTGTGAGTGAATTCTGTAATTTTTTAATGCGCTCATTGTAATTTTTGCTGGATTTTACTCAAGATTTGACTATTCAATAGCATGTAGCGAAAGTCAGAAAGAGCCACATACTGCTGGAAAACTCCTATTTTTCATTTTTGTTAAGTACTTATGATTTCCTTGACAAGTGCTTGAAACTAGGTGCAATCATTGTTAACATTAACTCCAATTAATTGATCAACTCTCTGTTTCTTCATCTTACAAAAGTTTCTTACTTCATACTTAAACTTTTTAGGCTTTCCCTTGTTTGGATTTCAGCCCTCTTAAATTTCTAAAACTTCATATGTTAACACAACTAGTGCTCCTAAAAATTTTGTACCAATATGTTTGCTTGCAATTAATGTCTGTTAAGGGTGTATGCTTTCGCATATGTAATTTTAAGGTTGTTTTGTTTTTTGTTTAGTTTTGAGTTATAACCTAGGTAGTATCTAATCTTGATAATTGATGACCAGTCTAATAGGCAAGGGGCTTTAGCCTTGTTTTGATGCAAGGTAGATAAAACAAGGTATGTGCTATTCGAGACATTTGCGGCCAGGGGCGTCCCTATCACTGGTGGGGGACGACGTTGATTAGTCAACTCCCGTGCTAATCAAATGGGAGAAAATTGGCTGTATAAGCTGGTCAATGAGTTTGCCCGCTACGCCTGCGCTTTGTTTGCAACACCAAACTGCACATACCTTGTTTTATCTACCTTGGTTTTGATGACTGTTGGTCACTGAAATTCTTTTGGTTTCAATCACATCCTTGTTAGCATTGTTTGTGCAAGGAATAGTAAGATTAAAATTAAGAAATTAAGAAAGAAATTAAGAAAGTAAATGTAGAAAATGAATAAAATGAGAAAGAAATTAAAATAAAGTTTACTTAAATTAAAACTAAATTTTAGCTATAATCAAATCAATATATTGTTTTCTATGACCTGTATCTTGCCAGGATTTTGGTTACCATGTACTAAAAATGAAAATAAATAATAACAAATAAACAAATAAATAGATAAATAAATAAGAGGATAAATAAATAAATAAATAAATAAATAAATAAATAAATAAATTAATAAAATAAAAAAAAGAAGAAGTAAGAAAAACGGCCTTTTCTCAAAAATTGTTGATTACTGTGCAAGACCCACTAGACTCACTGAAAGTTGAAACTCTGAAAGATAAAAAAAAAATGGTTTATCTGAATTTAAGGCTGGTGTGTGTACAAAAAAATTGTGAATTTAGGAGTGAGAAGGTATACTACACTCAGTCTCAATAAATGAAAATTTGAGAGCCTATTCACTTGACTCCAAAACTTTGATCAAAAATTTATTTTCCAATCCCAAATCTTTTTTAGAAAGGAAAGAACATGTTTATTTTTAATTTTTAATGGATTTTTTTTTTTTTTTTTTTTTTTTTTTTTTTTTTTTTTTTTTTTTTCCTCCGAAATTCTCAATTGCATGCTTTTTTTAACTGAGTATTTCACAAACTTTCTTCCAGTGAATTAATTTTTATTTTTCATCTCATCCATCGAGTCTTCTACTGTTTATTCTTGGAGTTGGTTTGTTGCTCCAGTCAATAAACTGTACTCAAAGAAGAGGAATCATTTAAGCATCCTTCAAACTCTACAATGCCCTTATGATGCAGCCTTGAATCTTCCTTAAGGAGATTTCAGGGCCAATTAGTTCGAAAAGTGGAGAGTTGTGCTGCTCAAAAAGTCAACAATTTTTGGCTAGAATCTATGACTTTACACTAAAAGTAAAAACTCGAGGAACTTCTGCACCTGTGAGCATACATCAGGAAGATACCCCGAAAGTTTCAAATTGGAACACTTAAAAATAAGCCGGAATTAGAAACAAGCAAATTCCCATAAACTTCAATGAGTGCAATCGAGGTAGATAGACGTAGTGTCACTCGCACTCACTGAGCTTATTGCAAAATAAATTTCCTAAATTACAACTTTGATTCTCATCCAATTTTGCTTGTTTTGATCTGAAAAAATCCTCTACATAAGCTTAGTATGTGAGAGTGAGTGCGAGTGCGAGTGATAATGTGTCTATGTACCTCACTCGCACTCATTGAGGCATATGAGAATTTTTGTGTTTCATAATTTCCTGCTTTCTTTTTGAGTGTTTTAGCTTGAAACTTGCTGGGTATCCTCCTGAAGTATGCTCCCAGGTGCTAACGTTCCTCAAATATGTGCTTTTAGTGTAAATTTGTCAATTTCAGCCAAAAACTGTTGACTTTTTGAGCAGCGCGATGTGGTGTCCATGGTTCGAACTAATAGACCCTGGATTCATCTTAAACACTGTTATAGCTTGTGTAGCTTTGAAAAAAAAAAATGGATGATTCATCTAGGGAAACATGAATTGTGAAGATAAAGAAGAGGCTATTATGAGCATTCTCTACTCATTTTTATTCCAATCTTCATTATTCTAGTCAGAGAGTCACTATTCCAGCTCCTTATGCACCTTTTCTTCTCGTAAAATGAGTTATACTTTATTTACAACAGGGTCAATTATTTCAGATGTTGCTAAACCGCAAGACCAGTGAGGAAGAAAATTTACTGGATCTCTGCATTGCTTGGAGGGACAAGATTCTGCCTGTCCTAAATTTTACATCAAATGAAGCATCTGATGGTGAATTAGCAGCTCTAGTGTCCTATGCAATAGCTTTTCCGGATGGGTTCATGGCTCTAGTAGATACTTATGATGTCAAGAGGTAATTTTTTCTTCCTCCTCCTTTCAGTATCTGCAGATTAACCCTTTCAGACCTTGTGTACATTGAAATGTACTGTGACTTTCAAAAGAAATTCCTCTCATCAATATTGTTCTCGATGAATTTTTCTTTTATTTTCCATTGTTTTAAATTTTTCAAGGCATAATGTCACTAGTGGCAATAGTGTGAGACTCTGAAATACCTGAAAACCATGATAATTTGCAAATTCGTTGAGAAATGAAGTAACGAAAATTTCTATCAGGAAACTTAATTTCGGAAGCCATAGTACTATCGAGGAATTAAAGATTGTCGCAAGATTTTCACGAGCTAAGTGTCGCCTTCAAGGTGTCGGTTCGGCCACTCTTCATACTCCTCACACCTTGCAGGAGAGGGGCCAGTGCGGGTGGGGTGGGAGAGCCATTGCAGATCAGTTGTACACTCACATGCATATAACTGCGGCAGTGGCTGCTTATAGTCCCTTGATAAAAATATTGTACAGACCACCCAGATAGGGCATTTTTCTCGAAAACTACTGATGTGAAGCAAGTAAAGTCAGATAGGGAATTGACCCCAAATTTTTCATTTTTGATATTTTCAGGAGCCCCCGACAGTTCATTGGGGGGGGTATTCAAACAAATTTGTCAAGTTTCAAGGCGAAACTTAGCTCTTAAAAATCTCGCGACCTTTAATTCATTGATAATACATCTGAATAACATTGAATCTTATGGAAAACATAAAAATACAATATGCGCATCAATTTAGATGAGACAGTGCTAAAATAAACTATACTGGTCAAAAATCCGTTTCTGAACAAAAAGAATTTCAGGTATGAAAGGGTTAAAAAGTGTTGTTATATCAAAATTCAGCAACGATCCATAAAGATCTCAAAGTTTCCCACGACACTTATATCCTCTCGCATCCAAATGCTTTTGTGTATTTGCAATTTTTAATCACTTAAGAATACTTACTATCAAAACGCCTTGTTACTAGTCAAAAATTTTGGTAAGGCGGGTGACTCAAATTGCAGCCATTTTTAACTCAAAAATTTAAAAAAATAAAAAAATAATTAAAAGGTAATTTCAAAATGTCAAGAGAGCGACTACTCCTACACGCAGTAAACACAGGAAGAAAATCATCTGCGTTTTGCGCAAGCGCGACTAACGAAGCTCCAACAATCTACGATGGCAATGCAATAATAAAGCAAAATTGCGTCTGCATCTTGTAAGACTACGAAAGCCTTGCAACCAAGGCTATCTGTGTCCAACACATGCACAGTGAGTGAAATCAATGTTTTCATTGATGTGGCGGCATAATTTAAACTACTTCAAAATAATGGTAAACAAATTGAGTTCAGTCCTCATCAAACTGTTACTTTCTCACTGTAACGGAGTTAGAAATTGAGAAAGTTGCGATGGAGCAGATGTCTGTTTGTCTGTATCCTGGCATAACTTTTGAACCAATGGTCCATATACCTCAAAATTTTGCAGAGAAGTTGCTTCTAAAATTCCTCAGAGGGACTGTTTTCATTTTTCGAAATTTTAAATTTTAAGCAAGTTATGGAGAATAAAAGGTTTCCTTTAAAATGAATGGGGAAATGGGTAAAATGGGTGAACATATGGAACAATTGGAATACATATTTCAAATATTGCTGTTTGAATTTTGATTAAAATTTAAGTTTGATGTGAGAAAGTGTTCCTGGGGTATTCCCTGCAGTTAATTTTTAGGTGTTTTCCAGCATTTCCTGTACTCAAAAAGTTGGTTCCCTTCGGCATAAAGCAGTCCAGTTAATGTTCAGTCAGTTTGGTTTTGCTATTAGTTTAGGTTTTCGGGGAGCCATCCCTAGCCCTAGGTTTGGGGAGAATTTCTTGCAATCTGTCCTGCATTTTTAATTTTTAATATTTTAATGCGAATGAATGTACTATCGATGGATCAAAGATTGTCGCGAGATTTTCATGAGTTAAGTTTCATCTTGAAACTTGTAAAATTTGTTTGAACCTCCCCAAATACTCCCCAAGGGAATTTGGGGGACTGTTGAAAGTGTCAGAAATGAAAAAATTGGGGTCGACTCCCAATTCGACGATTGTTTCAAATCTTTTGGTTCAGTAGTTTTTTGAGAAAAATGCCCTATCTGGGTGGTCTAGCTTACCCTGTGCAATATTTCCATCAAGGGACTCTAAGCGACTACTGCTGCAATTATGCGTAAGAGTGTGGGACTGATCTGCAACGGCTCTCCCACTCAACCCTCACTGGTCCCTTGCCTGCAAGGTGTGAGAGGTATGAAGAGTGGCGAAAGCGGAACCTCGAAGGCGAAACTTAGTTTGTGAAAATCTAGTGACAATCGATAGTACCTAATTTTACCTCTGAAACAAACCAAAAAAGGATTAATTACTTTTATGATTGACCTTCAATAAACACATTTTTAGTTCTATTGTAATCTTTGTAATCGTGTATGATTTTAAAGAATGAACTTTCTTTTTTAGGAGCGGCCTAATCAACTTCTGTGCTGTCGCTTTGGCCCTGAATGATCTCGGTTACCGTGCGTTAGGTATTAGGATTGATAGTGGTGATTTGGCGTATTTGTCAAATAAAGCAAACGAGGTGTTTGTGAAGATTGCAAATTAGTGAGTTCTGGCTAGTTTTTTTCTCTCTAATTTTTACACTCCTTCCTTTTAGGACAACCATTTGAACTTTTATCACCCTTTCAGCAGTGTAAACAATTTTGCAAATGGGTCAGTTGTACACCTATTTTTTATTTCATATTCTTGAAGTACTTGATGAGAGGAACTCACAGTATTTTTTTAATATTGTTTTTGATCACAGGATCATGAACTAAATTGCTTTCAATTTTGCAAAAATTTTGAGTGATTTGAAAATGTTTGGTTTCAGCATGAAATTCGATGACTTCATAGTATAGGACAACCGGTGACTGGAAGTGTGACAACCCCCTGAAAAACGTTGGATGGTGCAGCGTATCTTCAATGGGGCTGTTGCACACTTTTGCTATAAAGCGATTTACTAGTCGATTCTGGTATAAAAACCTCCCAAAATAACGATGGCAGCACTAAAAACTTCCGAAATCTACTCCATAACTTAGTAAATGCTTTTATTTGCGCGAGCGTAATGGTGGTGTGGGGCAATAATGATGGGAGATTCCTATCTTAATTTTGTCGCTCTCTCTATCCCGACAAGGATGATTCACAGAGTAATTAGTCACTAGAGTAGTGATCCACATCCGGTGAATGGTACCGTGAAACCTGGTGACACAGGTGTCAAAGGAAAGTCGTCTCTTATAGGTCACTTCTTGATGGAGTTACAGTATTATTAGATGAGAATCTCCCATTAGTACTGCCTTAAGCCACCATTACGCTCATGCAAACAATAGCAATTATTGAGTCAAGGAGTGGAATTCGGAAGTTTTTATTGCTGCCAATGATATTTTTGGAGGTTTTTACACCAGAATTAATTATTACTTCGTTTGTAGCAAAAGTGTGCAACAGCCCTCCCATTGCAAAATAACTAATAAACGCCTCCTGTAACCCTCCAAATTTCAGAGACAAGCCCCTACCACCCAAGAGATCTTTCTGGATCCGCCTCTGCCATCAAGGAACCTGTATTTACACTAGTGGTTTTTCTTGCTGTTTGGTCGTATGCTTTTTTTTTTTCAGTTAATCATTGTTTTGATCACGAGCCGTTTCATCAGTTAATATTTCATGCTCAGTTTCACTTTTCAAACAAAAAAAGGTCTAAAAATTAGTGAACTGTTTTCAATACTTGGAACTTACCACACTGTAATTTATCATTCCACTGTTAAAGTTGCCTCACTTTCTTAAATTGTTTTGATTTGTTTCAGTTTTGAAATCCCCTCCTTTAAAGAGTTGCAAATTGTGGCCTCGAATGACATCAACGAAGAAACGATACTAAGTTTAAATGAGCAAAATCACAAAATAGATTGTTTTGGAATAGGAACACATTTGGGTGAGTTCCTCTCTTTGAATTAAAATGCTTTTTAAGTGGTTTAAAGTGGTTTTAAATTAAGATGGATATCTTAATTAACTCGTTAGTTTTTATACTCTACCATTGTTTGACAAACTCAGATTTCTCCCTCTGTTTGCAATTTCTTTGTTTAATCATTTAATCAACAAAGCAGTCTGCTACCTTGTCACTGGTGTTTCACTGGTATTTCACGATATTATGATGAATCATAATTGAAGACTTTTCTGGAAGAATTTAAATTCAGTGGATAGTTTCACTTGATTCCCCTCTAGTTTTTGTCTATTTGGTTTGAAATAAAACAGCAAGAAGTATGTACAATATTATATCAGGATCCCTGTAATTTTTTCTTTCTCACTCTAATGAAATTAGAAAAATTGAGAAAGTATTGCAATGGCGCAGAGATTTTTGATGCATTTTGTTTCGATACTTGGCCCGCTGCGACTTAGTCAATCATGATATTTATGAAATAATTGGCTCTTATCATGCCTAATACTATCCTAAAGAACAGCCATCCATGACATGTCAATATTTCTTAACCGTATGTGGTAGGGAAGGGTAAATGCACAAAATTTCTGTGGCGTCTGACTGTCTCTCTGTCCGTCTGTCCGTAGCCAAAATGTGAAACCCAGCATAACTTTTAAACTATTGATCCATATGCATCCAAATTTTGCAGAGGTGTTGCTTTTAATATTCCCCAGAGGGACATTTTTTGTTTTTTGTTTTAAATTTTTAGGTTAGCTATGGATGAAAAATGGTTCCCATCCAGAAGTGAGTGGTTCTGCAGACATTTGCGCTACCAAAACAAACATGAACTTTGAAAATTTTCTCTCAAAAATCTTTGAAAATTTTGTTAGTTTGCCTCAATTTTGATCGCTGACATCGAATTTGATAGCTTTTGGAGCTAGTTTTCATTAATTCTTCTTGAATCTAGCTTCCCTAGAACATGACCTCAAATTCATCTAAGCACTAAGTTTTTTGGAAAAATTCACTTCTAAAGAGGAAAAGTGAATGGAAATAGCTATTAGAGGGCTTACTTGATTATTTTCAGAGCGAATGGTTGCAATTCTGCACTTTTAATGAAGCTTTTGAGACCTTTTATCTTATTCAACTAATAGTAGCGCTCAAAGTCTTAGGTAGCGCAAATGTCTGCAGAACGTAAAATCCTCCATCCAGAGACATTATAAAAGAAGACTGGCCCCTGCTATCTCTTTGCACAGAGAGTGAAGCCGGTCTTGGCACGGGCTGATGGGCTGGGCACTTCCCCGCGCGGGGGTATGAACCAATTTTACATTAGCTCTTATGGAGCTTCGCCCTTCAAACCTATTTTAGTCAATCATTTTAGCGAATAACAATGTTGAGTCTCGCATATGTTATATAGTTTAGTATAATATACATTTAAACTGAAAATTTGGATCAATTTAAGGCGTCCGTTCTTTAATAATCGAAGTCAACAATTGCTCGGTCTGTGTTTACTTTAGCACCCATAACCTATCTGCCGTACTTTCTATCGTAAATATGTAGCAGATAAATTGACCGAAACTTGCGTTTAAGTAACTTTAGCATAAGCTGCATATCATATCTGAGCACTTTTGAAAACTAAAGGTAATTAACATTCTTTTGAAACAGTTTTATGTCTCGGCTCCATAAGTCGCAATGTTAATTTGGTTCATACCCCCGAGCAGGGAAGCCCTGCCTATGACAGTAACCGGCTTCAAATCTCGCCGCTAGGGGCCAGTCTTCTTCTATAATGTCTTTGTTTCTATCAAAATCCATGGGAAAATGGGTAAAAAAGAAGAAAAATTTAAGTATTTCAAATATGGATCTATGGATTTGGAAGAAAATTTACAAAAACATTCTGCAACCAGCCCACAGTAAAACTAACCCCTTATTGCTCAACAAAATAACTCTTAAGACCTTTAAAAAATTAATTTAGGACGTTCAAGCTAAGAAATGGAATCAAAGTGAGAAATTAATCTTGTAAGTCAGAGTCAGTTACTGAAGGCGAGATAAATCTTGATGAAACCTTGTATACACAATATACTTCTACAGTACTAAAATATTTTCTACACACTATCATCATAATAATTAATAAATCCTCTGGAGCATTTCAAGGGACCATATAGGTGCAATTGAGAAAAAATAAAACCAATTGAGCTAATAAAAACATGATCCTACTAATTGAGATAGTTCGGGTTAGGTCCAATTAATTTTAATTAAATCTGGCACAAACAATCTACCTACCTACATTTAGTCTATTTTTGAAAGAACCACTTATCATTACAATATACAGTCCTTGAGACAATTTAAAAATCAAAATAGGGTATTCGACCTGGAAAAAAAAAAGAATTAAAGCGAGAAGTTAATCTAAAAACTTGGAGTCAATCATTTATGGGATGGATTTTGATAAAACTTTGAATGCACAGTATACTACCAACATTCTACAATATTTTTCTCTTACAGTCTCTCTAAGCAACCTCTAAGACCGTTTCATGGCAATATAGGTGCGATCAAGCAAAAATCTTTGACACCAAGCAATTATAAAAACAATCATAATAATTGGAATAAGAAATTCCATTATGACTCAATTAAGTTTGATGAAAATTGCAACAAAAAGTGTGCAACTAGCCTAGACAGAAATTTCTTTTCCATGTATAACTACAATATACAACTCTCAAGTCTGAGACTGTTTAAAGGCAATATAGGTTCCATCAAACCCCAAAAAAAAAAAAAAATATTCAAAGAAAATTAAACTTATAAAGAAAAGTCAACCAAAAATGGATGAATGAATTTTGTTAACATTTTGAGTTCAAAATGTACAACCAAAGTACATCTTTAGAGGGGGGGGGGGTTTAATCTACTAAACTAAAAAATTCTTTTGAAGATTCACAGTCTGAAAGGGAAAACCAACTATCGTATTTATTGGAGGAAACGCAAAGATCAATATCGATTTCTACAACCCATCAAAATTATGGGGAAAAAGAAACTCCAACAAATAGAACAAAGAACAAATAGAATGAATGCAACTCAAGAAATAAAAACTTCTTATAACCTGAAATCACTCTAAAACTTGTTGGAAGCAAAATTAGAATTGAAATAGGGCACTTGACTGATCCGAGGATTTGCCATTTTCCTACTGATTCCCGTTGATTTTTCCACAAGAAAAACGGTGGAGCCCATAAAAAAGCTCTCAAGCTTCCTTCTTTCAAGCTATCCTTCTTTTTTTCCACTAATATATCCTTTTTTTCATATGCACACTGGACCTGCTAAGGACCGGTTCTGGCAGGTTCTGAATGAACCCGTCCGAAGGGTCCGGCTCAAGGTCCGGGTCCGGTTCAGGGTCCAGAAGTGAAGACATTTTCGGTCCAGGTCCGGGTCCGGGTCCAGAAGAGATAAAAAAATTCGGTCCGGGTCCAGAATAGATAAAAAAATTCGGTCCAGATCCGGGTCCAGGTCCAAGCAAAAAAAAGGGTCCGGACCGGTTCCGGGTCCAGGACCGATCCAGGGTCCAAAGCCCTGCTTACAGCATTTAAAAAAACCACAGGAGCTCCATCAACCCAACTTTCAGTGATGTTTTTGCAATCTCATTCAAAGTCACCCAAACTAGGAACTAGGAAAACCAACAATCTGGCCAGATCAAAATCTGTGATAATTTTACTGAGAGAAATCTGTTCTTTGATTACATGAAAAATCTTTCTTCTTTTCAGTTACCTGTCAGAGACAGCCTGCCTTAGGTTGCGTTTACAAATTAGTCGAAATTAATGGCACACCTCGCATCAAACTAAGTCATGATGTTGTCAAAGTAACAATGCCTGGCTGTAAAGCAGCGTATCGATTGTATGGAGTCGAAGGTGATTATAGTTTGTTCACTAATTTTTTTACTAATTTCAAATAACTGTAAATATTTTAATTTTCTCTCATGTTGATTTGACAGAAATATCCTTTTGTCATGATTTTGTAAATTTAATTTGTCAGAATCTTCCAGAAGACCTTAACTCCACTGGCAAACATTCAGGGAACACTCTCGTAACTTTTCGGTGAGTGGAATGCTTGTCAAAGGACCTTACCCATTGAGGGCCATTTGCTGCCCCTTTTTCTGGTCAAAAATTAAAAGTTTGTAGAAAAGTAAACAAATTGTGGATAATGTGTGCTTGGAGGTTTATTCTAGTAGAAAATATCAGTGAGAGGTGGTGTTTTTAACTGGTTCATTCACCTGATTTGTGTATGAATATGGCTAGTTTTGCGATTTTTTGGAAAGACAGGCTATTTTTCACTATCAAAGTGCCAAGGACATGGCAAAATCCTTATGGGAACTGGCGTGTGACTAAATGTTTTTTAAACATCATAAATAGACAGATTATCATTTTTTAAGAAAAAGTTCTCACTGCACCAAAGGTAGTGTTCCAAAATTCATCCCGTTATTATCTCAATGCAGAAAAGATTATGAATAGCAAAACTTTTCAATATACATATGTAGATATACTACATCACAGGATAATGAAATCTTTTCTGCACAGATGCAGTAAACGGATGAATTCTAGAATGCTACCAAAGTGATCCCATGTCCAGTTTTTTAGCTATTAAAGCTCAAAGATGGAAACTATTTCTCTCGTGCGTTGGGATGCAGTGATGAAGTAGTACTGGCTGCCTCACGTCTCGGCTCAAGATAGAGTCTGACCAGCCCATTTCGCTTTTTGATTATTTATTCACTGGTCCTAATTTCTGCCGAATTCTATATAACACTGCTCGTTTCCCTCACCCTGCACAACTAATATTAGAAAATCATCTTGTTATCCTGTTTGTGTCATTTTCATCTCTCTCGTAATGAGAGTAAAAAATTGTGACGGAAAGATTTCAGAAGGAAGAAGGAAAGCCGAGAAATGTGAAACACAAAAACGGATGGATTGTTGCTTGTCTCTCGAATCTTAATTGTGAATGGGAAGGGAACTAAATTGTATTAAATAAAAAATGTAAAATACTCTGATGTTCTCTCTCTCAGGTCATGCACTTATTGATTTACTTCAAAGATCAGACGAAAATCCGCCGGAAGTGGGCCAAAGGGTCTTGTGTAGACATCCATTTGAAGAGTCAAAAAGAGTCCATGTAACCCCTCGTAAAGTTGAGCATCTGCACAAAGTAAGTTTCGTTTGCAACTTTGATCTTTTTAATCAAATTGAAAGACTTACACTAAAAAGAAAAGAATGGGGCTCTTATTAACTTTTTCTGTAAGGGACTGAATATTTAAATTCTTGCGTAAAATTTAGGGAAAATGACGATGAGCACATTAAAAAATGATGAAATTCACTCACAGACTCCAAAAGTGACTTTTAAGTTAACTGGTAGTGGCGGAGCTATGCAGGTATCAAAAGAGATGCCCATCTTGTTTGTTTCTCTCTCAATAGAAACACGTAGAAAAGCCTCAAATCCCTTGGTACTTACCTGTGTAGCTCCGCCACTATGCCTTAAAGTTGAAAGGCATTTTGTGAGTCTGTGAGAGAACTTCTTCATTTTTCCATGTGCTCATTGTCATTTTTGCTGGATTTTACTGAAGTGCTAACAATTCAATCACTTAGAAAATTTCGCAGGAGCCCCATTGCTATTGATTGCCAATGTCCTAAAATTTCAGACCTCTTTAGTAATGGGGCAGTTGCAAGGGTCCGAAATGTTGTGTTTTTATGAAGAAAATGGAAGTACTTGATGAGCTGAGAACAAAGATGCCTTTGGTTTCTAATTAAGTCCCATTTTTCCGTAGATGAGATTTTGGCCCAAAATACATTGTTTTAAATGGGAATTCCACGTACTGACGTCACTACACACACGAATTTTTGTAACTTTACGCGTGTGCATCTCCAAAACCAAGACACTTAGGAAAAAACCAAAGGCACCATTGTTCTCAGCTTATCAAGTACTATTGTTTTCTGTATAAAAAACACAACTTTTCAGACCCTTGCAACTGCCCCATTGAACAGGCTCATGCAAAAACATCCGATGTCCTTAATATTTTTATTGAGAAGACAAATATAAACAAAAAATAAAAAAATTGAGAAAACTGCCATGACAAAGAAAATAGGAGCAAGAAGCCTTGGAACAAGTCTGATCAGGACTTATACAGACGCAGCGTCTTCTTAAGAGTGATGCGCGCTCACAAAGTCAAGTACAAAATAAATGGACGAAGAAGATTTTTGCATGAGCCTATTCAATTGATAAGTGAAGGACAACTTCATTTAACTCCAGGAAGAGTCAATCAAAGACTTTGCCTGGAGAAGGGTGAATAAGATCATTTTTACTTTTGAGGAAAATGCATTAGAAGCATTCAAAGTGGTTTGTGGGTGCATTTTTCCCATTTTTGAAAGTATCGGACAGGTTGCCGTATTTCTCCTCTTTCGTATCCTTTGTTTTGAGAATACTTTGATCGTCTTTCCTCCCTCTTTTTTTTCAACCAGTCCAGTCGATTGCTGAGAAATACCAGCATAACGAACTACTGTGACCGTGTTTGGGTTGCTGGACTTTGCTACTACTACTATTACTACTATTTATTTATTTATTTTGCTGTGAAATATCAGCAAAACGAACCACGTGTTTGGGCGGCTGGACTTTACTACTACTACTACTGCTTATTTATTTTAATTTTTTTGTTTTTTTATTGTTTTTTTTTCGTTTTAATTTTTTTAAAAATTTAAAAAAAAATGGTAAGATTTTTCTGGGACTTTTTGATAGATTCTATATCACGTCAAAGTAGAGCTGACCCTAATTCTACCTAAGAATACAGTTAGGCAAGTGTGAAATCAGTGCTGAATGGATATCATATTACTGCTCTTTTAATTCACCTTTTGGTTTTTGTTTTTTTTTTCTCCAAAGATAAATTACTTGGGTGCACAATAGGGTTGTTTAGTCAAATTTTTTTAATTCAAATTATGAAGGAGAGGATAAATTAAGGACCCCATATTTTTTATTTTTTTCATTTGGACGCGGGAACACCGAAAAAAATGGGTTCAAAGTGCTGAAAAATTGATAAGATTCAAAACGGCCCTTGGCGGGAAACCTCGGTTAGCGAGTCACAGCTATGTCATTTCTTCGGTTCGCTCAGCTGAGGCATGCTGAGGTACCCATCGGCCGGACGGCAGCGTGGCAGGACTGGCAGGCCCATTGAATCCTACCGCAGCCGCCTTCTCACGCCATTTTCTCGAAAACTGTAAGTCTCAGTTAAAAACCGATCTAATTAATCGGAAGAGCATGAAATTATCATTTGAGATGGTTCGGTGGTTTTTTTCTCAGACTTCCCTAAGAGACGAATGGACCAAAAATCAGATAAAAATTTATGGTTAGAGAAAGAAACTTCCGACAATCCTTTTCTGTAAATCACTGTTCACCCAATTGACAAAGTGGCGTTCAAAAAATTGAATGAAACAGATGCATCAAAAATTTTACGCTCTATAAATTTGTCCCTTTGTGTTTTTCTCTCAAAATGGACGGTAAAAAAGGTAAAAAGAGAAATTCTACAAAAATATTGGATTTTCGGCGATATTCTGGAAATCGAAATTTGAGAGATCGAATCATTATTTGCCTCATGGAAGAATGAGAAATAAAATTAATGTTACCAATCGAATGGAAATTTTCTAATCTTTCTCTTTGGTCACTAGCATTTTTCATGTAAGACGCATCGAAACCACAAAAAATTCACAAAACAGCAGAAACTTGGACAATCTTGATGGTGAGAGTGTCATTTCAACCCAGAACTGGACGCAGTTTTTCACCAATATTTTGGTAACGATGCGTCTTACACAAAAAATGCTATTTACCAAAGAGGAATATTAGAAAATTTCCATTCGATTGGTTACACTTATATTATTTTTTGTTCTTCCATGAGTCAGATAACGAGCCGATCTCAAACATTTTGATTTCCGAAATATGGTTGAAAATCCGACATTTTCGCAGAATTTTTCAATTTTCCTTGTCTACCGCCCATTTTGAGAGAAAAACGCGAAAGGACTTTTTAGAGTATTAAATTTCCAATGCATTTGTTTCATTCGATTTTTTGAGCGCCGCTTTGTCAACTGGGGGACAGGGATTTACAGAAGAGGATTATCGAAAGTTTCGTTCTCTAATCTTAAATTTTCCTGTAATTTTCACTTTACCCGTCTCGGTAGGTAAGTATGAAAAAAAAACCACCTAACCATCCCAAATGATAATTTCATGCTCTTTCGATCAATTAAATTGGTTTTTTGCTGAGACTTATGGTTTTCCAGCAATTGGCGAGAGAAGACGGCTTGCTCGGGGACACCGGCGGCCTGTCCTTAACTGCCGCATGATCAACGGGTCGCATGCGGTCTCGCATGTGCTGAAAGCAAGTCGCTGAGCCCCTTAACTGAGAACAGGAGCATTGATGTCAAAAGGCACCCACAATGCACCGCGCAGCCAGTCTCCCGCCAAAAAGCTGTTTTTTAAGGATCCAATTTTCTCAGGAATTGCGCAACGTAGAAAAAAACTGAAGCCATCTTCGTTCTTCTTGCGTATAGGAATATAAGTTCATATAGAAAAATCACGAATCCCCGACTCACTCAACAGCCCAATAATGATGAGATTTGATGAAACCATCAATAAATGAATAAAATAAAATCCAAATGACTTGTTTCTCTGATTCTCAGCTACATGATCTTCAAACCATCTTTATGGTTAATTGCAGTTTTTTTCTCTTCAAAACTGTGATGTGATATCACGTCAAAGTAAGTCAAGGAGTTAAGATAACTTGAAGAAATAAATGTTGAGGTATTTGAATGCTAAATTTGCTCTAATTTTTAGTGTTACTGGAAGGATGGGAAAGTGGTGCGTGATCTACCAACATTGGAGCAAGTTAGACAGAGGGTACAGACTTCTCTCCTCACATTACGTCAGGATCACAAAAGAAATCTGAATCCAACACCGTATAAGGTAACTTTTTCAAACCTGTCAAAAGTTCTCAGTTTAATGAATTTATATTTAACTGCTAAATTTTATACCTTGACCACTTAATAGTTTATAGAATGTCAAATAAATTGAACTTTTTATTTGCCCCTGAGAACAGACTTTTACTATCTTAAAGTTTTAATGAGTTTGTTGCTAACCGTTGCTATTTGCTGATTCTAAAGTAGAATCTCTCCAAAAAAAACTTTGAGAGCATCAGAAAATTCCAAAATATATTCACATACGCAAAATGTGGTTAACAAAATTAAAAGATGTCGGTCGAATGATCGGGTGAAAATTGGGAGTCCCATCTAATTGCAGCTTTCTATGCTGAAAAAAATGATTCATCATATAGAAAGCCTCAAGAAGATGGGACTCCCTTATTGTCACCTGCTCATCCGACCGCCATCTTGCAATTTTGTTTAACAAATTTATTGCGTTTTATGAATAGACTGTGGAACTGCGAGTGGAATTTTCATATGCTCTCAGAGTTATTTTCAAGTAATTTTACATGGTTATCAATCCCCTCATAATGCTATAGCAAAAGTTTGCAGTAAACCCATTCATGTTAATTGCAAATTTCCTGTGCAAAATGCATCCTTTATGAATCTGTACTTCTTTTTAGTTTCCTGCATGAGAATTTTTTCTTCCAAAAATTGATTTACAGTTAACGCAGCTGTTCCAGGCGAAACTTTTCCAGATTTCAATCCGATGGACAGCGCTACCAGTTGTTTTTGGGAAAAGTTGTGTTTTTGGAATTTTTAATCGAAATCAAAGAAATAACACAAAATCCCATAACGTCAGCACCTGTGAATTTCTTTTGGATGTTTTGAGCCCACAACAAGCAAACTTGGTTTAGAATTAAAGCTGTAAATTATGAAATATATTTTGCCATAAGCTAAATGAGTGCGAGTGAATGAAAGTGATAAGATGTCTATCTGCATCATTTGCACTCATTGAGGCTCACGGGAATTTTTTTATTTCATAATTTCTGGCTTTATTTTTGAGTATTTTAGCTTGAAACTTTCAGGAGTTCTTCCTGAGGTATGTTTGCAGGTGCTGATGTTCCTCAAATTTGTACTTTTTGTGTGGATTCATCAATTTTAGCCAAAAACTTCTGACTTTTTGAGCAGCGCAATGTGGTGTCCACTGTAGGAACTAATTGACCCTGGAACCATATTAAGTTTTGTCAGGATATGGTTTAAGGCAAGGGACGTTGATTCGGCACCAATTCTATTTATTTATTTATTTATTTATATAAATTTACAGGCATTAAATGCCTAAACATACAATAATACAGTGAATGTTAAATAGTTACAAACAACAAAGTAAACAAAACTAAGAACAAGAATAATTCACAAAGTATCGGAAGTAAATGAAAATATACCAAAAATAAATTGGAATTACTAAAATTAATAAAATTACAAACCAGAACAGGGCAGTAGTTGGAATAATAATGACGAAACGAAGCAAAAGCACAAAGAAACAAAAGAAACTAATAACCAGAAAAAATTGAAAACCTCAGGGAATTTTTGAAGAACACTCTGTTGCCTAAGCCTTGGAGGTCAGGAGAGAGGGAGTCCCAACTTCTCTTCAAGCGAGGAATGACAGAGTAAAAGTGAGCATTAGATCTTGAGACCGCTAAAGGAAAAAGGGTCCTCTGCTCCCTAAGCTCATACACCAAATCCCTATGCTCAAAAAACTTGCTAACACTGGTGAAGCAACAGAACCATTGAGGATATTATACACAAACATAAGGTCGTTATAAAAATTTCATCAAATTGTATGCTTGATTATTAGTCAATAAAGTGAAGAGGCAAATTATTACATTTTTTTTTGTATTTAATTATTGTTATTTTATGGAATCTTAATTAATCTTTGTAATCTTTCAGGTCTCAGTAAGTGACTGTCTGTACAATTTCATCCATGATCTATGGCTGCAGAATGCTCCCATTGGTGAACTGTCGTAATGAAAGATAAAGAGAATCATTGAAATGGTGTTTTTTCAAGAAAATTCCTTTCGTGTCTTGAATTTTTTCGCCTGAAACATTGGCGGAGTGAAAGAGTTCTTGTCAAACACGTCAGTTATCTACCATTTGTTTCTACTCTGTGTAGCGGTGTACGGCCCGAGTTGATGCATCAGTTCACATTAGCCCAAATTTTGTTCATCAAATGAGTTGTTTGAGCGGAGACATCACTTAAAATTTTATCATTGAGGATATTGAATCAGTTTCATCAGTTTTTTATTGTATGACTGTTTAATCCTTCCAATTCTTTTTTTTTTTGTTTCTTCACATTTCAATTTTATTTGATTTGTTTTAAAATTAAAGTATTTTAGAGTAAAACCTCGTTTTGCTGGATCTCAGCGGACAAACTGATGCATCTGGTAAATGGAAAATAGCATTTTTTAGCGGTAAAATTGGAAAAATAAAAACTTTGACTGTTATAGCTAGAGCTTGGAAAATTTTGCGCAGTAATGCAAAATCGAGCTTTTTCAGAATACAAGAAAAATTGGTGTTTTCTAGCAAAATTCCATGATAATTAGCGAATTTCGATTAACTTGTCGGGAAATCGACGAGTCGATTTGGGACGGTAGCATGTAAAAATCGTGCCTTTTTCCGAGGTGAAATTTTTTTTCTGTTGGGGGAGGTTGGCCTGTTTTTTTATTTAAACAGATAGATGTACATTTAGAAATAAACTGTAAAATCCTCTGAAACATGCCATAAAAAAAAAGATCCAAACATATCAGTGAAAAATTGATAAGTTGTTGTTTACCTTGAAAAAAACTAAAAGCTCATCTTGAAATGACATCGAAATCAGCCTGAGAGGTCAGGTTACCTAATGAGCAGGTTACTCAAAAAGCGAATTTTATTATGAGGTTGGGGCAAAGAGTTGAGGTTCAGAACTTTTCTGGGGATACGGAATGCCAAAGTCAAAAAAACTATATGTATCTAGCCAATCAGGAGCATTGTTTCTTTTGGTTTCTCACCGTTGAGTTACGCTTTTTGCCTTCCTTTTGCAGAACAGGTACCGATTCCAAGGTTTGGGTACAGCATCGCTGTCATCCATTGTTGCCGAACAAACAGTTCGGGTGAGATAATAAAATGAACTACTGTTTGTTCGAGTGAAAATCTTCCCTGGAACCTCTTAATAAAATTTGCTTAAATGGACCATTCAGATGCTGATGAAAGAATAGTCCACTTACTTTTTTCAACATTCATCTGCAAGTTCAGAGGAAAAATATTGTTGATGTAGGTGACTTCATAGAGAATCAACATAAAACATGATGATTTTTTTATCTCCTCAGATAATTTATAGATTTCAAAGATGAGATTGTATCTCAGGACTTTTATGACCCCCTACCTGTTTCCTGTAATTCAACTAGATTTTGGTAGGTACTTATCTTCTTGTTTTGATGTTAGCTCAGTTGGTAATTTTTACTGGTTTCAGGTCAGTAGGTCTGCAGTAATATGGACTATGAACAAAATGTCTACTTTTTTAGATCTACCGACAAAATGTCCAAGTAAGTATGTCTACGAAAAAATGTCTACCTTGAAATACGACCACATGCTACTGATGTCTACATATTTTACGTCCACAAAATAAATGAACCCAGTATATTATTGCCTATTTTCATGATACGTCTGCCTTTTTTTTTTTACAAAATCATCTACTAACCTGTCAACAATATTGACGGAACAGAAATGGACATGTGGATAATAAATCAGCATGCTGGTAATGGGAAAGTAGTAGAGAGTTAACTATCAATAGTATGAATGATATTTTCTATATTTGTTGACATTGTTAACATTGTTAACAAATTATATAGGAGACGATTTTGCCAAAACAAGAGGACATTTGTGAAAAAAGGCATTAATGTACTGGGTACATTTATTTTGTGGACGTAAAATATGAAGACATCTTTAGAATGTGGTAATTATTCAACGTCAACATGTTTTTCGTAGACATACTTACTTAGACCAGTTGTCAGAGGATCAAAAAAGTCGATGCTTTGTCCGTAGTCCATATTACTGTAGATCTACTGACTGGAAACTTTTTTTACTATATGTATGTAAGTATATTTTTAAAGCATGCTATATCTAAACTAGGCGTGGATTAGTCAATCCGAGTCACGCCATGTGCTATTTTATTTTTTTAAACGTCTTGAAAATTCTCCTTTATCCCTCTCAACATTGATACTCATTAAAGAACAATGTTTGTGAAAAGCCATGAGGAACAACGATTTAAGACTGGAAAGAGTTGAGACCTGAAGACTCAGCATGCTTAATGTTATGAGAGGTACTTAAATTTTTTAATGTTATCAAAAAAATTTGCCTCTTCCAAAGAACAAATATTTTTCTGCTGTGGAGGAGTGTAGGTGACAAACACCTAACATTTGTGTACAGTAATTCCTCGTTATCTGCAAAAAAAAATGTATACAAATTTCTAATTGCGGCGGTTCCTTGGTATATGTAAGCTACGGTCTTGCAATCTTGCATATCCACGAATTGTATGAATCAAACATTTATTTTGCGATGTATCTATGAGTACAATGGGAGAATAGGCAGTTGAAATATCCATGGAGGGTAGCTTGAATTGTGAAAGAGCTCTCCACCAAATCATTCAACCCTACAGGGAGTTGAGTAGGGACATGACATGAGCAACAGAATGAAATGAAAGACCCTATACCCTTTTTCAAAAAGAAAACTATGGTAATTATGCATAATTGAGGCTGTCTGGAAAGAAGGCCTGTAAAATGATGGTGCGCTCATCTGATTAAATTCTAATGAGAGTAGACCATAAGACTTATTTCATTACTAGATTACTATGACTTTCAAAAGAAAGTACCCTGATTGAAATTCTTATTGTTAAATTGTTCTGTTATTTTCAATAGAATTTTCGATTTTCCATGATGTACTTTAAAGAGTCATTCTGTTTAGTTCTGAAGCACTGAAAAGCCACAAAACTGTTTAAAAGTTTCCAAGATTTAAAATGGAAAACATTTTGACCAGGGTACTTTCTGTGGAAAGCCATATTACACCTGATGTTTAGTTGGCCCTTCTTTCAGAGATGGCTTCAATTTCACACTGTTTCCCAGATTTTCTTATGAATTTTCGACTTACGTTTTTCATACCTGCTTTTTTCCATATGCTACGGGTCTTACTATCCGTGAGGTTTTCTTGGGATGCATCCCTCGCAGATAACAAGGGATTACTGTATTTCATGGCCTGGAAGTGTCTCTTTTTTTGGAGGGAATCATTTTATAAAAATTGGCTAATTTAGCAATCGAGCTCCGAAAAATCGCAGCTTTGTTATTTTCCATCTTTGATGTGTATATTACTCCAGTTTTCTCTTCTTTTATCGTGTTCCTGACTTTGCGCAACGGCCTCTTTTCAAATGAAGCCGTTTCTGGAGAAAAGGCCGGTACAAACAACAACAACAACAACAACAACAACAAACAAACAAAACGCTTTTCAATCTCAATGCTGATACAAAGGGTGTCCCAAAAGTAGTGAGACTGATGCTGTAACTTCCGAACAAAACAAGCTTGCAATCTGATTTTTATTGCATTTGAAAGATCAACTCATTAGCTTTCGATTGAGCCCCAGATGAGCAAAATCGGTCAAAAATTGACGGAGTTATAGCAATTTGAAAATAACAAAAATGTTGACCCCCTACGGTTTTTTTAATGAATTTTATTCTTACCGGAACTGCTGAGTCTAAGTTTCGTCTGCACTTCCCTCCAATTCTACAGCCAAATCCTTTTCTTTTTCAAAGTAGCAATCATTGACCTGGATACATTTCCTCATTCGTTCCTGCCACTTTACGGTCATGTTTTTTTTAATTCTTCCGTCGAAATCGTGGTGAAAAATTTCTGAACCTCGGATTGAATGCGCGACCGCGGAATGCTTTGCGCGAGAACCGGAAATAACCAAAAATCATAGGGCGCAAGATCTGGACTTTTGGGTGGATGACGGATGGTCTCCATTCCATTTCTGTTCATAAAGTTGGTAGTGCAAACTGAAGTGTGTGGTCTGGTATTATCCTGATGCAGCATCCAAGAGGCTTTCAAATTCGGCCGATTCCGAGAAATGTGCATCCTTAATTCCATTAGAACATCCTGTTGTCGATGCGATCAGTTGATGAGCGTTATCAGTCTGATTGCTATGACAGCAGCGAGAATTAGATAATATGACCGCACGTAAAGGTGTTGCTATCTCATGTCCTGATAAATAATACACGGGAAAATCCCATGCTTCACTTTTCGCTACGAAAAAGTATTCCGTTAAAAAACCGTAGGGGGTCAAAATTTTTGTTATTTTCAAATTGCCATAACTCGGTCAATTTTTGACCTATATTGCTCATTTTGGGCTCAATCGAAAGCTAATGAGTTGATCTTTCAAACACAGCCAAGATCAGGTCGCTAGCTTGTTTTGTTTGGAAGTTACAGCATCAATCTTACTACTTTTGGGACACCCTTTGTATTTTAGAAAGAGCACACCTGTTGTTCCATGGGCCCTTTTTCACGAAATGGCCTCAATGGGAAGTTCAGCTGAGACTTTCTCTTCTGTAGAATTAAGCTTAGTGCAAAAAAGAAAAGATAAAAAGTGAAAACTGGAGAAGAGAAAATTTCCAAATCATTTCCTTCCTTTACCTTCCTTTACCTTCTTTTGTTAATTTTTGTTTCTATGCCTTATTCAATTTTATTTTTTTTATATTTTTTAAATTAATTTATTTTTATCGCAAAATTTTGTGATTTTTTGATTTTTATATTTCTCCAAATTACTATTTTTATTGTTGTGTGATTTTTCAAAAAAATAAAATAAAGTTTTAATTTATTGTTGCATAGTATTATGTCAGTAGGTATTGTTTTTTGTGTGTTCAATCGAGCAATTTTTATTACTCTTATCTTTTGAGGCTATGTTAAGTGCTGTTCACTTTTACTTCAAGATACATCACAGTTATGTTGAATTTTTGGCAGACCCTTGACTAGGAGGAGGAAGTGGCTAATCCTCCCCTAAAAAATGTAGAGCCCCCTGGGAATTTTTTTTTTTTTTTACCATGTATTTCATTTAAGGGTGGTCGAAGCAGGGTTTTTGAAAATGAAGCGAAGCAGGCCTTGCTTCACAAAGCGCAAAGCAAACTTGGTTTTCACAACATGTGAAACGCTTAAGTGAAAATTTTGACTTCAGCGATTACTCTGTGTTTTGTGAAGCATGATGCATCAAAAATAAAGCAAATCCGAAGAGGCTGCTACAAAGCATTGGCAAATCTTTGGACGTCCTTAATTTCATTGTTTAAAGCTTATTTGTCCCTCTTGAATATGCACCAGCTCCCCCTTGTGGCTTATTATGAGCCATCAAATCGCTTCGATGATCGAATACAGGTAGTCTGTACAGGTGACCAATCCTGTACAGACATCCAATAGCCTTTCTGTTATGAGAGATAGCCCCTGACTCAATTAATCCGAAGCTCTTGGAGAATTTTCATTGACTGGAGAGCAAGCTCTTAGAAGGAAGAGACTATCTGGTCGTATGACATTACTTTTGAGGATGACACATATCTGACCATTGGCTCAATATCAAGTTAATTTGATGGCTCACAATTACCCTACTAGGAAAAACTGCTGGTCAAAGGCTTGATTTGTGGAAATGTAAGTTCTTTAATTCATTGGTTCATCAATAAACAATAAAGTTCATCTGCAATGATAAAAACTTTTGCATTTTTCATTATTTTTTATTAGAAGGTAAGTAATTTTTGCAAGTTTTGATCGACAGTATCTTAACGAATTGGTAAACTCTCCCTATAAACCGTCTTATAAATGAGCTGACAAAAGTAGAAAGAGGTGAGAAAACGCCATATTTTTGGTTTCGAAGGTGGGAATTTTCTGTAACAGCTCCAGTGAGAGTCTGTAAATCTCCATCAATATTCACTGTTGAATAATTGTGGAACTAGTGCTGTTTTCAGCTGCTCTCATGTTTGTTTTAGCAAATTTACCAGCTTAGGTGTTGAATATTCTTGTTTCTGTTTTATGAAAACTCTAACCTACTATTTTAACCTACATTTTAACCTAATAACATCTAATTGTAAAACACATCTCATTCATTTTTTTTTTTTTTTTTTTTCACTTTCATTATTGATTGTAACCTCGATTATTCGGACGGGTCAGGACCAGGCACCATCCGGATACCAAAATATCTGGGGAAGAAAATTTCAAATGACGTGAAAAATGCGCTTGTAATTAGTGAAATGTGCACCATTAGGGAAGTGCCTACTTCGCATTCCCTCGCAAGTTTTGCTCCTGTCTCTCCTTTGCTTAACTTCTCTAGTATTTTCACTTTCATTCCGATATCCATTACTGCTCTTTTTCTTTTACCCGACATTTTCAACGTACACAACTTACGCACTTCTGCACTCCACGACTGTTGAGAGAAAACTGAAATCTAGATCTAGATAAAATAAGTATGACCGATCAAGATGTATTTCTCAATCAAGGTTTGTTTAATTTTTCCTTGGTTTCTCTTGTTCGAGTTTTGAAAACTGTTTCTAGACACCATCCGGATAATTGAGGTTACACTGTATCTTTTCATTCATTTTTAGTTCGAATCTATTGCACTCAGTTTTTCAGTTCTGCTTGGGACCCTTTTTCACCTTTTGAGATTTATAATTGATCTAGAGACTAACACTTTCTTTTAGCTGCGTTCTCACTTTCTAGCAGTTTTTATTCTTCGGATGAAGTGATGCGTTCCTTAAAATTTTTTTGAAATTTCTTGTTAGTAAACAAATAAAGATTCCAAGGGAAAAACCGTGAGTGTCACAAAAATCGATGTTAATTTTTCATGATCACCCAACAGAAACCAAAAGCTTGGATTGAATAAAAATCTATAGAGAGAGATGCTATAGAATGATTTTCGATGGACGGAAATGGGTAGGTTTATTCGGTGAGTGAAATAATGTCAGTCGACGCCTTAGAATTTGGCTTAGGTAAGCCAGGTGCAATGCCTAAATTTATTGTGATACGCATTGCAAGTAGCCTTCGTCAACCAAAGTCTGAAGAGTCAACTGACATCATTTAGGGTGATTCCAGGCGAAACTTTTCCAGATTTCAATCTGATTAATAGTGCCAGCAGTTGCCTTTTGGGAATGACGAGTTTGAAGGTACACATTTTAAACTTGAACCAAAGAAAAAACGCGAAGTCCAAGAATGTCAGCACGAACTTTATTTTTTTTATATTCCTATGCCCTGAATGAACAAAATTGGTTGAGAATTAAAGCTGTGATTTTGGAAATTCAATACGCCATAAACTTAGTGAGTGCGACGGAGCGGTAGTGATACTATGTCTATCTGTCTCACTTGCACTCACTAAGCTTATGTCAAAACGAATTTCCATTAATATATTAGTAAGTCTCACCCAATATTGTTAATTTAGGACTCGAAAAATCAAAAAAAATATTTCACAGATGCTGCCATTCATTGAATTTTGCGTTTTTTCTTTGATTACGTTTTAGATGCCAAAAACTGGACATTCCCAAAAAGCAACAAGTAGCGCTATCCATTGGATGGAAATCTGGAAAAGTTTTGCCTGGAGTGGGGCTCTTGCAAACTTTTGCTGTGAACAAATCAATAGTTCAATTTGATGTGAAAATCAGGAAAATCACACTAAAAAAGTCTAACATCCAGTAATGAACTCACAAAACTGCTACGGTAGCAAGATTGTAATGCCGGTTCAACGCAGGTATCATGGGAGATTCCTGTCCAATTTGTCTCTACGGAAACACAGAGATAAGTCTCAATTCAGACAGGAATCTCTCATGATACCTGCATCTCCCCGCCATTAAGCCCAATTCTGATAGTGATTTTCGTGATTTTTTAGTGTACTCGTCATTTTTACAGGTTTTTATGCAAGAATCAACTCTTCAATATCCTGTAGCAAAAGTTTACAAGAGCTCCATTACCTTAATTTTTCAACTGTTCATTGGTTCTTTTGAGAAATAATAACCTTTTAACATGATTTACCTCTTTCCTTCAGCTTGAAAACAAAAATAGGTTTCGGTGATGCATCATTTTTCTCCTGGATTCTTCGAATGCATATCTTCCTCCAAAAAAAAGAATAGATGTCAAAGAAAGGAGAGCTTTAAAGTGAAATGTACCAAAAAGAAAACCACCTTAATTTTGGTCGCTTTTAATCAGTAGATTCTCACTGTTTATAGCAAATGTGTATCAGTATATACTAAATGCCTAGTTGTGTTTTTTCCAGTTCGTTTTTTTTCTTTCTAATTCTTAATAATATTTTATTTTATTTTTTCATTTATTATGTAATTTTCTATTCAATACTAGCGTAATCTTGCTGCTGTTCCTTTGCCTATGAGAGGTTAAAGGTGTTAGATTCACGGCAAAACCTAAGTCAGGTTGGATACTGGGTCAAAACCTCATTTTGGTAAATTTGATATGAGCTGATGACTCCTGAGCTATCGGAGAATTTCCGAAAAGATGGGAGGGTTTCTATCAGAATGAAACCTATAAGAATGGCACCACCCAAGCACGTACTCGATCATCAACTCGATAGCATTACAATACAATTGTTCATAATCAGCCTGCAGGGATAGTAAAAAAAAAAAAAAAGAAAAAAACACCATAAGAAAAGTAACCATTCAAATGATGGAATCTTTCTTGTGTCACCCAAATAATCATGATTTTGTTTAGATTCGCAAATCCTCAAATGTTCTATTAGGTATTCAGGATGTTTAGTTTGCTCTAAGCTTCTGAACATTCAGAATTGAGACAAACTATTTAGCAGACCTTCCAATTTTTGGAATCTGATCATTTTAATGCTACTTCAGTCATCTTAAAATTATTCATACTCATTGAGTAAAATTTTAGAAATTCAGAATATGATGAAACAGGTTTTTTAACAGAATACTTGGAGATATTAGATTGTTTATGCTGAATGAAATTCAGACACATTTTTCAGTCGGAGAAGATTGAATTTACAAATTAAATTTTAAGATGAACCTATCAAGCCTATTTATAAGCAAGGGTGGTAATGCTTTCATATTTAGACAAAGCACTAAGCTGTATCAATGTTAAGTGAACTTTTTCTGATCTCTATTGAGAGCACTTTTTGAAGAAACTTCAAACCTTGCAGTTTCGTCAAGGTTTTTTGACCTCTTTTACACTCAAAACCATTTAGGTTTCAAATCATACGTTTTGAGACTTCACCATATTTCATTTTTGTAGTACAAAAGCTTAAAATTCTTAAACCAAATTACTAATAGCATTAATTATTATCTTGTACAAAAAATACATCACCAATAAAACAAATTGATTGCATCATTATTAGTTTTATTTTTCAATACCATGTTTATCTCTGTTGTCCTTTTACAAAAGACCAAGGGAAATTGTGATGATACTTTTGCCACCTGAAGCCAAGGTAAGTAAAGCATACAGGGATGATTAACTCGCCTGGCTCCTGACGAGAAAGTCTGAAAGCTCTTTCTTTGGCTTTCAGTTCAAAGCCTCAAAAATGATGATCAATTCTGCATCGGAATGGTCACCTTTAAATTCATTCCGAGACAAGAAGTCTCGAAAGAAATTGTTCCTCTAAAATTTCCATGATGTAACGATGATGATACAATTTTTTCAATTTTGAGTGGGGAAAATAATTTTGTGTTAGAGGTCGATTCCTACGTAAATCCGCCTAAGGAATTGATTTCGACCAGTCCCGCGACAAAAAAATGTGTCTTGACCAAGTTATTAAAGATATTCCGGTACATTCCAAATGACTTCATTTCAGAAGGATGCCTAGATCACTACAGTCAGTCAAAACAGCTGTTACCAGTTGGCATTCTTTAAAACCACGCGCCAAAAGCTTCCAAACAAAATGGCAGAAAACAGGCAAAGTGAACATCTCTGTAGACTTTACTCACCGAGGCTTGAAGCAAATTTAGTGTGATATTGATAAATGGGGCTTTTGCTAACTTTTTGCTATTTGCGATTGAATAGTCAATTCTTCCGTAAAAACCTGCAAAAATGATAAAACGAATATAGTAGTAGTAGTAGTAGTAGTAGTAAAGTCCAGCCGCCCAAACACGAGGCTCGTTATGCTGATATTTCACAGCGAACGACTGGACTGCATAAAAAAAGAAGGGGTAGGAAAGACAATCAAAGTATTCTCAAAACAAAGGATAGGAAAGAGGAGAGTAACGGCGACCTGCCAGGGACTCTCAAGTTTGGGAAGGAAATACCTAGAGCACTCAAGGAGGTAAAGTGCTCTAAATATATTTAGTTAGTTTTTTTTTTTTTTTTTTTTTTTCCTCAAACGAAATATTTCTCAACTCTCTATTTTTCTCTATTTTGCTTCAATTCTTGTGTTTTTTTTTTTTTTTTTTTTTTTTTTTTTTTTATATTTAAAAAAAGGGGTATAACTCTGGCAACTCTGCTAAGTATCACCGCAAAAACTGCGGAGGAATCTTTTCCTTTCCATCTCCTCTCAACTCTCTTTTCAGCTGTACAACTCTTGTCTCCATTCTTCTTCTTCAACTCACTTCAGAACTGTTCAACTTTTCTCTCTATGTTTTACAGGAGGTAATTCACTCTCTCATTTTAACAATATTGAAATATAGTGTAGTAGTCAATGACAACACTGTTCTCCACCTTGGTAACTCTTACTAAAAAATCAAAAAAAAATTTACTCACAGGCTCACAAAGTGACTTAAAAGTTGGAGGCACTATGGCGGAGCTACGCAGATATCATAGGGGATTCCTATCTTAGTTGAGACTTTCCACTGAGTGATTCCATAGAGAGAGAGGCAAATTGGATAGGAATCTCTGATGATACTTGCATAACTTCGCTATCTTTGCTCACCAATGGCGGAGCTATGCAGGTGTCACAGGGGGTTCCGTTCTAATTTGTCACTCTCTCCATAGAAACACACAGAGTGAAGCCTCAAATTAGATAGGAATATCCCATGGTATATGCATAGCTCCACCGTTAGACCTCAAACTTTAAAGTCATTTTAGGAGTCTGTAAGTGCTTTCTGTAATTTTTAACGTACTTAACGTGATTTTTGCAGGATTTTACGCCGTAAGTATCTGTGTTGAGCACGTAGACTAATACTAATTCTGTAAATGATTAGTGTGCAAAAAATTACCTTTGTAATTGATTTATTATCTTTTCAATATTTTAACTAGGACTTTTCATACTATAGAGCTTTTTTGTACAGATACTTACAGATACTTGTTTATAGGTTACAAAGAATAGAATGTAATTGTCTTTTTTAGGTTGAATCATATGACCCAGCACCGTTGCCACGTTAGGCGCCGAATAACATGATCCAACCATATTGTGTTGGTCTTCAACAATCTATTCAATTGCTGCGAGTCAGAGTTAGTTGGAGAATAAATTGACCAGGCAAAGGAAAACGCTCACTAATATTTTTTTGAAAAATCAGCGTCCAAGGACAAAATTTCCAATCCAATTGGTACAATGATTGAGGAGAGACAAAAAACGACAACAGACAGCATTGTTTACAGCTTTCAGCTCTTTTATAATTAAGAATTAAAATATTGAAATAAATACCCACCCTACCAAGCAACAACACTTTGGAGAGCGATACAAGTTAAAACGAGACAGAGAAAATAAAAACATGTATGAACACGATAAAAACAGTAATACCTAATTGATAATGCTGGAAAAAATAATTTAGCACTATTCTTAAAGAACTTACAAACTATGAAACTTAACAATCAAGTGCTTAACATTAATTTTTGAAGCTCAGGGCAACATACAGCGGTGCTGATGACTGATGAGTGATGAGCAAAGGTCTTTTGTAAGTCAAATAAATTTCTGTGAACTACTTTCTTTATTGACGTAGATAGGGTCTCCTACTTTGACATGGCCAGTTTTGATGATGCCCAGATATGCCCCAAACACAGGAGAATAATTCTCCAGCTGAAGAGCAGTGGGATTTTTCAGGGCACGATATCTAAGGCAAAAAGAATCAAGTTAGAGGTTTGGTGAAGCGACATATTTATATCCAGAGACAATAGAGACCACGCACTATCTATCTCGCCCATAGTGGCACTTTTTTTTTTGCGGTCGCAACAAAGCAACGTTCAACGGCTCCTATGTAGACTGTTGAGCAAAGATGTTGATATTCGTAGTCAATCAGAACAAAGCATAATTGTTTTGGTCATTGGTCAACAATCCACATGGGAGCCATTGGATGTTGTTCTCCATGTTATTTTGTTGAGTCCCAAAAAATGAAATCGTCCACCGCGCAATCAGCTAGTGCGTGGTCTTTATTGTCTTTGTTTATATCAAACATTCAAAGACACAATTAAAAAGACACTGGGTGAACATCTAACTTTTCCACTTGATAACTCAAATATGAAGAACGGTGTTGAGCTGTGGTTGGCGCCAAAATGCTCAGTTTTGTGTGTTCTTTCAAACAGCGAATCAAAAGATACGGGTTGTCATTTGAAAATTTTGAGTTAGGGGACGAAACCCCCCCCCCTTAGGAGCGCCCCTCGGAAATTTCAGTTACATCATAAAGTAGGTCTCAATAAGTGATTGACATCCCCCGAATTTTGCTTTTTTATCTGCAGCTGTTCAAAAATAATTCAGGGGTATCCAGACTTTTGCGCCACCCTGTATATCAGATTGAAATTTCTCAACGCGTCTGGAATTACATTAGAGGGCTCACTTCAGTCATCTCGCTTGATTGTAAATGTCTTTGGGCAAGAAAGAAAGGAGGGATGACTTACTTTTTTAATGTTTGGATAGGTTCTGAGTGCGGGTTCTTCTCTCCTGTTTCGGGATCCACAGTAGTTATAACACATCTGAAACAAAAAATATATAGAAAGATAGATATACATGTATAGATAGCCAATAAAACACAAATAGTAACCTGAATTTAATACAAAACATCTCACAACAATGGGATCAAAGCATAAAGTTAATGAATAATTATAATAGGACGTTTCGAGGCTCAATTGCTCCCATCATATGAACCATCTATGTCTGCTTTTCCTTTAAATAGATAGATAGATAGGGATAGATCTGCCGCACAAGCTGCTGGAGACGCTCTTGTGCAGATATTTTACCACTAACGACAGACCTTTGCAACAAGATTAACACCTAACGTTTAAAGATGGGAAAGAATTGGAATCTACCACAAGCGGAAGTATCTTGCACAGGAAGGAACTGCTTACAACCTGCTAGGAAAGCCAAGAGATGTAGTGCAGTTTTTACTTTCTCATCTCACACTAACCAAGTTGGATATTGAGAAAGTATTGCAATGGCGCAGATATTTTTAAGGTATTTTGTTTCAATACAAGGCGATTTGTTTTGTCTCTCACGACAAATTCAATCATGATACATACAAAATAATTGTCTCTCATCGTGCCTCATTTTATCATAGAAAACATCTTTCAATGACTTTCCAATATTTCTTTACTCTTCCTGACTTTGAGGAATTCATGCAAAAAAATTCTGTGGCGTCCATACCTTCGCGTAACTTCTGAGCCATTGCTTATTAATGTATCTGGATTTTACAAAGTTGTTACTTTGTAGATTCCCCAGAAGTATTTTTTTCTTATTTTTTCAATTTTAAATTTTAAGTAAGTTATGAAAGAAAAACAGTCTCCATTAAAATCCCTTGATTTGGCGTGGGACTAGGGGGTGACTTTAGGTAACTATATTTCTAAAAATCCTCTGTGGGAGTATTTCATGGATTTTCATGATTCTCTGAAGTATTTGTCAAAAGTAGTCAGGTGCAAGTTTTGCTTCTGTCCCTTTTCATGACTTTTATTTTATTTTGCTGTCTTCAGAAATTTTTACCGGATGTTGTATTGTTTTAGACGGACGGACGGACGAATGGGTGGATGGATGGATAGATTAGATAGATAAAATGAGAGGGGGAAATGGGAACTAAGCCAAAAGGATATAAAAAACCAGAAACGTTTCGGTCTAAATTACAAAATCTTCATCAGTCGGTAGTTAAAACACACAGAAAAAACAAAAAACAAAAAAAGAATAGATAGATAGATAGATGGATAAGTAAGTAGTAGTAGTGGTAAGTAGTAAAGTCCAGCCGCCAAACCACGGTGGATCGTTATGCTGATATTCCACAGCGAACAACTTGACTGCATGAAAAAAGAAGGGGTAGGAAAGACAAAATAAATAAATAATTAAATGAAGAGGAATGAATGAATAAATAAATAAAGGTGCAAAATACAGACCTAGTACATGGCTTGATGCTGCGGAAAATTACAGTTTCACCGATTTTGAACCAATCATATTCATTTTCTTCATACTTTCCCATTCCATCGAACACAAAGTTAGGACGGAAATTTCGTTGAGTAACTGTAACATCATTTTGCTTTAAGCGTTCGTTCAAATCTTCAAGAGATGCTTCATTAGTGGCCATGTATCCTGCAATGTCTGCATACATACCCTGCGACATCAAAGGGGAACATTTTTCAATGATCTTAGAAACTGTAGTTGATTCCATTAAAATAATACCGACCAAATTCAATTTTAAAAGAATGTGTGAAAATTAGTTAAATTTCTCTTCTTTTTTTCTTGAATTTTGAGAGTATTCAAAAACCCTTTTACTGAGCCAAGCCTAGATAGATCTTTCATTTCTTTGTCTTCTAACCTGAAAGATGGCATTGTGTTTAAATTATAACCTTATCAAATTTTTCCTGCTATGTTTGATAGGCTCAAGGGCACAGATTAAGCCCCTGGAAATCCTGCAGGGCGGATGGCCCCAGCTACCCAGCTTCAGGGGCCTCAGAATTTTATTGAAATAAAAATAATATTTTCATAACATTTCTATTTTCCCATCATATAAAAAAAACTCCCTGCATTATAGCATAATTTTCACAACAATATTGATAGAGACAGTCAAAATTTCCAGGGCTTTCAATTTTCTCAACTTCTTAGAATGAGACTTTAAAAGATTTCAACATTTTTTTGACTCAACATACATTGATTGATTCTCAAGTCAGGATTTTAAACAAACTGTTACATGATTTTCTAAGGAAATTCTGAAAAAAAAAAACTGGTGAGTAAGTGGTGAAAAAATTGAAAATCTATAGCAAGTAAGACAGTTCTACAGCAATATTGTTACGATATTTTTTTTTTTTTTTTTTTTTTTTTTTTTTTTTTTTAAATTAAGTTGCAATGTAATGAAAATCAATGCTACTAGGGTTATTTTACAAGAGAAGTCATAACACTCAAAAACATCTCTGTAAAGTGATTCCAGACAAAAATTTTCCAGATTTCAATCCAATGGATAGCACCACTAGTCGCTTTACGGGGCTGTCGAATTTCCGGATTCTTCAAGCCCTGAATAAACGAAATTGGTTGAGAATTGAAGCCATAACACTGGAAATTCATTTCGCCATAAGCTTATAGTGAGTGCAAGTTATACTATGACTATCTGCCTCACTCGCACTCACTCAGCTTAATGTGAAATTACAGCTTTAATTCTCGACCAGTTTTGTTTCATTTAGGGCTCAAAAACTCCAAAATAAAATTTCACAGATCCTGACATTCCTGGATTTAGCATTTCTTCTTTGGTTCCAATTTAAAATTCTGAGAACTGGACATTCCCAAAAAGCAACAAGTGGCGCAATCCATCAGATTGAAATCTGGAAAAGTTTCGCCTGGAATCATCTTACGAAAAACATTTACTTTGGTTAACTCAGTCTATTAAAATTGTAAGTTTTACAAGAAACTTACAGCATACTCTTCTTTGAGGTGAGGATAGAGAGAGATATACTTCTTCCACTTTATAGGAATTTCTTCCCGACCAAACCGAATGTTGTCAGGCCAAACGCCGATTCTATAAGTTTTGCCATCATTCAGGTACGTTGTTATCCACGTGGAGGCTGCATTACCACAGTCTTTTGTTCTGATCATTTCATCATTGTACATTCTGGGAAGAGTAATATTGAACGTTAAGAGAAATACAAGCAAAAAATTAAAACGGGACCTAGGCCAACAACGAATAAAAACTTCTGAGACGCTTGGGTGCGCTCACAGCACCATTTTCAAATGGAAAATATAAATAAAAATAAGACTCAAAAACGAGGAGCACACTCCACAAAAGTTGGGAAAGGGACTGATTAACAAATACCACGACACCGGTTACATAAAACAAACATAGACAGAGTCTCAATCAGTTTATAATGCTTGGAAAAACTAGAGGTATGCAACACTCAAGTTTTCATGTCTGCCCGGTAGTTGCATATGAAGTCTCTGTTTTTTAGAATGTGAATCATTTCTAACACAGTTCTAGCATTTTAATCTTTCTCCTATACTTGAGCCTGGATGTTATCAAAATCAAACGGATGATCACACACTTCTTGATGCTGATATAGTTTTACCATTATTTTCTTTGTTATATTTATTATGGTCGTAAATCCTGAGCTACTGTCCTGTTTGTCCAATGTACTATCGACGACATGAAGATTGTCGCGGATGACTTTTATTTTCAAGTGACTACTGAGCGACGGACTGCGAGATCACTCACACATATGCACGAGGGGATAACAGTGGACTCGGGCGATCGGTTTGGCCAGCTTGCTGCGGAATTCTTCATCTCACTCACACTCTCCTAATCATCGACATGTCTCATGTATAATCTCACTCACACACTCCAAGTTTCCGAATCATCTATTCACCAAGACTCTTCATCCTATCTTTTGGTTTGGACAATCGACTTTCTGAGTTTTTCTTTTTTATTCATGAAATCTCCAAGTCGCGCAGTCTTGCGTTTCTTTGGAGTAGAATTGCGAGGCCTCGTCATGTCAGAGCCAGAGACCGGCCGCGGCCTCTCAATTTTGAAACCAAAGACCACGACCAAAGAAACTCAAGGGTGTTGAATCTTTTGTGATCACTGTAAAATCACATCTCTTAAAAATCCCTGCCAAATTTTTAGAGAGTAATGGCACATACAGCAAAACAAGCCACAAGCGAGTTTGATATTTAACTTGAAAAGTGTTTTTGCCCACATACTTAGTTTGTAATTGTTTTTATGTTGAGAGAAATTAATAAAAATTATAATGATCATGACAGTTATTATTACTAGGCATTACTAGGCATTGGAGATTAGGAAACTAGGAAAAAATTTACTTACGAAAAAAATTCTCGACTTTTGGTCAGGGGAACTTTGATAACAAGCTCTGGAGTGTTGGGTGCAGTGAGTCTAATTTGATGAGAGCTAATACTTTCGGCAGCTACATGCATTAACTTGAAATTTTTCTTGGCATTAGTGAACTCTTTGGTGTCTGCATTGTAGACGATGATACATCTGTAAAGACAAGAAAGATTAACAGGATCCAATAATGAGTAGGTAAAAATTGAAAGAAGCACGATAAAAAACAAACCAGCTTCAACTCGACACAAAAAAAGGGCGAACAGGAAAAGATGATTTTACTCCTGCGTTAACACTGTGTCGGAGTAGTGGCTCTTTCCGCAGTTTAAAATTACCTTCCTATTATTTGGAGTTGAAAATGGCTGTGATTTGCGCAGAAACATCCTCACCAAATTTTTTGTTGTGTTTTCCAGCACTTTCCTGTTTACTTGCTTCTTTTAAAAAAATTGAAAGGCGCGTCAATTTATGACATTCATGGTATCGATAGATGACTGAAAGTTAGGTTTCTGAGCTTAATTTCTACTGTTGGTTTGAGCCTGACTGTATCATACAAGCTTCAAGACCATCACTTGAATCTGTACAAAATAAGGTAAGAGCAAAGTTCAAACATTCAAAACATTATGCTAATCTTTCTCCAACTGTCTAGACTAGGAATAGAAGAAAAACTGGGAACTTTGGACTCTAATAACAACAACGAGAGAGGGGTATCGGCTAAAAGTTTGATACTGTCGAGGAGCAAGACAACTTTAACTATAAGTAAGTTAACTACGTATTCCAATTACAAGCGGATCCGACTGCCAGACATATAGTGGTGTAGCTAGGAATTTTTCGTGGGGGAGGTCCGAAAATTGTAAAGGGGGCTCTGAAGGTCAGAATTGGGTAAAATTTCTCGCAGAAAACCCAAAAAATACCTTTTTTGGGCACAGCTTAATGTCAAGGTGGGAGGGGGTCCAGACTCCCCAGACCACGCCATAGTACTGGCCGAAAAGAGAGGACTGAAAAATAATTACAAATTGACATAATTGCTTACTAACCTGTCTCTCAGCGGGAAAAGATGATCATTTCTGATTTCTTTAAGACCATACTTGCAGCAATCTCCTTCAGTCAGATAGTACTCTTTTCCAGATTTGAGTGGGTAGATTATAATTTTGTTGAGGGTCCCCACTTTCTGCCACTGGTGAGGAATTTTATTCTTTTTCTTGTTGGCAAGCCAGTACACCAACAAAGGGATATTAGAGGAAATTATAGTAAAAGTAAATACAGTTATATCGCATGCAGAAACCATCGTGCGGTATCAGTAGAAACGATTAAGACATAAACATTACTCACAGTCCAAGTGCCGCCGGACATCTTCAATCACAACAAATTATCCAAGGTTCAAACAGTAGTTGTACTCCAGTGACCCACTATTACGTCATATTATTCAACTCGTTCATTGGTCGCCACCGAAGATAGACAGACAAACCTCCGTGGTTAACCAATCAGGTGAGAGTCCGTGTCGCGCCAAAATCTGAATTCTCAGCCACCTGTTGATTCCACCTCGCGACCGTGCAGCGCCCTCCACCACTCCAACATCTTATTGCGTATTAAAATTAAATTGCTGGTCCACGAGTTTTAATCGACGCGCAGTGGCCAGTGGATCGTGGCGACGCGTGTCACTGAGAAAAAGGAACATCCTATTGTGCAAGTGTTAGAATAATAAGCTCATCGGGGAGTGGAGAGGCCGCAGATAAAGTTACCTAAGTACTTACACTGCCTACTTGAGTTCTAAACTTGCAAACATATGTTAACACTTTAACAGCTACTGTGACAAGCGGTCTCAGCTCAGATAGAAGACTTTCGTCGACATCCCGGCTCACAGTAGGAAGTAGCTCCCTCCATTGGTTCTATTGCAAAATTTCCTGTAAAAATCACCCTTTAAGTACACATTTTGTTTCTTTACTGTAAAAACTTCAAATTTGAAGTTTTAGTCATAAATTTCATGTTCGACGCCTCCCATTGACTCGCTCCACTGTGCGGCTGTCCTATGGCTGTTTGGAAAAAAAGAACCCCGGCGAAACCGGTCACTACTAGATGGCTTACATGGCCAAAGAAATTAAGAAATTGGGGAATTCATTATTCTGATGCCTCCCCTCTCTCCTACAAGGCTGTAATGGGGGCATCGAGCCAGGGCCGGCCCAAAAAAGGGGGGGGCAAGGCAAGGCGACCGCCTGAGGGCGCAATTATGGTCTATACACATGATTCAAATCCTAACTCGTGTAAAAAGTGAAACAGAAAGGACAGCTACGACTGTGTTTTAAGGCAAGAATTGTCAATATTTTATTCTTTTTGAAAGGAAATTTAGATCGAGTATCGGTACATTTTTACGATCAATTTTTTTGTAAATAGCCTCTTAATAGCTTAAAATTTGATCACTGCAAACAAAATTCTTGGAATTTTCCGAGGGAAGACCCCCCGGACCGCCTGTATTATGGGGGGGGCGCCCCCAGACCCCCCATTGGGGCGTTCATGGGCGCCCGCAGAAAAATTTCCAAGGGGGGGCATAATTGCTGAACCTCAATATGAAAGGTCTAGGAGACCCCCCGCCCCCCCCCTTAGAGGGAAAAGGGAAAACTTTATTTTTCATCCAAATGGTGTACAAGCAGAGCCACAAGTCCTGCGTCGACGATTCGACGCAACCCGCATTACACGTAAAATGACCGCTCCCTTATCTTTTGTACTCTCAAGAACGAGAGAGGTTCGGGCTACGTGTAGTGCGGGTTGCGTCGAATCTTCGACGCAGGATTTATGGCTCTGCTTGGACAATTATTAAGCCATGGTAGGTGTATCAAATAATAGTAATAATTTTGACATGTTTGATACAATGGATAAAGGGGCAGCAAACGAAAATAATATCAAAGAAAATGTTTATTTCTACTACTTATTCCTTGCAAAAAATGAGTTAAAATTAAAAAATAAACAAATAATGAAGTTAGTTAACCATTACTCCTTCGATTAACATTGCATTTTCTTTTTTCCTTGCATTTTTTACCGTGAAATTTGGACTTATTCGAATTTGGGGGGGGGGGGGGGGGGAAGTGCCCCCTTCTGCGGGCGCCCATACGTACGTTATATAAGGGTGCAGTCCAAAAATTCGCCTGAGGGCGTCAGGTAGGCTCGAGCCGGCCGCGGCCCTGCATCGAGCAAATTGCCCCGGGTGGCACCACAGGCCCGTGACCAGAGTCGAATGTAGGCGGGAGCTTTAAGCTATACAGATTGGAGACCCTAGCGGCAAATAACAAGATGAAGTTGCCGAGGAGTGCTAAAAGTGATAAAGTTTTTTTCTTTCAGAATGTGGGACCGATTCTGAATGAAGCAGAAACGGCACATAATGACAAGAAAGTGAAGAAAATCGTACAAATGGGATAGTCTGCAGTACTTAGCTATGTATGCACCGAAGTGATGTATTTGAGTGCTATTCCTGAGCTCGAAACCGGATTCACTGACCTTAATTAATCTCAAACATTGATGAATGAATATACAGGAGGTTGCCTATAAAAAAGACACGCGGCCCTCACAGTCAGACCCATTTTTAAAAAGTCATACTTTGTTAATCTGATAGCCTTTAGATCTTTACTTTACGCCTACAAGCAGGGATGCGGACCGGAACCGGAAGAACCCTTCTTTTCGACGGAAGCGGAACCAGAACCAGAACCGGAACCTGGATCTTCGGTTACGTTAGAACCGGAACCCGAATTTGAAGTCTGAGAACCGCAACTGGAACCGATTCTACGTAGGTTCCTGAAACTCGATTCACTTTGAACGCTTATGTTCAATGTGATCCAAAATTATCGTTTTGCATGATTTTCATTTTTCATAAGTCTTGCTTTTTCAAAAAGAGTTTTGGAAACATGCTTGGGATACATTTTGAAATAAGTATTTTTGCCAGAACTTTTCCTTCAAATTGAAAGAATCAAAACTTCTTTCGTGTTATTTTCATGCGGAATGATATAAAATAATAAATTTTGTTCACTGCAGAAGCCCTAAAGTTTTTTCCTGCTTGAAAACAGTGCACTAGGGAAAATAAAGAAAAAGAAGAACCGGGAATCGGAACCCGGTTCTAAATTCCGGAAAGGTTTGCATCCCTGCCTACAAGTGACAGATTGTATCAAATTTTGAGTAAATAATCAGTCATAGTTCATTCACTCTTGTTTGCTGTGAAAACTGTATTTTATTTATTTTTTATTGATTTATTTTTAAAAAATTCTAGATGGGTCCTTTTTTGTAGTCGCCCTGTATCATATAACACGTGAAAATTTTACTTGCTTCATTAACCAAAGTGTGCCAGAATTTTTTCGGCTGCATCCAAAAATCGAGTTCAGTAAAAGTGACCAGACGAAACTGGCTGCTTCAAATCCAAAAAGTGCCTTCAAAATCGAGTTTATGCAAAACCAACCACTGTTGCGACTGGTGCCATGATAACTTTTTGAGATAAATGTTCGTACGTCTGAGAGATGGTGTTGCATATGCGGTAATTTGAAGGCACTTTTAGAGCGTCGTTTGTTTGAAACAAAGTGCCTTCAAATCACCGTATTTGCAACACCATGTACCTCATGTACGAACGGTTATCTCAAAAACCAAAAAGTCACAACGGCGCCAGTTGTTGGTTTAGCATAAACAGTTTCGAAGGCACGTTCTGGATTCCTTGAGACATGATGCATGTTAACTTGAAATGTGCGCTTTAATCCAACCATTAGTTCAGTGCTTTTGTGCTTAAAAATATTCCCAGAAATGTTCAGAAGTGTAAACATAAATGTCTGTAGCTGTCCAGTATTCAAGGACTCAATATTGTAGTTTTTTACTTTTGCATTTATTTTATCATGATTTTACTCTCATTCAGTCTTTAATTTTGATGATCCTATCTAGCTCTGAAACATTTTCTCTTTCTCTTAAGGAACTGTCATATTCCCTCTCCTCCTCTCTCTTTTTCTCTCTCCATTTCTTTTTTGCAGTTGAGGTCTGTTACTATGAGCAGTCCGAGTAGGTAGGGCTTGGGAGCCGTGGTTAGATTTGAATTTTATGTTCAGCTTAGCAGAAAACTGTGGGAATACTAAATTAAGTTACAATTTATCATTGAAATACTGAATCCCAAGGCTCTTTCACCAACAAAACATGATTTCAAAGATTCGGTTTCAAGTTATTCCATTGGGGGCTCTAGAGGGAGCACTTTTTGGGAGCCATGCTCCCTAAGAGCCCCCAACGCAATAACTTGACACCGAATCTTTGAGATCAAGTTCTGTTGATGCAAGAGCCTTTGGATTCAGTATTTAAATGATAAATTGTAACTCATTTTAGTATTCCCACAGTTTTCTGCCGAGCAGAACATAGAATTCAAATGTAACCACGGCTCCGGCTCCCAAGCTCTGCGAGTGGGAATGATCTGACCATGCATGTATGCATGAGGGGGTGGAGCAACCTCAAATACGGCCAGACTCATCGTGTAACCCTTACAAATCAGTTCCTCAGAAAAACTTCCTAAGACAAGTCAAGCGAGACATCTCTTGTACTCTCACCTTCACTTCAAGGCACAAAGCCTTATTTCACTCATTCAGAGGAAAATAAATTAATTATCTTAATTTATTGTTCAATTAATATTTAGCGATCTCTTTTGACAGAATTAATATTTAGGTTAGTTGTGTTTTATTTTTATTTGTTGCGTTAAATCTTCCGCCTTTTAAGGGGGTAGATCAGTCAAAAAATGAAAACACCTTTCATGATGACTAGGAGGCTCCATTTTCCTTTTGGAAAAAGGTACCTATGTAAAGAAATTTCCAAATTTTTGCCGTGCGGGTTGCCTACCTGCCCCTTAGATTGAAGATATTCCGTAAAAAGATAGCCAACTTTAAAACAGCTTTTCTTGAGCATGGGTTGCCCAATCATTTTGTTTGTTGGCTTAAAAGAAAGATCATTATGTCCTTCTGGAGGGTATGCATCCTTTTTTTTTACGATTAATTTAATTTTAATTAAAAAAAAAAAAAAAAAAAACCAACAACATTTTTGGTTTAAAAGTTCATACAAGGGGTGTCCCAAAAGTAGTGAGACTGATGCTATAACTTTTGAACAAAACAAGCTATCGACTTGATCTTGGTTGCGTTTGAAAGATCAACTTATTACCTTTCGATTGCGCCCAAGATGAGCAAAATTGGTTGTTAATTGACCGAGTTATGACACTTTGAAAATAAAAAAATGTTGACCCCCTACGGTTTTTAAACGAACACTTTTTCGTAGCGAAAAGTGAAGCATGGGATTTTCCCGTGCATTATTTGTCAGGACATGAGATGGCAACACCTTTGCGAGGTTATCCTATCTAATTCATGCTGCTGTCATAGCAATCGGACTGATAACGCTCATCAACTGATTGCATCGACAACAGGATGTTCTAATGGAATTAAGGATGCACATTTCTCGGAAACGGCCGAATTTGAAAGCCTCTTGGATGCTGCATCAGGATAATGCCAGACCACACACTTCAGTTTGCACTACCAACTTTATAAACAGAAATGGAATGGAGACCATCCGTCATCCACCCTAAAGTCCAGATCTTGCGCCCTGTGATTTTTGGTTATTTCCGGTTCTCGCGCAAAGCATTCCGCGGTCGCGCATTTAATCCGAGGTTCAGAAATTTTTCACCACGATTTCGACGGAAGCATTAAAAAAAAAACATGACAGTAAAGTGGCAGGAACAAATGAGGAAATGTATCCAGTTCAATGGTCGATACTTTAAAAATAAAAAGATTTGGCAGTAGAATCGGAGGGAAGTGCAGACGAAGCTTAAACTTAGCAGTTCCGGTAAGAATAAATTTCATTAAAAAACCCGTAGGGGGTCAACATTTTTTTTATTTTCAAAGTGCCATAACTCGGTCAATTGTTGACCGATTTTGCTCATCGTGGGCCAAGGTATATGGAAGAACAGGTATGGACAGGAGGCGGAGCCTATCTCAGTAGGTGACGGCTACGTCACAGATGTTCTAGACGGTCGCGATAAAAGTCGCCTACCGTTTCAAACTATCTCACTCACTCTCCCATGATCCCCATCTGTCGCTACTGCAGTAGGTGACGGCTACGTCATCGCCAAAGCAAGCGTGTCGTCATCATTTGGCGGGAAAACTCGAGAGCCCCTTAAACCCCGCCTCCTGTCCATACCTGTTCTTCCATATACCTTGATCGTGGGCTCAATCAAAAGCTACTAAGTTGATCTTTCAAACGCAACCAAGATCAAGTCAATAGCTTGTTTTGTTCAAAAGTTACAGCATCAGTCTCACTACTTTTGGGACACGTACCCCTTGTTGTTGCTCAAGTATTTAATTCAAGCCAAGTGGGGTGTGTAAGTACTCTCCTAAAGGATGAAATTCTGAACATTTTGAAAAACAGGACAAGTCTCTAGGTGCCATAGAACTCAAGAAAAACTGTTTTCAAGTTGACAAAACAAGTGAAAATCTGAAGTGGTCTAAAAGAGCAAAAAGAAAAAATAAAGCTTACAAAGAGGATTTATACTTGCAACTTTAAATATTTCTTTTACAATAAGTAGTTCTAATCTACAGGAAAAAAACAAAACAAAAAAAACATTTTGTTCCCTGAAGTGTCCTCTGCAAAAATCTATATATAAAAAAAAAAAAAAAAAAAACAAGCAGCCAGCAGATTTTGTATCGCATTCTAGCGATACAAAGATAACATGCAGTCAATCAGTTTTGCTTGTGAATGTGAGCGGCATTATTATCATTGTAATATTGTTGTGCATTCAGGTTTACAGTGGATGTATGATGACTCAAGAGATTTAAATATTTATTTCACAATCTGTTTTAATTTTGTATTTAGGTGTAATCTTTTTTCTTTCTGTATCATTAATCTTGAACCTTAATTCTCTTTATATTTGACTTAATAATTAAGTTTCAAATTTTGATTTATAAATTATATATATATGGATGCTTAGATCTTCAAACATTTGGGTACTATTAGTTCAAGTTCGAAGGTGTTTGATTAAATTTTTTTTCATATACAATCGGTTTTTCTTGACATATTTTTGGCGATCTATAGGGGGCAAGGTCGTGGCTTGTCCACGGTCAAGTTTTGATGATAGTTGTTAAATTTATTTATGTTTGAAGTTATAAGGTTTGTTTCTTTGAGCTATTATTCATTGTTAAGATTCTAAAGTTTTTTTATAATCATTTGATTCTATAAGTTTAGGTTCTAAAATTTTATAATTGCAGGGCAATATTGATTTACTAATTCTGGACTGTTGCAATTTATTGGGTAATGGTGTATTAACTTTTGAAGTATTGTGGAAGTTTAGCAACCCAGATAACAAATTCAGGCTTGCCGATCTGGCTTAAAATGGGTGTTTTTGTGCTTAAAAATATTCCCAGAAATGTTCAGAAGTGTAAACATAAATGTCTGTAGCTGTCCAGTATTCAAGGACTCAATATTGTATTTTTTTATTTTTGCATTTATTTTATCATGTTTTTACTCTCATTCAGTCTTTAATTTTGATGATCCTATCTAGCTCTGAAACATTTTCTCTTTCTCTTAAGGAACTGTCATATTCCCTCTCCTCCTCTCTCTTTTTCTCTCTCCATTTCTTTTTTGCAGTTGAGGTCTGTTACTATGAGCAGTCCGAGTGGGTAGGGCTTGGGAGCCGTGGTTAGATTTGAATTTTATGTTCAGCTTAGCAGAAAACTGTGGGAATACTAAATTAAGTTACAATTTATCATTGAAATACTGAATCCCAAGGCTCTTTCACCAACAAAACATGATTTCAAAGATTCGGTTTCAAGTTATTCCATTGGGGGCTCTAGAGGGAGCACTTTTTGGGAGCCATGCTCCCTAAGAGCCCCCAACGCAATAACTTGACACCGAATCTTTGAGATCAAGTTCTGTTGATGCAAGAGCCTTTGGATTCAGTATTTAAATGATAAATTGTAACTCATTTTAGTATTCCCACAGTTTTCTGCCGAGCAGAACATAGAATTCAAATGTAACCACGGCTCCGGCTCCCAAGCTCTGCGAGTGGGAATGATCTGACCATGCATGTATGCATGAGGGGGTGGAGCAACCTCAAATACGGCCAGACTCATCGTGTAACCCTTACAAATCAGTTCCTCAGAAAAACTTCCTAAGACAAGTCAAGCGAGACATCTCTTGTACTCTCACCTTCACTTCAAGGCACAAAGCCTTATTTCACTCATTCAGAGGAAAATAAATTAATTATCTTAATTTATTGTTCAATTAATATTAGCGATCTCTTTTGACAGAATTAATATTTAGGTTAGTTGTGTTTTATTTTTATTTGTTGCGTTAAATCTTCCGCCTTTTAAGGGGGTAGATCAGTCAAAAAATGAAAACACCTTTCATGATGACTAGGAGGCTCCATTTTCCTTTTGGAAAAAGGTACCTATGTAAAGAAATTTCCAAATTTTTGCCGTGCGGGTTGCCTACCTGCCCCTTAGATTGAAGATATTCCGTAAAAAGATAGCCAACTTTAAAACAGCTTTTCTTGAGCATGGGTTGCCCAATCATTTTGTTTGTTGGCTTAAAAGAAAGATCATTATGTCCTTCTGGAGGGTATGCATCCTTTTTTTTACGATTAATTTAATTTTAATTAAAAAAAAAAAAAAAAAAACCAACAACATTTTTGGTTTAAAAGTTCATACAAGGGGTGTCCCAAAAGTAGTGAGACTGATGCTATAACTTTTGAACAAAACAAGCTATCGACTTGATCTTGGTTGCGTTTGAAAGATCAACTTATTACCTTTCGATTGCGCCCAAGATGAGCAAAATTGGTTGTTAATTGACCGAGTTATGACACTTTGAAAATAAAAAAATGTTGACCCCCTACGGTTTTTAAACGAACACTTTTTCGTAGCGAAAAGTGAAGCATGGGATTTTCCCGTGCATTATTTGTCAGGACATGAGATGGCAACACCTTTGCGAGGTTATCCTATCTAATTCATGCTGCTGTCATAGCAATCGGACTGATAACGCTCATCAACTGATTGCATCGACAACAGGATTTTCTAATGGAATTAAGGATGCACATTTCTCGGAAACGGCCGAATTTGAAAGCCTCTTGGATGCTGCATCAGGATAATGCCAGACCACACACTTCAGTTTGCACTACCAACTTTATAAACAGAAATGGAATGGAGACCATCCGTCATCCACCCTAAAGTCCAGATCTTGCGCCCTGTGATTTTTGGTTATTTCCGGTTCTCGCGCAAAGCATTCCGCGGTCGCGCATTTAATCCGAGGTTCAGAAATTTTTCACCACGATTTCGACGGAAGCATTAAAAAAAAAACATGACAGTAAAGTGGCAGGAACAAATGAGGAAATGTATCCAGTTCAATGGTCGATACTTTAAAAATAAAAAGATTTGGCAGTAGAATCGGAGGGAAGTGCAGACGAAGCTTAAACTTAGCAGTTCCGGTAAGAAAAAATTTTCATTAAAAAACCCGTAGGGGGTCAACATTTTTTTTATTTTCAAAGTGCCATAACTCGGTCAATTGTTGACCGATTTTGCTCATCGTGGGCCAAGGTATATGGAAGAACAGGTATGGACAGGAGGCGGAGCCTATCTCAGTAGGTGACGGCTACGTCACAGATGTTCTAGACGGTCGCGATAAAGTCGCCTACCGTTTCAAACTATCTCACTCACTCTCCCATGATCCCCATCTGTCGCTACTGCAGTAGGTGACGGCTACGTCATCGCCAAAGCAAGCGTGTCGTCATCATTTGGCGGGAAAACTCGAGAGCCCCTTAAACCCCGCCTCCTGTCCATACCTGTTCTTCCATATACCTTGATCGTGGGCTCAATCAAAAGCTACTAAGTTGATCTTTCAAACGCAACCAAGATCAAGTCAATAGCTTGTTTTGTTCAAAAGTTACAGCATCAGTCTCACTACTTTTGGGACACGTCCCCCTTGTTGTTGCTCAAGTATTTAATTCAAGCCAAGTGGGGTGTGTAAGTACTCTCCTAAAGGATGAAATTCTGAACATTTTGAAAAACAGGACAAGTCTCTAGGTGCCATAGAACTCAAGAAAAACTGTTTTCAAGTTGACAAAACAAGTGAAAATCTGAAGTGGTCTAAAAGAGCAAAAAGAAAAAATAAAGCTTACAAAGAGGATTTATACTTGCAACTTTAAATATTTCTTTTACAATAAGTAGTTCTAATCTACAGGAAAAAAACAAAACAAAAAAAACATTTTGTTCCCTGAAGTGTCCTCTGCAAAAATCTATATATAAAAAAAAAAAAAAAAAAAAAAAAAAAAAAAAAAACTTTTTTTTTTTTTTCACAAAACTTGACCGGTCTACGTCTACCCCTTTAAGGTGATTCTATGGCAAACTCCCGAAAATTTTAATCCGATAGATGCCATTATTTGTCGCTGGCTCTGAAAATAGCCGTTTTTTGACGGTTTTCGGCTGTTTTCTCTGAACAGACGAATAATAGACAAAAAATCGGAATGTCAGCGCCTGCTTAATTTTTTGCTTGATTTTTTGAGCCATAAACGGGCCAAATTAGTTCTAAGATAAAGGCGTAACTATGCAAAGAGATTGATTTGGAGTTGTATGAGTAAAGATTACAGGTGAAACAGAAATCTGTAATCTTTAATGATACAACTCCATATTACACATGATTTTTTCTTTGCATAGTTACGCCTTTATCTTAGAACTAATTTGACCCGTTTATGGCTCAAAAAATCAAGCAAAAAATTAAGCAGGCGCTGACATTCCGATTTTTTGTCTAATATTCGTCTGTTCAGAGAAAACAATCGAAAACCGTAAAAAAACGGCCATTTTCGGAGCCAGCGACAAATGACGCCATCTATTTTTAAAAAATTTCGGATTAAAATTTTTGGGAGTTTGCCATAGAATCATCTTAATCATCATTATTTTGATAAACAGTCCTCGCTCATCTTCTCTTCATTATTTTTGATCAGTGTTCTTTGTCACTACAACAGTTTCTGATCAAATTATGGCGGATTTTTCTTATCTGGCTTGATCAGCGTGTCTAGAATAGGCTGTAATTCCAGGCTACTGGAAAGCTCTTGCAGCTCTCTTGATTCAGCTTAGTGAGCTCATCCAAAACAGGCTGTAATTCCGGGCTGCATCACAATCACTCACTGTGGGCAGCTGTGGTCCATGCTTGCCATTTCTTTCTTTCGTGGATGACCGCAAATGGGCAGAGCTTCTCGAGCAAGAATCCTGCAGGATTTCCCATTTTCCAGGCTGGCAGCGCTGCTGCAAGGATTATGGATTACAATCATCCACATGCTCTAGAGCTCGAGAACTGTTGCGGACACAGGACAGGAAAAGGAAGAGAGGGCGTCCTACGACAAACACCCTGAGGAAATAAATGACCTTAAAGGGTGATTCCACGGGAACAAGACTGTTTAAGTTTAAAGACTTTTCAAAATTTCTAAAGGTCAATTGTCGTCCATAGCTTACTTTCACTGCGTCATTTTTAAAGATATTCACAGGGTGGACACACAAAATAAACCTTATTTTTCAGTCCTTGTACTGATTTATATTTAGAGTTGTGCGAGTACTCGACTGTCTCGAGTATCGAGTCGAGTATTTTACTACTCGACTCGACTCGAGTATTTTACTACTCGACTCGACTCGAGTATTTTACTACTCGACTCGACTCGAGTATTTTACTACTCGACTCGACTCGAGTTACGAATTCAATACTCGAAGACTTTCGAGTTTTTTTTTTTTTTTTTTTTTTTTTTTTTTTTTTTTTTTTTTTTCCCGCCCCAATCTTTTCGTCGTATTTTTCTCGCGCCGAAGTACAAATTTAAGGTGATTCTATGGCAAACTCCCGAAAAATTTAATCCGATAGATGGCGTCACTTGTCGCTGGCTCCTAAAATAGCCGTTTTTTGACGGTTTTCGGCTGTTTTCTCTGAACACACGAATAAGAGACGAAAAATCGGAATGTCAGCACCTGCTTAATTTTTTGCTTGATTTTTTGAGCCATAAACGGGCCAAATTGGTTCTAAAATAAAGGCGAAAGTATGCAAAGAAAAAATCACGTGTAATTTGGAGTTGTATCAGTAAAGATTACAGGTTTCTGTTTCACCTGTAATCTTTACTGATACAACTCCAAATTACACGTGATTTTTTCTTTGCATACTTTCGCCTTTATTTTAGAACCAATTTGGCCCGTTTATGGCTCAAAAAATCAAGCAAAAAATTAAGCAGGTGCTGACATTCCGATTTTTCGTCTCTTATTCGTCTGTTCAGAGTAGAGTACCTATATAGGGATACCTTATATAGGTACTCTAGTTCAGAGAAATCAGCCGAAAACCGTCAAAAAACGGCTATTTTCGGAGCCAGCGACAAGTGACGCCATCTATCGGATTAAAATTTTCGGGAGTTTACCATAGAATTTAACCCCCACTGATCGAAACTGCAACAGTTTCACGATCCGATAAACCCGCACGAGCTCACGCATTCCGGCACGCGAAACGCATTCTTCTGATCGTGCCGCCGGACCGCGCCGGCGCGGCGCCGCACTATGGTCCCAACTCAAATCCTAGGCGGTCAAAAATAGATCCGTTCAACATCGGAAAAAAACTATTTTAGCTGATACAGATGATTTTAGAGGATTTATTTAGCAAGGTAATCACCCCTGGATTGGCATAAATCCATCGGAGACAAATATTAGATGCAACCTTAATTTCTGTGGTATTTAATGTCTGTATATTTTTGACCGCTTAAGATTAGATTTGGGTCCATAGTGCGCCACGCTGCAATGGAGCGCAGACGACTGCCACATCCTGCAGATTCGCGCTAAATTCTCAACCTCTTCCGTTCGCGTTGCCCGTTTTTCACGAGTTGCGAGAACACACAGGGGCCAAAAAGATTAGAGTTTTTGTTGAGTCTGATTGTGAGTCTCAATCAATATCAGCATGTGATGAATAGCGGAGAAAATCCGGGTTGCAACAGTCTCGGAATAGGTTTGCCGTTTGCTGCCCGTATCCTGACTCTTCAACTTGGCAACAGTGCACTCTGTTTGTTTTCCTTTTCTTTTCTCGTCTGCTCCCAGGTTCCGCGCCGCTACATGATAAAAGTTTGGTTAGATTCGAACCGCGAACGCGTGGATTTTCATCCTATGGGGAGCGTTCTAGAATTCTCCAAGTAGCTTCCCCGCTAAACCGCTAAATTATCAAGTCGTTCTTTTATTCTCCGATTTCGTTTCTGATAACCCGGGGAAGTTCATCGGAGCGTTCTTGAACTCCGATGAAGTCCATCAGAATTCTTCCCCGGAGTACATCGGCTTTACCGGAGTTCTAACTCCGGTAAAGCCGATGAAAACAAACATGGAGGAAGTAAACAACCTATTTCCATGTATTCTTATGGGTGTTTTGGAGGTTATTGAAATGTAAACAAACATTTTTAGCAATAACACGCTGCGCCTGTGATCGTTCTTAAATTCATCGGAGAACCGATGAGCTTCATCAAAACATTATCGGCTTTACCGTAAACACTCCCCGGAAATTCTGATGCACTTTCCCGGTTTACCGGATCGGAGAATTCTAGAACGCTCCCATACGTACACGCGTACTTGGCATTTGTTCACATGGAGTTAGGATAAGATAGTTGCTCATGGCAAACCAAAAACTGTGAATTAAGAATTTCTTAACTAGGATTAATTTTTTTGTTTATTCTAAATTTAAATAAAGTTTGTTCATTTGCAACTGAATTTTCAATAACTGGCTATGAACCTGAGCAATTTTTAAGAACATTGATGACAAGCTTTTAAATAATGAAAATTTTGGAAAAAATTGGAAACATTCGAAAAAAATGCGAGGGGAAAAAAGACTCGAACTCGAGGTTTCAAAATTTGAAAACTCGAAACTCGACTTGAATTGAAAAAATCACTACTCGCACAACTCTATTTATATTTCATCTTATTGTTTTGCCTATTGGCAGAATGAAACTTGAATGGGCGGTGAATTATGAGGGGTTTTCCCAAAAATTTCAGCGAATACTTATAGTGACTGGAAATCTGTATAAACTTCTTCACAAACAATTATTGGTTGCTGGCAGAATGACCCTTTCATTAATACGTAATACATCACAAAATTTGGAAAAAAATATTTATGCACACGTTTGACCTTCATATATTCCTGAGGTATTTGATGTACGAAGATTACTAAGGGGGGTCCGCTCGGACCCCCAATTTAATATTGAGTTATTTCCAGTCTAAATTTTTTTAAATTTACTCTGACATGATGGAATTATTCCTTACAACCTAGAGATGATCTTTGAACTGCCAGTCACTTTAAAAAAAATTATTTACACCTTTTTTTCAATATTCTTTTTAAACAAGCTAAATTCCATTTTTTTTCAGTGGATATGACCACATTTGTGATTTTTTTTTTTTTTTTTTTTTTTTTTTGTTTTTTTTTTTTTTCATGGTTTTCTTTCTCAATTAATTTTTCATACAGAACTTTTAAAAGCAGAAGCAATGAGTTTTCGAAATGTATTTTTTTTTTTTTCTAAGATATTTTTTAGCACTAAGGGGGGGGGGATGCAGATCCAACGACTTTAAAGGCTTATAAATTCAAAACGATTTGAAAAAAAAGTGAGAAAATTGGTGACTGCATAAAACATACCCTCATTCACACAAACCTGAAAGCATAAGAACGTCAGTCTGAAATAACATATTTTATCTCAAAGAAACAGGCCTGGGATCTGCGCGGACCGGACTCCCCCTTAGCAATATGAAGGATAATGAAGGGAAGTAGTCAAAAATGCCTTTTATGTTATCTTTTAATCTCTTTGAATGAGAAAACCACAATGAACACCACAGCATTGCGACCTACAATTATATAATGGTATCTCAGTCACTTTTTGGCGGAATAACCCCCAAGGTGGTGTCACTTGTAAATCAAGCTCCTATGATCTCAAATGAAAATAAATAAGGTCAACTTTGGTGTTTAAGCAACCAACAAAATAACCGCTCAATTTTTGTCCTTTTTTTTCCTATGAAAATTGGTCCTTGATAATCAAACTCGTCCAATCAAATTTCGTCCTGTAGAACAATTGGTACTTTTATTATTTTCATCCTCGACTGCAACGTCCATGAGTTTTTAGTCCAATTATTTTTATGTTCAAAGTATATCTTTTGTCCTGTAATTTTAATCCAATTTTTATTTTGTCCTTTAAAAAAAAGTTGGTTTTGTCCAATGCTCCTTTCGGTCAGTTTACAGGTGAAATAAAATGAAGAAATAGAATTTCACCAAAAACAAATTAATATTGTATTACTGCTATGTGTGTTACTGTTATGATGAGTTCGCCTGTGCCTTCACGCAAAGTAAAAATTTGCCACATCTCTCATCTCTCCATTAAAACATATGCAGGGTGTTTAAAAATAAACATTTGATACCTACGTGTAAAATTCATTATAATGACCTCAAGAAATTCAGATTTTAGGTCTGACTGTATTTTTCTGGTAATCTAGAACCTAATACTAAAAAATGTTGAGTGGAATTGTTTCTTTTAAAAATAGTTGCTGAGAAATACTTTACTGTGTTGAACAAAGTGGTAAAATCCAATTGAATACGTTCTCTGGTATTGAAATAAAGACCAACGAAAACCTACATAAATGTGGATTGGACGAACCAAACTTTTTTTTGAGGACAAAAAACATTAAACTAAAATTACAGGATAAAAGACATACTCTGGACCTAAAAATAATTGGACGAAAAACTCATGGACGTTACAGTCGAGGACAAAAATAATGAGTGGACCAACTGTACAGCAGGACGAAAATTGAAAGGACAAATTATCAAGGACTAAATGTCGTGGACGAAAAAAAAGTGGACAGAAAAAAACAGGACAAAAAGTCTTGTAACCGAATATTATGTTCAAAATGCTATTTGGGGTTACCTGTAAGAAATTAGATCTACATTTTCAAACGTAAAATCATGCTAATAAACGACCAGTTTTTTCACTTGTATTCCACCATTAGATTCCATGTACCATAAAGTATCTTTTCACTCCAACACAATTCATGAAAAATCACAAGTAAATTTACCATCACAGTTATATCAAACGATGCCCTTTGTTTTGTCCTTGTCTTACTCAGAGTCTTTTATCGGCGTATCACCGCCATGACACTCAATCATCCTAACCTCTCTCCACATCAAGGCTGGTTCAAGGTATGATACAAGAGGTGATGGAGCCGATGAGCCCATATCCTAGAATTCTATGCCCTTAAAAAACTGTGAGTGGGACAAGGACAAAACATAAGACTAGAGACCGAAAACTAAACCGGTTTAACTAGATATAACCTGACCGATGTAACTTTTATATTTGATATAACTAGAGACCGGAAAATGTCGGTGTTTTAAAACCCTTGATTCCGGTGCTTATTTTACCTCATTTCGGTGTTTATTTCCGGACACGAAAAATTGTATTTTTGCTGCAATATTTGTTTCAAAGAGGAAAAAACGCACAACTATTTCTTACATTTATCTCTTCGAAATTAGAAAAGCATGTAAAAAGGTAGAAATTAAGGTGGGGAGTTGATTCATCAGTTGAAAGACTGATGCTCTAAATGGACAATTTGGAGTACTCAAGAGAAAAGGCCAAAAAAGACAACAAAACTGAAGAAACATAATGTTTAACACTCTTCCCAAAGATTCATTAGCCCTTTCATGAGCTGACTGACTCTTTTTCTTACCCATTACCTATTTTGAATGGGATCGAGAAAATTTATGCTCGAACACTACTTTACACTTTATACATCATATAATTTAAGCAGTTACGAATTCACAAGGAGTTAAATAGAAAACTTCGACTCTCTACATTTTATCGATCAACAGCTGATACCTCCTGAAGAAAGTGATAAAACTGAATGCACTGTACGGCACTAGTGGTTTGAGGTTGGGTGATAGCGACAGAATGCTGCAGGAATGCCAGCGCGGCGCCGCGCGTTTGCGGTTGGAGTTATTGAGAGGCGGATCCAATGACGCTAGTTTAGCCCTTGTACGCTAGTGTAGATTGAGGCGCTACCCCACAGCTACAGATCCTTTGTAGAGTCCCTGTCATATATAATTTCTTGCGGGAAACGCCGAATTCTCGCGATACGACATCCTCATTCGGTTCCGCGAGGATTGACTCCAAAGCGTTGACGAAATAGCTGTTTTCGCAATTTGGGGTAAATTAAAACGCACGATTTCGCGATATCGCACTTATCGTGGAAAAATGGCCGATTATGGGTTTATTCGCGAATTAGATTTGGAACCCTTGAGGCACCATCATTACAAATCTCTGGGTCCCGTACGATTTAGACGACTTGACAAGAAGAAGATAATTTTCGCGCGAATCGTAAACGTGAAATTTTCCAGTCTCTAGATATAACTATGATTGTAAATTAATGCGAGATATTTTGAAAATGTTGTTGAAGTGAGCTTATACTTTAAGGTGCATGGAATCGAATGGTGCAATCAAATCTGAGAGAAATTGTCGTTTACTAGCATGAATTTGCATTTGAATATTTGGACCCGATTTCTTACAGGAAACCGCTTGAGAGCGAGTCAGATAGGAACTTTGTTTGGATCCAATTATTTTCATGACGGTCTACTGCGAGACATCTAAATCAAGCGAGGCTGCAAAGAAAGGTTAGAAGTAAAATCTAGGAGCTGATTTTGCTCTTTTGGATGAGACAAGATTAGATAGCGGGAATCGACCGATCTCATCGGTTTAAATGGCGTCACGTGACAGATTTCGAGTCACTCGGTTTGAAATGAATGACTCAAATGACTTCAAAATTGTCACATGATGCCGTTTAAACCAATGGGAATGATCGATTCCCACTATCTTGTCTTGTCTCGTCCTAAAGAGCAGAATCAGCCTCCAGGACTGGTCCTACAGATTGATGAGCAAACAAAGACTAAAAAAGGCAAAATCAACCTTCTATTAAATAGTTTAAAAGAAAAAAAAAATAGAAAAATACCTATACAAGAGTATGCAATTGCGAGTGATTAAAAATAAGTTACCATGTTAGACAGATAGAATAATCTGTTGCTATGCTTTACTAAGGCACTAAAAATAAAATGTATATATAACAAAAACAACGATACCATATTAACAGTAAAATAATTAAATCACTTATCTTATTTCTAACGATAATCAACAAAGTAACAAGGTAATTAACATTTTTTTAAATGATATCGAAACTGTGTAAAAGAATGTTAGCTCAAGAAACAAGTAAATGTTGAAACATTGCAAAGAAAAAGATGTGTAGTTTTAAAAGAAAAAAACAGAACAAATGAAACTAAATTCATAATAACCAATCTTGTATTAAATTAAAATTGACTTACATAAAAGTCGCCAAAGACCTTTTGATCCAAAGGATCATCTTTGGAGGCTTAGCGAGCAAAAAATCAACAACAATATCTGCAATAAAAGACAATGTAAACTAAAAACTTGCTTGCTTGTTTGTTTTTGCTTCTGGTTTTTCTTTTTCTTTTGCTTTAGTTTTGTTAACATATTGCATTATGCTGTTTTTATTAGTTTACATTATTTTTTATTGCTTTTATTGTTGATCATTTTTTGCTCGTCAAGCCATTGAAGATGATTCTTCGGATCGAAAGGCCTCTGGCGACTTTCATGTAAGTCAATTTTAATTTAATACAAGATCAGTTCTTATGAATTTAGTATAATTTATTTAGTTTTTTCTTTTAAGTAAATGATGAATTGACACTTCCAACTCAAGAGTTGTTTTAACTGCTTTATTCAACACTTACTTTTTCCTGAGTTTACCGGCAAAATGAAACAACTGCAAATCACAAATCGCTGAAAACACTAATGCTTCAATCAAGAGGAATCTGGCTGCTGCTGTCTGAGAGTGGTTACGGCAAGCTGACGCAATGTTTTTAGAACAGTTTCCAACAATTTCTTCTTGTCACGCTCACTTTTCTTCAATGCTGAGAATACTGACTTCTTGTCTGCTTCTCTGACTCTGAAACAAATAAAAAATAATGACTTCATAAAATCAATACAAACAAAAAGTAATCCTTCTGATCCAATTTGGATAGAATGACAGAGACTAAGCTTATCCCATGGTTGGTCGAGGCCTGAGCGCAGCGCTCACCTTGATGATTTTTTCTTCGTATTTTTGTTAAAAATGGAGGAAAACTGTCAATTTTTTTTCTAGCTTACTTTTTATTATCCCTCAACAGGTGCGCAAAATTTCAGATTGATGCGAGTACCGGGGGGAGGGGAGCACACCCTTTTCGGCACAACCCCCTTCTTGGGTGAGCGCCGCGCTCACCCCTCAACCAACGGCGTAAGTTATTTTTTCCACTGACTCGCTACTGAAAGTCTGTTACCAGCTGACCTTTTTCTTCCGTTTATCTTACTCAGATTATTTCAAATGCATTGCTATAGCTATGGTCACATTTTTGGCTTTGATTGTAAACAAAATTTCATCTTTAAAAAAAATCGATTGAAGATCAATTTTCACGTAAGAATAGACGGATTTACGTTAAAACTATGCCTTTTGGACTCCATTAAAATTAAATCCACGATTATTTTCAGATGTCATTAAAGTAATAATATATACAAAACAATTATGTCAGAAAAACCGAAGAAAAATGATGGTATGGGTTCTTAAACACAAGATATTCAGCGAGAGTCGCAGGGTGACACCCCTTGACCAATGGCGTCCGTTTGGTGACCTCGACCAACCGCGGGTTTATGTAGTTGTTACCGAATACAGTGAAAGTTCGTTGTGTGGTACCTCGGTCCTGCCTAAAAAAATTCCACTTAGCGAAAGTTCCACTAAGGAAATTGTGGTTAGAATGTGAAAGGTTTCACGGTGCTGAAAAAAATTCTACTAGGCGAGATATTCCACTTAGAAGACGTTCCACACAACAAACTGTCACTGTTCTTCAAAGATGTTAAGTACAACTGACGCTTGAAGCTGCAATCCCCTATCACAACCAACTGAGCAAACTTGCCAGCCTACAGTTGCCTGCTTCGAGCCTTTTCGCACATTCATTATCTCATCATTTGCTCATGTTGACCATTTAGCTGTCCACGTGAATCATTGCACTCAAGTAAATGCCCGTGAATCCTTATCTTTTTCGAATGCAAGCACTGAATATCTATCGAAATGAGAGATAACTGATCACTCACATCAGTCTAGATTGCATAGTCACACAAAAGTACTACAGCTATTCACACAAATGACAACTTCTTATCATGGATCCCTGATAATGATCTTAAATTCCCTGTAATTTTGACTCTTAGTTAGTAAAAAAACTTTGAAAAACTTGATCTCCAAAAAAAACAAATATCACTCAATGAACTATTTGTTCTACTGTGCGGATCTCAAAAAAGATATACTCTTCAGACTTTGCACGATCATAGAAGAGAATATGAACTTTTAAACCAAGCTTAGTTTTTAAAAATCGAACCAATAGAATCGGAGATAAAAGCAAACAAATTTTCAATTGCGTTTTTCTGAGAACTGTAATTTTCTTTATACTTGGTTATTCTTAGGAACTCCTGGGTTCTGTTCCAAATATCCAGAGTTCAAAGACATTGAAATGCTTTTGCCTTTGTAACATAAATATTTTCAGGGAACAAAAAGTGTCCTTTTCAATCGGATTTCAATTTCCTCTTTCAAATCCAATCATTCCAGTTACATCCTAGATGGGGGATTGGAAGTGGAAGGGCAATTCTAGATCAATTTGCGGAACTTGGATGGCAATCAGCACATTCAACTTTCGACCTTCCAAATCCAATTTTATGATGTGGTAACCGGAAATGGGCCGCGAGGAATGGGACTACTCGAGGACGAATATTCCGAATATTCCTTCGCCGTGGAAATTGGAATTATTCCAATTGAAAAGGACGCTTAAAGTGGCTTTGGTAGCACCAAAAAAAAGCAGTTTTGCTTTCAACAAAAAAATCCAGATAAATTGAGAAAAGCGGAGAATTGAGACTAAACTTACTTTTCAAGAATTTTGATTGCGGTTAAAGGATTCACCAGATGATACTTGGAATTCTCTTGACCATGATCATGAAAATACGTTGACCAGTCTTCAGTGGTGAACAAATCAAGCAGCTGTCGAAGCTCAGCAAAATACTGTAATAATATACCTTCTTCCATGCCTCCAACTGGCTCTGATGCAGCAAATTCTGAATAAAATTAAAAATTCCTTATCAAATTGTGGTTTCAATATCTCACAGAAGCATTGAGATTGAGTCAAAACATGTATACAAACTTTCTCCAGACGGGTAAAATATTATAAGCAACAATTTCGAAACTTTATAGAAGACGCTAAAACATGAAAACCGTGCAGCTTTTGCAAAATGATTCCTTTTCAAGCTTCTAAGGGTAGGATTAGTAAGATGACCCATGTCTGATGAATGTAGAGATGAGCAACTTAAAAGTTTCAAATTTCAAATCAAGTCTCTTACTACCTATATGATTTAGTTTGATTCATAAATTAAAAATTCTAGGTTTTTTTTTTTTTTCTTTCTTTCTTTCTTTCTTTCTTTCTTTCTTTCTTTCTTTCTTTCTTTCTTTCTTTCTTTCTCCCTCCTCCCATATATTGATACTCCTCTTTTTATCGCAAGAAGATGGATGTCTGAAGTCTGCAGAGCAAAAGTTGCCCGTCTTCAACAACGAACAACCGCCTGAGCAACCTCTCCACCAAACCACTATTTTCCATTCTTATCCAATTCCAGCCTTTTCATGAGTTGGGAATTTCAAGGATCAAGATGAAAAGAAAATTAGCCCCTCACAGCACAGTGTTCCTAATTAGAAATTAATACTTTATTACCCACTAGCAGCAAATAAAATCTAAATTTGACGCTGCTGCGCGTTGTGTCACGCATAACACCATAAGTGTTATGCTCTTATAAAGAGCATTGAAAAATTATGCACAGCCCCGAAAACAGGGAGCGCTACAAATGAAATCTCACGTCAAATCATGAAAAATCAGGTCAAAGAAAAATTGTCACCTGAATCATAAAACGTCCTATCATTATAATGACTCTCAATCGTTTTTTGTTTATCACTTAGAAATTCCTTCTAATTTTTCTTTTTTTTTATTGAAAAAAATAATAATAATCCCGCCTTTTTCTATGCATTACAGCATTTTGAAAAAACGAAGGAAAAGGACAAATTTAAGAGATAAAAAAATAGCGCAGTGACTTTTTTAACTATTCTTCCCACTATTAGGGTGACTAGATGAATTGAAAAATTCATGTTTCATCAACAAAAAGAAATTACGCAGTGAAAGGTTAAACTCCAACACTTTTTAGGCTGTCACATGCACTTCCATGACTGAAAAATCGAAAGGATAGATGAGATCAAGATTTTGGTGAGAGAATAGAAAAACTTACGTTCGCACTGTATAGTGTCCAAGTTGATTTGTTGTAAAGCGCCACTGGAAATTTGTTTCACATTGTCACTAAGTACAGCCGACAAAATTGATTCTGCGACATGCTTGCACGCAGACTTACAAGCAACTTGAGCAACTTCCAACTAAGATCAAATAATTAAAATGTAAGAAATTTATCAACAGAGCTTTTAAAGCCTTGCCAAAGTATTTTTATATAAAGTTATGCATAGAAATTAGTACATGTTTTGTCAACTAAATGGGGTTTTTGCTAACTTTTGCCTCAAGCGATTGGATGGATAGATTTTGAGAAAAATCCAGCAAAAATTATAATGAGCGCATTAAAAAATTACGAAGCACAGACTCACAAAATGATTTTGAAGTTTAGAATGTAATAGCGGAGCTACGCAGTAATGTCCTGTGACACATACATAGCTTCCCCAATACGCCTTAGACTTTAAAGTTATTTTGTTAGTCTGTAAGTGAATTTTGTAATGTTTTAGTATACTCTTCATAACTTTTGCTGGTTTTTATGCAAGAATGAATTTTTCAATCGCAATATAGTAAAAGCTGGCAAGAGCCCCTTTAACCCTTTCAAACCTGAAAATACTTTTTGTTCAAGGACGGATTTTTGGACATCATAGCTGATCTGGACACACTTTTCTCATATAAAAAGAAGTGCATATTATATTTTCATTTTCTCCATAAGATTCTATGCTATTAAGATGTACATTGGAATGTACACTTGGTTTAAAAAGGTTAATAGAATGCTACTGAAATGCTCAAACGCTGTGGATAACTTTAGAAGCAAATGTATGATATATCATCGTCCATTTGACGTACAGGCATAAGTCGATTTTGGCAACTTTCCAGGAGAGCAAAAACAACCTCGACTGACTCATTGGTTTTAATGACTTACGCTTATACGTTTTCAGTTATATCTTAAAATTATTGATGATTAAGCATTTTTAACATCACATATCATAAGAGCGTCATTTTTACAATTGGAATCAATGAGAAAGTTAATGCTTCAAATTTTCGACTCACGCCTTTACGTCAGATGGACGACAATATAAGGCTCCAAGTAATATTATTCTACTCTGAAATCACTATACTAACGCTGTAGCATAAGGTGCGGTTAATTTTTTACGTTTAAATCATTGAATTCCGTAATACATTTAAATGGATTTAATGTCCGACTTTTCAGACCCCCTCCGAACTGTGAAAACAATAAATTATCGCACTACAATACTGCATCATGGCATAGCAGCTAGACCTGCAGAGCTTATAAATGTTGTTTAGAGCTCAAAAATGTCTGGGAACGCAAGAAATCCAGAGGGCTGATCATTTACTTTGTCGTTAAATCGATCGTTCAGACAGTCTATGAGTGACGCTAAAGGTGGATAGTTGTAAAACTTGGCTGATGCTATGATAACCATCGTTAAAGCGCTCCTTTCTAATAGCATTTTAATGATGGTTACCATAGCAATTACCAGGTTTTACAACTATCCACCAATAGCGTCACTCATTAACTGTCATGACAGTCGGTTTACCAATGAAGTAAATGATGAGCCCGAAGGGCAGGGGCTCAAGTACATATCTGCACATGGGCGCCCGCAGCGGGGGACAAGAGGGGGCACCTGCCCCCCCCCCCCTGGAATTCAAAAAAGTCAAAATTTCACGGTAAAAAATAAAAGGAAAAAAGGACATGCAATGTTAATCAAAGGAGTAATAGTTAACAAAATTCATTATTTGTTTATTTTGTAATGTTAACTCATTTTTTGCAAGGAATATTAGAAAAATAAACATTTTCCTTAATATCATTTTCGTCTGCTGTCCCTTTATCTATTATATCAAACATGTCAAAATTATAATTATTCTTTGATACACCTACCATGGCCTAGTAATTGTACACCATTTGGATGAAAAAAAAAAAAAAACAAGTTCCCCCCCTGAGGGGGGGGGGGGTCTCCTAGACCTTCCATTGAGGTTCAACAATTTTGCCCCCCCTTGGAAATTTTTCTGCGGGCGCCCATGTATCTGCAACTATCTCAACTCCATTGCTCTCTTTATGCAATCGTGCATAATAACTGCCCTAATAGAGCTGTTGCAAAATTTTGCTATAGGCTTACTAATAGTTGATTGTGGGGTAAAATCCTGTAAAAATGATGTAGAGCGCTCCAAAAAATCGCAAAATCCACTCTGGAACTCATAAAATGCTTACAAACACAAGACCGTAATGGCGGTGATTACCGCCTAAATCTTATGGCAATTGTATGCTTCTTCTTCTTCTCTTTGTGTGGTGTCGCGAGGACACCTAGCGAGGATAGCTTATTGAGACAGGGAAAACCTAATATAAAAGGCAGTAACTACCGCCATTACAATCTCGCATTTGAAAGCATTTTATGAGTTTAGGTGTGGGTTGTGTAATTTTTTAAGAGCGCTTTTCGACATTTTTACAGGGCTTTACCCCATAATCAACTATTAACAAGCCTGTGGCGAAAGTTTGCAACAGCTCTATTCTGTTGATGAAGAATTTTTTTTTCATACCAAGAAAGCTATTTACATTTTTGCTGGATCAATTGATCTCTCGACACAAAAAAAACCCGATTGTAACATATTCACTAAGAAACATTAATCAATCCTCATCTTCTTCCTGTTTAGAGCAGACAGTACAGTACTCACCGGTATATTCGTGAAAGATTGAAACTGACTATGAAGAAAAGCAATTAGATCTGTGATGAAGGCTGAGGCATGGCCTTGTGGTTCTACAAGCATCCAATCATACGTTTCGAGCTCTAAAAATTCATTGATTTTACATTTCAACTTTTCGCACGTGTGGTGTTCCGCGTCATCTCTCGCAACCCGGAACAAATGACTCTGGCCGCCAAGCTGTCCTTCACGATGCACTCTGTCAATTTGATGAACAAAATCATACCTCAATATCACTTAAGAAAATCGATTTAAATTTAACCCTTTTGCACACAAATTATAAAAAAGTGCCACTAATTTGAAACCTATACCATTAAATTGAACGAACCTTTCTCATATGATTCCATGTACGAGTAAATTTTTTCGAATTTCCATAAGGCTCCATGTAAAATATTGTCCCTTATATGGAACACTGAGCGAAAGGGTTAAGTCAATTTTCTTTATTAATTTTTAAAAGTTATGAGCCTACTTTGTTTTCTGAGTGACTTTCTAAATGATAGGTCGCTAGTGGTCACTCATTTTCGGAAAATAATAGTTATAAGCTGATTGCTCCTTCAAACCTTATCTTTCAGTGCATTCGTAAGTTTGTAAAGTTCTTCTAGAACCAAACACAATGAGATACATTTGAGTTCAAGATTTATGAAACAACGATTTTAGGTCCTCTGGTCTACTAAAAATTTAGTCCACAGTCACGAGGTCTAATAAATTACAACTAATGACAAAAAGTCTAACGTATTAGGTCCACAGACAAGAAGTCTAATAATCACGAACGTCTACAGGCTTTTGGTCTAGGAAAACAGGTCTACGACGTATGTGCCTAGTTAACAAAAACGGCTTTTAAAAAATTGGTCCACAAAATTTTGCGAGTTTAGGAATAGACCAATCATACGCACTGAATTGAAAAATATTTTTTTGCGGTGAGGACCCATTTAAACAAGAATAGATCCAATAATGCGAGACAAATATCTGTTAATTTACTTCTTGGCGTAAGAAAAGTAAAAAAAATAACCAATGAAATTTCAAGAGTAGACGTTATTTGTTAGTGGGCAAAGGAATAAGGTAGACACATTTTGCAAATAGACCTTGTTTGTGAGCAGACATAATTAGCCAATGGACGAGGAACCGGTAGACATGAAATGCTAAGGGACCAAATGACACATTAGATGAATTGGTTGTGGACGAAATAATAGCATAGACCTATTTGTAAGAAGGCCAAAAAAATAGTGGACTTAATTGCAGTAGACCTCTAACCGCAATGATAGCAATCATGCATTTGGAGGTTACCATCAGTAAAAGAGACATGGATGAAGCTGAGAAGGGACCAAACAAGCAATGATCTAAAGGAGACCAATCATGGTTGGTGCATGCAGGGGTCCAAGAAATGCGGAATCGAGCAATCTCGCATGAAAGAGCGGACATTATTTCAGGAATTTGAGGAATTTTGCCCAACAAAAACAATCTGGGAAAATTGCCACAAAATTTTGGAAACATCCGGTTTTTTGAGTACATACGGTGCATAAATAATAATTTTAAAAAAGAACAACTAACGTTCGGAGCGTTACGGAGCATTTTGCATCCCTGCATTTATTTATTTTACTTATGTATTTATTTTTGCAGATAGAGCCTATACGGCTATGATACACGTCAGGAGATACAAAATAAATGACTTATAAGCTATGAGAAAAATGAGTTAATAATTTCTAATGTAGGTATGTTTTTAAATATGGTTTTTAGGCAGCTTGATTGAAAAATGACTTTAGATCATAATAAGCCCTGGTGAGTAAAAATGATTCAAGTATAAAGAAAAAGACACTCATTTCTCCACCCTTGAATACATTCTTAATTGCCAACGGAAGTTTATTGAATAGTTGAATTGCTGATACATTGACCTTTGCTTTTGATATTTCAAGCCTAATTTCACCGAATTGATATCAGGGTGTCAGCTGTTGTAGCTATGGGCAGGCTCAAGGTCAGATGGACGGATAATTTCGTTAAAATTACATAGTTTGCATATTGCATAAATTATTTCAAGAAGCAATGGAAAATTTTCTTGAAAAGATGAGCAGAATACAATACAAACCCTGTAATATTGGAGACAAACTCTTCCAGATAAACGGTAGCATTTTCTAAATAACCAGTGTCAACAATAATCTGTATGACTTGGGGTAAGGCGACATTTGGTTTTCGAAACAATGATGATAAGCAGCCGCTAAAAGTTCGCGTTAAAAGGAGATGAGTGGATTTCCTTAGCACATCCGTTCTTTCTTCATCACTAAAAATGAAAATACACATTGAATGTTAAAATTTTTGAATTCGGATAGGAATCTTAAGGTGATTCTTCGGCGTTTAGTGCCAAATTCTGACACCAGAACGCTACCTTTGGTTCATGTCAAATAACCAGGCAAAAGTAATTTTTATTTGAAAAAACGGAAAGTCAGTTATTAGGTAATCATCTGAAGAACGTCTCTGCAAAATATCTTGGCAATAAATTCAAAATTAAGGCTGAAAGTATCAAGAAATGGAATATCACAAATTGATTCTTGCATCGCAATACGATAATTCATTTTTTGTTACTTTCAGCCTTGTTTTTGAAGTTATTACCGAGATATTTTGCTGAGACATTCTTCAGATGATTATCTAGTGACTGGCACTCGCTTTTCTTAAATTTAAATTACTTTCGGCCTGTAATTTGACATGAATCGAACGGTAGCACTCAGGGGGCAGAAATCGGCACTAAATGCTGAAGAATCATCTCAAGAGGACAAAAAATAGAACGGCAAGTCCGCCAGTAGCCTACTGAAGCTCAGCAGCGAGAATTTCTGATCAACTTGCAAATAGTTGTCTTGCAGACACAAATCAAGAACAAGCCTTAAACTTAGAGACAAACACTTCAACACAACGCGGCTGTTTCAAACTTATGATACAGGCAATTTAGGGGTCCGTTCAGTTGTAACAACCTCAAAAAATAAAAATAAAAGCACTAAAATCTTACAGAATCCACTACTAAACTCATAAAATGTTTTCAAATGCGCAAGCATGGTGGCGGTAATAGGCACTTGTGATGGGAGATTCTCACTTATCTGATCAAGATCTATTGATACCAGGTCAGTTTAGTAGGCGGTCCAGGCCAACATCTCCCCGCTACAACAACTGTTGATTCCGTCATGTGAACTGTAACACGGGCATGATGAGCATTACAGGGGCTAGATTTGCAGACCAGGGGCACACTTGGAATGCATTAGCCCCGCCTAATTGCTAACTGACCTGATATTAATAGATCTTGCATCTAATAATACTGTCCCTCCATCAAGAAGTGACCGATAAAGAGACGACTTTCCTTTGGCACCGGTGTCGGGTGTCATGGTACCATTAATCAGCTCTTAGTCACTCCTCTGGTGGTTGTTCACTCCGTGAATCTTCCTTCCCAGTATAGAAAGAGTGAAATATTAAGACAGGAATCTCCTATTAATAGTGCTCAAGGAACAAAAAAAGTTCAGGACGGGCAGTCGTCAAACCCAAGGCGGCCTCAAGTGCCTCAACAAGCACCGGTCACCACTCAACTCAACAAACCGCATCGGTCACCACTGAACAAACCGCATCAGACCATTTAAAAATGGCAACACCACAAACTAACCTTAAATGAGTATTGAGAGACCTAAACCAATGCTTTGAAGCACTTAAGGTGAGTCGCGTAGACTCTAGACTGGCCCTAAATAACGTAGAGTTGAGAGCGTTCCCGACACTCAGATGTACAAGCAGAGCCAGAAGTCCTCGACGATACCAGCACTATACATAAAATGAACACTCTCTTATTTTTCTTTCCTTTCGTTCTCTCAAGACTGAGAGAGGTTCAGGCTACATGTAGTGTGGGTTGCGTCAAATCGTCAACGCAGGACTAATGGCTCTGCTTGTACACTCAACCAAACTGGCATCAAATCTTGGATTTAACAGGAGCTCAGAAGTGGATTTAGTAAATTTTAGTGCTACCATCAACATTTTTGCAGGTAAACAACTACCGACCGTTTAATTGCCTGAAGCAAAAGTTTTGCAAACAACTCAACTGTTTTGAAGCACTTTAAAAATCCTGCTTCTAGACAAAAAACAACTACCTTTTACGGGAATAGCTGTAAATAAAATAGGAAAACTTGGAAAAGAAATATTCAGATGATATTCCTTTTAAGTTATAACCCTTACCAGTCTTCGGCCGTTTCCGACCGGCTGCCGCAGTAGGTTCGCGGCCGTGGTTGCGACTGAGAAACAAGTTCCCCAAGTGTCCACCAGAGCCTTCCACACGATGGACGAGTCAAATATAGCTGACATTGGACCCTACGAGAAGTCGAACTTTCATGTCGAATATATCCAACATTAGACCTGAACCAGACTATTACGCTGTCGGATATATCCGACATTAGACCGGTAAGGGTTAATTCTTCTGAATTTAATTCATTCTTACCTCAGATCCAAGTCTTCTGAAAATTTTAGACAGGCATATATGTATTCTTTAACTTGCTGATAAACTTTTGGCACCATCGGTGAGAATGGGAACTGTCTTGGGAAAGGCGATGAATCTAATGTTTCATTGAGATAAGGGAATGTTTGCAAAACTTGGTTGTACTCAGCTACATCGGAGACCTAAAAAAACAAATATGAATATCCATGGTTAGATGAACAAGGAAGTTGAGTACTTGCACTCTCCAGGACAATAAAAGAACTAACTATGCAAATGGTGCCTTTTTTCAGGCCTGTGTTTAAATACGGTTTTTCTTAAGTCGAATCGAGTTCGAACAAATACTTCAGAAAAAAAAAACCGAATTCCAAACTAATATCGAATATTTTTAGTACTATTCTTTTAGAAATGTTCTAGTCTAAAGCTCCCATTAAATTTTTGAATTTATCCCATCAATGAGTGCATCCACTATAATTATTTTCACAACGACCATTTTCAAGCTTTTTAGCTTATTTCATTTTCAGTAGAAACATCATTTGGAATAATTAAAAATAATCAACAAATGAAAAATTTACCACTCATTCAGTGTAATGGTTCAGAATTAACGAGCTATAGCGATAGAGAGGATTTGTGGGGCATGATAAGGAAACTTCATGGAGGCAGCCATGATAGAGATCTCTTATGGACCTTTTTCACACAGGCTCAGTTTGTTTGCCTCATTTTTATTAACCTTTAAATTTTTAAAAAAAGATTGCGACAGAAACAATTGAAATTGGTTATAAACAAAAGTACGAGTATTATAGAGTGGCTATCTGGACACAGAAATCAATATAACTGTTTCTTTTGGAAGGATTTGCATGATAAAGAAACTAACACATAACAGAAATATGCAAAATTTCCTCACCTGGATAGTTGTATCACAATTCTGTGTCCAAATAGCCACTCTTAAACAATTGCACTTTTGTTTAAAACCAATTTCCGCTAGATTGTTTACAATTTTTGATTTAAGGTTAAAAAAAGTGAGACAAACAAAGCAAATTTAGATCGCCCATGCTGTCACACTTTGAGATAGGACTTATAACATGTATGACCCCCTCTATCGCTGTAGCTCGTTCAGAATCGATAATTAGAGGAGAGGGGGAATAAGGTATCCGTCCATCATAAGTTTATTTTTATGAACGAACGCATGCATCAATCTCGAAACTTTTTGCTTTCCAGTTTACTACCGCATCAGTCTGCCACAGTCTGCCACTGTCTGCCACTCCCTCGAAAACATAATAATCGCACTTGGTTGTCAAGTTTCTAGAGGAATCAATCAAAAGAGGGGATATAAACAGTTTGACAGCATTGTGGAAACTAGAAAGCTTCAGGAACCATAGGCAGTGCATGAGAGTTGAAGACCGATGCACCAAAACTATAGCTCCCAAAAAGGAGAGAATTTCAAATTCACCTGAGACAAAATCATCCGAATGTGATGATGATACCTTGTTTTAGTGAGTTGAAGGAAAATAACTATTTGAAAAATCAATGAAATAAGGAAACTTATTCCTTCCAAAATTGGGCCATCTCCTAATTCCTGTACCTTATACGTGACCTCACATGGGAAAAAGGACCTTAGTGCCCTGAGAGTCAAAAGGGAGATATTATTATTAATAAATGAAGGAATGTTTTCTGAGCATTTTTACGCCAACAACGCCCAAAATTGTCAAACCAAACCAAAGTTATGGTAATTTGAGTTTTACAGTAGTTCAAAATTCTTAGTTTTGAGAAAAAGAGGTTTACAGTTTTGTTATTATTACCCCAAAACAACCATAAATTAATTGTAAGTACTGATACAATTCACAAAACGAGACCAAAAATAAAAGTGGCAAGCTACTAACCTCAAAGCTACAACAACAATATGAAAGGGACCTTGATTCCACTTATGCAAGAATACATTGAGGAACGAAGGTTCCTTTTCCTCATTCCGACCTGCTCTTGCTGAAATGCATTGTTAAGCTACCTAGCGGCCAAAAAATGAACTAATATCTCGGAAACTTACTCTTGAGGCTTCTACAGAGCACTTGGTGTCAAGAACTCAATTTCGCATTTTTTGACAGAGCTCACTAAAAATTGCTCTTCTGAAAACTTTTGTCTTCGGGAACTAAAGTTGTCTCTTTTCCCGTGCACGGTCACATATACCTATACAAACACAAGTCTTATACCTATATAACTACTTATGCAAGGTCTCAACTTGTATGAGTCCTATTCATGAATATGTGATAAAAAAAAGTGATTTCAAACATTTCGAGAAGTTCGTGAATGGCAAGAGGAAAGAAAGGGGACAAAGGAAGAAGGGGAAAGAAAAGGGACAAATATTTTTTCCATTTACAAACCTGAATTGGCAAAAAATCTTCAGCTTCTAAAATTTCTCTAAAAATCTGGACCCAGCGCTGCATCAAGACTTCATTATAATGTTCTCGAATCTCATGTAGAAGTTCAAAAAGTTGATTTACTGGGTAACTATAGCCCTGAAAAAAAAAAAGATTGACTCTCAAAACAAGTTCTGGACAAAGCAGAATATTGAAATAATGGAAGAAGTTTTACTCTCTGTACTCTCCGAGGACATTTTGTACTCAGGATTCAGAAAGTTTTCAAACCGTGAGAGTGATTTGGAACTGTTTTTTTACAAAAATCAACGGTGACCTTGTTTCATTATACTTAGGCGTTGGAAAATTTTGTCGTTATTTTCGGCTGATTTCAATGTTATTTTTCGTTGATTTCGTTGTTATTTTTTGTTGATTTCAGTGTTATTTTTGCGATGCTTTTTGCGTCATAGAGAAAAAAATATAGCGTGTTTAATGTAATTTAGTTAGTTTTATGACCCGTCACCCTCCTATTTTAACTTTTGTAATGATGAAGACTTCAAATTCCTCCTTAATTTTAGCTACCTGTGAACCGTAACGCAAAAAACTTGAAAAATCGTGGTAAATTCAACGCGCACGCACTTTTACGATAATTCCGCAAAAAGTCAATTTCGCGATTTCGCTCAAAAAAGCCGAATTCCGCGATTTCACTGATTCAATAAGGCCGAATTTCGCGGCCATTTCGCGGTTTCATGGCGATTTCGCGCAAAAACCAAAAAAACGGCCGATTTCGCGTTTTCACACTTTGCATTTTTGTAATCAGGGGACCGTGATCGATGCTCCTATATAGTTTTCAAGGTCAAAGGAGCATTTTAAAAATTTCGCGGCGAATCGCGGTCGCGAAATTTTTCAACCTCTAATTATACTACAAAGACACCAAAAATAAATTGCTGATTTTGCAAAAACTTCCACAGTTTTGAAGGAATTAAATGGCTGTGCGCTTTGGCTTATTTTGCACCTCAACACTCAACAGTGACTATAAAAGTAAAACAATAGCAATTAATGAAAATAAAGAACAAACAAAATCTTGCACAAGTAAACGTTTATTTCTGTTCACACCAGTTTCTTCAAGAGCATTCAAATTCAAAGCAATCTATAAATTGTGCTGGTTGGAATGTTGGCCTCTTAATTGCGTTTTAAGAGAATATAAAGCATGGAGCCTCTTAATTGAAGTGAAACTTTGAATGTGAAAGAAATAAGAAAGACAAACTCGGTTTGGATTGAATTGACGTATAAGCCAGATAGAACCGATCGCCCAAATTGAATTGATAGACTTTCACCATTCACAGGTCCATCAAGATTTGTGAATGGTGAAGCTCCATTTTAAAGAGAAAAGACAAGAAGGAGTCTCAAAAGAGACTTCCCCGTAAATTTACACACATTATTAAGTTAAAAAAAAGACAAAGACATTTGTATTGTTTTTAGGAAACCTTTCAGAAAGCACAGGTTATTCACTCTACCTTCACACTACCTTCTAGAATCATTATTGTGCACCTTGAATAATGGGATTATATCTCCATCTATCGTAAAAAACCAAAGAAATCCTTAAATTTAAAATAAAATAGTGAGACTAAAGATATCTGAACAAAATGTAGCCTTTGCTGGAATGAAAATCTTGAATAAGCTACCTCTAAACATCAGGAAGAGCTTCTTAGCGGGTGATCTGCAAGGTGTCTCCTATCTCACGTCAAATAACTTTTTTAACAGATGCCTTTTACACTTATAATGAATTTTTTTTAGAATTAATTTATTTATTTATTAGTTTTCAGCACAATGGAGCTGTTGCAAACTTTTGCTACAGGCTTATTGATAGTTGTTTCCGGGGTAACATCCAGTAAAAATGACGATTAGTGCACTAAAAAATCACGAAATCCACTCCTAAACTCACAAAATGCTTTTAAACGCGAGACCGTAATGACGGCCGGGGCCACGGTTTTCATTGGGGTTCCCTATCTTCAATCAGCGCCATCTACACGAGGTGTTCTCGCAACACCACACAAGAAGAAGAAGAAGCGTACAATTGCCATAAGAAAACCGCGGCCTCGGCCGTCATTACGGTCTCCCATTTAAAAGCATTTTGTGAGTTTAGGAGTGGATTTCGTGATTTGTTAGTGCGCTAATCGTTATTTTTACAGGGTATTACCCCATTGTCAACTATTAATGAGCCTGTAGCAAAAGTTTGCAACAGCTCCATTATAATGTCCTTATGCAGGCTCTGTACACTACCCATTGTATCTGTGATTTCTTCCATTTATTTCAAGCTCATTTTTTTTTACAAAATATTTCAGGGGTGCAAAATGTTCCAAAACTTCGGAAGTTTCACGCGATCCATGACTTAGTTCCTCACAGGATTTTAAAAAATTTCCTCACAAAAATTTGAAAATGATGACTTTTTTTTGGTTATTTTAACATTTCAACACCCTATATACTCAAAATGACCTATATTTTCTCATTTTTTACACTATTTTCCTGGGAAATCCTTGCTGCCAATATTAAAAACAAAAAAAAACAAAAACAAACAAAAATATTTGGACAAATTTCCTCACTTTTCTAGAAATTTCCTCACTTTCACGCGATCCGCGGATCGCTAGATTGGGCACATTTTGCACCCCTGAAATATTTACTGGCAAGATCTGCAATTTTTAATGATGATATGAAATCAACTCATTAGTTTAAAGATTCCTTTACATGATTCATCTTTGCCAAGTTTGAAAACTATCCTAATTGCTCTTTTTTGTAATACAAATACTTTTTGCAATTCATTGCAATATTTTTATGTTAAAGCAATATTTTACTTTGGTCATGAACAATAGAGTATAATGAGTAAACTATGATTACAGTATTTGGACATGGATCTGAGAATCCTTTTTTTTTAGTTCATAGTAACAGTTTTATGACCATTGGGTTCTTATTCTTAATCTTTTCTGTTTTGATTCAAAGTATTAGTTTCTGACTTGTACCATAGCCTTCTGTATGGGCTCTTTGAATTAAATTGAAAAATAAAATAAAACAAAAGGCACGGAGAGCACACATGCGCGACGTTAAAAAATTTCACACTGACTCACTTGTCCCCACAGTAAGCCGCAGTCGCTGTGAGGAAAAGCAAGCATGAGCCGCAAGAATTTGAAAAAGATTCTCACACGTTACAAATAGGCCAAGAGAGAAATATACCGTATTTACCCGTGTATATCCCGCACCCTACATTTTAGCGATGGGGGAAAAAAAAAAAAAAAATCTGCATGTAAAACCCGCATTTTTTGAAGAGGAGATGAAAAGCTGGGGGGGAAATATGAAACGAAAAAGAATCGAAACATGAACTTTGGAATGGAAAACTATTAATTTATTATTTATTTATTAGTAAATCACTGATTAAGGGTGTGAGAAATCAAAACAATGCGTGGAAATTGTGATTACGACTAGCGTTTCGGGGGCGGAGCCAATTGAGAAGTAGGTAAACAAAACGCACGGTGCAACAGGCCCGCAGTCTGGTCAGTCCAGTCGGCCGCGGCAGTCCCCGGTCCATGCCAACGTTCCCGCACTACACCGTGCGGTGGTTCTGATCAAAACAATGGGTGGAAGTGCGGGACTCGAATGCGACAAGTGTCTCAAGGGGGCGGAGCTTATTCAAAAATGAAGAAAACGTGTGCAGCAGACGGTCAGGAGTGTGACAGTGTGTGCGCCGCTGTATTCAGAGATAGAATGCGAGCGCAATGTTGTTGCGGGTTGCGTCTAGCGCTCTACCCGCGTATAACCCGCACCCCCAATTTTTTCTCTCGATTTTAAGAAAAAAGGCGCGGGTTATTTACGGGTAAATACGTTGTAAGATTTATTTCATGAATCAGCTGAAAGAAATGAAAGCTTAATCAGTGAACCCTGTTTCATGTGTTTACATTAAATTCATTCACAATGCAAAATTCTTACCCTGAGTGTTGTACAGAACAGCATGATTAGATCTTTGATGTGGAGCATCAGAGTTGCGTCTGTGCAATACGCCTGAAAACATTAATTTAAAATTACAAAAGGAAAGGACAATGAACATTAGGCTTATAAATACAAAAACTCAAGTGCCAGCCACTTTATTTTTGTGATTTTTCTTTGAAGCTTTTAGAATAAAACAAGAATAATGATCTTGAGCTTGTTTGAAAGCTTGTTTCTTTGCTTGTTTTTGAATGGGAGATTAATGTCTGATTTGTCTCTCTCTTTCTGCAGAAACATACAGAGGAAGGCCTCAAACTAGATAGGAATCTCCCATGGTACCTGGATAGTTCTGCCACTACGCCTTAAACTTTAAAGTAATTTTGTTGGTCTGGAGTGAATTCCTTAATTTTTTCAAGCGCTTAATTTCTGCTGAACTTTACTCAAGAATCAACTGTTCAATAACTTACAGCAAAAGTTAGCAAGAGCTCCATTGCATGTGACCGAGAGGGACTTTAATCTCTTCAAAGTGACAATGTTCTGGTTTGAAGATAGCTTTTTTTTTCTTGGTCTTTTTATTACACCACAAGCAAACACAGGTCAAAGCACATTTCACACCTCTACTGGAGTGACGTCAAAAGTTTCATGAGAATAAAAAGCAGAAACAAAAAAAGCTTGCGATGGGTTTCTAGGTTTCTCCGTTTTACCTTGAGATGAAAATGAGACAAATAATTTCCAACTGAACTTACCGAATGGGTTCTTAAAGCATTAATGATATTTGAAAGGGCTTTGCTCCAAAGTTCATCCAGATATGTTCTATTTACAAGACCATTACTAGTATTTAAAATGTGATCTTCAACAACAAAAAATCCAACAACGCCGTGTAGATACTGCCTATAGCTTGCAATGGTTTCATGCTGGAAAATAGGTGAAAATTATGATTTGGATATAAATCATATAAATCAAAGTTAAAAAAAATGAAAGGCAATGTTTTTTTCTCTTTAATCATTAAACTTCCAAAATAAAGGAAAATACTAAAAACATGGACTTCAAAATGTAGCAAGCAACCTAAACATAAAACAAAATTAAGGTGACTATAGGCAAACCTTTTCTACATTTCAATCAGATGGATAGCGCCACCAGTCACCTTTGAGAAAAGTCTTGTTGTTGGCATTTTAAATTGAAAACAAACAAAAAACGCAAAATTCAAAGATGTTGACACATCTGACGGCCGTTTTAAGATTTGGGGGCTCAAGGGGGGACCTTCAGAGAAATGATCCAAAATTGAACGATACATGGCTAAAAGGGTCTTAAATAGAGAAAAAGAATGGTTCAAACCGCGAGTCAAACCGACTTTCCAATGAAAAGTTACGGCCGATTGAAATTTAGGGATGCCTTTTTGGGAAACCCAACTACCCCTCAATTTCAATCGGCCGTAACTTTTCATTGAAAAGTCGGTTTGACTCGCGGTTTGAACCATTCTTTTTCTCTATTTAACCCATTGCCATGCCTTGACAAAACGTTTCGTCAAGCACGCCCCGGGCAACGGCAGCGTTGACGAGCGGGCTCGTCGGTGCAGTCGCTGTACTTTTCTACTATGTTTCCGCTAATTCCCGATAGGTAGCGCCACGTGTATTGGATGAGAATGTCCTTGGCAACTTACGCTACCAACCTATGAATAATTTTACAGGTTGCATGAAGTTAAAAAAATAAAATAATAAAAATGGCATGGCAATGGGTTAAGACCCTTTTAGCCATGTATCGTTCAATTTTGGATTATTTCTCTGAAGGTCCCCCCTTAAGCCCCCAAATCTTAAAACGGCCGCCATTTTGGAAGGGGGTTGTTTTTACGACTTTTGGGGGGCATCACTTTTTTCGTCTCTTAAAGAACTTTCAAATGATGTATCACAAGCTATACCTTTACATTTGAAAATTTTTACGTAGGGCCATCCGAAACCCCAAAATTTTGGGGTGAAGGGGCCTTGAACCCTTTTTCACAAAAAAAAGGCATGTGATACACCAAAAGAAAGCCCTTAGTCTGCCCTTTCAGAAACTTCTTAGTTTTTTGAAATCCAATAATTTGGAGGGTCACAGCGGTCAATCGAAGATTACCCCTAAATTTTTTGAAAACCACCCCTAACTCAGAAAGGGTGGTTTATAGAAAAAAACTTGGGGGTGAAAAAGTTTTATTTTTTTATGCCGTATAAGATTCTAATGTCAAATCATACCCTTTCCATTTGATTTTTTCGAGATACGAGTACCCACCCCCCTAAATAACCCCCAAGGGATGGTTTTGGGGGGCTGAAAATATTTTCCCCGAATTCTTTGGGGTCGATATACATTACACGTGTTTTACCGAATTTTCATATTTGCCTTAGTTTGGCCGCAATAAAAGCTGGCCAGGTGGTCTGAAACACACTGTACATATGGACTCTAGAGTTGACGATGCAAGATTAAATTTGGTCTTCTTTCTTAGCAATTTAATTCCAAAATGTCTATATTAACATGCAATCAAAAACATAAGCTCATTAGATTTTTTGATTTAAGAAAAAAAATTGAAAACTGGTTTTAATACCCACTTAAGAGTAATTTCCAATTGGCAATATTCCTGGAATTTAAAACAACTCAACATACGGTTCATCATTCAGTTATTCCATAGGAAAGGACTAAACCAGCAGCGGCTCGTGCGATATGGAACAAATGTTTCTCCTCCATTAGAATCGACGTAGAACAATCGATTGCAGGTGACGCGCTGCTTCTAAATTGAATCGATTCTTTTGCATTGAAACAAACAGAGAATTAATATTGTTGCCACATTGCACGAACTGCCGCTGGACTGAACTGAGTTCAAAATAGGGATTAGTTAGGGATGAAAAAACAGTCGAGGACAAAAAGAATATCAGGCAACTCCTGGATGTAGGCTACCCGCAATACTCATCTCAATGAATTTAAGCATTGCAAGAGGCCTACCTCATGGAGACATCTGACATTCTTTTTGTCCCCGACTGTACTTACATACTGATTGTGAGATACTCACACTCGCCCAAAAATCCAAGGTATGCTTACCATATTGATGGGTGGTTGCAAAACAAGCTTAGCTTGACTTTGTCGTTGATTTCGATAATATTCTTGGAAGACTTCTTTGGAAGACAGGACAGAGTGAATATGCAAGCATCTATACACAGGCGAGAAATCTATCAAGTCTTGAGCACTCAGATCTTCTTCGAGCTCTGAACTTTCAACTTCTCCTATAAAATTAACACAGCTGTAGTCAATTGTATGAAGAATAGAGGTTGTTTCACAAAAGTTGGTAGATGACAGATGAGTTTGTTTTCTGCGCAGAGACAAGTTTGTGTTTTTGCGCATGTGCAAGAACAAAAACACGTCTTTGCGCAGCAAGTCGCAAGATCTATCATGGGCCTTCCTTCGTGAAACAAGCTCTAATTTGATTTTCATAATTGAGGCTATCTCTGGAGGAAGGGCCCATCAAACACCAGGCATGCTCATCTGAGGTAATAAACCTTAGGGTCTCATAAGAGTTTACTCAGATGAGCACACCTATCATTTTATGAGCCCTTTTGCTGGCGATGGCCTCAATTACTACAAACCATCAGGATTTAGAAACATGGTTTTTTTATTTCTTGAGTAAATGACATGATAATGGATCGTCATCAGCTATTTTGTTATATAAGACATTCAAGAGGAAGAATTTCTTCCAGAATCCACAATACGCTGAATCCCAAAAGATTTCCTGTGAGCAATGAAAGGACACCGCTTGTATCTTATAGGAAGGGCTCCCTATGAATTTTGTTGGGACAAGAAGAATGCCCCAAAAACCTTCCAGGAACCAACTTTCAGCTTATGACAAAAAACAAGGAAGTTAAAAATTATTCTCGCATAGCGATCCTGCCGGGCCCAGTGCAGTGGTCAGCTGCGGTTCTGTTCCAAAGCGCTTCATTCACCGAAATGGCTTTCCGTAAATTCGTCACCACTTTCCTTGCCTCTCAACTCTTTGCTCCTCTCCTCATTCTGCTCCCTGTGGACAATCGTGCAATAGCATTCACTATAGACTGTTTTAGTAGAGCGATATATCGTATCGATTGCCGTCCGAGGGCCTCTGGTTCCAAACAAACTCTGGTTCAATGTAATTTCCCCATAAGCGAACTTTTGAACGGAAATTTAGGGTATTAAATCAAACAATTAATGCGACCTTGTTGCGATTATGAATTCTACGTCCTCAAAAATGCTTAATTATGCCTGGTTCCTTGACTAAAACTGCCGAATTCAATAAGATATTACAGATTAAATGTTGCATTTGTAGGTTAGAATAGCCCGAAATCCCGCCAATTCCACAACAACAATAACAACATTTGGGTGATTCCAACCTCCAAACGCATCGTTTAATCTGTAATATCTTGTTGATTCCGGCAGTTTTATGGGTGGAACCAGACAAAATTAAGCATTTTCGAGGACGTAGAATTCATAAACGCAAAAAGGTCGCATAAATTGTTTAATTTAATACCCTAAATTTCCGTTCAAAAATCCGCTTATGGGGAAATTACATTGAACCAAAGTTTGTTTGGAACCAGAGGCCCTCGGACGGCAATCGATACGATATATCGCTCTACTAAAACAGTCTATTACACAACTGTCACGCGCCGAACAATTAATTGAGACAAAGTACAGTTAAAAGAGAGAGAGAAAATATGGCTGCAATGAACATCACACTACTCTTGAGTGAAACAACTTAACAATTACTGCTCAGATCAATTTGCATGCTCATATTGCTCTGCTTGTATTTAAATCGGGGCAACTGGGTTTAAGGTGATTCTTCAGTGTTTGGTGCCGATTTCTGCCACCAGAGCGCTACCTTTTGATTGATGTCAAATTACAGGCCGAAAGTAATTTATATTTAAGAAAAAGGAGTTTCAGTTATTAGATAATCATCTGAAGAACGTCTCTGCAAAATATCTCGGTAATAAATTGAAAAATAAGGGTGAAAGTATCAAAAACTGGAAAATCACAAATCGATGCTTGTTTTGAAGTGCAATATTTCATTCTTTAGTACTTTCAGCCTTATTTTTGAAGTTATTGACGAGATATTTTGCAGAGGCGTTCTTCAGATGATTATTCAGTAGCTGACATTCCGTTTTCTTAAATATAAATTAATTGTGGCCTGTAATTTTACATCAATCAAACGGTAGCGCTCTGGTGGCAGAAATCGGCACTAAACGCTGAAGAATCACCTTAAGATTCCATTTGAATGACTTTCTTAACAAATAATTTACAAACCTGTGAATGGATTGGGTGGAGGGGGAGCGGGTCTTTTCTTTTTTGTTTTTCGATGGATGGCAGCTGGATCACTTCCTACCTGCTCCGCAGTCTTTGAGTGCAAAACAAAACAAAATAAGGCAGTTTAGAAAGGAATGAAAATTTGATTGGGGAAATTATTGAGATGCAAGACTTACTTGTATTTTTAAAGAGTCAATGATCATTGATAGAGCTTGAAAGATGTTGATGTTATTTTTATCAAATTTTGATGTTTTATACTGATTTCCAAGTCTAGGCTGATTTTGATGTTATTTTTTTACATAATTTTTGCAGTATTTAAGGTAAACATCAATGTACTATTTATTTCATAGCTGTGAGTTTGGTAACTAAGATGTACTGTGTCATGTTGGGCACACTGGGGAATAGGCTTCCACTAGCTACTTGCTAACCAGTGACTACAGCAGAGTCAAGGTTCTATACTTCTGTTCTTATGATTTAATGTGAATATTCTATGAGTAGGTGTTCTACAGTTATACCCTTTATTCTTATTTACTCTGAATACTACACCCGCAATGCTTGAATTTTTCTCTAATTTAAGGCATGTTTCGGAGGAACTTGCTATTGACTGAATGAGATTAGTGCTTTTAAAGACAGTGAATAAAGACACATCTCCAATAGATAAAAAGTAACCTCTAATTGCTGCGATGCCAAATTTTGCCAAATCATTCATTTCACAAGTTTTCACAGATTTTTGCTTTCACTTCATGCAATGAGCGTGATTTCGCTTGAAAAATTGAAAAAGCTTGATTTCACAATATTTTGCTTTGCATAGTAGAAAGCAGGGGGCCAAAGTTCTGTTGAGATGCCGTTTAAACTAAGGAGGTTAATCGATTCCAGTTATCTTGTCTCGTCTCGTCCGAATGAGCGGAATTAGACAGCTGCTCAGCAGAATCTCTGGAATAAAATCATAGAGTCTCCTCAAAGAGGTTTATTCAAAAAGCCGTTTTTGTGACCCCCTCGTGGATGTATGAAAATTTCAGGGGTGATGGAGCTCGTCGTGGAGAGCCTGAATCTGGGCTTGGAATTTCTGTAGCCCCCCAGGAAGCGGTGTTGCCAAGCTTCAAAGTTGACATCATTTTTAGGTCATAACTCTTTAACAAATGAAGATATTGACCTGCGGTTTGTTTTAAATGATAGGAAATAAAGAGTACTATCATTATCATACCCAAGTTAAAGGTTTTAAATGATTTTTGTCCAAGTTACGGCGATTTTTTTTTTTTTCAAGACTTAAAAAATGACGTTTTCAACATCTAAAAATACTGCGCTCCTGCAGATCGGTATAAACTTTAGGTGCAAAAAAACTAGACTTCATGCCCTTTCAAATGGAGCAAACAGCGATCTGGGGAAATCATTTGTCTTTGAGCTACAGCTGCTCAAATTGCCCCATCAAGCCCCCTGGGGTCCCCCAAGGAGCATTGTCACAGAATTCAAACAGCAACACATATCTTGTGATAAATCGTTCGAAAGGTCATGAAATTCTAAGACTTCTGGTGCAAAGCGGAAGTTATTATCGTTTTTCGTTTTCGATATATCGAAGGTCAAAGTTTGATTTTGAAGATGGAAGTAAATTGAACTTAATATTCGATATCTCGAATACAAGGAATGATATCGACCTCCGGATTGCACCAAAATTCTAAGTTTTTAATGCTCTTTTGATTGATGTATAACTCAATAGGGGTCGCGCATAGGTATTTTTGAGATAGCCCCTTTGAGGGGGCAACATTTTCAAAAATTGTTGGAGGCTCTAAAATCAAATTTTGACTGAATCAATGTCAAAACTGTTTTTAAAAATGAGAAGTACTTGCTTTATAAAATATTTTGGACCCCCAATTTCTTTAATTCCGACTTTTTAAATAGAAGTAATGATTTTATGAAAATGGGTCCAAATATAACTTTGATCTTCGATAAATCGATAACGAAAAACGATAATAACTTCCGGTTTGCACCAGAAGTCTTAGAATTTCATGCCCTTCTGAACGATGTATCACAAGATGGGTGTTGCTGTTTGAATTCTTTGATAATGCCCCCAGGGGGCTTGTTGGGGCAATTTTGAGCAGCTGTAGCTCAAAGACAAATGATTTCCCCAGATCGCTGTTTGCTCCATTTGGAAGGGCATAAAGTCTAGTTTTTTGCACCTTAAGTTTATACTGATCTGCAGGAGCGCAGTATTTATGGATGTTGAAAACGTCATTTTTTAAGTCTTGAAAAACAAAAAATTGCCATAACTTGGACAAAACTTGTTTAAAACCTTTCAGTTTGGTATGAAAATGATAGTACTTTTTATTTCCTATTGTTTTAAACAAACCGCAGGTCAATATCTTTATTCGTTAAAGAGTTATGACCCAAAAACAACGTTAACTTTGAAACTTGGCAACACCGCTTCCTGGGGGCTACAGAAATTCCAAGCCAAGATTCAGACTCTCCACCATGAGCTCTGTCACCCCTGAAATTTTCATATACCCGCGAGGGGGTCACAAAAACGGCTTTTTGAATAAACCTCTTTAACGTAGAGTCGGTCTCTCGAAAGATTTTTGCAGATCCTAGACTTAAAAGAAACCTCATAAGATTACAACCAATTATAAAACTCTGCCGATGAGAGTTATACTTACATGCCTCATAGCAACCTCACCAATTTTGGGTGAAAATTTCCAAATGTTTTCCAAGAAGTCTTTCAAATCTGACATTGAGGCCTCTTTTATATTTTCTCTCATTCTGTAACAAAACAAGAGCACGGAGAGATGAGCGATGAGCCACCAGGGGTCTAACTTACAAAAGGGAATAATATATACAATATTTGATACATTTGAGATATGAAAGCTTTATTCATAGAATTTTTTTTACAAGTGCAAGTTTAAACTTTCAAAAGTAAGACCACTTTCAAACAAGTTGTGTGTCAGTTAATGCTAATTGTTAATCATATTAATTTTAACTTATTCATTGCAATCATGATGCACCTCAAGCATAGAATAAGAAGGGAACAGAAGCGAAACTCCCATAAGAGACAATGGGTCACTCGGATAGGCTTAGTTTTGTTTAGCTGGTTAGTACGCTGGGAACCATTTTTAAAAGCCCGCGCGCGCAAAACCGATGCCAGAGCCCCCAGAGTCTGAGAAAACATCGTACTTCGGGTTTGTTTACATGCTGGTGAACCACCGTGTAATAACCAGGTTGGCCATGACACCGTGACCCAAACCGGATCACAGTTTCGCTTCTGTTCCTCTTCTTATTCTATGCCTCAAGAATGTCTAAAGACTGTAATGCCCAAAAGAATCTTTAGATAGACAGATGTTGATCAGCAAAGGCAGTGAAAGATTACTTTTTTAGAAACTCTATGGCACTGTAATCTTTGCATTGGACCAAAACACAACAATGGCCCTCAGAATGTACACAGTCTAGCCATAAGTTCTGTTAATCGCTATTTTGCCAATAGCAGCCAAACCACTGAGAATAAGTATACAACACTATATATATTCTGAAACTAGACAAAAATGCTACAAAACCATGCAGCTTTTACGTGATGTAAGCACCTGTACTTTGCGCAATAGGCAGCGATATCTGTCAACGTCGGACTACCGTTGGGCCCGCACTGATAACACTCGACTGCCATAAGTTCTGTTATGCGCTATTTTGCCGACAGCAGCCAAACGACTAAGAATAAGTACATAACACTACATATATTCTGAAACTAGACAAAAAATGCTACAAAACCGTAAGTTTTTTTATTTTTTCCCCGAAAATTTGATGCCCAAAACTTCATTTTCAACCAGGCATAGCTAGTAATTTTGTCGCGCCCAACAGCAACCCGACCTTGACATATATCAGTGCTTATTACGGGAAGTACAGGGGCTTACGGCACATAAAAGTAGCATGGTATTATAGCATTTTTTGTCTAGTTTCAGAATATATGTAGTGTTGTATACTTATTCTCAGTCGTTTGGCTGCTATCGGCAAAATAGCGATTAATAGAGCTTATGGCTAGACTGTGTAAACAAATGAGCAAAAACGCTTCCGATGGCGGCGCCTATGGTTTCACTTGTCTCAACTTTCGAAAGACAGGGACTCTAGCAAACACCTCATTGAAGGATTATGATACAAAGGGGAAAGTGATGATGAAAATATCCTTACGTGGAAATGCTCTCTTTCATGCGTTGCAAAAACCTATACTCTGAGACTCGAGGTAGATGTAAATGTTCTAGTTGTTCTAATGTTTTTAACGCATGATAATACCTGAAAAAAAGAGGAAAAAGTCAATTACTGTCAATGACGCAGAGGCTTTCATTAAGGGCAACTCACAGACATTTTGGGGCTCAGGGGCCAGGGCAAAAGTTGGGTTTCTGGGCCTCTTGGACTTTTATTGAAGGATCAAACCCCAGTGACCTCAGTTAGAATACTCCGGATGTAAGCTCACAGCCAATTGCCCCTATTACTCCCCTTCTGGACAGCCCTGACTTCAAATAAATGTACCCTTAAATGAAAGCAACAAAACTAGGAGCAAAATATTCAGAAAAAGACTTTCAATTAACCTTTTCACTACATTTGATACTCATCCCGTTTCATCCCACACTTTCTCCGCCTGTACAGCAGCCGCAGCCGCATCTGCACAGAACATAGCTACAGTTACTCTATCTATCGGAAAGAGTATAATCTACTAGCCGTTCCAGACACCCTACGGGTGCCCTCCACGGCCAGCATTCTAGGGGCACGGGCTAGTTGACACTTTGACACTTTGTTTGTTTTTCATTTAAAGAATCATGGTTGTTAAACGAACGATTGAAGAAGTATGGTAAAAATTACTGACAAAAATGACGGATCAAAAGTATTGGAGCGCTCAGGTTTAAGCAATGAGCGTTAGGACCGAGGGAGTTGCGACAGTTTTAACCCTTTTATCCCTGGTGTACATTTCTATGTACAGTCGGGGACAAAAAGAGTGTCAAACGGCTCCTTGAGGTAGGCCACCTGCAATACTTAAATTCATTGAGATAAGTACTGCGGGTGGCGTACTTTCAAGGAGACATCTGACATTCTTTTTGTCCCTGACTGTACATCTGAATGACGCATCTTAAAGTTGCACTAAAAAAAAGAATAGGCTTTGGAAGAGTAGAATACTCCCCCACAGAAACAGTAAATATGAAAGACTATTCCCCTAAACCCCCCTTACACCGTAAACCACACCTTCCACCTGTTTTACGGTCAAAATTTGTTGCTCACTATACAGCCGCCATCTTAGATTTGAACATTTTGAGAAACGGAGTTTAAATTCGTGATCAGCGGCCCAAAGAACCCCTTGAACAACACCTTTCACCTGTTTTTTTGGTCAAAATTCGTTGCTTACTATACAGGCGCCATCTTGGATTTGAAAATTTTGAAAAACGGACTCTAAATTCGTGATCAGCGACCCGAAAAACCCCTGAAACGACACCTTCCGCTACATTTTAGGTCAATCTAGACTTTATGGTAGTTAAATGTGCATACTGACACATAGTGCGTCGAGCGTCGTGCGAGAATGAGCTCTCCCCCTCTTATTTTCAAATTCAATTTGCGGCGCTCACAGACGACTTTTTCAAAAACTGTTCCGACAGGTCTCCTCGAAATACCCTAAGGAATCATCGTGCCAAATTTGAGGGAAATCGCTTCGGCTAATTTTCGGGAAATAGAAAAAACATTTTGGAGGGACGTCAGCTTTATATATATAATGTGATGGAGGCTCTGGCAACACTGTTCGCATCACGCAACTTGGGATTCAAAAGAACTCCGCAGTGAAAACGTTAATGAGCGGGCCAAAAAAGACAGAAAAATTGCTAAAGAGCAGAAAAGAAAGGTCAGATGCATATTTTTTTTTTTTTTTTTTTTTTTTTTTTTTTTTTTTTTTTTTTTTTTAACAAAGAAACAAAGAAAGCAAAGGACAAACCACTTTGTCGTAATGCTGTTAATTCAACAGGTAATCAAACTACCTTGAAAATAGCCTAGAGCTTCAGTGGTGGATCCAAGGGGGGCTAAGCAGCTTTTGCCCACCTTGAGCCAAAATTTCACACTGGAAATTTTAGGCCTTTCATTAAAAAAGTAGGTTTTAGACCACCCCCCCCCCCCCTTGGAACCTTAGCCTTGAAAGAATGTTGAGTGTAGATTGTAAAACATAGAATTTATTTAGTTGCAGAATTTGAAAATAAACTAACATTTTCTTAAAGTACCTCCATAAGAGGTCCAAACCAAAGGCATCATTGTTCTTAGTTCATCAAGTTGTATCATTTTCTTTATAAAAAACACAAACTTTCAGATCCTTGCAACTGCCCCATTTCAAAGGATCACTATTACCTATTACCACCGTCAAAAGGATTTTTTGACCAGATGTTCAGTTTACCACTTAATCCTGAGCGTTTCGCCAACAGCAGCCTTACAACAAAGTATTTTGAAATATGATTCACAAAAAGTCTAAAGATATCATTCCAGGTTCTGAACCTAATCAATTTAACATCATCTTAGTTTCACCTCAAGAATTTTAACACAAGAAAAATAAGTGATGACACTGATAACACATTGGATCAAGAAATATAAAGTGGAAACTTGCCTTTTTTCTTTCATTTGTTTCTGTAATTTTGAATAAGTGGTGAAGACTGGTAAACAAAGAGACAAACTTTCAATTGTTTCCTGAATGTTTTTGTCCACACGCCTGGCTTCAATTAGTTCTTCACCTTTCGAAACGACACACTGACTAGCTGTCTGTAGGCGCTCATCGATTTCATTAATCTCTGACTGAATAAAAGTAATGAAAAGATACACAAGAACAAATATTATTTCACACCTTCACTGTTCAGAGGAGAAAATGTTGGGAGCCTTTAAAGGCCCGTTTTGTGCCTGGGGGCTGATTCAGCTCTTTTGGACCTGATGAGACGAGATAGAGGGAATCGATCATTCCCATTGGTTTAAACAGCGTCACGTGACAGATTTGAAGTCCTTAGAGTTCTTCATTTCATAAGATGACTCCTTCGTTGATCGAACGACTCGAAATTGGTGATGCCGTTTAAACCAATAGGATTGGTTTATTCCCGCTATCTCATCTTGTCTCGTCCAACAGAGCAGAATCAACCTCCTGGAAGGGGGCCAAAGAGGAAAGTATGAAAATTATTGGGAAAAATCATTGCTGTGAGAGCCCATTAAAGAATATCATTCTCCCAAGAGGAAGGTAAGCAATAGTGGGGGGGGAGGGGATTTGGGGGCTCCAAAGCCCCCTCTTTTGTGTGGAGAAGGAGTCAAGAAAAGCGAGAAGCAAAAAAAAAAATGTAATCACATTTTTTCAAGGCTCTCCACTTTGGAACCCACGGACTGCCACTGAAGGTAGACCGCATTGCACTCATGGTCGAATTTGAGCTTTTGTACTTTTGAGAGTTGACTAGCCGAAAGCAGATATTTGCATTTAATGCTGATATGAAATCTTGCGAGAAAATAAATGCCACTGCACTTGGATCAGACGTCAAAAAAAGTGAGGGGTAAGAGCAATCCACTGTTACAAAGCACAGATTATTGATTCTAGTAATCTTTAAATATTGCATGTATACTATCATAAGATTCACAAAAATCTTCAATCACAAAATACTTTCCAAACAATTTTACTTACATTCAGTTTTTTTGCTTGAGTTCGCACTTGTTCAAGCTCGCAGATAGAGTCTATGAAACCTTGATAATGAAAGTTACACATGCGTTCAATATCCTTGTCTCTTCCTTTGATTCGAACATCCAAGAGTTCCATAAATTTGTCCAACTCAGTTTCGTTATTCCCATCGTAGATAGTTCTGCAAAAAAAAAAAAAAAAAAAAAAAGAGATTGCATTTAAGTAAACATCATAAATATTCGGTCAACATTTAATACGTAACATGGAAGCAATAACATTGAAGATAATTTAGAAATCTGAACAACAAAAATCAACCATAATTGGCAGCAACTAATTTCTCAGATCACATAAAATACAAAATATCTGGCAGGGTTAGATAGTTTTGGTCGCTGAACTTTGGTATTATTTTATATGTTGTATAGTACGTTGATTGTTTATGTAGAGGATGCTGCCAACTTTCGTATCTCAAAACCAATAGTTACAGTTGGTTTATGGGAAAATTAAGAGGCACCAAGAGCATCAGGTTCATCCAAACCCCCTTTTCAGCTGGGTTTAGAGGAGCCAAGTGTAATTAATGCCACCAGTGTGCTTCCGAAACCATAAACTCCAAACATTTGTTTAAAAATGCAAAGGTTAGCAGCATCCGCAGAGTGCGTACCAGATTATTTTCAAGAATATGCTTCGGTGAAGAAGCACTAAGCCAAAGCTCTTCAAGCAAAAACAAAATCAACACATTTTCTAAAAGGCGTGAAGATTGCAGTGATGTTTTGCAGGCAAATAGCAAAAAACGTAATCCATCGAACTTATTAGTGGTAACACATAGGCCATACGCAAATACACAGTAAGTGTAACAGGAGTTCCGCAAAGAGCAACATGTCCAGAAACAGCGAACTATAGGAGTCCGTCATGAGAGGATTTTTGTTCACCTTCACGGCAAGAACCTAGTTTAGGACACTGACAGACAGTTTAAGAGTTATTTGTCCGATATAATTTAATTGAATGAGTGACAGACCAAACATACCTGATGACTAATCCGACATTGTTGGTTTCAGTTGCTTCCAATTCATTTAAAAGATGTTCGTGTTTTGACTGAAGAGGGACAAGCTCTGTTTGGGAAATTCGACCGGAGTGAGCCATGTTGGAAAATACCCGATTGAAAACGAAAGAAAGTACTTTACACAAATTTAGAGTGATTCATTTGGAAACCTGAGTTAATTACTTAAATGATGCAAAACGAATCCTCGAATTAGCGCCGACCGCCGAATTAGATGGTATTGCCAGAGACAAACACATAATACCATCAGTCCATAAAATTCTAAACTAAAGACACCTCTGAATCCGGGGGTTTGAGGTTATGTGATTATTAGGTTGCCAACTTTTACACCAGAGACTTTCTAGACTGGACATAACGCCTGCCCATTGAAGCCGATCGGTAGGCAACCACGATTACAGTATGTGCTAAGATTTTCAGAAATACATTGATTTAAATGGGAAAATTACTTTTTTTAAAAATTAATTAAAAATACTAAAAAAAATATTTTTTCATAAAACTTGGTACCATTTGAAAGCTCATGATATGCAGATTTCGGTTCGGGCCAGTTTTTATACCGCTTTGTCAATCGTAAACATTCTACAGAGGCTCAAAGTTGGGTCAATTTTCCTCCATTCTACGGGGTGTTCCACCGTTTCGGTACCCCGCTGAGACAACCTAGATAGCCGTGTATACTCAATTTTACATAATCTACGTTATGATTAAAGTTATAAATATTGTGTGTCTCAATAATTTATCGCATAAATTTCATTTTTTTGAGCTGTAACCATTCTAAAACGGTACAAAGAAATCAATTTTATGAAACACCCTGTAAAAAATAGGTACCGAACTTTAAGCCCCCTGTAGAATGTTTCTCGTTCAAAAATCACACATAAAACCGGCCAGAACCGAAATCTGCATATCATGAGCTTTCAAATGGTTCCAAGTTTTATGGAAAAATATTTTTTTTTAGAATTTTTAGTTAATTTTTCAAAAAAGTTATTTTCCCATTTACTTCAATGTATTTCTGAAAATCTTAGCACATACTGTAATCTGGTTGCGGCGTAGCCAGGAGCAACATGTGATTTTTGTCCCACTCTTCCACTTCACTTTCCCCGCCCTAAAATCGGCCTTTTATGTCCAGTCTAGATAGTATAAGAAAATTGCTGTTTTATGATTCTCTTTACACAACCCTATACAGTATGTATCTGGAGTCCGCCTGGCCACCCTCTGTAAGTACCTATCTCTGGAACGGTTCAAAGCTTTTGAATTCTGTAAAACCCGATCATCATGTTGTTGGGGGCGAACTTTCATGGGGGAGGTCCATTTTTCTCTAAACTTCTCCAAAAAAGATTCAGGGGGTTTCCGGTTCCCAACTAAAAATTGGGTCCAAATCAAACTTTGACCTTTGATATCTCCATACCGATATACAATATTGACCATCGATTCACGCCAAAATTATCGGTTATTGATGCCTTTAGCAACGATTTATCACAAAGCAGAGGCTAGGAACTGGAAATTTTGGGTTGGGGGCCGAAAACCCCCCTGAATTGGGCGGGGGGCGAGGAAAATGGATCCCCTCATGAGAAAGTTCATTCCCAGACACCCGGTTTTCAGTTTTTACAGAATTCGAAAATTGCGAACCTTTCTCGAGATACAGGAGGGTGGCCAAGACTTCTGAAACATACATTATAGTGGGGTATCAGTTCTATTGTTCACAACAGAAAATAGCAAGTGTCTCTTTAAAAAATTATGTTTGCAGGCTAAACGAGCCTTTCCTCTAGAAAACAGACCTCCAAATGGACTTGGCGGCCTAACATTTAGAGAGCCCGTCCGACCCTGGTCAACACAACACAAAAGCGTAGCAGAGGGACACAACAGGAAATAAAGGAAATAGATTGGTACAATTTACAACGATTTTAATGTTCCTAAAAAATATTTACAAGCACACGAATACCCAATAAAAGCAATTGAATATAATGAAGGCAATTGGGAAAAGTAAGCGACTTCTTCGATCAATCCATTGAGCGATTTCTTGAGGCGTCATAGTAAAGAATCCTTTAGACTGAGGCTCACTATCACAGGTTGTAACTTCAATGTTGATGGAGTTAGTGGAAAATGCTGCAGATGGAAATGGATCCTTACTTATCGAATTCAAAGAGTTCAAGTTTGTTTCGCTCCTGTTTTTCTTCTGTGGGCAACAAAAAAGAAATACTTCAAGTTAAGTTTATTTTTTAGAGAGACAACCATTTTTACGAATGCTCTCTACCAGTGACAGGCAAAAATCATTTTTTGAATAACCATGAATAATTAACTAAAATTATTTGCATTACTCTCATGTTATTCCTATTAGTAAGTAAATCAAAGTTTTGACACTACCAGCATATTCATATGTATGCGAATAATTTTAGCTAATTATTTGTGGTTATTCAAAAAAGTATTTTTGCCCATCACTGCTTTCTACTCAGTGCCAGCAGTTTGCACACTTTTGCGGAGCTGCTTTCTTACCCCCATTTTTATAACTTTTTTCAAAAAAATGGCGTTGGACTCATTAAAAAGCTGCTAGACTTTTCTTCCCCATAAGATAGTAACAAAAAAAGTCCATATATTTCATTGAGGGCACCAGAACGCATCATCTTTTTATTTGTTGAGTAATTCATACAAAGCAAAACAAATCTAAATCAGTCATGGAAAAGAGTCTTGAAAAATTTTAAGGATTTTTTAGAAAAAATCAGGGGAAAATTAGCTGTGCCACAAAGCTCTTCAAATACGAAACTTTTTAATGAATTGCAGCTAAAAGAGGTCATTTTAAAAGGACTCCCAAAACTAATTGTTTGTCCTTTAACTGTGGTTTATTGCCAGTCCTTTGAGCTGAAAGAAGACATTTCAAAAGGACTCCCAAAACCAATTGATTGTCCTTTAACTGCAGCTTAATGCCAGTCCTTCGCTAACAAATCATTGAAAAATTGCAAAATTATCAGGTCCAACTTGGAGAAATGCTGATTTTTTTAGGAGCACACTTCAACCAAAAAAAGCAATTGCAATTTTTGGAAGAATTACAGACCGGTGCTGCCAGATGCACAGCTTTGGGCTGTAAGTACAATTCAAGAATCAATGTAAAATAAACAGCTTTTAAGGTGATTCCAGGCGAAGATTGTTCAAATTTCAATCCAATAGATAGCGTCACTAGCGCTGCTCAAAAAGTCAACATTTTTTGGCTGAATTAGAAGAATTTACGCCAAAATTACAAATTTGAAGAATGTCAGCACCGGCAAACATACCTCAGGAGGATATCCTAAAAGTTTCAAGCTATGATACTCAAAAGTAAAGCCAGAAATTATGAAATACAAAAATTCCCATAAGCCTCAATGAGGGCGAGTGAGGCATATAGACACAGTATAACTTGCACTCATTAAACTTATGGCAAAACGAATTTAATAATTTACGGTTTTAATTCTTAATCAATTTTGCTTGTTGTGGGCTCAAAATATTCATAAAAAAAATTTTGCAGGTGCTGACATGATTGGATTTTGCGTTTTTTCTTTGGTTTCAATTTAAAATGCCAAAAACACGAACATGGGTGTTATGATGGTTAAAAGAAGAGATGACTAGATAGTTAGAACGGGATGAATTATACGAGAGCAATTATACATACACGAGTTAGATGATTAGCACTTATTCCTTTTATTACGTAATTACAGATATGCCCGCTAGGGGCGGCAACCTGACAGCGGCTACAGTCCACTGTCTGACTACCAATTTTGGGGATACAACAATGAGCATCCAGAAAAAGGGCACAAGAGTATTTCTTTCAGTTTTGAGTCTTATGCTACTTTTTATTAGGCACGGAAGTTGAATTATTTCAAAAAATCTTTTAAGGCCTCCTCTCTGATCCTATTGAGCATGAAAAATAATTTTTTTTTCACATTAAAGCAATGCTTCCTGTAAAGGTGGCATAGTTTTTACTCTCCAGAAAAATCTTTTTTTCTCACAAGTGCCCTTATCCGGATTCCCATTCATAAAAGCACTAAGCAATGCCTTTCAATGATTTGGTTCTCAAGTGGTTCAGATTTCAGCCTCTATGATATTTTGCTCAATTTTAGGATTTTTAGGATACATTGCTCAAAGAAACCTTACTCTTCATAAAGCAGAAACCTTCTTGGAATTTTAATTTTCTGATTACTTACTCTTACTTATTTACGTTTTCTTCAATTAAAAAAAAAAAAAAACACAGCAAAAAAAAATTAATAGGATCTTAACGAAAGACCAGGGACTCGGTAAAATGGATGCTTTCAAGAGCTCGATTCCAGAACTGTTGATTAGTCATCCAAATTGATGAACTTGGGAGGGGGGGGGGGTCCGGTTAGGTTAACTGATTAGTAGTTTGTTTCACCGAATTTCTTCCGTAAAATGCGCACCCTTGGTTTGGCGAGGGCAGAAAACAATTAAAATAACCGTGCTGATATGCCGCACTTTTTAGAGGTTGGGAACGTAAAAACACAACATTTATTATAAGCTCCAATTAATTACAGGCAGAATCCTCAGCTTTCTCCGATTAGGTGAAGGGAGGTATGACCATATTATGACAGGGATTGGGGATTAAGCAATATTGTAAGACAAATGTTCTGAGGCAAGGTGAGTTGATACAGGTACAGGCATTAGATTGGGGTGGATCAATACAGGGATATTTCAAATCAATTGCGTCACGAACTAAGCAGTCATTGGTCAATTAACAAGGTCGCTATACGCGGGGACTACATTAAGCCGGGTCCACACCTGAGCATTTCGCCGCACCGCAGAGTATGCGCCCGAATGCGCGCCAGTGTGGACGTCGTTCCGCACCGAATGAGCCATGCGTAGTGCGGTGCGGATTGTTCGGCCGTGCTCGCTCAGGGAGGCGGTTTTTGTGACCCGAGTCAAAGGAAATTCCGTGCGGCGCGAACGCAGGTGTGGACTCATTCAGTAGCGCGTGGACTGTTTCTATGCGAACAAATATTTCTTAAACACGGGCGAACAGGGGCCGGAAAATGTCGGTCCGAAATGATCAAACTACATTGGTGGATGGTGAGGATTTGAGTATGCTAGTAGATAGTTTACGGCCGCACCATGCATCTTATCATGTATTTTTTCGGACCAACATTTTTCGGCCCCAGACTGAGGCGGTGTTCGTGAGCCATTCGGTGTGGCCTGTTCGTCGAAATAAAAAAAATATCCGCAAAGCCCACACCGCATGAGCATGCGGTCGTATGCTCATGCGCCGTGCGGTGCGCCGAAATGCTCAGGTGTGGACCCGGCTTTAGATGAATGACGTGAACCGACAAAGCAAGTAACGTATCCAGGTTTAGGTGGGAGGGAAAGGGGGGGGGTCTTATGAAACAAACAACTGTTGAAATTGGGCTTGATCTCAAAAAATTTCTCGTGGAATAAATATCTTCCAACCTGTCTCCCTCTTAAAAATGCAATGTTAACCATCATTCTGATAATTGCCAATAAATTAGGAATTTTTCGCGGCGGTCGATCACCGATCAATCCATGGCATCAATTAATTTATCTCTCAATTTTTTGGCAATTATTCACCGATCAATCCACGGCATCTATTAATTTATCTCTCAATTTTTTGGCAACTATTCACCGATCAATCCATGGCATCAATTAATTTATCTCTCATTTTGTTTGGCAATTATTCACCGATCAATCCATGGCATCAATTAATTTATCTCTCATTTTTTTTGGCAATTATCAGAATGATGGTTAACATTGGATTTTTAAGAGGGAGACAGGATGGAAGATATTTATTCCACGAGAAATTTTTTGAGATCAAGTCCAATTTCAACTGATAAAGTTATCTCGAGTCCAAAGATTGTTCCGGCAAACTTTTCAACTCTCACAGTTTCGATTTCGACTTTCGAGTACACATTATTGCGTTTATGCAAAACCTACCACTGGTGCCGCGGTGTCTCATTAAGATAACTATTCGTACGTGAGGGCGATGGGGTTGCATATACGGAAATTTGAAGGCACTTTTGTATCAAACAAAGAGCCTTTCAAATCACCATGTGCAAATGTGCAACACCATCTCCCTTCTGTACGAATTGCTGTTGTTCCCGGGGCCGTCGCTAGGGTATCTGCCGCCGGTGTGCGAGATAAAATTTGCCGCCCTCCCCGCTGGGGCGGACACCCCCCCCCCCCCCCCCCCCCAGAAAGAGATGACGTTTTTAGTTGCTGTGGAACGGAACATAATGGTTTTTTAGACTCAACTTTGAAAGACCGTAGCTCAGCTCCCATTGAAGCTAAAGAAATTGTGTACAGCTCAGTGGAAAGATTGAAAATCAAGCATTTTCGTGGTTTTAGCCCAAATTTTGTCAGGTTCCATCAAATAGTTTCTATCGCGGCTCAAAATTTAGCGAGAAACTGCTGCTTTTTGAATTTTCAGGAAATTAAAAAAGATGGAAGGAGTAATCGAGAAAACTCAAAACTTCGCCGATTGAGAGTCTTCCCCCCCCCTCCTCTCAATGGTTACGTTTTCACCCTGTCTTTTCCTGCTCCGCTATTTTTTTTTGGTTTGGGGGGGGGGGCATGGCCCCTATGGCCCCTCCCCTGGATCCGCCCTTGTTCCCTTTTCTCTTCCTTTCGTTTCTTTTTTCCTTTTTTCCTCTTTCTAAATTTTGCCGCCGCCGCCAGTGTGCGGCGCACATCCTGCACATCAGCTAGCGGCGGCCCTGGTTGTTCCCTGGTTTAAAATTTTTTTGTGGTCTGTAGAATTTCTGGCAACAGTGGCAATGAATTTCTACTAGCCCATGGGCAACAGTTAAATAGATCCAGTCCTGGAGTCAAATAGTGTACAGGACAAACGGTCCTTAACCCTGAAGGATGTTGAGGACTTACATAGCTTTATGGCACATTCTGACTAGACGTAAGTCCTCCACATCCAACACTCAAGGACCGTTTGTCCCGTATTCTATTTTTGGTCCCTGCTTCTAATGACTGAAAGGATTGGTGAAGTATACTATGTATCCCAACACGCAAGTTTAAGAAACGGTGATGAACAGCTGGATTTTGAAAATCAGTTATCATAGTAAAGTTTTTTCAGAAGTGTAAGCCCATCTAGACAGATAATCTTCGGATTTTTCCAACATAGTTTCTCATAATACACAAGCAGGAAAGTTTTGTTTTAATTTGAAGGAATGAAAATTGAAATGTCGCCATAGATTATCCGTCTAGGTATGCCTCTACTTCTGAAACAAACTCTACGTTTTTAAAACGCGGAAGAAAAACAGTAATTAAAAAATAAAAAAGAGGCTAACATAGGAGCAAGAAAAAGTAGTAGTGGTAGCAGTAAAGTCCCGCCGCCCAAAACATGAGTTTGTTATGCTGATATTTCACAGCGAACGACTGGATTGAGAGTATTCTCAGTAAAAAAAAAGTTTGTAAAGAAAGTGAAAAGAAGGAATGGAGGTACAGGCCGAGATAAAAAAATGTCAAGATGATTCCTTGAGGTAGGCCACATGCAATGCTTAAATTTATTGAGATAGGGTGGCCGGTGGCCTACTTCAAGAATATGTCTGACATTCTTTTCGTCCCTGAATGTACCTATCAAGGTACCTCACAGTAAGGTGAGAGGACAAGAGAGAAACCTCACCAAGCGTGACACCCTGAGGAAAGGACTAAGGTGAGAGGACAAGAGAGAAACCTCACCAAGCGTGACACCCTGAGGAAAGGAAGTATCTCAAGAGCATACAAAGACTTGTGTGCTCTCGCCCTCTCAGGATATTGTTTTTTTTTTTAACTCTGGAAAAATAGGTACACACATTATAAGCAGGAAAAGACAGCGGTTAGAAAATAATAGAAAACGTACCATACTAACAGCTAAAGTTCTATTAAATCCAATCATTGAGGGCAAGGAGCAAGTGCGATTTTCATTCGAACTCATTCTTCTTTTGAGCTGCGGTGTTAGAGTTGATTTCAAAATATGCTTGCTGTTAACTTTCTTCAATTCTATGTTATTCCTGAGAATTTAAACAAATTTTTGAATTAGAAAAGGCCTCACTAACATGTGCTTAGTACATAATTAATATTCATCGGTACCACAGACATTACCAAGAATTTCTCTTAAGAAAAAGGAGGTACAGATGGAAAATTTTAGGGCAAATTTGGAGTCATTATGTATCATATGATCAGATATTTACAGATGCGTTCCATGTTAGCCCTATTGCAAAACTTTTAGAACAATGGAGTCATTATTTCATTTATTGTCGGATAATAAAGGTCTCACACCAGTCTCTCAGGTTCGAACAAGCTCTTTGTAGAGCAACTTTTAAGATAAAAAAAAGAGAAGTAAGTAAGTAAGTAGTAGTAAAGTCCAGCCGCCCAAACATGGCGGTTTATTAATTCCACAATGAACGACTGGACTGGTTAAAAAAAAGGGGTAGGAAAGACAATCAAAGTATTCTCAAAACAAAGGATAGGAAAGAGGAGAGTAACGGCAACCTACCAGGGACTCTCAAAATTGAGAAGAAAGTGCCTAGAGCACTCAAGGAGGAATAGTGCACTAGATATATTACAGAATATTATTTCAACTGGTAGATAGATAGATAGCACCACAAGGCCTAGTTTTTCAAAACAGCTCTTATGTCCATTGGCCGTCTTTTCTTATGTCCACAACAATTTTCTGAACATGAATCACAAATTTACTGTGAGCTTTGCCAATGAAGTCATGAAGTAGCAGGCAGCCAGTAGAAATCATGGTGCAGTACCGACTGTACACTTCGCATTGCTCTTCCCTCTGTCCACAAGTTGAAGGAGCTGATCGGGCACTTGATAGTTAAACGGACCGATAAAACTACACAAAGTGATTCTACAGGGTGAGAGACCGATTTGAGGTGGATTTCTTTCGGAAACTATTGTTTAGTCGCTCATTCAGTAAAGGTGCCTCAGGAGCAACCAGTGGCGTGCTGTCCATGTTACCATAGACACCTAAGGTATCGATCGAAAAATTGTGAGTGCAGAGATTTATTTATTTTTCAAAAAGCTTTGGAAAATATCAAAAAGGGTAAAGAGAATTTCCTGAAATGGGCGACACGCAGAACACCCACAAAAGAATGACATAGACCCACTCACTCGGCTCACTGCACTTAATGCGGCTGCTTGACACCTATCGCCAACGGAGGTATCGTGGGTCTGCTGTGTTGGACGGGTAAACTCACAGAACTTGCGCCACTCGTAAGCTAGCGTTGTTACTTAAAATAAAGTAGGTAACATGCGTTTATTTCGGAAACTATGCGCCGCACAAAAAATATTGTAGGGACAAAAATTGATTATTTTTTTAGGTTCTATTAGCACATGAGATCAGATTTTTGAATTTTTATTTTTTCTACTCTTTTTTGCATGTCTTCTAAAATAAAGCACTTTTAAAATCACACCATGAAGAGTTATGGACATAAGGTAATATTATTGATGCTAATTCTTGAATTCCAGAAACATTCCTAGGTATGATTTGCGTAATTGCCTCCCCCCCCCCCCCCCTTCCAGCTTTTTCACGGTTTGCGAACTCAACTCAAAGGACTGATTTAGGCACCACTCATGGTTTTGTCAGGGCACGCCACTGGGAGCAACCTTTACATAACGAGTGACTAAACAATGGTTTCCGAAAGAAATCCACCCCAAATCAGTCTCTCACCCAATAGAATCAATTAAGAATAGCTTATCGATTAGTTTAACTATCAAATCCCCAATCAGCTCCCTGATGCAAGCAGAGGATTGGAGTCCACAAGTCCATTATCGTTTCCAGCAGTGCGACCAGTATGCACGGTTCATGGCAGATTTTTTTAAACAAAAATCAAGAATTTTCAAAGATTTTTCAAGGACTTACGACAAGCAAAAACGGAGCCACTTTATTACCAATTTTAAAGAGGCAGATAAAAAACATGGTGATTCTCACTTAGGGGTGGATTAACCAGAGGAAATCAGTATAGACAAAATAATTAAAGGAAGAAAAAAGTTCTTCCTGACTCCTGCAATCTTCCTCGCGACTTTGCAACCAAAACGACGCGACATTCCTCAGGCACTCAGACAAAATTATCAACAAAATGGCGAGCTGACGAGCTGAAGCTGGTAATTTTCAAGGGTTTTCAAGTACATTTGACGACTTTGTAAAAATTCAAGGATGTTCAAGCATATGAAAAACAAAAAAAATAATCAAGGATAATCAAGGACTTTTCAAGGCACCACGAACCATCGTATGGGAAATCGGAAATCCTACAAGGATCCTGCTCGATAAGCTCTGCCCATTCAGAGCCGTCCGCGAAACAAGAAAACAGCAATCACCAG